>OZ014519.1:578333511-578933511 GCA_963966055.1 Lathyrus aphaca | reverse complement strand
ATGATCCATGCATGTTTCGTTAACTTAAACGCCTAATCGCATTGCATATTCGCATGATGCATTTGCTTGAAGACGAACATTCATAAGTATGCACATTCTTGCATTTTGTTTGCATCTTTGATTACATTTTCATGTTGATCCCAATTCTGATTTTTGCATCAAGTTATAAGTTAATTTTGTTGATCTTTGTTTACATACTCTCTAATTCTTACTTTTGTAATTATTTGTCAATTCTTGAAAGTGCATACTTGTTGCATGTTTGTTGTTTTTGTGCATTCTTTCATAAAAATTCATTAGAAATAATCATGTTCATTTAATCATGTATGTTGATTCCATTTGATCATGCTTTTTGATGTTTGTGCATTATTTTCCATTCATTTTGTGCATAAAATGAAAATAAATCAAATCTGTTTTGCATTCCATAGTTGTATTTCCATGCAGTAGCTGTAAAATGTATGCTGCTTGTTGCATTTTTATACTTTTCACACCTGTTTTGCATGTTGTGTGCTGGCTGTAAAAAGTTGTATGTATTGTGCATTGCATTTCATTGTTGTTTGTGCATTTAGGAGTTATAATAGGCTGCTGGATTTTTGCTTTGCATATTTTTTAGGTCCCTTAAACTTAGGATTGAGTCTATTTTTGGTCCTAAATCCCTTAGGAATTATTTGGTAATTGTTTACCTCATTTATTATTCATGTCTATCTTACTAACCCTTGTTTTGTAGGGAGGTGGAGGTAAGTCTCAAAACATGCAGACCAAGAAATCTAAGTTACAACAATAGTACAACAATAGACAAAACAGTTGAAAAGAAAATGCAACAGAGTTGAAATAACCACAGAAGCTCAGCCTATACCAGCAAAAAACTGAGCGTTGCACCAGTCTACCCAAGAAAATGGACCCATTGAAACGTTGGCAGAATTAATCCAGTCCCACAAAAGTCTCTTTATCATGCCCAACCCTTCAAAAAGGTCCAACGAAACACCTTCAAAGACGATAAAATTTCTTCTACACCAAATTTTCCAACAAATTGCAAAACCAAACAACCATCCGAGCTTCTCTTTATACTTAGAATATACCTCCTGCTCAAGTTCTCGAATACGTCATATTGTATTTAACAAAATCAGAGGAACAATAATACCGAGTCAATGCATTGCTTGATTCCACCAAATCGCTAAAACCGAACAAGAAACAAAGAGATGATATAGATCCTCGATTATACCACGACATAAAGGACACATAATGTTAGAGATACCAACCAACACCCCTATTCGTTCAAGATTAATGCGAGAAGTAAGGCGATTGAGAAACATTCTCCAACCAAAAATCAACACCTTACTAGGAATATTCGTTTTCCATAAATCTCCCACACCTTCCAACATTTCCCCGTCAAACTGCAAATTGTCTAAAAACTGGTCCATAAACTTACTATAACACGTTTTCACCGAAAACCCATCGTTTTCGCCACTCCAAACCACTTTGTTAGCTTGCTTCCAGGAGGCTGCCAGAAACTGCAGATCAATATACAATTTGTTTAACTCTTGCGAATCAACAGCCGACCACGGGCCAACCAACAGGGCTACCTCCCACAGCCACACACCATCCTTCCAACGACCATTATGAGCTATGAAATTCCTCTTTGGATAAGCCATAAGAAAAACCGAAGCATATTTCCTGCACAGCGAAATATCCCCCTGCCAACAGTCCTTCCAAAAATCAATAGAGTCTCCATTGCCCAAATTAAAAGCGATAGAATTAACAAACAATTACCGCCATCCAACAAATTCCTGTAAATGCAAAGATCCTTCCACCACATCGACACCTTCTTACAAACAGGATGACAATGATACGCGAGCACCACCCTCTTAATAAAACCATATCTAAAGGATAATAGATCAAACCAAATCGCTTTGGAATCATTCAAAATGTGCCATTTCTATTTACATAATAAAGCTTGATTGAAGAGACCACAATGTTTTATACCAAGACCGATGTCCTTCTTAGGGAGACAAACAGTATCCCAGGCAACCCAACTAAGATTCTTTTTCCCCTCTGATTCCCCCCAAAGAA
Organism: Lathyrus aphaca; assembly: GCA_963966055.1. Lineage (NCBI taxonomy): Eukaryota > Viridiplantae > Streptophyta > Magnoliopsida > Fabales > Fabaceae > Lathyrus > Lathyrus aphaca. Next base: position 578,931,444 of record OZ014519.1, on the reverse strand, counting down.
ATGACCTTTGGATAGAAATAATATCCTTTATAACCACCTTTGGAGCTCTGAAGAAAGAAAATAAAAACATCGGAATGTTAGACAACACCACATTGAGAAGCACCACTCTCCCACCAAAAACAAAATTGATGGGAGACGATGTCGCATCTTCGATAGGATCAGATTCCAAACGACCATCCTCCTAGGATTAACTCCAACATTAACACCCAAGAATCTGAATTGAGGAATACCCTTGATACAATTAAGGAACAACCTTGCTTCCTGTTCAAAAGACAAATCCTAATTGATCCCTACCAACCTACTTTTACTCAAGTTGATACTCAAACTCGAAACCAACTCAAATCCATGAAATAGGGCTTTAAAACTCCAAAGATTCTCCCACGAAGCATCTCCTATTAATATAGTATCGTCCGCGAACTGGAGGATCTCAAAATGAATTGCATTGTTGAAACGAAATCCTGAAAAATCCCCTGCCACAATTGATTTCCTCATCATAGCCGACAAGCCTTCCACAACTAACGGAAAAAGAAAAGGAGATAAATGATCTCCTTGCCTAATACCTTTACCAACAACTAAAATAACCTGTAGGACTACCAATAACGAGCACTGATATAGAACTACGAAAAACCAGAGCTTCCATCCACTTCCTCCAACGACCCCCAAAACCCATTCTATTCAATAAGTATCTTAAGAAATTCCATGAAACGTAGTCGTACGCTTTTTCAAAATTGACCTTCACCATCATACAACTTATTTTCCCATTCTTAGCAAAATCCAGAATCTTATTGAAAATAATAACTCCGCCCATCATATGTCTATTAGGAATGAACGCTGATTGCGATGGACATATGAGTTTACCGATGACCAACCTCAATCTTTTAGACAACAACTTAGCCATGATCTTGTAAAGACTACTTATCAGACAACAACCTTAGGAACCAAGGACAAAAATGAAGACGTGACCACTTTGGGAAGAACTCTAACAACATGAAATTCAATAAAAATTTGCATAGATCACCATATACCACATTTCAGCAGACTTTGAAGAAATTCAGATTGTACTCGTCTGGGCCAGGACTTTTGTCACCCTCAAAATTCCACACCACCCCCTTAATCTCTTCAACCGAAAAAGTCTTCTCGAGAATCAAATTATCCTCCCAAGACAACTTCTCAAAATAAACCCCATCCAATGTCGGCCTACGGGACACAATCTTCACGAAATTTGTTAGAGAAATTCTTCATTTCCTCATCCTTCACAACCTCCACCTTATCGGACCCATCATTATCAACTGAGACACCTAAGACAACATTTTTCCTGAAGCGAAATTGCATAGCCTTATGAAAATATTTGGAATTAGAATCCCCCTCCGATAGCCACATCACCTTGGTCTTTTGACGGAGAAAACTCTCGCGAGCGCGAAAATCCTACCAAACATCAACAGATGCAGCTTCCCTCTTGACAACCAAACCAACAAGGACCGTATCCATAACAGTAGCAGCTATGAAGTCTAAATCGTTTAACACTGCAACAACATCATCCACTCTAATATTTAGAATGCCTAACACCTCCGTATTCCACTTCCTCAACATTAATTTCAAAGCCTTCAATCTCTCCTTCAATACAAAAGCAGCTCTGCCTTTGAAGTGGGACTCATTCCACGATTTCGTAACAAAAGGCATAAAATCCACATGATCACTGTAAACACCCCAAATTTTCCCTCTCTTTTTCTCACACCATGGCTTGTGATCACTCATTTGCATAAGCATATTATTACATCTCACATTGCATAAATAACTTCATCAAATCATTGCATGACTGCATAGCTAAGGTTTGTGATCAGATGAATCCAAGAAGTGATCTAAGCTATCTCAAAGGTCTTGAAGCATGCCAAGAGGGTCCATGAATCGTCTATGATCTTATTATGCCTCCCAGGGTTCTTAAAAGTCAAAATGTCACAAAGCATTGCAAAGGTGTTCAAGCAGACTGAGCAGTTTCTACACAGATAACCTAAAATTAGAGTTTTAGGTTTGAGGCCCTTAACCTCAAATTTTTTGGTCATTCTTGATTATAATGGTCTTTATATGTTATAAGGATCACGTGTACCAAATTTGATGAGAAAATTCACCGTGGAAGGCATCTGATCAATGGATAACTTGTTGTGCAAGAAAAGTCAAAATCAAGGCATCTGAGGCCTCCAACAAGGGCATCAAAGGGTCATCTCCATAATTTTGAGTTCCTATGATCTTTATTTGATCTTATAAGTGGTTAGAAGTTCACAAGATTGAATAATTTCAAGCCATTTGCAAACTTTCCATTTTTGGACATGACTTGTAATGAAAACTTTCCATTTTGGGAAAGATTTTCAACCTCCTCTTTTTTTTATCAAAAAGGCTTCAAATGAAAAATTGGTGAACATGAAAGTTGTAGATTGTATCCTCCCATTTTCAAAAAGTACAATAACTCATCTTGATTCATCCTAGAGCTCAAGTTATAAGGATTCAAAGTTGGCAAAAATCACATAATTTTCAAGTATGTGCCAAAGAGGGAATTTTGCAAAATCAAGTTCCAAGCACTTTTGTGACTTCTAATTGACTTCTACATACCATAATATGATCATGAAACATTACAAGACCAAATCCATGCCTTGCTTCACAAGTTTTCATGGCTCATTTTTCACAAATTTTCAAAGTGGCCAAAATGCAAAACATATGCAATCTTGCAATCCAAGCCATACAGTTCATGAAAATCAATCCAAGGGCTCTCCATAATGCTAGCTGAAGCAGATCCACCCTTTGGATCCCCTCTGTCCTGTGCCATGCTTGTGGTACACATTCTTTGACTTTTTTGCAAATGAAACCATACCAATCAGTCTGAGCCACCACCAACTTTCTGACCAATCCCAACTCTCTATACAAACATCATGGACCTCAAAACACATAACACACAAGCCTGAAAGCATTCATACATTCAGATTACCAAAAATCCTCAAAAACCTTGAGCTCTTCGAAACTCATTCCACAAGCATCAAAACTCAAATCTCTCTTCACCATTCAATCATACATCACTCAAGGATCATAAACCACCCTTCACAATGGCTTAAAAGGCACTCAAACACAAACACGGTTTTTGCCTTAGCAGAACTAAATCACACAAACTAGGCCATTTAAGCTCCATCCAAGCTTCTCAATAGCATCAGGGTGATCATTGGAGGTGGATTGCACATGGGAGAGGTCCAGAAAGCACCAAACTGCAAAGCTCCAGCTCAGGTAGCTCTCTTGAATCATTTTTCCAGAACTCATTTCTTTTGTTACAAAATGAATCTATGTGCTTCCCTGGTCATTGTGATGTGATTATTTTTGAAAATGAGTGAGAAATGAGTATGTATGAAGCTTCTGAAATTTAATCCTAAAACTTGTTTGATTCGATTCTCTTTGTATGTGCATGATAAATTGTTTTTGTTGCTGGATTCATGTTCTATGGTGTTTAATGATTGATTATGGAGGTTTTGGGAGCTTGGGGTGGCGTTTTGAGGGAGATGGGATAAGGAGCCCTCCGGAGAAGACGACCGGAGCTCTTCTCCGGTCGCCTGAGTTTGTTTAGCCCTAATCCATAATTAATTTGCCAGTTTGATTTGTAGCCATTGGATCATGATTAAATTAAGACACGCACGGCCCAAATTGCTTCACATAACCTTAATCCATTTTAATTAATATAAATTAAGTTAATTATCTCAGGTTTGATCCCAGCCACACGATCACGCGCGTATCTCAGTTTTGAATCCCAACCCTTAGATGCACATACCCTAAGTCAAGTGGACTTCATATCTGGACCATTGATCTTCTCAACTTTAGATCCCAGCCTCTCCTTTTACATACTTTTATTTTTATTTTTATTTATTTCATATTTCTTTTCACACATTTATTTAAAATAGTAAATTAATTTATAAAATCATCATCTTTTGCATTTTTATTTCAAATATTTTTCAGAAACCAAAAATATTTTTATTTTTAATTTTTTCATTAAAAATGTATTTTTAAATTATTTAAATGTATTATTTAATTAATTAGTACATTTTAATTAATTAAAAATACTTTTAGGTATTTAAAAATCACAAAAAAAATCATGAAGCATTCTTAGACATATAGAACCATTTACAAACTCATTTTACAAATTTCTTTTTAGGTTTGATCATGTTTTCACAATTAACATTGAATTAGGGTTTCCAAATTTCACATTTTTCTAATCCTAACTTCAAAAATCATTTATGATCAACAAAGATGAGTTTGCATTTGGTTCATTTTGCATTCTTTCATACTTTGCATGTAGTATCTAGGATATTTAACTCATATTTTTGCATTGCATTTTCAAATTGTTTGGCATTTTTCATGAAAAAGTACCCAAAACCCTAGTCTAACTTAGAAAAACCATAACTTGACTTTGGTATAGCTTCGGACCTACATATTTGGGGAGTGATCTTGAGAGTGTTTAGGGTTCATTTGAGTGCATTTTCAAATTTTTATCATGATGTATGCTTCTGTTTTTATCATGTGCATCTCATACATTCATAAAACCCTAATTTTCTATGTTCATTTGCATTCATCTTTGCATATCAGCATCATGTGAACTTGTCATGCCATTCCAAGCATTTGTATGTCATCTTAGACATCTTAGACATCTTAGGACATGTATGAACATTTCTTGATTATTTCTTCATTCATTTGGTATGCTTTGCATTCTTTGCTTTTCATGTGTATCCATGTGTTTCTAAGCTCCTAACATGTTTGTTTTGCATCTCATCCTTTGTATGATCATTCATATGCATCATGTATGACTTTGCATCATCTCATGACACATTTACATTGCATGATTGCTTCTGGTCTTGGTCATTGCATCGTTACTTTTTGCATTTCATTTCATTTATTTCCTTATGCATCTCACACTAACCTTTTAGGGGCTCATGGTAAGTTGTTTGGGATGTGGATTTTCCTCCACATCCTACCTTCTTCTTATCTCTTCATATGCATTCTTTGCTTGTCTTTGAAGTGAGTTTGACTCACTTGTTCTCTCTTGCTCCTATCTCTTTCTTTTAGGTTACTTAACTTCTTCAGGAAGTAAGTAACCTATCCTCCTTTATCTTCTCTTTTCATCTGCTTCTCTTCCTTGGTGGCCTTATGAAGAATTCTCTTTAAGCCTCACAAACCATAGGAACATCCAAGCATGATAACATTAGGGTTGTATATAGTCTCCCCTAGTCTTTTACCTTTGAGTCTCCTTGAGTCTCTCTTCTCATCTCATAATCAAGGCTAAACACCTAAAGCTTTAGGACTTTGAATTAGGGTTATGCCTGTATCCTTATCTTAGGATGGAGTGTATAACTTTAATCCTTAATGTTAAACATTTAATTTGTTTACACCTCCTAATCAAAACACCTAATAACTATTAAGACTGAAGCTTGTAACTTGGGTCTTATATTATGGGTACATCTCTTCCTTATGGTTAAGAGGGACTAACCCTAGTGTTCAATGTACAAGTCCCCCGCAAGTTAGTCTTACAAACATAAAACTCATTTCTTAATCCCACTTTTAATTAAAATCCATATTTAATAAAGGCTTTTTATATAATGAATTTAATCCCTAACCATGGATTAAGTTGAGGAGTCTTTCTCAGCTTAAGTGTTCTCATCTATCATCCTTCTCTTAGGATGGTGTAATGAGTTCACTAATCCCTGATTCGAGATTAAATTCATTACTTAACACTAAACAAAATCCAAAAACACTTAATAATCACAAGTAGGTTAATGACCTTAATCTTGTATCATTAGGGTAATTAAGTTGAGATTTCCATCTCACACTTAAGTAGACTCATTATCCCTAATCAGGGGGTGATATAATGAGTTTACAACCCTTGATTAAGGCTTAAGCTCATTATCCTATGCAAAACACCAAAAACTATAAAAAACTGAAAACACAAAAACAAACAATAAACATCTCCTCCGGGATTCTTTCCTTATTACACTCACTCTGAAAACGAGAACTCGCTTCTTCTGTCTAATGCAAGACAGTTAGCACTCGAGCCAGACGAGTCACACACTTGAGCATAGACAAGTAAGCAGTTCACAGCAAATCATATAAGTCTTTTTGAGTCAAACTATGGTGTTCTGACTTCCTCATTGCACGAGAGGATACGTAGGCATAACTTAACAATTATCGAACAAAAGTCTCTTTGTCTTCCCCCTCTCCTCCTAGTTTCTCTTTCCTTAGCCTCAGTTTTGAGTATTCACTTTCCTTTTGCACTGACACTCTGTACATTATTTTCTCCCTAGCTCCTTATGCACAGTTTAGCACATATAATATCCCCCTTTTAAACACAATCAAGTAAGCATGGATCCCTTCGAGTACGACGGACGATCTGGGTGCTAATACCTTCCTAGGTCGTAACCAACCCTCTTTCTCAGTTTCTCTGGTTCGCAACCGTCTTATCCATACCCTTCCAGGTTTATGCAGCATTACCTTTCCTTCGGGATAAAAATGCCTAGCTGGCGTTTTCATTCAACCTCAACCTCCAACATCACTGACCGTTCGCGTTTGCACCGGGACGAAAGTCCGGGGAGCAACAGCTTGGAGACTCTGCTGGGGATACTTTGCAACCAGGGCTTCTGGTTCTCTTGTGGGTTTCTCCTAGTGCTTGTTTGTTTGTGTTTACTGGGGAGGTTATGTTTTATTTGTGTTTATTTGTTTTTGCTTTATTTATTGCTTTCTGTACAACTTTACTTATCGCATTTACTTTATCGCTTTCATTTACCGTTTTATGCATTTCATTTATTATTATCATATCATGTGCTGGATTTCTGGTTTGCTTTGGTGGGAGGGGTATTCCAGTGAGAAAGGTCCAACACAAAGGCCTGAGTGACACCTAGGATTATAGTGGTTTTGTATTCTTTCCCATTCCATTTCGGTCTGGTGTGGGAATATGAAAACACAGTTCAGACATGGATTTCTTTTTTCAGAACTCTATGCTACGGATTTCCTGTAGTACTAGGGCTATCTGGGAAGCCTGCTAAGTCAGGATGAACTTTTTAGATGACTTTCAGCATCTGAGGTGAATTAGAGGAGGATCCTTTATGATTATGGTAAACAATGTACCTCCGGGTTAGAAGTGTCTACACTTCTCATAATAGATCCGAACTTGAGGATCCTTGTTCTAGAACAATACTTGTGAGTGGGTTGGGTTGTTTACAGGTTTGCAGGAACCCTCGGCCTCATCATACCCTATTAGTGGAATTTGTTTTAAGGTTACACTATTTTGGACTGATCCTCTGAAACCCTGGACTGTTGACTCTTTATTTGAGTCCCCCACCTGGTTACTGGTTTTCTAGCCTTCATCCGGATTTCTGAACACTCAAGGACCCTATTAAAGCAACTGACAATCTAGAACCTGATCACAAACCCTTGCATATCATAAACATACATCATATTGCATCATTTAACATTTTGTCTATTTGTTTTATAGGGTATCTATCTCTTCTTGGTTTGATTTTGACCGTTCTTCTGCTCAACTTATCTGTTTCAACACTTCTTCAGCTATCCTCTTCAGTTGTCTCCTTCAACATGGATTCAACCAGGAAAAGCAATATCACCTACCACTTCTTTGAGTTTCCTCTAGCAGGCATCAGATAGATACAGGCTCTTATCACCCCTAATCATGTTCCCTTATTCAGAGAGCATTATGGTGGGATCCTGGACATGATCATGGACTTGGACACATCACAGAGGAGCATGATTCACACATGTCTTCAGTTCTATGACCCTCCTCTATGATGTTTCACTTTCCCGGACTTTCAGATAGGCCATCTGTTGGAAGAGTATTCTATGTTGTTGGGTGTCCCTATCAGAAGAGGAATCCCTTTCAACCCTGAGATGACTGTGTTGCACCCCAAAATTTGCCCTCACAACACAGGACTTTGTGTTCTAAGAAGGTTCACAAGGTTCACAAGTTCCCCAACACTTGCATAACCTTTCATGAGGTTCAGGAAGTCCCCAAGTTGCTTCTTGAAGATTCACAAGGTTCACAAGTGCTCCAACCACTTGCACAATCTTTCATGAGGTTCATGAAGTCCATAAATTGCTTCTTGAAGGTTCACAAGGTTCACAAGATTCACAATGATTACAAAGCTCCCCTGAGGATCATGAGGTCTACTAAGCCACTTCATGAGGTTCACAAGGTTCACAAGCTTCACAATACCTCCCATGAATATCACAAGACATCTTATGAAGATTCACAAGGTTCACAAAGTTCACAATTGGTCAAAGAAGTTGACAATTCCCTCAGACAATGCACCTCCTAAGCAGTGCATCCAAAATTAGGGTTTTGACTTTAATCAGGCTAAATGAACTTCCAATACCTCAAGTGAGTTTCATAACACCTTATATGTGTGTAATAACCCCCATGACAAGTTTCAAGACTTTTCTCAAAAGTTTGCTCAGTCAGATGATCAGATAAGTCAAAATCAGTCAATGCAGTTAAAAAGTCAAACTGAGGTCAAACCAAAGTCAAACTTCATGATTTTTTTGCCAACATCAAGTATATGAAGTAAAATTCATCATTTAATCAAGGGTTGATCATGATTCATCAAGGAGATTCCAGATCATCAATAATCAGGAGTTTCTAAATTAGGGTTTCCTCAGTAAAAGTCAACTGAACTTTGACCAGGCATAACTTTCACATACTTCATCACCAAGTCTCCATCCAAAGCTCATTTTGAAGGAAATTGAACTCTCTACAACTTTGATGTTGAAGGTTAAGCCCAAAAATGCTTCATTTGGAAGATATGATCTAAGACATTATAGGTCATTTGAAAAGTCAACAAAAAGTCAACAACTTCAAAAGGGCATAACTTGAGATTGGTAAATGATATGGACCTGAAACCAATGGGGTTGTTTAGAGGACTCTTCAAGCTTTCCAAAAAGTCCAAGAACACCTTCATACCTTTAAAATTGAGGGAGATGTGCCTTTGCAAAGTTAAGAAATTTTGTGATGGTTTATGTTGAAAAGGGAGGTTCAAAATCATTTCTTTTCAAATGGGCCACTCAAATTATGACCCAATCCACTTCATAATGGTTTGCACGAAATTATCATATTTTTTATTTTATTTTTTTAATTTATTATGATTTATTACATTTTAAATCATTTTAAATTTGAAAAAAATATTAAATATGAAAGAATATTTTTGTGATTTGGATCTAAAAAATCATAAATGATGATTGGAGTCAAAAGAGAAGGAAATCATGAGATCCCTCCCAAAATAGTAAGGCATTATGATCAAATATTTGAAAGTTACACAATGATCTTTATGAATCTTTTTTGGATCAAATCTTCACACAACCAAATGGTTTTTCTGACCTAAATCAATCCCATATATAAACATAACATAAACCTAATGCACATTCACGGATTGCAGCAGCTCATAGGTAAGTTCAACATTCAAAAAAAATCAACAAAAAAGTGAGAATCGGTTTTTGAGTTTGAGAGCTTTAGAAGGTAAATGAAGAACATAGACATGTTCATTGACCATCCATGAAGCAAAATCATCCATCACATGCATCCAATATGCCCCATATTGTCAAACCCGAGCCATTCTTGTTCATGATTTTTCTTTTTTCGATTACCATAATTTATTGCATTTAAATGAATTTTGACTGTTTAATGTTGTTTGTGATGTTGTGTGGATTGATTCTGGGCAGGAAAAGTCAAGAAACAGTACCTAATTCGTGAGATGCCATATTAGGGTTCATGACCTCCAATTAGGGTTTACTGATTTAATGAACATAAATAATTTCTAAGACCATGGCTGGATTCTAATTGATCTCTGGAACATGTTGGTACTTTCAATTTTAAAAAATTGTATGGTTTTGTTGCCCTTTGAGTTTCGCAGGTTTTGTTAGGGTTTCAATTTCGCAGGAAATTTCGTGGAAGATTTCGCAGCAAAAATCGAAAGTCACAAGGTTGAAGATGAAGACTGTTTGGCGCGAATTCATATTTTTGAAATTTGATTATAAAATATAATATATTCTTTCTGTTTTGTATCACAAGCTTGAAGCTTGTCCCAGTGGAAGAGTGCGTGTGTATTTGATGAAAGGTCCCTGGTTCGAATCATGTTGGGGCCATTATTTTTTTGTTTATTTTTCAGGATTAGATAAGACATAATATATTATGCGTTAAAGTCATTCAATAAGCAGGTAGGCTCTCCCAGCCAGGCGGTAAGACGCGCGTATGCACATCCATAAGGTCCTGGGTACGAAACTACCCCAGGCCTTTTGTTTTTTTCATATTTTTCTGGATTTATCAAAGGCAAAGAACAAAACCAAATATTCTCATTCTACTTTCACCTGCGTATGGATGGCTGAGTGGTTCTGGATGTTGTTTGCAAACCTGAGGTCTTGGGATCAAATCCCAGCAGGTTCCTTTTTCTTTTCTTTCTATTCTCTTCTTTTTCTTATTGTTCTTTAATTAATTTTTTTTTAATTTCAAGAAAAATCCATAAAATTCAAAAATAATATATTTACATTAGATTAAACTTATATTTATTTCTTTTACTAAAAAAATAATAATTTGTTAACATGTCATTATTTTATTAATTAAAAAATTTGTATATATGTTTGTAAATAAAATAGGTAATTAGATAAACCCTAATTTTATAAAACCCTATTTCTAAAAAACCTAAAAAATATAAAGCCCTAGTTTTCTAATCCTAAAATATTTTTTTCCTAAATAAAATTTAATTCTTTTTTTTAATTCCTAACATGATTATAATTTTTCGTAAAAATTTGTATTCATAATTTAAATTAATTTTCTTCTAATGTTTAGAAATAGTTTAATTCATATATTTTGTATATAGTTAAAATTAATTTATAAATATAATGGCCAATAGAAATTAAATTTTAATATGATATTTAAAATCAATCTTTTTCTTATAATATGTATATAAAGGTAAATATATGTTTATAATAATTAAATTTAGTAATTATAATAATTTAGATCTTATATGAATTTAAAAATTAATTGTATATGATAATTTCTTCTTACTATATTATTAATTAATTTTTTTGCTTATTATAATTTCATTAATCTTTTAATTTTTATTACTAACCATGTCATTATTTATATTTTATTCTTATGTTTCTAATTTTATTATTTCTAATTACTAACCCATTTATGATTTTATTATGTTTATTATTACTTTTGCTAATTTTATTTACTAACCCCTTTATCTTTTATTGCTTATTTATATTTGGTTTATTTTTATTTAATTATTTTGCTTATTATTTCTATTATAATTTCTTGTAATTGTTTTTCCGGATGTAATTATTTAGTTATTATTGTCATTATGGTTAGTAATTAGGGAGTGTTAATATGTTTGTTATTTAAAATATATTTAGATAATTTTTAATAAAGATAATTAATTTAAACACTTCACACACGTAAGTCGATTTTAATCGCCGTCTCACTTCCTTAGGGATACCCCTCCAGTTGCCTACGAATAATGGTTAAGTGGGGTGTATAAAGCAATGTCCCTCGAATAAAAATCATCAAAGTCCTTTATGGTTGCCTATACGAATCGAGTCCCCTTCGGAAAAAATGATGATAGTCCCTTATAAATGCTTATTACACCCCACTATTGCCTTAAAGATCGAATTGTCCCTTACATGTCCCTTAACATCCAAAGTAAGGACTACCTACTCCATTATAGTAGGGATAGTCTTACTAAGGAAAGAATAAAGAATAAGAAAGACCTTTAAACATTAGGGTAAGTTACTCCTAGGTACTTAAGCTCATTTCAAAAACATTTTCACACTTAAACCATTTTCAAACAAATTTTCAAACATGTTTTTAACACATCCTTACATGGATTATTTATTAACTATTCTGAAAATTTTCTTATTCACACACTATACTTTCAAAACAATTCTAAAGTGAGCTTAAGTACCTAAGAGCCCATGGATAACCATGGATGAAAAGGGTGCTAATACCTTCCCTTTTCATAACTTACCCCCCGGACCCAAAATATTCTCTAAGGTCTTTCCTGTTCTTTTATAACCTTTCCTTATGGATAAAATAAAAGTCGGTGGCGACTCTTGCTATCCGCAACATTGTTTAAAGTCAGTTCACCGGGTTACAGAACTGGCGACTCTGCTGGGGATCTATTTTAAGAGGGGTACCCTTAGGAAATAAGATCACTTTAAATTGTTTGCTTTGTTTGCTTTACTTTAATTGTTGGGCTCTTATGTGTGAAAGGTCCTAACCCGGATCTAGTGTACCTTAGGTAAATGGCAATAGACCAAGGAAACTGTGCGACGTATATCGACACGGTTGATCTGGTGGCCATAGTTAGTGCGACTTCTTGGTTGGTGCTTATATTCCTTAAGTCAAGTTGAGGATAATATTGAGGCTGCCATATGTTGTCAACGCACTAACTGACTTTTAGAACCCTAGTTAACTCATCTTGGCCTTTAGAAAGTAGTGAGGTAGCCGGCTTTGGTGCAGACTGAAGTTGGTTGACACTCGATGCTACACTCATTGAGATCTTAAACTTGGAGGGTTTTGGTTGGCAAGTAAGTTGCTTTCTGATCAACCACCCTTGTGAAGGATCAATGATATTGAGATCCCTTAGAACCCGGTTACTTTTGTAGGACAGGATGAACCAACTAAACTTCAGGGGAGGGTACTTACCTTTAAACCTCATGTAAGCCTTTAAACCTAGGGCTATGGTGTGACTTGTTTGTGTGTGCCACATGTTTGTGATTGAGCATAACATCATGACATCATCATGCATCATGAGCATATCATTTTCCCTAACCATTTCAAGGACCAAGGGATTTATCTTTGTTCTTTGTCGCAGGTCATGGCTTCTGCTCGTAGAAACACCATCAGGATCAACTTTGTAGGGATACCTGCCAAGCTTAAAGAGTTGGTTTCTCAAGTGTCTGATCATTCCCAGTTCATCAAGAGACATGGTCACCTATTGGATCTAGTCACTTCAGGGTTCAATGAAGACATGATGAGTGTCCTGTTCCAGTTCTTTGACCCTAAACACCATTGCTTTACATTCCCTGACTACCAGCTAGTTCCAACCATGGAGGAGTTCTCTAAACTTCTGGGCATACCTGTTCTTGATCAGAAACCATTCACAGGCTTGGAAAAAGAGCTTAAACCAGAAGTTATTGCTGCAGCTCTACATCTGAAGAAGTCTGACATTGTTCTAGAAACAAGAAGTGGAGTCAAGGGTATTCTTGCCAAGGTATTAGTGGATAAAGCTCAAATGTTCTTGAAGGCCATGAGCTATGATGCTTTTGAGGAGATCTTAGCCTTGCTGATTTATGGCTTAGTATTGCTCCCCAATCCAGATCAGTTCATAGATGTTCATGCCATCAACATTTTCCTGAGTCACAATCCAGTGCCTACATTGCTTGGAGACATCCTACATTCTCTTCACACCCGTACTACAAGGGCAAGAGGAACTTTGATGTGCTGCATACCTTTGCTTTCTAGGTGGTTTATTTCTCACCTTCCTCGCTCAGTAATGAAGAATGAGCAAGGGTTCAGATGGTCCAAGAAGATCATGTCACTATCTCACTCTGATATTCATTGGTGCTCCAGATCTATGGAGAATGTCACTATCATTGACCGTTGTGGGGAGTTTCCTAATGTGCCACTTCTAGGCATAAGAGGAGGCATCACCTACAACCCATCTCTAGCTTTACGACAGTTTGGTTACGCCCGGAGTGATGGTCCACATGACATGTTGATTCAGGGCATTGTATTTGACTACGACAACGATCTTCAAGGTTACCGTCAGAGATTCATACGAGCTTGGGGAAAAGTAAACAGGGTTGACAGCAAGACACTGGAGCCTAAGTACACTATCCCTATGGAGGCTTATCTCAGATGGGTACGATCTCGTGCTCAGACACTCATGATGCCATATCCTGCCATCCTACCAGTTACCATGGAACCTGTTGCTGAAGGAGACACAGCTTATACCATCCTTCATCCAGACATGCCTACTGATATGGAAGACTTGCAGAGATCATGGATCCAACTGAAGGAGCAAAGGGATACTTTCGAGGCTCATTACAAAGCAAGCCAAGCAAGAATCCTAGAGCTAACAAAGCAACTTCACGAGGAACGGAACCTCAACTCATACCTCAACACAAAGAGGAAACGTCCATGGGAGACTTAAAACCCCATCTTTTGTATTTATTTCATCTTATTTTTGTAAGCCTAAAAGGCAAAACAAAGTTATTACTAATAAAAGTTTACTTTCGTTTTTGTCTAAGCAAATTTAAATCCTGCGGTCCTTGAAAACATTGCATATGCATTCCCATATCATTTCATTGCATCACAGGTTTATAATTGTGCACAGGTTTCTCATCTTCTCGCCATTTATTTCAGCAATGGCTCTTGAACAATCAGTTAAGGATCTTCAGGCACAGAATGCACAGTTCCAAGAGCTGATCCTGAACCTATCCAAGGGGCAGGATGAATTGAAGACACTGCTGGCTAAGAAGAAAAATCCTGAGGACAACAAGGATGATCAGCTGAAACAACTACAAGCTGAGATGACAGGAATGAGGATCCAGATGAATGGCCAGGGGGCTCTTATTCAAAGTTTAGCTCAGGGGCAAAAAGAGCTAAGAACCTTTGTCCACAAACTTCAAGGTGATAGAGTCAGGGATCTAATTGTCAGTCAACCTCCGCTAAAACAAGCTGATTTGGTTGAAAGGAGGATGAGGATAAAAGAGGGTAAGAGACAGGTTGCCATTGACTATTCTTCAATTGAAGAAGAAAGACCTGATAAGGTTAATCCACCTCAACACCAGAAAGGTAGAAGGCAGTTTATCAAGTTCAGCACTCCAATGTCACAAGTTCTGCAATGCCTGTTGGAGATGAAGTTGGTTTCCTTGGAAAAGTCTCCTAAAAATCCTAAAATTTCCTCTCCTCGCTATAATCCCAGGGCAAGGTGTGAGTACCACTCCAACAGCCCTGGACATGATACTAATAGTTGTTGGGCATTGAAGGAAAAGATCCAAGACCTGATTGACGAAGGAATCCTAGAAGTTACCCCAGAGGGTCAAGTTGAGTTCTACTATCATCCATCAAACATTGAAGCTGCAAGACAAGTTGCCCAAGTTTGCAAGAAAGAAAGCCTACCTGTCCCTGTTGAAATATGGGGCACCTTGGGACATCCAAGTGGTAAACTTGATTTCATGGTGAAGTATACTGCTCCTCCAAGTTCACAGATTGCAATTGAGGACATTCAGCCAACTGGATGGGACAGCATTTGAATTTTCATTTGTAACTTCTTTTATTTGTTTGAACATTTACTATTATGTTAAAACTTTTGTTTTCATTAATGCATTGCGTATGTTTGTCTTGAATTAATCCATTCGTTTCACTATATTTTTTTTAAAAAAAAAATTTTGTTTCTTATTTCTATCTTGTGATACTTAACTCCTGATAAAGCTATAAGCCTGTAGAGGGAGGATGACGAAAACAATACCATAATCTTATGCAGTATGCTTTTGAACAGACTATGCTGACGATGTACAGGCATTGTTTCAATTCCTAAACAGTGGAGATATAAGGAAGTTAATCCCTAGACAACCCTTTTGAGCCTATGAAGTAGGAGTTTTTTGTTCTCACAAATTAAAACCCTTATTCATAACCTGGGGCAGGGTAGTTACTCAGTTAACTCAAAATATGCCAATTATTTGTGTTGTACACAACTAATGATGGTTCTCTGTAATCATGAAACCTGATAGTCAATATCTAGCAAAAGAAAAGCTCACTAAGTCAAAACCTATGAAGGAGGCTTAGTAAAACATCAAGACATCCCGCTGACTGTAACCTTGAAATAAGCAGTTCAGGCAAAAAGAAGGGATAATAAAGTCAAAAGAAAAAGAAAAAGAGGTCACTATGAATCCTCAACAAAGAAAGATGACTGAAGGTTCAAATAAACTTTTGGTTGCCAAACCATCACAAAATATCAATGTTACAATACCACACTTATGTGAAATGCATAAGTTAACTGAGTATAGGACTGAAGAACATCATGGAGATTGGGTTGGGTACAAATAAAATTTGAGCCTTTATCCTTTGTTTCTTAAACCGTGAACCAGGCCACGTTATAACCCTTTAAAAGTCCTAACTGAAGCATGGTTAGTTCGAAAGCGTACTGCTACAAAAGGTATCCTGACTCCTTTAGGGCTTGTCATAAAATTTGAGTTAATATCGCAGTTTTCAAAAAAAATAATAATAAAAAAAATAAACAGTTTTTCAAAAAAAAAAAATTGTTTTCAAGACAGACACAAGCGTTGCATTTTTGAATATATATTGTTTGCATATGCCTGAATGTTTGACAAATGGAGAAGCTTGCAGGATGAATATTCAAATGAACTAAGGTCCTTCCGATAAGCAAAGTTGCTTCCTGGATCAAAGTCCATGTATATAAAGGGGCATAGCCACTGTTTCCCAATTCATGGGCATTCCAAGTTACTGTTCAGATCATTCAGGGCAATCAGTTCCAGATCCAACAGTACTTAATGACCAGGGACAGTTATTCTCATATCTTTGAAGTACCAAGGGTAACATTATAGAATTCATAATGCCAGGGGCATGGTTGTTGTTTCCTAATCAAGGGGGCATTCTAAGTTACTGTTCAGATCATTCAGGGCAATCAGTTCCAGATCCAACAGTGCTTAATAGCCAGGGGCAGTTTTTCTCATATATTTGAATTACCAAGTGTGACATTACAAAGTTCACAATGCCAGGGGCATATGCTTATGGGGCATTCTACTTGTTTCTTTTGAGATGACTCATTACAGATACTTTCATTATGGGACAATTCATCCTCAACCAAGGGGCAATACTTTCTTTTCAAATATAGTATCCGGAGAGCACATGGTCTATTACAACTTGAAGACCCAGTCCTCTACCTTGATTTGGGATTCTCAGCAGAGGCTATGGTGGAAATTAATTGTCTACGCCAGTAGTATCAGATGGCGTCAGTATCATGTCTTCAGATCCAGCTATGAGGATCTCTGGGAGGGTATCCAGGAAAGTTATGGGTTTCAGGAGCTCTAGATCCAATTGGTTATACACTCTCGAAGTTGAAACGATTCTGTTTTCAGGTTCAGCTTTACTTTTCCTCTCTGAATCCAGATTTACTTTTACCCTATTTACATAAGCAAAACGTCCATTGATTGTGTTTGAATGCCTGTACGCTTTTGAATATGATTAATGTTTACCAAAAATGCATGAATGCTTAATATGATTGATGTTTACCAGAAATGCATGAAAATGCAGTAATAGTATTTACTAAGGACGAACGAAGACGGGATGTTATACTTATCCTACTATCAAACGAAGACGAAGGTTATATATCCCCAACAACGAGAGGTGATATCTATCTCTGTTATCCCCAGCAACGGGAAGTTATATTTATACTCTGTTATCCCCAGCATACGGGAGGTTATCTATACCCTGTTATACCCAGCAGACAGAGGTTATACATTTTTCAACAACGAATCGGGATTTATTTTCCCTGGCCAGCAGTGGTTATACGAAGATATCCAGACGTTTCCGGCAGTTATCATATCATACATACATCATTTACATCATACCATAGCATATATATCCATATACATAATACATTACCTAAGTACATCATATCATACATGCATACATAAAGCATAAACTAATATTGTTATACAGAATGCTACTTTGTTTTCAGGTTAATTATCCAACAAGCAAACTTATGATCTTTGGGACTGCTTTATTGTAACCTCAGGGTTATTTTATCCTCCTGATGAGCTCATTATTATTTCAAGACTGCATTGGAGTTGTCATTATTGATGTCTCCATCCTCCTGAAATCAGTACTTCAAGACTGCATTAGAGTTATCATTATTGATTGCTCTATCCTCCTGAAGACATATCACATCATTATTTCAAGACTGCATTGGAGTTGTCATTATTGATGTCTCCATCCTCCTGAAATCAGTACTTCAAGACTGCATTGGAGTTATCATTATTGATTGCTCTATCCTCCTGAAGACATATCACATTATTATTTCAAGACTGCATTGGAGTTGTCATTATTGATGTCTCCATCCTCCTGAAATCAGTACTTCAAGACTGCATTGGAGTTATCATTATTGATTGCTCTATCCTCCTGAAGACATATCACACTATTATTTCAAGACTGCATTGGAGTTGTCATTATTGATGTCTCCATCCTCCTGAAATCAGTACTTCAAGACTGCATTGGAGTTATCATTATTGATTGCTCTATCCTCCTGAAGACATATCACACTATTATTTCAAGACTGCATTGGAGTTGTCATTATTGATGTCTCCATCCTCCTGAAATCAGTACTTCAAGACTGCATTGGAGTTATCATTATTGATTGCTCTATCCTCCTGAAGACATATCACATCATTATTTCAAGACTGCATTGGAGTTGTCATTATTGATGTCTCCATCCTCCTGAAATCATTACTTCAAGACTGCTTTAGAGCTTTCCATTGCTCTATCCTCATGAAGACAGGCTGTTACATCAGTATTACTCCAGACTCCTGACAGCTTTCATTATACTACTAAAGAACTTTCCCCTAGTGGCATTTTTAAGCCCACTCAATCATGTTCAACCAACCATCAATATCACTCTATGCACTGGTGAGTGCAAATTTTTGGGCTTTTGTGTTCAATCCCCTTCAACCTTCCAGGTTACGACTGGCAAATATACCAATCTAACCCCTCAGGTTTCAGAAAATTGAACAGGGGCAGCTGTTGCACCCCAAAATTTGCCCTCACAACACAGGACTTTGTGTTCTAAGAAGGTTCACAAGGTTCACAAGTTCCCCAACACTTGCATAACCTTTCATGAGGTTCAGGAAGTCCCCAAGTTGCTTCTTGAAGATTCACAAGGTTCACAAGTGCTCCAACCACTTGCACAATCTTTCATGAGGTTCATGAAGTCCATAAATTGCTTCTTGAAGGTTCACAAGGTTCACAAGATTCACAATGATTACAAAGCTCCCCTGAGGATCATGAGGTCTACTAAGCCACTTCATGAGGTTCACAAGGTTCACAAGCTTCACAATACCTCCCATGAATATCACAAGACATCTTATGAAGATTCACAAGGTTCACAAAGTTCACAATTGGTCAAAGAAGTTGACAATTCCCTCAGACAATGCACCTCCTAAGCAGTGCATCCAAAATTAGGGTTTTGACTTTAATCAGGCTAAATGAACTTCCAATACCTCAAGTGAGTTTCATAACACCTTATATGTGTGTAATAACCCCCATGACAAGTTTCAAGACTTTTCTCAAAAGTTTGCTCAGTCAGATGATCAGATAAGTCAAAATCAGTCAATGCAGTTAAAAAGTCAAACTGAGGTCAAACCAAAGTCAAACTTCATGATTTTTTGCCAACATCAAGTATATGAAGTAAAATTCATCATTTAATCAAGGGTTGATCATGATTCATCAAGGAGATTCCAGATCATCAATAATCAGGAGTTTCTAAATTAGGGTTTCCTCAGTAAAAGTCAACTGAACTTTGACCAGGCATAACTTTCACATACTTCATCACCAAGTCTCCATCCAAAGCTCATTTTGAAGGAAATTGAACTCTCTACAACTTTGATGTTGAAGGTTAAGCCCAAAAATGCTTCATTTGGAAGATATGATCTAAGACATTATAGGTCATTTGAAAAGTCAACAAAAAGTCAACAACTTCAAAAGGGCATAACTTGAGATTGGTAAATGATATGGACCTGAAACCAATGGGGTTGTTTAGAGGACTCTTCAAGCTTTCCAAAAAGTCCAAGAACACCTTCATACCTTTAAAATTGAGGGAGATGTGCCTTTGCAAAGTTAAGAAATTTTGTGATGGTTTATGTTGAAAAGGGAGGTTCAAAATCATTTCTTTTCAAATGGGCCACTCAAATTATGACCCAATCCACTTCATAATGGTTTGCACGAAATTATCATATTTTTTATTTTATTTTTTTAATTTATTATGATTTATTACATTTTAAATCATTTTAAATTTGAAAAAAATATTAAATATGAAAGAATATTTTTGTGATTTGGATCTAAAAAATCATAAATGATGATTGGAGTCAAAAGAGAAGGAAATCATGAGATCCCTCCCAAAATAGTAAGGCATTATGATCAAATATTTGAAAGTTACACAATGATCTTTATGAATCTTTTTTGGATCAAATCTTCACACAACCAAATGGTTTTTCTGACCTAAATCAATCCCATATATAAACATAACATAAACCTAATGCACATTCACGGATTGCAGCAGCTCATAGGTAAGTTCAACATTCAAAAAAAATCAACAAAAAAGTGAGAATCGGTTTTTGAGTTTGAGAGCTTTAGAAGGTAAATGAAGAACATAGACATGTTCATTGACCATCCATGAAGCAAAATCATCCATCACATGCATCCAATATGCCCCATATTGTCAAACCCGAGCCATTCTTGTTCATGATTTTTCTTTTTTCGATTACCATAATTTATTGCATTTAAATGAATTTTGACTGTTTAATGTTGTTTGTGATGTTGTGTGGATTGATTCTGGGCAGGAAAAGTCAAGAAACAGTACCTAATTCGTGAGATGCCATATTAGGGTTCATGACCTCCAATTAGGGTTTACTGATTTAATGAACATAAATAATTTCTAAGACCATGGCTGGATTCTAATTGATCTCTGGAACATGTTGGTACTTTCAATTTTAAAAAATTGTATGGTTTTGTTGCCCTTTGAGTTTCGCAGGTTTTGTTAGGGTTTCAATTTCGCAGGAAATTTCGTGGAAGATTTCGCAGCAAAAATCGAAAGTCACAAGGTTGAAGATGAAGACTGTTTGGCGCGAATTCATATTTTTGAAATTTGATTATAAAATATAATATATTCTTTCTGTTTTGTATCACAAGCTTGAAGCTTGTCCCAGTGGAAGAGTGCGTGTGTATTTGATGAAAGGTCCCTGGTTCGAATCATGTTGGGGCCATTATTTTTTTGTTTATTTTTCAGGATTAGATAAGACATAATATATTATGCGTTAAAGTCATTCAATAAGCAGGTAGGCTCTCCCAGCCAGGCGGTAAGACGCGCGTATGCACATCCATAAGGTCCTGGGTACGAAACTACCCCAGGCCTTTTGTTTTTTTCATATTTTTCTGGATTTATCAAAGGCAAAGAACAAAACCAAATATTCTCATTCTACTTTCACCTGCGTATGGATGGCTGAGTGGTTCTGGATGTTGTTTGCAAACCTGAGGTCTTGGGATCAAATCCCAGCAGGTTCCTTTTTCTTTTCTTTCTATTCTCTTCTTTTTCTTATTGTTCTTTAATTAATTTTTTTTTAATTTCAAGAAAAATCCATAAAATTCAAAAATAATATATTTACATTAGATTAAACTTATATTTATTTCTTTTACTAAAAAAATAATAATTTGTTAACATGTCATTATTTTATTAATTAAAAAATTTGTATATATGTTTGTAAATAAAATAGGTAATTAGATAAACCCTAATTTTATAAAACCCTATTTCTAAAAAACCTAAAAAATATAAAGCCCTAGTTTTCTAATCCTAAAATATTTTTTTCCTAAATAAAATTTAATTCTTTTTTTTAATTCCTAACATGATTATAATTTTTCGTAAAAATTTGTATTCATAATTTAAATTAATTTTCTTCTAATGTTTAGAAATAGTTTAATTCATATATTTTGTATATAGTTAAAATTAATTTATAAATATAATGGCCAATAGAAATTAAATTTTAATATGATATTTAAAATCAATCTTTTTCTTATAATATGTATATAAAGGTAAATATATGTTTATAATAATTAAATTTAGTAATTATAATAATTTAGATCTTATATGAATTTAAAAATTAATTGTATATGATAATTTCTTCTTACTATATTATTAATTAATTTTTTTGCTTATTATAATTTCATTAATCTTTTAATTTTTATTACTAACCATGTCATTATTTATATTTTATTCTTATGTTTCTAATTTTATTATTTCTAATTACTAACCCATTTATGATTTTATTATGTTTATTATTACTTTTGCTAATTTTATTTACTAACCCCTTTATCTTTTATTGCTTATTTATATTTGGTTTATTTTTATTTAATTATTTTGCTTATTATTTCTATTATAATTTCTTGTAATTGTTTTTCCGGATGTAATTATTTAGTTATTATTGTCATTATGGTTAGTAATTAGGGAGTGTTAATATGTTTGTTATTTAAAATATATTTAGATAATTTTTAATAAAGATAATTAATTTAAACACTTCACACACGTAAGTCGATTTTAATCGCCGTCTCACTTCCTTAGGGATACCCCTCCAGTTGCCTACGAATAATGGTTAAGTGGGGTGTATAAAGCAATGTCCCTCGAATAAAAATCATCAAAGTCCTTTATGGTTGCCTATACGAATCGAGTCCCCTTCGGAAAAAATGATGATAGTCCCTTATAAATGCTTATTACACCCCACTATTGCCTTAAAGATCGAATTGTCCCTTACATGTCCCTTAACATCCAAAGTAAGGACTACCTACTCCATTATAGTAGGGATAGTCTTACTAAGGAAAGAATAAAGAATAAGAAAGACCTTTAAACATTAGGGTAAGTTACTCCTAGGTACTTAAGCTCATTTCAAAAACATTTTCACACTTAAACCATTTTCAAACAAATTTTCAAACATGTTTTTAACACATCCTTACATGGATTATTTATTAACTATTCTGAAAATTTTCTTATTCACACACTATACTTTCAAAACAATTCTAAAGTGAGCTTAAGTACCTAAGAGCCCATGGATAACCATGGATGAAAAGGGTGCTAATACCTTCCCTTTTCATAACTTACCCCCCGGACCCAAAATATTCTCTAAGGTCTTTCCTGTTCTTTTATAACCTTTCCTTATGGATAAAATAAAAGTCGGTGGCGACTCTTGCTATCCGCAACATTGTTTAAAGTCAGTTCACCGGGTTACAGACTGCTCCTAAGAATGAAGACATAGCCAAAGCTTTAAATTTGGAAGCCACTATCATTGATGAGCATATGACCTCCAAAGCTGGAACCCAGGGCTTTCATTTGGACTTCTTGGTCACACAGGCTACAAAGCAGGTTGCGGTGGGAGATTGGGAATCTGTTTGTGCTCTCCTGGCTCTCAACATATATGGTATCATCTTGTTTGTAGAAGAGCCTAAGTTTGTAAGTAATAATTCCATCCACATCTTTATGCTCAAGAATCCAGTACCTACCTTGTTGGGAGATTTCTACTACTCAATTCATCAGAGGAATGAGAAACAGAGAGGGAGACTGGTGAGATGTTGTGCACCTCTCTTCTACAGTTGGTTGATAAGACATATGCAGAAGAAGGAAGCTTTCCTGAATCCACATTAGTCAAAGAATTGGGCTAAGAGGATGATTGCCCTTACTTCAGAAGATATTAGGTGGTGTACTCAGAACACCAAGGGCCGAGACATAATAACAAGTTGTGGGCAATACCCAAATGCGCCACTTATTGGAGTAAAGGGTTGCATCAACTACAATCCTTTACTTTTCAAAAGACAGTTGGGATATGCATTGACACATCCACCAAGGGAGCAAGATTTAGCAGGATCTCTTGATTGTGCCTTTCAGAGCAATCATTCCATTGTCCGACAAGCAGCCTGGGCTTGGGACAATATACAGAATAAAGGGACTGCTATTTTGGGGAAATGCAACAACATAGCTTCTGCTCAGTACACTGAATGGTCTCGCATCATAGGACAGGTTACTCGTATGCCATTCACCCTGGAAGATGTACCAGGGTCATCAGCAGTTGAGCCCATAGCCACAGTCAAGAAGAGTTTGAAAAGTTGAAAGAAGGAAATGCCCAGTTAGCCGAAGCTTTGAAGAAGACCCTTTGGGAAAGGAATGATGGACGTCTAGACATTGAGAGGTTAGAGAAGCTACGCATTGAGCATGTAACCAAGATCGAGAAAACTGGCGATTGCATCAAGAAGGCCCGATCAGGGAAACTTGTGTTGAAGAATGCATGCAAGGAAGGAAAGATTCAAAAGGCAAGAGCTGAGCATTATCTAGAAGAGAGTCAGGATAGATGGGTCAGGATCACTGAAGCTCGCTTGCAAGAAGATCAGAAAATGCAAGCAAAGACGAATAGTTAGAAGCCAATGAGAAGAAGAGTTAAGAAGTACTCCTAGCAGCACAGAAGAAAATCTTCGAGCTGAAACTCCGGGAAGGTTTAAAGAGAACCAAAGACCAAGACAAGTATCAGAAGATGACAAATGCCATTGCAACCAGAAACCTTCTCATTAGAACCATCACAGAGCATCCAGTTGGGCCAGTAATTGATGTTCTCCTGAAGGAAGTCAAGGAGGATGCATATGGATTGGATGTTTGATTTTCTTTGTACTTGTATTTTGGCTCACCATGGTGATTTTGTCTGTTTTATTCTTGAATTTAATTGTATTTTGATTCACCATGGGAGTTTGTTTGGTTGTAATTCATGAACTATTTGGCAATACCATTTGTACTTTTATGATTATGTATTGGATTTTCTCATGGACTTTGTCTGCTTCAACATCTTGATTCCCCAGAGGTCTGGAAGGTCAAAACCAAGAACCAAACCGGATACCCTCTGAAGAAAAATAGACAAATTGCATTGCATGCTAACTTCATATTCTTTGTGTTGCAAGAGTTTTGTTGTTGTTTTATCACCTTGTTGATTGTTTCAGGAAATATTGCTCGCAGGAGGGTCTTTCCCGTCAATCGCATCTACAGATATCCAACTAGACACAACCTTCTGAGTCTACAAATGGATCAGTTACAGCAAGAACTGATAGATGTGAGGACTCGGATCACTGATGTGAGGGCAGAAGTGAGGACTCAGATGAATCAATTCATGGTTGTGATGATTGGGCGGCACAGACCCAGGAAAGATTAAGGGAGTTAGTCGAGCGGAAAACTCCAAATAAGAACCACGCAGGCACTGGAGGTACTAGTAACAACGATCACGGACAACCGCAAACAAATCCACCAGAGTTTGGGCCCCACATCAACCCTGAAGTCAATGTTACTGGAAATACCCAGAGAAACACTGGAGATCGCATTCTACAGGAGGATCCTCAAGACGAGCAATTTACAGTGTTAGGTGTTGGGGATGATGAAGTTTATGATCGTCGTCTGGACGAGATATCAGAGAAGTTAAGATCCTTGGAATCCCAAAACTCTTTGACATTTGATGTGATGGATATGGGCCTAGTTGAAGGAGTAAGGATTCCTCACAAGTTCAAACCTCCATGCTTTGAAAAGTACAATGGTACCTCCTGTCCTCGTACCCATTTACAATCTTTTATGGGAAGATTGAAAGCGTATACCATCGATGAGAAATTATGGATGTTTTACTTTGAAGACAATTTAACCGGGGCATCCAAGGAGTGGTATTCACATCTATCAAGGGCTACTGTCATAAACTGGAAGGACTTAGCCGAGGCCTTTATACGCCAATATCAGTACAACCTGGATATGGCTCCCAATAGGACCCTCCTGATGGGTATGTCTCAATCTTCAAGAGAAAGTTTCCATGAATACGCTCAAAGGTGGAGACAAATCGCTGCCTCTGTCCAGCCACCTATGTCTGAAAGGGATATGGCTTATATGTTTATGAACACCTTGCAAGGAACTTATATTGATAGACTTGTTGCCTTCTCTTCTACTAGCTTTGCTGATGTGGTTATAGCGAGAGAGAGAGAGAGAATTGAAAGCCTATTGAAGATGGGTAAGATTTCTGACAATAGTGCTAGCTCCAACAACGCAAGAAAACCATTCTCCGGACCCAGAAGAATAGGAGAGACTAATGCAGTGCATGTTAACAGAGGTAGGCCCCAATACTTGCAAAGATCAGCGGCCGCAGTCACCATTCCTGCTCCAGCACCTCAGCAACAACAGTATCCTTAGCAACAACAGTTTCCACAACAATAGCAAAGATCTTACAACAACAATAATCAACAACAATGTCCATTTCAACAAAGGACTTCTCAGATCAACGGGGTAATTGATCCCATTCCGATGCTCTATGCAGTGTTACTCCCACAACTATTGAAACTCAACTTGATTGAACTAAGGACTTTGGCTCCACCAGATCCTCTGAATCTTCCAAGGAATTATGATGTCAACGCCAAATGTGCTTTTCACTCCAATGCACCTGGCCATTCAACAGAGAAATGCAAGGCCTTGCACATGAAAGTCCAAGATTTGATTGATTCCAAAGCTTTGAATTTTGCACCTCCACTAAATGTCACAAAGAATCCAATACCGAATCACGGTGGACCGAGGATTAATGCTATTAAGGAAGACCAACTATCAATTCTGATTGATGACATTGCAAACATTTAAACACCACTGGCCGAAGTGAAAGCTTAACTATTGAAGTGCCAAGTGTTTCCAGGTTGTGAGGCTTGTTGTGAAGCTTGCAAAGTTTCTACCAATGGTTGTGCAAATCTGAGAAAGGGTATCAGCAATCTTATCAGAGAAGGCATTCTACAGATCACATCAATGGTTCCATCTTCTACAACTGCAACAAAAATACCTCCTACAACACCAGCAAACATTATCTCAACAGAGTCTTCTACAACAACAGCAAACACCACCAGTGACGATATCTCAACAGTTACCATTTATTATGATCCAACAATCATTCATGTTCCAGATTCTCTCAACAACAATTTTCAACATCACCCTCCTCAACATCAACAATTTTCTGCACCTGCACCATCTTCGATCAGATCTCCTATCACCATCTACTATGATCCACAAACGATCACGACTTCTTCTTCTGCTGTAGTTAGTCTAGTGACCATCATAGTGCCTGGACCTATTCCTTATGATAATAACAATGTCGTGCCTTGGCATTATGGTTCGGATCTTTACTGCCATGGAAGAAAGATCACTCTGGAATCCTCAACATCTGCTCCACAAATTTACAATGTCGGGGGGAGGCGGAGGCTTCACTCGGAGCGGACATCTCTTCGCTTCATAGTTTCCCAGAGTTAATGCTGAAGCAGAAGCCGCTGCCAAAGCAAAAGGAAAAAGTGTGGTGCCAGAAGAACCAACTGCAAAAGAAACTCAGAAGACACCCTTTGATCAGGATGTAGACGAGTTTATGAGGATTATCAAGAGAAGTGACTACAAGGTTGTGGATCAGCTCTACCAAACACCCTCCAAGATCTCCTTTCTATCTCTGCTTATGTGTTCCGAGGCTCACCGGAATGCACTACTCAAAGTCTTGCACGCAGCTTATGTGCCTGAGGAGATCACAATCAATCAGTTGGAAACGGTGGATGCAAATGTCAATACTAGTCATGGACTAGGTTTCACCGATACTGACTTGACTACGGAGGGCATAATCACAACAAGGATTTGAATATCACTTTGGAATGCAAAGGTGTCGTACTTTGTCATGTCCTTATTGATACCGGATCATCACTCAATGTGTTGCCAAAGAAAGCATTAGTCAAGATGGAATATGATGGTCTTGCACTCCATCCGAGCAACCTAGTTGTCAAAGCTTTTGATGGTTCTAAGAGATCGGTTCTCAGAGAGGTTGAGCTGCCTGTGGTAATTGGCCCACAAGTTTTCAAAACTACCTTCTATGTGATGGACATACAGCCTGCCTACAGTTGTTTGTTGGGTCAACCCTGGATTCACGCCGTCGGCGCTGTAACGTCTACCCTTCACCAGAAGTTAAAATATGAGTGGGAGAGCCAAATTATCACAATTTGTGGAGAAGAATACATTTTCGTCAGTTATCTAGCTACGTATAAATACATAGAGATGGATGGGGAGATCCATGAAACTATGAGTCAGGGTTTTGAAGCTCTCAATGTCAATGAAGCAACAACTGAAGTGTTAGGTACTTCAATTAATTCTTACAAACATGCTCGGAAGGTTGTGGAAGAAGGGAATGCCCAAGGTTGGGGCAAGCTGCTAATGGTTCAGATGAAAGAAGACAAATTTGGTTTGGGTTACAGACCATCCCGACAAGTTCCAGAGGAGGCTGTTGAAGCTCCCAAGTTCATAAGTGGGGGAATGATGACCCCGGATGCTGTCAACACTTTGGAAGACGAGACTGAGAGCGACTACAACTTGGAAAACTGGATCCGTCCAAGAGTCCCGGGCCGACAAGTCCTCAACTGGTCTTCCCAGGAAATTATAAGGGTTACTGCTGCAGAGTAATTATTATTTCCTGTTTTAAGCATGCATCAAAGTCCTGCATATTGCCCAAGATGTCGGGACTCATTTTATAATAGGGCCATATATTTTTTTGTGCAAATTGAATATTAATGAACAATGGACATTGTTTTGCAAACGATCTTCTTTTTCGCTCACTGTCTTTTCATTTTTGTTATTTTCGCACAAAACAATAAATGGCAATGTTTTTCTTAATAATAACTTCATTCACTTTTTCTAAATAAGATAAAATCAATCACTAAAATGAACCAAATCTCAACCCTTGCAGAGATAGCCCTCCAGATCGCACCGACAACGACACTGCTATGACCTTGTATGACATCGACAATCCGATTAATCAAGCAGATGAAGGGGTTGAAGAAGACTACGATTTACCTGAAGAGTTAGCCAGGTTATTGAGACAAAAGGAAAAGGTGATTGCTCCTCATCAGGAGGAGGTTGAGACTATCAATCTTGGTACCGAGGAAGATGTGAAAGAGGTGAGGATTGGGGCCAGTCTGCAAGCTCCGGTAAAGGAATAACTTATCAGTATGCTGCGAGAATATGTTGATGTGTTCGCTTGGTCCTATCAAGATATGTCGGGATTGGATACAGAAATTGTCATGCACAAGCTGCCGTTGAAAGAGGATTGTCCGCCAGTTAAACAGAAGTTGCGTAGTACTCGCCCAGACATGGCCATGAAAATCAAAGAAGAAGTACAAAAGCAGTGGGACGATGGTTTTCTTGCTGTAACTAGTTACCCGCCATAGGTTGCTAACATTGTACCCGTACCTAAGAAAGATGGAAAGGTGCATATGTGTGTCGATTACCAGGATTTGAATAGAGCAGGCCCGAAAGATGATTTCCCATTACCTGACATTGATGTATTGGTAGACAACACAACTCATTTCTCGGTATTTTCCTTCATGGACAGATTTTCTTGATACAATCAGATCAAGATGTCACTTGAAGACATGGAGAAGACAACTTTCATCACACTATGGGGCATGTTCTGCTACAAAGTAATGTCGTTCGGTCTGAAGAACGTCGGTGCAACATATCAATGGGCTATGGTGACGTTATTCCACGACATGATCCATAAAGAAATTGAGTGCTACGTGGATGACATGATTGCCAAGTCCCAAATAGAGGAAGAGCATTTGGTAAACCTATTGAAACTTTTCAAGCGTCTGAGAAAGTATCAGTTAAGGTTGAACCCCAACAAATGCACATTCGGGGTACGTTCTGGTAAGCTACTGGGTTTTATTGTAAGTGAAAAAGGAATTGAGGTTGATCCCGATAAAGTCAAAGCTATTCAGGAAATGCCTGCACCTAAGACCGAGAAAGAAGTTCGAGGGTTCTTAGGTAAATTGAACTACATCTCAAGGTTCATATCTCATCTCATTGCAACCTGCAAACCCTTGTTCAAGCTGTTAAGAAAAGAGCAAACAGTCAGGTGGAACGATGACTGTCAGAGAGCTTTTGACAAGATCAAAGAATATCTGCAAGAACCTCAAATTCTCATGCCTCCAGTCGAAGGAAGACCTCTAATCATGTACGTGACAGTATTAGAAGAGTCGATGGGGTGTGTGTTGGGCCAGCATGACGAGTCTGGTCGAAAAGAGTATGCAACATACTACCTAAGCAAAAAGTTTACCGACTGTGAACAACGTTATTCACTGCTCGAGAAAACTTGATGTGCCTTAGCATGGGCTGCTCGCCGACTAAGACAGTATATGTTGACTCACACTACCTTATTGATCTCAAAGATGGATCCAATCAAGTACATATTTAAGAAGCCAGCACTTACCGGAAGGGTTTCCAGGTGGCAATGATTCTAACAAAATATGACATTCAATACACCTCTCAGAAAGCCATCAAGGGCAGTGTATTGTCTGACTATTTGGCTGAGCAACCCATTGATGATTACCAGCCTATGAGATTTGATTTCCCTGATGTAGACATCATGTTCTTTAAAGCAAAAGATTGTGAAGAACCTATTCACACTGAAGGGCCTGACCCACAAGAAGCATGGACTATGATGTTTAACGGGGCAGTTAATTGCAACGGTCATGGGGTTGGTGCAGTGCTTATTACACCTAAAGGGGTTCATATGCCTTTCTCAGCAAGGCTCACCTTTGCCTGCACTAACAACGAAGCAGAATACGAAGCTTGTATCATGGGTCTTGAGGAAGCCATTGACCTCAGGATCAAAACCTTGAATGTATTTGGAGATTCAGCTTTGGTAATCAACCAGACCAACGGCAAGTGGTACACTCATCAGGAGCATCTGATTCCCTACCATGACTATACGAGGAGATTGTTGACCTTCTTCACAACAGTTAAGCTTGAATACATCAATCGAGATGAGAATCAGTTTGCATACGCTTTGGCTACCATTTCATCCATGATCAAAGTACAGGTCGCCAATTATGTACCTCGGATTTTGGTATCCAGACTGGACAGACCGGCATATGTATTCTCTGTGGACACTGTCACTGATAACAAGCCTTGGTACCATGACATCAAATGCTTCTTGGAAACTCAGACATACCCTCCTGGGGCATCGTCAAACTATAAGAAGACATTAAGAAGGATAGTCATTAGTTTCTTCCTCAATACTGATGGTTCTTTGTACAAGCGAAACTTCGACATGGTCTTGCTCAGATGTGTTGACAAGAAGGAAGCAGACCTACTGATGCACGAAGTACATGAAGGTTCTTTCGGTACCCATGTCGAAGGACATGAAATGGAAAAGAAGTTATTAAGATCGGGTTACTACTGGATCACAATGGATGCAAACTGTTGCGCCTACACCAGAAAATGCCACAAATGCCAGATCTACGCAGATAAAGTGCATGTGCCTCCAAATCCTTTGAATGTAATGTCTTCACCTTGGCCTTTCGCCATGTGGGGCATTGATATGATTGGAAAGATTGAACTGATTGCTTCAAATGGTCACAGATTCATCCTAGTAGCCATTGATTACTTCACCAAATGGGTTGAAGCAACTTCGTATGCAAATGTCACCAGGAAAGTGGTAGCTCGATTTCTGAAAAGGGATATCATCTGCCGATATGGAGTTACCGAGTGAATCATTACTGATAATGGTTCCAATTTGAACAACAAGATGATGGAAGAACTTTGCCGGGACTTCAAAATTCAACATCACAACTCTTCTCCTTACAGGCCAAATATGAATGGCACTGTTGAGGCCGCTAACAAGAATATTAAGAACATTGTGCAAAAGATAGTAGTCACCTACAAAGACTGGCACAAAATGCTATCATTTGCCTTGCATGGGTACCGAACCTCTATCAGAACATCTACTGGGGCAACACCTTATCAGCTTGTGTATGGTATGGAAGTTGTCCTACCTGTTGAAGTTGAACTACCCTCCTTAAGGGTAATGATGGATGTGAAACTAGATGAAGCAGAATGGGTCCGATCTAGATATAATCAACTAAGTCTGATTGAAGAAAAGAGATTAGTAGTCATCTGTCATGGGCAGTTATATCAAAAGCGAATGAAGAAAGCCTTCGATCAGAAAGTCAGACCTCAGGAATACCAAGTGGGAGAGCTTGTTCGAAAAGACTTCTTCCTCCTCATACAGACCACAGGGGGAAATGGACGTCAAACTACGAAGGTTCATTCATAGTAAAGAAAGTTTTCTCTGGTGGGGCACTGATGCTCACTACTATGGATGGCGAGTATTTCTTATCTCCTGTGAATTCAGATGCAGTTAAAAAATACTTCGTATAAAAGACCCGCTGGACATAAAAATAGAATGGAAGTCCAGGAAAAAATAGGGCATCCCGGCGAGTCAAAAACAGAATAAAAGACTCGGGCAAAAATAAGGGGGAAAAAATGTGTACACCCGCTGAGTTGAAAAGCCACATCAGACAACTCAGGAAAAAATGGGTTTCCCAGTGGATTGAAAACCCGAAAGGGCGATCCACGCAAAATCTGGGGAAAAAAGAACAACTGCATTCTGAATTCGTCTATATCAATCACAACATGGCAAGCTTCAAAAGGATAAAGCGTCGGTCAGAATCAACCTTCTTCAGAAAGCAAGATAAGAAGAATGTCAAGGTCATACCGGTCATAGCAAAGGAAGCTCACTGGAGCGTCAACTTCAACATTGCCAACACCTTTATTTTCTCAATTTATAGCAATCTCCTCCTTTCAGGGATTCACTTCTTCACTGTACTTGCCCATTCAGGGCACACAAATCAATAAAATTAGAATATTCAGTCACACTTTGTTTTGTACATTTTTGTTTCGTTTGCAAAATTTCCAAAGATCATAATACAACACTTGCCTGAAAACATATAAGCCTTTTTCAATATATGCTTGCAGGAAATATGCACTCTTGAGCAAATATAACTCCTATGATGGAATCCGGTTGAGGATACCTCGGGACACTTGTGCGTTTCTTTTTAACAGGTTGCAGGTACTCAAGACAGACAATCTCACAGATGGGGTATATCAAGCCTCGTATCCCCAGCCAAGTCAGCAATCACCTCATCAGCAGGGTTAATTGACAGGAGTTTTCCCCCACGAAGTTGTCATCCCCTCAGAGGATCCTTTGAGAAACTTATTAAATCCCCAACGTGTCGCTTGGACGAAGGAGTTACAACAGATTACTTCCCAGAAGTTCTCTTCTCCCCAAGCAGGATCTCCCGAGCAATGCTTGAACTGCTGTTCCCCAGCAAGTTGCCAGAGTTTTTTTCCCCATCCAGTCGCCAGGACTTTCTGTTACCTATCAGAGTTGCCAGTTCCTCCCCATCGGAGTTGCTGAAGCCTCCTCATCCCAAGCATGAGTCTCTTCAACAAAAGCTTCCCCAGCCGAGATCCACACATAGTTCCCTAGGATGATCGTTCGGTGATCCTCTCTCCCCACAGATCGACCAATAATCTTTTTCCCCAGCGGAGTTCTCCCTCCAGACAGATCGCCCAGAGATCTTTCTCCCCGCAGGATCCGGATCTCGGATCGGTTCTCTCATTTTGCATAATCATAGCATTCACATCATTTTTTCCCCATAATAGGTATATCATTCTGTCTAATACGAAGCATTACGGCAAAAATCAAACATTTGCATGATCATAAGCCAGGTTCGAGCCAATCACCTACAAACATCAGAATCACTTCACCAGCAATATACAAAACTTATCCCCCGCAGACAAAGCCAGAATAGTTTTTTCACTCTCAATACAGATACTTGTTCATACTTGTACATATTCTTTTTGACACTCGCCCGTGTCATACTTCCCCAGCAAGTCAAACACTCGTCCGTGTCCCTTGCTCAATATTTTTGACACTCGTCCGTGTCTTGCACATATTTCCCCAGCAGGTCAAACACTTGTACATACATATACACAATCCTCTGATACTCGCCTGTATCTTGTATGTATCATTTCCTCAGCAGATCAACACTCATCCGTGTTCCTTGCTTAACCGATTGATACTCGTCTGTATCATCATCCTTAAACATGTGTCAGCGTTTGTTTTTATCGATACTCATATATATCGTGGTCCTAAGGATACTCGTCCACATCTTTAGTCTATACATTGTCAAACACTTATACCATTTATTTTAAAGCGTAAGCACTCGTCCGTGTT
Organism: Lathyrus aphaca; assembly: GCA_963966055.1. NCBI lineage: Eukaryota > Viridiplantae > Streptophyta > Magnoliopsida > Fabales > Fabaceae > Lathyrus > Lathyrus aphaca. The sequence continues at coordinate 578,897,484 of OZ014519.1, read as the reverse complement.
TACCATTCCCCAGTAAGTCACCAACAAAACAACTTTTCTATCCATTCGTGATATTTTCGGCAGTCGTCCCCTGCCAGGTGATCGCCCTTCACCTTTGGATGACCGTCCCTCATCCTTTCTCCCAGTGGAATCCCCATTGTTGGAACTTTCTATCCGGCATTCGTCCTATGTTGAGATATCTTTTTAGCATCCGTCCCCTGCTAGGTGATCATCCTTCACCTTATGATGACCATCCCTCATCATTTATCCGATGGCCGTCCCCATCGTTGATCTTTGTTATCCGACATTTGTCCTATGTCGAGATAATCCCCAACAGATCAGCCGTACCCTGCTAGGTGATCGTCCTTCACCTCTTGATGATCGTTCTTCATCATGCTTATCTGATGGCCGTCCCCATCGTTGATCTTTTCTATCCGGCATTCGTCCTATGTCGTGATATTTTTAGCAGTCGTCCCCTGCTAGGTGATCATCCTTCACCTTTTGATGACCGTCCCTCATCATTATTTCATTTATTCTTTTACCCGATGGCCGTCCCTGTCGCGGTTTATTTACCCTTTAACCTGATGGTCATCCCCGTCAGTGCTTTCCTCATTTCTTTAATCCCCAGAGAGTTTTATTTATTTACCTGATGGTCGTCCCCGTCGTGGTCTTTTCCTTTATCCTGATGTTCTTCCTTCATCAGTTTACCCAATGGCCGTCCCTGTCGCGGTCTCTTTATTTCCCAGCATGATGGTCGTCCCTATCATTGCTTTACATACCATTTTTCATCCCCAGCAGTCGTCATCTGCTCGATGGTTGTCCTCCATCGCTTTCATTTGATACTCATACTATACTGCCTGTTACAATTTATATCCCTTTCCTTCTTTTAATAAAGAGTGCAAATTTTGGATTGTCTTGGTATTCAACCACAAGTTATCTTGTTTGTTTGTTAAGCCAGGCGCTTACACCCTGCACAGCTAAGTCATGCTTGAATAGGGGCAGTTGTAAACACCCCAAATTTTCCCTCTCTTTTTCTCACACCATGGCTTGTGATCACTCATTTGCATAAGCATATCATTACATCTCACATTGCATAAATAACTTCATCAAATCATTGCATGACTGCATAGGTAAGGTTTATGATCAGATGAATCCAAGAAGTGATATGAGCTATCTCAAAGGTCTTGAAGCATACCAAGAGGGTCCATGAATGGTCTATGATCTTATTATGCCTCCCAAGGTTCTTAAAAGTCAAAATGTTACAAAGCATTGCAAAGGTGTTCAAGCAGACTGAGTAGCTTCTACACAGATAACCTAAAATTAGGGTTTTGGGTTTGAGGCCCTTAACCTCAAATTTTTTGTTCATTCTTGATTCTAATGGTCTTTATATGTTATAAGGATCATGTGTACCAAATTTGATGAGAAAATTCACTATGGAAGGCATCTGATCAATGGATAACTTGTTGTGCAAGAAAAGTCAAAATCAGGGCATCTGAGGCCTCCAACAAGGGCATCAAAGGGTCATCTCCATCATTTTGAGTTCCTATGATGTTTATTTGATCTTAGAAGTGGTTAGTAGTTCACAAGATTGAAGAATTTCAAGCCATTTGCAAACTTTCCATTTTTGGACATGACTTGTAATGAAAACTTTCCATTTTGGGAAAGATTTTCAACCTCCTCTTTCTTGATAAAAAAGGCTTCAAATGAAAAATTGGTGAACATGAAAGTTGTAGATTGTATCCTCCCATTTTCAAAAAATACAAGAGCTCCTCTTGATTCATCCTAGAGCTCAAGTTATGAGGATTCAAAGTTGGCAAAAATCACATAATTTTCAAGTATGTTCCAAAGAGGGAATTTTGCAAATTCAAGTTCCAAGCACTTTTGTGACTTCTAATTGACTTCTACATACCATAATATGATCATGCAACATTACAAGACCAAATCCATGCCTTGTTTCACAAGTTTTCATGGCTCATTTTTCACAAATTTTCAAAGTGGTCAAAATGCAAAACATATGCAATCTTGCAATCCAAGCCATACAGTTCATGAAAATCAATCCAAGGGCTCTCCATAATGCTAGCTGAAGCAGATCCACCCTTTGGATCCCCTCTGTCCCGTGCCATGCTTGTGGTACACATTCTTTGACTTTTTTGCAAATGAAACCATACCAATCAGTCTGAGCCACCACCAACTTTCAGACCAATCCCAAGACTCTATACAAACATCATGGACCTCAAAACACATAACACACAAGCCTGAAAGCATTCATACATTCAGATTTCCAAAAATCCTCAAAAACCTTGAGCTCTTCGAAACTCATTCCACAAGCATCAAAACTCAAATCTCTCTTCACCATTCAATTATACATCACTCAAGGATCATAAACCACCCTTCATAATGGCTTAAAAGGCACTCAAACACAAACATGATTTTGCCTTAGCAGAACTGAATCACACAAACTAGGCCATTTAAGTTCCATCTGAGCTTCTCAATAGCATCAGGGTGATCATTGGAGGTGGATTGCACAAGGGAGAGGTCCAGAAAGCACCAAATTGCAAAGCTCCAGCTCAGGTAGCTCTCTTAAATCATTTTTCCAAAACTCATTTCTTTTGTTACAAAATGAATCTATGTGCTTCCCTGGTCATTGTGATGTGATTATTTTTGAAAATGAGTGAGAAATGAGTATGTATGAAGCTTCTGAAAGTTTAATCCTAAAACTTGTTTGATTCGATTCTCTTTGTATGTGCATGATAAATTGATTTTGTTGTTGGATTCATGCTCTATGGTGTTTAATGATTGATTCTGGAGGTTTTGGGAGCTTGGGGTGGCATTTTGAGGGAGATGGGGTGAGGAGCCCGCCGGAGAAGACGACCGGAGCTCTTCTCCGGTCGCCTGAGTTTGTTTAGCCCTAATCCATAATTAATTTTCCAGTTTGATTTGTAGCCATTGGATCATAATTAAATTAAGACACGCACGGCCCAGATTGCTTCACTTAACCCTAATCCAGATTAGCTCAGGTTTGATCCCAGCCACATGATCACGCGCGTATCTCAGTTTTGAATCCCAGCCCTTAGATGCACATACCCTAAGTCACATAGACTTCTCATCTGGACCATTGATCTTCTCAACTTTAGATCTCAATCTCTCCTTTTGCATACTTTTTATTTTTATTTTTATTTATTTCATATTTCTTTTCACACATTTATTTAAAATAGTAAATTAATTTATAAAATCATCATCTTTTGCATTTTTATTTCAAATATTTTTCAGAAACCAAAAATATTTTTATTTTTAATTTTTGCATCAAAAAATTATTTTTAAATCATTTAAATGTATTATTTAATTAATTAGTTCATTTTAATTAATTAAAAATACTTTTAGGTAATTAAAAATCACAAAAAAATCATGAAGCATTCTTAGACATTCAGAACAATTTACAAACTCATTTTACAAATTTCTTTTTAGGTTTGATCATGTTTTCACAATTAACATTGAATTAGGGTTTCCAAATTTCACATTTTTCTAATCCTAACTTCAAAAATAATTTATGATCAACCAAGATGAGTTTGCATTTGGTTCATTTTGCATTCTTTCATACTTTGCATGTAGTATCTAGGACATTTAACTCATATTTTTGCATTGCATTTTCAAATTGTTTGGCATTTTTCATGAAAAAGTACCCAAAACCCTAGCCTAACTTAGAAAAACCATAACTTGACTTTGGTATAGCTTCTGACCTCCATCTTTGGGGAGTGATCTGGAGAGTATTTAGGGTTCATTTGAGTGCATTTTCAATTTTTATCATGATGTATGCTTCTGTTTTGATCATGTGAATCTCATACATTCATAAAACCCTAATTTTCTATATTCATTTACATTCATCTTTGCATATAATCATCATGTGAACTTTTGATACCATTCCAAGCATTTGTATGTCATCTTAGACATCTTAGGACATGTATGAACATTGCTTGATGTAGATGTTTAGAATTGGCAGAATTTTTGACCAACAAGAAATATTGAATTCAGTTCAGAATGTCCTATCAGATGTTGGGACATTATCAAACAGAGTATAAGAACTTAATTCAGGATGTCACACCAGATGTTGGGACATTGTGTAAATGATTTAAGTTCAGTTTTTCAGGATGTCCCAACAGATGTTGAGACATCTCAAACCTGCTACCAGAATTAATTAATGACTAACTGATCTGAGAAATTTAAGGAGAGTTATCTGGAATTAATTATGGATGGACAAAAACAGAATAAGGCGCATCTGTAGGGAGTTTTGTTATGAGGCTTCAGCATAATCAGAAGAACTAAATCACCTAGAATCTAGGAAGTAACAAACCCTAATTCAAGGTGGAAGCTGCATGCGTTTTAGGACTGGATTAACCTACAGAAAGCCCAAAATACAAACACCTATTTAAACAACAGAATACCTCAGAATTGTGTACGAATTTCAGAAGACAAAATAGGGTGTTTTGAGTTTTAATAGCAGGTTGTTTTTATTGTACCACTTTATGAGCTTTTAAGTAAAAGTGTATTTGTGACTTGATTGAAACTGTGAAGTAAGATCAAGCTATTTTGTTTGAAGTATGACTTCAATTTTATTAAACTTGTAAACAAGATCACTGTGTGATTGAGGGGGAGTGAGTTGGTACTCATATCTAAGTAGTGTCTTAGGTAGAAATTGCATTGGGTAGATATTAAGTGAAAGATTAAACTGGGTAGTTTAAGTCTAGAATTAATATTACTTATAGTGGATTTCCTCCTGGCTTGGTAGCCTCCAGATGTAAGTGTGGTTATACACTGAACTGGGTTAACAAACTTCTGTGTTGTTTAATTTTCTTGCACTTTAAGTTTTGGTTAAATCTGTCAAGTGTTGGAACATCTCATAGGACATCTCATACCTGATCACAGAATTTCAATTGGCATCAGAGCAGGCACCCTGCCTGTTTATACTGGGTGAGATCTAGGGAATACAAATTCTGGAAACATGGACAGAGATATAGGATCAGTAAATAGACCACCTATACTGGATGGATCTAATTATGACTACTGGAAACCAAGAATGATTGCATTCTTAAGATCACTTGACAACAGGGCCTGGAGAGCAGTCAACATTGGATGGGAACATCCTGTCCAAGACACCAAAGATGGATCAAAAGTGTTGAAACCTGAAGAAGAATGGAGTAAGGAGGAAGAAGATTCAGCACTAGGCAACTCCAAGGCCTTAAATGCTTTATTCAATGGCATTGATAGGAACATCTTTAGACTTGTGCATCACTGTGAGCTGGCCAAAGATGTGTGGGACACTCTCAAAACAACTCATGAAGGAACATCAAAGGTAAAGATGTCAAGACTTCAACTTCTCACCACCAAGTTTGAAAACTTGAGAATGAAGGAAGATGAGACAGTTCATGAATTCTACATGAACATCTTAGAAATAGCCAATACTTCTGGAGCCTTGGGAGAAAAGATGACTGATGAAAAGCTTGTAAGAAAGATTCTCAGATCTTTGCCAAAAAGATTTGACATGAAAGTCACATCAATAGAAGAAGCTCAAGACATATGCACAATGAAAGTTGAAGAGCTTATTGGTTCCCTTCAAACATTTGAGATGGGAATGAATGACACAAATGTTAAGAAAAACAAAAGCATAGCCTTGGTGACAAATACTGATGAAGAAGAAGATAATGAATCAGAAACTGGTGAAAGCTTATCAGACAACATTGCTATGCTTGGAAGACAATTCAAAAAGATTCTCAGAAATATGGAAAACAAGTCCAGACCAAGTGGAAGATACACAAACTCTTCAGAGAACAAAAGACCTAATGATAGAAGGTCAACTTATGATGAAAAGACCAGTCAAGAAAAAGGAATTAAATGCCATGGATGTGAAGGATATGGACACATCAGGAATGAATGTCCTACCTACTTAAAAAGGCAAAAGAAAGGACTCTCTGTAACCTGGTCTGATGAAGACTCAGGAGGTGATTCAGAAGAAGAATCAGCTAAGCATATCACTGCTCTAGCTGGATTATGTGAATCTGAAAGTGAATCCAGTGATGGGGAGCTTACTTTTGAAGAACTTGAGCAAGCATACAAAGATCTATTCAAAAGAAGCACTGAAATATGCAGTGAGACTATAAATCTAAAGAAGCAGAATGAGGCACTAAAGAATGAAAAAGCAAGTGATCAAGAGATCATTGACACCTTGAAAAGTGAAGTAAGTCTTCTCAACTCCAAGTTGGAACACATGTCCAAATCTGTTAGAATGCTGAACAGTAGCTCAAGTACACTGGATGTTATTCTCAACAACAATAAGCATTCAGGGGATAAAAGTGGACTGGGATTTAACAGAGTTCATAAGGATGAAGCTAGCTCTAGCAAAACTACTTCAAAGTCCATACAGTCAAACAAGATGTCCCAACAGATGCTTCAACATCATGAAAAGAACACAAAGTCAAACATAATGTTCCAACAGATGTCTCAACATTCTAAAAAGAACATAATGAAGAAGAAATATCAAAGATGGAGATGTCATCATTGTGGAAGATTTGGACATATCAAACCTCATTGCTATAAGTTGCATGGATATCCAAATCAGATGTATCAGCAACCTCCTAAGCAGAAGATAGAAGTTACCAAGAAAGTGCTGCATAGACATCAAAGAGATCAGCAACCTCCTAAGCATAAGACAGAGGTCATCAAGAAGGTATGGAGACCAAAAGCTAGTCTTCATGCTGATCAAAGCTACATACCCAAGAACAAGATCAACAAACAACCTTGGAGCTCTACTGATGAACAATACACAGGGCAGAGGTATCAAAAGAAATCTCAACTCAAATGGTCAAAGAAAGGGGTTGCATATATAGCACATACATCACTAAGAGTATCAGCCAAAGAAGACTGGTACTTTGACAGTAGATGTTCAAGACACATGACTGGATTGAAGAATTTGCTAGTAGACTTAAAGTCACATTCATCCAGATATGTAACCTTTGGTGATGGAGCTAAAGGAGAAATCAAGGGAGTTGGGACCTTGGACTGTCAAGATGTACCAAGACTAAATGATGTGCTGCTGGTTAAAGGTTTAACTGCTAACCTGATCAGCATAAGTCAATTATGTGATCAAGGGTACAATGTAAACTTTACCAAAACTGAATGCATAGTGTCTAACAAAGAACAAGAGGTTGTCATGAGAGGAGCCAGATCTAAAGACAACTGTTACATGTGGGAACCTCAAGACTTCAGTCTCACTTCAACTTGCTCTTTAGCTAAAGAAGAAGAAGTGAAACTATGGCACCAAAGACTAGGTCATCTTCATTTCAGAGGCATAAAGAAAATCATATCTATGGATGCTGTGAGAGGTATTCCTAAACTGAAGATTGATGATGGAAAAATATGTGGTGAATGTCAAATAGGCAAGCAAACCAAGATGTCCCATCCAAAGCTCCAACATCTGACAACTTCCAAAGTTTTGGAACTATTGCATATGGATCTTATGGGACCTATGCAGGTTGAGAACCTTGGTGGTAAGAGGTATGCCTATGTGGTGGTTGATGACTTTTCAAGGTATACATGGATAAATTTCATCAAAGAAAAGTCTGATGTATTTGATGTATTCAAAGACTTATGTCAAAGAATACAAAGGGAAAAAGCCAGCTGTGTGGTCAGAATAAGAAGTGATCATGGAAAAGAATTTGAGAATCAAAAATTCTTAGATTTCTGTTCTTCAGAAGGAATCAATCATGAATACTATTCACCAATCACTCCTCAACAGAATGGGATTGTTGAGAGGAAGAATAGAACTATTCAAGAATCAGCAAGAGCTATGATCCATGCTAAAAAGTTACCTTTGTACTTCTGGGCTGAAGCTATGAACACAGCTTGTTACATCCATAACAGAGTTACTCTAAGAAAAGGAACTTTGTCCACAATCTATAAAGTCTGGAAGGGCAGAAAACCCACAGTTAAGTACTTCCATGTGTTTGGAAGTAACTGTTATATTCTGGCAGATAGGGAGAAAAGAAGAAAAATGGATCCTAAAAGTGATGAAGGGATTTTTCTTGGATACTCTATAAACAGCAGAGCATATAGAGTATTTAATTCTAGAACCAAGGTTATCATGGAGTCCATAAATGTGATAATTGATGATGCTCCTACAGATGTCCCAGAAGATGTTGGAACATCTGCTGATATCAAGACTGAAGCTGAAGAAAAGAGTGATCATTATGTCTTCACTCAAACTGATGCAAGGACAGAACAATCCAGCAAACCTCCCTCCATCAGAATCCAGAAGGATCATCCCAAAGATTTGATAATTGGTGATCCCAACAGAGGTGTAAGCACTAGATCAAGAGAAGTGATTTCAGGTTCCTGTTTTGTTTCTAAAATAGAACCTAAAAACATCAAGGAAGCTCTTACTGATGAATACTGGATTTGTGTTATGCAAGAAGAATTAGGTCAATTCACAAGGAATGAAGTGTGGAACCTTGTTCCTAGACCTGATGACATAAATGTAATTGGAACTAAATGGGTGTATAAGAACAAGTCAAATGAGCAAGGAGTTGTTACAAAGAACAAAGCTAGACTTGTAGCTCAAGGATACACACAAATTGAAGGAGTAGACTTTGATGAAACCTTTGCACCAGTAGCAAGGCTTGAATCAATCAGACTACTTTTGGGAATTGCTTGTATCTTAAAGTTCAAGCTATTTCAAATGGATGTGAAAAGTGCTTTTTTAAATGGTTATCTTAATGAAGAGGTATATGTAGAACAGCCTAAAGGATTTGTTGATCCAAGCTGTCCAAATCATGTATACAAACTAAAGAAGGCTCTTTATGGTCTGAAGCAAGCTCCAAGAGCTTGGTATGAAAGGCTGACTACTTTTCTTATCAAGCAAGGGTACAGGAAAGGTGGAATTGACAAAACCTTGTTTGTTAAAGATGAAGAAGGAAATGTCATGATTGCTCAAATATATGTAGATGACATTGTCTTTGGTGGGATGTCAGACAGGATGGTCAAAAATTTTGTCAACCAGATGGAATCTGAATTTGAAATGAGCCTAGTAGGTGAGTTAACCTACTTTCTTGGACTACAAATAAAGCAAATGGAGGACTCCATGTTCATTTCCCAAAGCAAGTATGCTAAGAACATAGTCAAGAAATTTGGAATGGATAGTGCTACTCATAAGAGAACTCCTGCCCCCACACATTTAAAGCTAACTAAAGATGACAAGGGTGAGAATGTAGATCAAAGCCTATACAAAAGTATGATTGGAAGCTTGTTATATCTGACTGCTAGCAGACCAGACATAACATTTGCAGTAGGTGTATGTGCAAGATATCAAGCTGAACCAAAAGTTAGTCATCTTAACCAAGTCAAGAGAATTCTGAAATATGTTAATGGTACTTGTGACTATGGCATAATGTACTTTCATGGATGCAAACCAATTCTCACTGGCTTCTGTGATGCTGATTGGGCTGGAAGTGCTGATGACAGAAAAAGCACTTCAGGAGGATGCTTCTTTCTAGGAAACAATTTGATTTCTTGGTTCAGTAAGAAACAAAATTGTGTATCCTTATCTACAGCTGAAGCTGAATATATAGCAGCTGGAAGCAGTTGTTCACAGTTGGTTTGGATGAAGCAAATGCTCACTGAGTACAATGTCCCACAAGATGTCATGACATTGTACTGTGACAACTTAAGTGCAATTAACATATCAAAGAATCCTATCCAACATAGCAGAACCAAGCATATTGATATCAGACATCATTTCATCAAAGATCTTGTAGAAGAGAAAGTGATTTCATTGGAACATGTAGCTACAAATCTGCAGTTGGCTGATATCTTTACCAAAGCCTTGGATGCTACTCAATTTGAAAATTTAAGGGGTAAATTGGGAATCTGACTATGTGAAATTTAGCAGTTATGGAGATGTGCCAACATGTCATATGACATTGTGTGGCATAAGCACCATATGGCAACACCAGTCTGGTCAAGCACCTTGAGTATTCCATTCCTAAAAAGTCTCAAAGTAACGGCTACTTATAAAATGTCAGCTTGCCTTCAGCTATCCATATTCTCATCATACTCTCAAAAACGACTTGCATTCTCTAACTGTTTTTCAGAACTCATCAACCCTAAAACTCTTCATCCACCTCCTTCGAAAATGTCTCAAAACCCTAACAGTTCTGAAGAAATCCTCAACAAGGAAGATGTGGTGCATGCAACCCCCATTTCTGTGGTACCCATGGATTCAACACCAATGGACGAAATCAGAGGAAGTGTTCCTCATGCTAAAAATCCAAGAACTCCAAAAAGAACAAAAGATCAAGTTTTCAGCAAGACCAAAGGCATACCTTCACCATTGTACAACACTCCAAAAGCTTATGAATATGTGGATGATTCCATAAAGGAGTTGGTGACCAAGATCCTATCTGAGAAAAGAGTGGTAAGTGGCATATCTATCCCTCTGAACACTATGCCAGCCCCACAAGAAGATCAACAAACTCAGGCTGCAAAGGACACTCCTGTTCAACAGGATGTCCCAATAGATGTTGAAACATCTGAGGACCAGCAAAAGGCCTCATCTGATGCTGCTGTTGAAACAACTGAGGACCAGAAAAAGGCCTCCAATGATAGTGATGAAGAAGCATCTGAGGACCAGCACAAGGCCTCAACTGAAGAGTACATCTCTGTTGATCCACCAGCTGAAGAGGAGACTGCTCAATCTCCTCCTGTTGTGAACCTAGAGCATGATTCTGATACAGAAATCATTGCCTCTGTAAAACCTAGCATAGCCAAAAGGCTCAGGACTAGGAAAGAAAAGATGCATGCAGGACATGCAATTCCTGAGAAGAAGCAAGCTACCCCAAAGAAGGACAAAGCTAAAGGTGTGTTTGGTCCTCCAAAACAATGGAGCAAGGTGCAAACTCAAAAGAGGAAAGCTGTCACTCCTTTAGATTCAGATGTTGAAGCAGATGTCCCAACATCTCCTCCAAAGAAGAAATCAGCACCCTCAAGGTCATCAACTGCTGTTCCAGAAGCTCCCTTGGACAACATCTCCTTTCATCATGTTTCAAGTGTGAATAGATGGAAGTTTGTTTATCAAAGAAGGGTGGCCCTTGAGAGAGAGTTGAGCAGTAATGCACTTGAGTGCACAGAGTTAATTGATCTCATCTCTTCTGCTGGCCTCTTCAAAACTGTCTCCAACTTCTCTCCCTGCTATGAGCTTCTTGTCAAAGAATTCATAGTCAACCTCCAAGAAGATTGTGCCAATGGTAAGTCTGCTGACTTTAGAAAAGTATTTGTAAGAGGCAGGTGTGTAGAATTCTCTCCTCAGGTCATCAACCAATACCTTGGAAGAGAATCTGATGGTCCAAATGAGTTAGGGAAGACTGATAACCAGGTCTGCAAGGTTATCACTGCAAACCAGGTCAAGGCTTGGCCAGTTAAAGGAAAGCTCTCAGTGAGCATGCTGACAAGGAAATATGCCATGCTGAACAGGATTGGTACAGCAAACTGGGTACCTACCAATCATACGTCCTCAATATCCACTGGCCTGGGCAGGTTCATTTATGCTGTGGGCACTCAAACTAAGCTGGATTATGGAGCCTACATCTTTGATCAGACATTGAAGCATGCTGGCTCATCTGCAACAAAGCTGCCAATTGCCTTCCCTTCCTAGCTATGTGGAATAGTGTTGAGTCAGTACCCTGGGATCCTCACTGAAAAGGACACAATGTGCAAAAGAGAAAGCCCTCTGGCCTTCCACTACAAGCTGTTTCTAAGTCATCATGCAGCTGATGTTGAAGCACCCTCTGGGACATCTGCTGGTCCTTCAACTGCAAAGTCTCCAATCTCCAAAGCTGCATTGATTGCTGAACTAAAGAGTACTTGCAAAGAACTGGATGCAAGGAAGCAGAAGCTTGAGGAGATTATCCAAAGGCTGGAGATTGAAAGTGATCAGAAAGCTGCTGCTTCTGATGAGGAGACTGAGGAAGATGAAGAAACTGACTGTGAGGAATCTGAGTGAAAATTGTATGTGAGGATTATGTAATGACAGCTTCTGCATTGTATTTTTGAATTATTATCTTTGGCCCCAAATTTATGTCTAACAAGGGGGAGAACAACAACAACAACAATGTATAATGCTGTTTGATTATGAATGAAAAATCTCTGTTTGCTTCTGAACTAAATCTGTAAAATATTTCTGTTGCAACAAGACTGAATACATGTATGTTTGAAGGGGAGTAATCTCACACATGACTCAACAGAAAAGAAATGCTATACTCTGATAAAAGAACTTCTGCTGCACTCTGAAAATCAGAAAAGAATGTTAGCCAAAAATTAGCCAAAGGGGGAGTTTGTAGATGTTTAGAATTGGCAGAATTTTTGACCAACAAGAAATATTGAATTCAGTTCAGAATGTCCTATCAGATGTTGGGACATTATCAAACAGAGTATAAGAACTTAATTCAGGATGTCACACCAGATGTTGGGACATTGTGTAAATGATTTAAGTTCAGTTTTTCAGGATGTCCCAACAGATGTTGAGACATCTCAAACCTGCTACCAGAATTAATTAATGACTAACTGATCTGAGAAATTTAAGGAGAGTTATCTGGAATTAATTATGGATGGACAAAAACAGAATAAGGCGCATCTGTAGGGAGTTTTGTTATGAGGCTTCAGCATTATTTGCTTGTCTTTTCAGTGAGTTTGACTCACTTGTGCTCTCTTGCTCCTATCTCCTTATTTTAGGTTACTTAACTTCTTCAGGAAGTAAGTAACCTATCCTCCTTTCTCTTCTCTTTTCATCTGCTTCTCTTCCTTGGTGGCCTTCTGAAGACTTCTCTTTAAGCCTGACAAACCATAGGAACATCCAAGCATGATAACTTTAGAGTTGTATATAGTCTCCCCTAGTCTTTTACCTTTGAGTCTCCTTGAGTCTCTCTTCTCATCTCATAATCAAGGCTAAACACTTACAGCTTTAGGAATTTGAATTAGGGTTATGCATGTATCCTATTCTTAGGATGGAGTGTATAACTTTAATCCTTAGTGTTAAACCTTTAATTTGTTTACACCTCCTAATCAAAACACCTAATAAATATTAAGACTTAAGCTTGTAACTTGGGCCTTATATTAGGGTTACATCTCTTCCTTATGGTTAAGAAGGACTAACCCTGGTGTTCAATGGACAAGTCCCCCTCAAGTTAGTCTTACAAACATAAAACTCATTTCTTAATCCCACCTTTAATTAAAATCCATCTTTAATAAAGGCTTTTTATATAATGAATTTAATCCCTAACCATGGATGAAGTTGAGGAGTCTTTCTCAGCTTAAGTGTTCTCATCTATCATCCTTCTCTTAGGATGGTGTAATGAGTTCACTAATCCCTGATTAGAGATTAAACTCATTACTGAACACTAAACAAAATCTAAAAACAATTAATAATCACAAGTAGGTTAATGAACTTAATCCTGTATCATTAGGGTAATTAAGTTGAAATTTCCATCTCACACTTAAGTAGACTCATTATCCCTAAAAAGGGGTGATATAATGAGTTTATAACCCTTGATTAAGGCTTAAGCTCATTATCCTATGCAAAACACCAAAAACTATAAAAAAAACTGAAAACACAAAAACAAACAATAAACGTCTCCTCTGCGATTCTTTTCTCATCACACTCACTCTGAAAATGAGAAATCACTTCTTTTGTCTAATGCAAGACAGCTAGCACTCGAGCCAGACGAGTCACACACTTGAGCATAGACAAGTAAGCAGTTCACAGCAAATCATCTAAGTCTCTTTGATTCGAACTACGGTGTTCTGACTTCCTCATTGCACGAGAGGATACGTAGGCATAACTTAACAGTTATCGAACAAAAGTCTCTTTGTCTTCCCCCTCTCCTCCTCCCAGTTTCTCTTTCCTTAGCCTCAGTTTTGAGTATTCACTTTCCTTTTGCAATGACACTCTGTACATTATTTTCTCTTTAGCTCCTTATGCACATTTTAGCACATATAATATCCCCATTTTTAACACAATCAAGTAAGCGTGGATCCCGTTGAGTACGACGGACGGTCTGGGTGCTAATACCTTCCCAGGTCGTAACCAACCCCTTTTCTCAGTTTCTCTAGTTCGCAACCGTCTTATCCATACCCTTCCAGGTTTATGTAGCATTACCTTTCCTTCGGGATAAAAATGCCTAGCTGGCGACTCTATTCAACCTTAACCTCCAACATCACCGACCGTTCGCGTTTGCACCGGGACGAAAGTCCGGGGTGCGACAATCACACCAGGCGTTGAAAAACTTAAAGGGTTTAGGACCCCAATTTAGACAAGCCCCCTTAATCCACACCGAACAATGGTCAGACAACACTCTATCTCCGATGAATTGAGCACTAAACTTCCATTTGACAATCAAATCGCCAGACAACAAAAACCTATCCAGACGACTCATTGAGGATCCGTTTGCACTGAACCAAGAAAAAAGTTTCCCAGCCGGAGACGGATCCATAACATCCATCTTACTAATGAAGCCAAAAGAACTCATTCATTTCCTTCCTATTAACAGACACAGACCTTCCTTTCCTCTCTTCCACAAATTTAACCGCGTTAAAATCCCCTCAAACATCACTCTCCTTGATTAAATCTCAACTTACAAGATACCAATTGTCCCATAACAATCTCTTCTTCTTAAGGAAACAAGAAGAGTAAATGATAACGAGATACAAACTGATTCCTTGCCAAAGGACATTCACTCCTAAGAAACCTTCGCCACGGAAGTTGGAAACCAACTCACAACACCTTTCTTTCCACATTATCGACATGCCTCTCGAACTACCTACAGAGGCTTTGTAGGACCATTGAACATCACCAATGCCCCACAACTCCTTCACTAAATCGAACGATAATTCGCCCAACTAAGTTTCTTGAATAAAAAAAATTCAAAGTATTTCTTCTGTATAATCTTACCCTATTGAATTTTCTTATCAGCCTAACCGCATCCCTCAGATTATAAGTCAAAACTTTCATTGAACACCAGATTTGAAAGCTTCCTTCTTGCCATCGACTTCCTCTTACCTAACTTCCATATCATTGATTGCATCAATAAAAATTGAATTCTCCTCAATACAAGTCACACCAAAATTAACTGCTTTATCCCACAACTTAGCAGTAACCTTACCCCTTATATTATTCCAAAATCTAGCATTCCCTTGTTCTAAACAAGAATCAGAGATGTCATCGCACGCAAATGTGCTGTTAGAACAACCTGACGGCTTCAGATAAACCCACATCTCCTTTGAAGAAGTGGAAGAAATTGAAAGAGAAAGAGCTTCCTTACCCCTACCTCTGCATGAACCACCGCGCCTCAAAGGGTAAAAAAATGGTTGGGAAACCTCAAAGTCGTTAATGGATCCATCATTTTACACCTCCCGTTTAGAAGGAAAATGGGTAGTTGACTTAACCGAAGAACATGATGCAGGGACCAGATTCAAAGAAAAGGACACATAATCAGAAAGATTGCTATGGGCCACTGAAGCCACCTCTTTAACACTTGGGCCAAATCTTCTTACAAGGAATAGAAAGAGAAGGTATGCCTCTAGCTTGGGCTTTATTGCCTCCTGGCCCAATGTTACGTAAAGCCTCATCGAAACCTCCATCCAACAAAGATAGGGATAAGGCCTTCATACTCTTGCCAACTGTAACCGCTTTGCGCTTACCCAAGTAAGCTGGAACAGAAAACTAAGTCAACCCTACTTTTTAAACACTAGGTACATGCCTAATGACTGTCCCACTCACAGGAGCAACATGACAAGAGACATTCTTGCAAAAGGTAATGTTTGTCTTAGCCTTCAACATTGTGTCAGCAATAACATCCTCAACCATACAAACTCTGCCTACGTCTTGCTCCCTTGAAGGTGACATTGCACACAACTCGTCGTCCTTATCCTCATCTGACCCAAAACTAGGTTTTGGGATGTCATCGACACCCCATCACCCAAGTCAGAAGGAAAAACCATCTGTGGTTCCGATTCTAATTCATCGTCCGATAAAGAAACCACCGACAACTTCATCGAAGGTACTCTCAAAGGGGCCAACACTTCCTCCACCAATTTAACCCTGAAGACCTCCCCATTAATCGAGACCTCAAAGCTTTCTATGATATTGGCCTTCCAAGTAGTACGTATCAAGAATCTAGCTACATCGAATTTCTTTTGTAAACCCGTATCATCTAATTATTTGTTTGGATGAGATAATCGAAATTATTTTAAGAGTTTAAAATTATAAACAATTCATATTATTTGATTAAAGTTCTTTCATATTTAAGTTGTTTTTGTTTGACGAGACTATTAAAATTATTTATTGTTAATTTTTTGAATTATATTTATAAAACTTAAAAATCTTGAGTCAAATTAAAATTTTGTAAACTAGAGATCGATTTGTAATTTTTTAAAATTTAAAGAAACTTATTTATAAAAATTGAAATTTATTAAAGACTAATTTTCAATGATTAATTTTTTTTATAAAATAAGGATACCAACTTGCAAAAAAATTTAAATTTAAATTTAAATTAAATAATAATAATAATAATAATAATAATAATAATAATAATAATAATAATAATAATAATAATAATAATAATAATAATAATAACTAATTTAACATTCACAGTATATTAAATAAAAGAGGATTTTAAATTATTCATTTTAAAATATTATTTGAAAATTTTTATATTTGACTTTGATTAAATACTTTATGAATTTCTACCATTTTAATAATTATCTTTTTTTTTCTTTCTAAAATTTTAAATTTTAATCAAACTATTTTAAATTGGAAATTGTATGAAAAGTACTCTCTCATTGAAATTCCATTTAGAAAGACATTTGAAGTTTTTTTTATTTTATATATTTAAGTCAAGTATTTGAGTTTTGAGTTCATTATGTATTGTCACTTTATTTTATAAAAAGGTTAAATATTTTTGTGTTTTCTTCTAAATATCTCATATTTTATTTTATTTTTTGAATTATCGAATTACTTTTATTTAATTATAAAAATAATTTATCCACATTTTTTATCCTGTTGGAGCATAAACAACTTGGTTTGAAAGTAGTGTCACTTAGGAAGATGTATTGATTTTTGAAAAGATAGATGGATTGGTCCAATTCCTTTGAATGTGATTTTTCCAGGCCTGTTTGGAATGGCTTCTCAATCCAGACTTAAGAACAGAACTAGCAAGAAGATGGATCATTGAAGGAAGATACAATGTGGTACAAGATGGATCCTTGAAGGAAGATACAATGAAGGAAGACTCAATCCATACTTATCTAAATAAATATAAATAATTTTTTTTATTATCATTATACTATGATTTGCATTTTGAATTAAAATACATAAATAAAAATTGGTTATCTTGAAGAATTTGTGAAAATAAGATGAAAACAATTCATGAACAATGTAATAAGTTATTTTTATAAATTATCTTAAATAAATAGTGTCACAAAATTTATGTTAATAGATAAGTTAAAATAAGTCAATGCAAACAAATTTTTGGTCTCATTGATTTTTTAGTTTGTTAATTTATTTAAACATTATTTTAAATGTTTATTTATTTATGTCTACAATAACAGACTTTTATATAAGCTAACAGACTAATTAGATGTTAGAAAATCTCAGGCTCAGACCTAAAAATAAGTTTATGATAAATTATAGGTCAGACTTAGACTTCGATTTTTTGGCAGACCAATCCTAGGTTTGACAAAGCCTAACTCGATCCAGCATATTTTCACCCCTACTCATAAAATTTGTTGTTCATAAATTACAACATAAACACCACAAGTCAACCACCATGAGAAGATTATGAGACAATAATGACAGGATCACAAATTTTATTGTTGAAAATAATCTGATTTCTAAATCACCAAATGCATTAGTAAGCAACAAACCAAGAATATTACATTAACAAGGACTGACAGAAACCATTACTATTACACACACTATAATGGTTTGGCTTTGGTGGGCAATCATTATCATATTCGCATGGAATTTTGCTATCTGCATCATCAAATAAAGAAAAATAAATAAATGTTATCAAAATGTGATTAAAAAGTTTTGTATGATGAAAATTTGAAATGATTTAAAAATTAACATACTTCTAAGAAGAAGACTAGAAATAATAGGAATACTTGTGATAAATATTATCAAAGCATAACAAAAAATGAATACTCGAGCCATAATTTTTCTTTTCTTTTGCAGGTATTAAATAGATTATTTGAATCAATATAAGTAACAAATGTATGTTTATATAATTTCAATTAAATAGTATTTAGCACTTTAGATTTGGACAAGCCATTCATAAATATTAAATTAATATTAAATATCTCTAATCAATATGTTGCGTGTATATCTTTAACTCACTCAATAGTCCACTTAATATTATAAGATATCTCTTTAAGTCTCTTTAAGTTGTTTTTTTTTTTTTAATATAATAATAATAATAATAATAATAATAATAATAATAATAATAATAATAATAATAATAATAATAATAATAATAATAATAATAATAATAATAATAATAATAATAATAATAATAATAATAATAATGTATAAGTAACATGTGTAATTGGTAACAAAATATTTATTTATAAATTAAAACATCATAAGATGATTTTTTTTTCATAACGTTTTATATCAAAATTAGTGAATTTAAAAATGTAAAAATTGTATTAGACAAATAAAGTGTTATCTTCCTCGAGGAAGAAAGAGAAATAATTATTTATGATACATAGAGATTGCTATTATGACACCAAAAAGCAAACACCATAATTACTTCGTCTAAACCACGGTATATTTATGAGTTTGCTTGTATTAGGGAAAAAAAAAAGTTAAATATAATTATTAAACCTAATAAAAAAATAAAAAATGCGGTGTAAGTGGCGATATTTAGTGTATGACTAGTATTTAAAAATACCGTTTTTGTATCGACATAAATAAAAATATCGGTCATGGTTTCGAAAAGTTTTAATAAACTCTTATGGATTTGGGAGTTGAAACTTGTAAGACCCTTCTAACTCAATATAATATATGTGATAAATAGTAGAGTACATTATAAAACGGTGTCACATTTTCTTCATAAAACATATTAATAACAAATCCTGCTTCGTGACACGGGTTTCAAGGTATTTAAAATATATCAATTTCTTTAGTAATATCATCAAGTAAATAGAGACTTCACATCGGAAAACTTCGTAATATCTTCTTTTATTTCACTAAAACATTAAACCTTTTGGTCATTCTCAACAATTGTCCTCAAAATAAAAATCAACATATAAAACTCATAAAATAACTCTAACTAAACATCATAAAATTCATACAAGTGTTCCCCATGCGTTGTTACATATCAGTGCAAGACACCCCTTAAATAAAGAAAATGAACAGATGACTCCAATGCTAAATCTTCAGACATCTACGATGCTAATCTTGATCACCTGCAAGTTACCCACCATAGTGGAAACATTTCCAAGCAGTAAGGGTGAGTAAATTCACATTCAATACGCATAATATAAAGAAGGAATTACAAGTCAATATGCATCAATAGATAAATCATTAAAGTTTCACCCATATACAACAAAATCTATCACATCATCACATAAAACACAAATACAATCATGTTATGCCACCAAGAATGAAATGCAATCCTCATAGTATGCATGTGGTACCGCGAATCATCATCGCTGATGGACACTGGGCCATCAACCCTCCATAAGGGAGCACAACATAATCCACAACACCTCAATCCACATGATAGAATTGAAGCCCCCAGCATCATAAGTATGCCATGAATGCAAAGATGCAACAACATCATCATAATCAACATCATTCTCAACTTGCATCCACATTCAAGTAATCATAATTCATAATCCTCATAAAGCATATATACATCAGTATGCACGTCATTGACTCCTTTATCATCACAATCGCACATAATTAACATAGAAAAATATCAGTCCACAATTGTCATCATACAACCATTAACACCTAATCGTTATTCCTAACTCAATAACAACTAATCGATATTCCTCTAAATCTTCAACAAAACATCATTAAACATGTTTCACATACTTATACCGTCATGCCTCCCGTAATCATAGTCATCATGTTTCAACCAATACAACATAACACGTATTATGATCATTTCATCACTCGTTCTTACGTATTTAACAATTAAAATATGACAAAATTTCAAAGTAACATCATAGCAACTCAAAACAGCAAAACACATAATTTAAATCATTTTCTGGAATAAAAATATTTTTCGAAAGGTTCCAGGTCTCGCTAAGCGAGCACCGGCTCGCTAAGCGGCCTCCTCTCGGTTTGGAAAAAGTCCAGATTTCCAACAACTCGCTAAGCGAGACGACGATTTCGGACAGAAAACCATGTGATATAAGTATGACTCTGCTGCGACAAAACTTAACAAAATTCATATTATAACAACAGAAAAACGCATAATTCATTCATGTAACCAACTACCATCATGTATTCCTCAACTACAACATCTAACATCCTCATTTTTTCAATTCATCTCATAGTTCTCATAAACCCTAAGATTTTCCCTAAAACCCCAATTCTCATAATACATATCTCTATGTTATGAATACTGAACATAATTACTCCCCATACCTTAGGTTGTTGGATTCTTTCGAACAATCTCCTTGAAATTCCACAAGACTTCGAGCCCTAGCTCTCCTCTTCCTTGACTTCTTTGGTTCTTTCTCCCAAATTTTCACGAATAACAAAAACTCCTTCACTATTCTCATAAACTACTCCTAAATAGACTTTCTCCACCTTACCCTCACTTATCCTTCACTAAATGACCAACATACCCTCCACTTCTAATTTTCCTTATTTTAGTTTGTAAAAATATTTAAATAATATATTATACATTATCCTAAATATAATTATTATTAAAATAGATTCCCACTTAAATCGGCATGCAACACAACAACATATTCTTAAAAAAGGCCATATATTCATAACAACTACTCATATAATTAAATTATGAATTCAGGGCGTTACAACTCTCCCTCACTTAAATAATTTTCGTCCTCGAAAATTACACGAAGAAAACAGAGCCAAACACAACTCCTTCATTTGATCTTCGCACTCTCGAGTGCAACACACAAGTCATCAACAAATCTTGCAAAGACTGGATACCCCTTTCTGTCTGACCATCCGTATGTGGATGACAAGTAGAACTCATTTCAACTCAGTTCCTAAAGCACCTTGCAACATTCCAAACACCTCGATGATAATCTCAGATAACTATCCCATATTGTAACTTCATAATTCCCTCAATGTAGATCTCAGCTAATTTCCTCAGAGAATAGTTAATCTTCATTGGCCAGAAATGAGTCGATTTAGTTGTTCTATTCACCATCACCAAATCGAATCATACCTCTTTCACAGTCTTCAACCATCTCGACACAAAATCCATGTGAATATTATCTTATTCCATTCTAGAATATTCAAGGGTCGCATCATACCCAAAGGCTTCTGATGTTCCATCTTTAACTTCTGATAATTCAAACACACATGCACCAACTCAGAAATATCTTTTTTCCTACCCGACCATCGAAACGACTACTGCAAATATTGATATATCTTTGTTACACCGAGATGGCTACTTAGTCCACTTCGGTGTTCTTCCTCTAAAATACTCTTCTTACATTTCTGGAACATCCAGTATATACATTTCACCTCAAAACCTCAACATGTCACTCTCGTCAATCTAGAATTCACCTTTGTTACTTTTTTTAAAAAAATAACGTCAATCGATCAACTAATCTCAAATAGGAATTCTCATCTTCTCATATTCCTTCTGAAATATCTCTAGTCAATTTCAACATGTCATACTTCATGCTGTCAGCATCTCCTCATACACTAAACTCAAATCTCTGAGTGGTTTCATCATTCTTAAATCTCTCAGCATAAGGATTGACATATACATCGACTTCCAACTCAATGCATCAGTCCTTGCATTTGCTTTAACAGCTCAAGCCAACAAATAATTCCTTCAGATATCATTACCAACATCACAATTATTGATTCCCAACCATAGGTAGGATTATTTCCTTTCTTGTTTTCCCCAGTAGTCTCGAATCATAAGTAACAACACTCCTAATTAAGCAAGGTCAATATTGAAGCGGTAGTCGACTCCTTTAATCACACAAATTTTCTTCACATACCACATCTCACACATAAGCTCGACCTTTGCGTGTCCAATAAGTTAACGTAACAACACTTAGAAAAACCCTCAATGGTTCTTTGGCAGTGACCATCTAAACCAATAACTTTGAATATCAAACGCAGACTTTAGAACTTCTTACTGCAACACAACATCAATTTTAGAAAAGTTTACAACAATCTTAGCACTAAAATCAACAATCCAAGAAAACTCACTTCTTCCAACTGAAACTCTTGCTTTGATAATCATTAGCACATTACTAATCCTAATTACACATTGTTAACCATACTGATCTAGCATGATGTCCTCATTCACTCTTAGGACGGAACACAACAATTTCGTTATCATCACCATTAACACCGTCATAAGAACATCAATATAATTCATAATACTGACAATTTTGTTTCACCGCCTTAGTTCCATAATGTCGCGATTCCTCAAATGAACATATACTTCAATACTTCTACCGACATGGTCGTAACACAAATTTTTTTCTCATATCACTTTCATTCTAGAATGTCCAATGGTCTGCATCATTCTCACAAGCTTATGATGCTTAATCTTTGACTCCAATAAGTCGTATTCACATAATACACATCACGCTTCAGCTGCACACTCTGGTCATCTATTAGTCTACAAGCTTCACATCTAACCTATGACTCTCTTAAAATTATGGGAACGACTATCTTCTCGACAAAACACCTTTTTACTTCACACATTTCCAACGGGAAAGCCAAATATCTCCCATACTCGCTTAGCATCACACATATGTTAAGTATCTCTAACTCCGGACATGATAAATATACTAAATGCCACACAAATCGTTCCATTCCCTCTGAAGTCTCTATCCATATAGAGGATTTTAACAACATCCATAAATCTTTAGTTTTCTTTTAAACCTCTTTACATCCAGAATCCATATGATTTTACATCTGAATCTCATTCCAATTTTCAATCTCAACAATACCACCTTTATATCCGGTTTCTATAGAAGATCTTTTAATTCTTCCTAATACAAACTGATTCTTATCCTCACAAATATGATTCTAGTCTCTCTTGAAGTTGTTTCTCTTTTACTATAATCATCACAAAAGCTATCGACATGCAAATCATTTCTTATCCAACATAAATCACATCTATATGCATTTCTCTGATAGCGTCATGTTATTTATAATACCAACATTTCATTCCTTAATAATATCCTACACTTTTCTTTCATCATACCTATTTCCTTGGAGTGGATCCTTGTTATAAATCTTCTCATTAAACCGTCATCAATAATCTGCGCACATCTCATGTAACCGTTATCACATACATGCATTCTTACAATCCATATCGTCTTGAACCAACTCCACATACCAAAAACATTCTTGGGAAGCAAATATCTCCCCCACTTATTTCATACCAACACCTGGAGATAAACATGAAACTCGAATTTGCCTCATCTTTGAATCTAATAATATGTATCGACTCATCAAACCATCCTCAAGCACTCGACTTAACTCCAATCAATTTCACCGTACACACCATCTAAGTTGGCAAGACACGCCTATTCCATCCAACATGGTTCTGTATATTATCAACAAGAGATTAAGGGTGATCAATTCCTCAATTTGTCAATAGATAGCCGACATTCATGATCGGGCATAAACCATCTTTACTGAACTACAATGGCGTTCCTTACAATCAACAACACACCGAACCAACATTATACAACTACAACGTCTCAGAGAAGCAAAATCTTCCCCCCCTCCCCACGTGTTTCAGTGTTTTCACACACATGTCGCATACCAGGGACAAACAACATTAGACAACCTGGCCGGATGGACCGACCTGCCCTAATACCACTAATGTAACACCCTTCTAACCCAACATAATATACACGATAAATAGTAGAGTACATCATAAAACGGTGTCACATTTTCTTCATAAAACATATTAATAACAAATCCTGCTTCGTGACATGGGTTTCAAGGTATTTGAAATATATCAATTTCTTCAGTAATATCATCAAGTAAATAAAGACTTCGCAGCGGAAAACATAACTTAGTAATATCTTCTTTTATTTCACTAAAACATTAAGACCTTTTGGTCATTGGCAACAATTGTCCTCAAACTAAATATCAACAAATAAAACTCATAAAATAACTCTAACTAAATATCATGAAATTCATGCAAGCGTTCCCCACCCAATGTTACATATCAGAGTAAGACACCCCCTAAACAACGAAAATGAACAAATAACTCCAATGCTAAATCTTCAGACATCTATGATGCTAATCTTGATCACTTGCAAGTTACCCACCATAGAGGAAACATTTCCAAGCAGGAGGGGTGAGTAAATTCACATTCAATAGACAAATATAAATAAGCAATTACAATTAAATATACATCAATAGATAAATCATTAACGGTTCACCCATATACAACAAAATCTATCACATCATCACATAAAACACAAATGCAATCATGATGGTCCACCAAGAATGAAATGCAATCCTCATATTATGCATGTGGTACCGATCATCACAGATGGACATTGGGCCATAAACCCTCCACAAGGGAGCACAACATAATCAACAACACCTCAATCCACACGATGGGATTGAAGCCCCCAACATCATAAGTATGCCATGAATACAAAGATGCAACAACATCATCATAATCAACATCAATCTCAACTTGCATCCACATGCATGTAATCGTTATTCGTAATCATCATAAAGCATATATACACCAGTATGCACGTTATTGACTCCTTTATCATCACAGCAGCACATAATTAACATCGAAAAACATCAGCCCATAATTGTCATCATACAACCATTAATGCCTAATTTTTATTCTTAACTCAATAACAAGTAATCGATATTCCTCTAAATCATCAACAAAACATCATTAAACATGTTTCACATACTTATACTATCATGCCTCCTGTAATCATACTCATCATGTTTCAACCAATACAACATAACACGTATTATGATCATTTCATCACTCGTTCTTACGTATTTAACAATTAAAATATGACAGAATTTCAAAGTAACATCATAGCTACTCAAAACAGCAAAACACATCATTTAAATCATTTTCAGGAATAAAAATATTTTTCGAAAGGTTCCAGGTCTCGCTAAGTGAGCACCGGCTCGCTAAGAGGCCTCCTCTCGGTTTGGAAACAGTCTAGATTTTCAACAGCTCGCTAAGCGAGACGACGATTTCGGGTAGAAAACCCTGTGATATCAGTATGACTCTGCTACGACAAAACTTATCAAAAATCATATTTGAACAACAAAGAAACGCAGAATTCATTCATGTAACCAACTACCATCATGTATTCCTCAACAACAACATCTAACATCCTCATTTATTCAATTCATCTCATAGTTCTCATAAACCCTAAGATTTTCCCTAAAACCCCATTCTCATAATTCCTATCTCTATATTATGAATATTGAACATAATTACTCCATATACCTTAGGTTTTGGATTCTTTCGACAATCTCCTTGGAATTCCACAAGACTTCGAGCCCTAGATCTCCTCTTCCTTGACTTCTCTGGTTGTTTCTCCCAAATTTTCACGAATAATGAAAACTCATTCACTGTTCACATAAAATACTCCAAAATGGACTTTCTCCACCTTACCCTCACTTATCCTTCACTAAATGACCAACATACCCTCAACTTCTAATTTTCTTTATTTTAATTCATAACAATATTTAAATAATATATTATACATTATACTAAATATCATTATTATTAAAATAGATTCTCACTTAAATCAGCATGCAACACAACAACATATTTATAAAAAATGCCATATATTCATAACAATTACTCAAATAATTAAATTACGAATTCAGGGCGTTACAAAACCAAACCCTTTTTTTCCATAGTTGTAAGGCCTTACCGAGTTTGCTTGTATTAGAAAATAAAAAGTAAATAATAATTATTAAACCTAATAATAAAATAAAAAGTATCAGTCATGGTTTCAAAAAGTGTTTCTAAACTCGTATGGATTTGGGAGTTGAAACCAACCCCTATTTTTCATAGTTTTAAGGTCAATAAGCTAAAATACTTAAATTGTAATATTGTTGCCTTTAATTGATGTTAATGCATATTTTTTTTTTTTATAATTTTTGTTATATATTTTAGTAAGATAGATTATATTTCATATATCTCATATAACTATAATTAATATTTACTATACAATATTATTAAACTATACTTAATATTTATTGCTTCTAATAAATTTTATTTAATATTTAGTATTTAGTATTTAAACTTTTATTTTATATTTAATATTTAGTATGCTAAAGTAATAAAAAAGTTTAGAACTTTAATATTTAATAACATTAGAACTGTATATGCTATTAGTAATTAAAATTTTAGAACTATAATATTTAACAGCTTTTATTTAATATTTAATATGTAACATTTAGTATGCTATAGTAATTAGACTATTTTAATTTAAAACATTAGAGACAAATAATGGAAATATGAAATGAGAAAAATAATTATGGAAATATATAATATATATATATATATATATATATATATATATATATATATATATATATATATATATATATATATATATATATATATATATATATATATATATATATATATATATATATATATATATATAAATGCACCTTAATTACAAGACCAAACATTTAGTTTATGTCCGTTTTTTTATGACTAGATATGATGAATGTCAAAATTGAGAAAATCTTCAAATGTTAGGAGAATTCAAACAATATATTTTTACGGGGGTTCAAAAGACGCCTACATGGAAGGGGAAAATGACTATTAACCATTTTTTTATAAGTGAGAATTAGAAGGCACTCCTAAAAAATATCTGACATGTCAGCTTTTTTGATGACTGGATCTGATGAACGTTAAAATTGAAAGAAACTTCAAATGTTAGGGAAATTCAAGCAATTTTTTTTAGGGGGATTCAAAAGGTGCCTATATGGTAGGGTGAAAATGACTATTAACCCTTCTTTTTATAAGTGAAAATTAGAAGGCACTCCGAATTAATTCTACTTTTGATGCATGCAAGTTAAAGTCATTCATTCAGATTAAAATTTAAAAGCAACTAAGAGTGAGATTAGACTTTGTCAAGTCTGAGTCAAATCTGCCAAAAAATTTAAAGTCTAAATCTGATTTGTAACCTATCATAGGATTGTTTTTAGGCCTGAGCATGCCTTTATAATGTCTGATTGGTCTACTAACTTGCTTAAAAGTCTATTTCATTTAAATATTTGTAAATAGGAAGTTAAACTAATGTTAAATAGACTAACGAATTAAAATATCAATGATGTTAAATATTTTTTTTTCACTTACTCATTTGAGTTTATCTTTTAACATAAGTATTATGATACTATTTGTTTGATAGAAATATAAAAACAACTCTTGACAAAAACTTATAACATTTCCATTAGATTTTTCCAACTTATTTTCATAATTTCTACAAGATAATTAAACTTTTTTCATTCAAAATTCAAAATACAATATAATAATAAAATTATTAGTTTCTAATTTAAATAGGTCGATCCGATAGACTTAAAATGATTTTTTTATGATATGTGACCTAACAGTTTTAGCTAAATAGACTAATAAAAAGTCTAGGTCTTTTCTATTAAAAAATAGTCTGACATGACCTAAAAATGACTATTAACCATTTTTTTATTAGTGAGAATTAGAAGGCACTCATAATTAATTTTACTTTTGATGCATGCAAGTTAAAAAGGCATTCATTCATATTCAAATTTAGAAGCAACTAAGGGTGAGAATAAATTGGTTGAGATAGACTTTGTCAAGTCTGAGTCTGACATCTCAAAAAATTTAAAGTAAATCTGATTTGTAACCTATCATAGGATTGTTTTTAGGTCTGAGTTTGCCTTTAGAATGTCTGATTGGTCTACTAACCTACTTAAAAGTCTATTTCATTTAAATATTTGTAAATAAGAGTTAAACTAATGTTAAATATACTAACAAATTAAAATATCAATGATGTTAAATATTTGTTTTCATTGACTCATCCAAGTTTATCTTTTAACATAAATTTTATGGTACTATTTGTTTGATAGAACTTATGAAAACAACTTTGACAAAAACTTATGACATTTCCATAAGATTTTTCCAACTTATTTTCATAATTTATACAAGATAACTAATTTTTTTTAATTCAAAATACAAAATACAATATAATAATAATAAAATTATTCATTTCTTATTTAAATAGGTCGGTCTGATAGATTTAAAATTATTTTTATGATATGTGACCTAACATTTTTAGCTAAATAGACTAATAAAAAAGTCTAGATCTTTTTTATTAAAAAAATTGACATTTTTTTTAGCTAAATAGTTGATCTGATTTATTCCCATCTAAAAACAACTTTATTAAAACTCCCAATTTTATTCTAGCTCAAACTCCCTTTAGGATTGATGGAAAGTCCAACGTTGAGCGTAAAAATGTTCATTCGGCCTAGCTAAGATGAGTTATTTATAGGTTTGACCTATAAATAGAAATAATGAAAATAAGTTGTATGAATTAAGTAGGAGTAAAACCTTTGGATGTGATTGTTGACCTCATAATTGGGTATAGAAAACGAGATCCTCTTCTGATATACTACTCTCGTTTTCATAATATTAATACAAGATGTAACTTTTTTTACTAAAAATGACATTCATTCATTTAAATGGATAAAATACATTAAAAAATACAAATACAAAATTACTATAAACTAAAAACGATGAATATGTCAACAATCTCACAACATCCATGTTAATAATGTTGAGGATTTTGCAAGTGTGAGTAGTGTGGATAATAGTCTCACATTGGTTGGAAGTGTGGAGACTTGAGCCTTTATAAGTGAGAGAGCTCACTCACCTATTACTTTAAGGTTTTGGGTGAATATGTGGTGTGTCTCTCACAAAGGTGTTGCTCTAGAAAAGGAAGTCCCACAGTTTTCAATGCTTCCTAGTGAAATAATCCTCCAATACATGGTATCAGAGCCTGGTTCAAGAAAGGAACCGAGTTACTTGTATCGAAAGTCAATGGCGCCACAAAGGTGGTGAGTAAGAAGTGTTTCATTGAAGAATGTCAACGAAACCACAAAGGTGGTGAGTAAGAAACATTATGCGTGATACAAGAGTTTGTGGAAGTAAGAAGAGATTCCACTCAAAGGGGAACATTATAGACTCACAGTTGAGGGGGTGTTAAGAATGTAGCAAGTGTGAGTAGTGTGGGTAATAGTCCCACATTGGTTGGAAGTGTGCATACTTAAGCATTTATAAGTGAGAGAATCCATACACCTAGCTATCACCTTAAGGTTTTGTTTGAAATATGTTGTGTGTCTCTCACAAAGGTGTTGCTCTAGAAAAGGAAGTCCCCTCAATTTTCAATGCTCCCTAATGAAAAACTCCCCCAACAAATAACATATAACGGTAAAATGCCTACAAATATGACAAACTACAAATATGACGAAATTGAAATTCTTGGAATACCCATGTCTTCGAGTCTGTAGCGTTGACGATGTCAAAATCATTGATTGATCAATATGCACTAAGTCGAAACTAATTTATCAATCTAAATTGATCAAACTCCACACCAAAATGGGAAACCAAATTAATGGTGTAATAAGACAACGACCACCACAAAGTCGCACTAGGACGTTGAAATCACAAAATTATAAAACTAAAAATATATGTGAAATCACTTATGTAAATGAAAAAGCAAAAAAATTATAGAGATGATTTTTGATAAAACAAATTGACCATAAAACCACCCCTTTTTAATGGTTGAAGCAAAAGAGAAAATTAGGGTTGAAGAAAGAAGAGAGGCGACGACTTTTGATTTTTTAATACAATATGTAACTTATATATACATATAAGTTATTTAATCAATACCAAATATAAAATAATGTAGAATCTGTAGTTTTAAATAGAAATGAAATGTATGTAAATTTGTTAGTT
Source organism: Lathyrus aphaca (assembly GCA_963966055.1). Lineage (NCBI taxonomy): Eukaryota > Viridiplantae > Streptophyta > Magnoliopsida > Fabales > Fabaceae > Lathyrus > Lathyrus aphaca. The sequence goes on along the minus strand of OZ014519.1, from coordinate 578,867,263 downwards.
TAAATGCCAACAAATATGCACTAATAATTAATATTTTGTCAATCAATTTTATTGACACCCCCTTAATTTATTGTCGGCATGTTTATAAGCATTAATTTGATGATTAGGATATTATGGTATTAACGTGCAAAGAAGTTGGTTGTATTTATGAATAACCAAGTTCTAAAAGAAGACATGTAACCAAATAATCTCAGAGCATGTTATAGACATGGATTGATATTCAACTTCAGTAGAAGGTTTTGAAACTAATTATTGTTCCTTTTGTTCCAAGAGATAATGACATCTCCTAAAAAACACCAATCCGTAATAGACTTCATTGTGTCTGGACATCCTGCCCAATCAATATCGTTGTATGCTTAAAGTTGTATTGCTACACCTATTGGAAAGAAAAAAAGTGTCATATAGAAATGGCTTATAGAGTTGTATTGATACACTTGTAAGAAAGAAAATACCTCTTTTGGAAGTAGCTAGTAGATATCTAATGATCTGTTATATTGCAGAAAGATGCAAGTATCTGAGATATTGAATAAATTTAGTAACTGTGTGGATAGAAAATGAGATATCAAGTCATGTGGTAGTTAGATATATAAGACTTACGACCAACTTTTGATAAAAAAATTGGTCTTGTAGAAGTTTCCCATCATCCCTTTGTAGCTTTATATAAACCTACATGAGAGTGTTATGTGAAATTACGTTGATGAGTCTGACTAGTTGGATAAGATCTTGAGTATATTTCTGTTTAATAACAAGGATTCCTATTTATTTAGATTATACTTTTAATCCCAAGAAATAAGTAAGTTGTCCAAGATCATTCATATGGAAAGTTTTATGAAACAATTGTTTGATTGTAGTGACACCCTGAAAGCTCTAAAATATTTTACTTAAATTTTGGCAAAACTTGAATGTTGAACATGATATCGGATAAAATGTCCTAACAAGAGGATTTGACATATTTTTCTGTTACAAAACATTTTTGTTGAAGATCTATTTTGAAGATTTGAAAATATTTTATCTGTAGCAATCAACGCATGGATCAAGGAATAATTGGTTGGATTATTCGAAGCCCATGGACAACTAGAGATTATAAAAGAATACCTAGACCTAGGGCAAAACAACTAATCCTTGTAACACTTTTGTAAAATTAGAAAAATAAGGTTTTAGGGGTTTGAGAGTCGTAGGCTTTCTTGTATTGTAAGTCACCTTTTGTATAGGTTGGATATATTGTGGTAGACATAGTTGTTAAAAAAAATTCAAAAGCCCGTAGGTAATGAATTATGTATTGTTCTTGGATGAAGCTTTGAAGAATATCCAAGGATGGTTGTAAGTCAAGTGTCTTGACAAAACATTGTGTTTAAAAAGAGGGCTTTCAAGTAGAATGATGCAGTTGCTGGGTTGTAACTGTTAAGAATCACAGGTGGTGATTAAAGGGAGTGAGATATGGTTCTCTTACCAAAGATGGAGTTTCTGCAATAAATATTACATTGGGTAGCATTAGGTAAAATGGAGGTTGTTTACCTGTACAATGAAGGTTGTATACAAGCAATAATCCTACTAATAATGTGATCTTCTTCTTGTCTTGGTAGCCCCCAAAGTATGTGTGTTAGACCGAACTAGGTTAACAATTAATGTGTTATTTATCATTTTGCATATTTACAATTATGCTATTATGCTTACTATTTAAACATGTTGAAACAAATGTTGGAACATCTGACATGATTATGCACTGATATACTAAATATCAGTCTGTGTTCTTTTTCCCTTGTTTAATATGATACAAAGATCAATGTCCCGACATGTGGTTAGGACACCTATGATCTACCTACCAGAATTTTAATTAGTATCAGAGCAGACATCCTGTTTATTCCTGGATGAGATCATAGGGAGATACTTTTTTTGTATTTAAACAAGGGGGAGTTAGTGTGAGATCAGATCATTCATTATAATATACTCAAGAGTATTGATGTATGGGGCGAGTGTTCTGGATAAAGGGTGACAACTAATGATGGTTGTTTAATGCTTCTGTGAAGTTTCTCCTGCTGCTGGTAATTGTTGATGATGTCCTATAAGATATTTTGACATATTTCCTAAAGGTTGTTGAAGATGTTCTTTGGTGTTCCGCTATTTGTATCTCTTATTGGAAGAATCCTAGTTGTCTTGAGTTTATGGAGTTGATGGTGAAGAAAGATCTATTCTTGGTAATAAATTGAGATGACCGTTGTCCATAGAGGATAGATGGTGGAATCTATTCCTGATCTTGCTTGTGTTCTTGAAGATAACAACATCATAAAATCCCTACTCATTCTAAAGTCGGGAGCAATAGAATGAAGAGGGTTACTTGTTTTTGTTGTTGTTTACTACTTGGAAGGTTGGTTCTCTCAGGGTTCTTGAAGTCAATTGGAGGAAGATGAGTTGAGTTCCGATTTATCATATTTTGGTCTATGAAATTGGTAAATATTCTAGTCATGAATAAAGCTGCCAAAGATACTTGAGACTTCTCTCAAGTCCACTCATAAAGGCATCTCTAATCATATTTAATGGTATGCGTTATTGGTCTAGTGTTCATTCCGAAGATGGTTCTCTAAAGGCTTGTGGCTCTCTTAGTGCAAAGGGTGAAGAACATCAACCTAAAGAAAATGGAGGTGATTTCTCTTTCAATTCGAAGGTTGATCTAATCTGCAAGGAGAATTTAATTTAGTTGAAGTGGATTCTCATTGAATAAAGAAGACAAGTTTGTTCCAACTAAGCAAGTTGAGCCTTGATGTCTCAACATTGGACAGGATGGAGGAGATCTACCACTAAAGGATATTGAATAAGGATTTATGATCAATTGTTATTTTTGGAATCCACAAATACTTAATTGATTATCCTTTTAATTGGAGTTCTCGATAGATGAAGACTAAATGGATCATTAGGAGGTACAACATCTCTAGTTGCAACCTAGAGGATGAGTACATTCAAAATCTTCTTGGAAGACTTCAAAGGAACATATTTTCAACCAGATATTGAAACATATCTTTATTAGAGTTTGTGAAGAACCTTGGTGGTTCAAGGAATGAATCTCTAGGACAAGTGAAGGGTGTTGTCATATGCTCTGGGAACCAAACCCTAGGGTGTTGACCTAAGGTGTTGGTAATCTTCTTCTGACATGAACTACAAAGACTTGTGATATATCTAGAAAGTTTCTATCCAAGAAACTTGTCTAGATTATTTAGGCTTTTGAAAGAGAAGTTAAAGTCATCACCAACTTGATGGATATTCCTTCGATCAGTTTATTTTGATTTAAGGACAAAAGGAGTATAACAACCTAGTTCTAGTATCATATATGGGAGTATGTGTTGACGGTCAACATGAAGGTCAAAGTTAAATGTCCAGGAAATTTGTTTTTGATATCTTGAAAGGATTCTCCACTCAAAGGAAAGCTAGATATCTATTTGGTATAACTGATCATATGGCCTATCACTTGACTACCAACTTCTGAAAATTCGGACTTTGGCGTGTTTAGAGATGTGTTCGTGGATCAGACGTTCCTCGGGGTGTGTAAATTAGTTATGGTACAACAAAGCATGATAGAGGTTATCTACTCAAACATGATATGGTAATCAAGTCTATGAGAGCATGAAAATTTTGTTCTGTTGAAGTTGAAAAGTCTTCAAAGTGGCATGATGACTTGAAACTTGATGATTAGATTGTCGAGACTGTATCTAGTATAAGCTGGATCATTAACAGGATGTCTTATTAAATGTTCTGACATCAATATAAAACTTCTGGATGCTTTCTCTTAGGGAGTTAGCTGATTGAGATCAACTGATCATCTCAGGAATGAAAGCTATTGATACTTCAAAAAGATATATCTCATGCAGATTGCGGGAGCTGCAAGAGTGGGAGATGTTACATGTTATAGTCTTGGTGTATCTAAGATATCTTAGAAATGGAGTAGGTGGAATATATAACTTGAAGATCAAGATTAATTGGTTAATTATAAGAGCTTTTGGAACTCTGAAGGAAGATGAGTTAACCAATTTGTGGCATTTGGTTGTTCTAAGAAATGAATCCAATGAGTGTACTTGAAACAAATTACACTTGTGCATCAGGGTAGTTGGTTGAAGATCAAAGGAGGATCTGGTTTTGGTTATATATTGGAGCTTGTGGAAGAAGCTGTAAGGAACTGAAGATGATTACAATGGTTATGGAGAGTTTATTTCTCTCAATGACGGTCTAGAGTTCTTGTTGATTAAGCTGGTGGAGTTGTGCTCTTTGAAGACTTTCAAATTTACGCAAATAGGAAGGACCATCGGGTATTGTGTTAGTGATATATGAAGGATGTCCTAACTAATGATAGAACATCATCTAGATTTAATAGTCTGTGTATGGAACTTTATATTCACATATTTAATGAAAAACACCTTATCCTATCATACAGGAGAATGATGAGAAAAAGGGTGACGAAGTTTGATTGAAGTGAATCAGGGGTTGGTTACAAAGTTGAAGGTCTGGACTCTGATGTACTCTAGATATGGTAGATGATATTCATAGGATGAATCAGAAGTGTTCAAATATTATCATACGGGAGAATGATAAGATGAAGACTATATTGGACTATAACGGAAACACCTTAATCAAAACTCAAGAAAATCATGATGATCAAAGTTATGGTGTATTCAAAATACTTTTGGAAAAGAGATTGACGGTACAAGATAGAAGACTAAAGTACTGATCAACAAACTACTTTTGAAGGATGATTTTCTGCCAACATGATCTGCTATGATATGACTGGGATGTCTAGCAGTTAGAACTAATTGGATCACTTTGCAATTAATTTGACTAGCTAAATGAAGAAGACAAGGTTTCCTATGTCTAAACATCATGTGGTGACTCATTAAAATAAATAATCTAATTCTAGTAGCGTCTTCTACAAGAAAGACTAATAAGTACTTCTAATTCTCATGGCTCTAGAAAAGAATATGACAGATGGGCTCTATAACAATGGAAGAATGATCAATGGTAGAAGTTGATCTCAATCCAAAAGTATGTTGTTTCTTGTCAAAAAGAGCATTTCTTATAAGGAAAAGGGGGAATTGAACTTCTATTCAAGATGCACAAAGATTTCCTAGATTGCTTGAGGAACAAATAGGTTATGTTAATATAAAGGTATGAAGATATACATGATGGTTTGGCACTAGGTTGCTGAAGCAGTCCATTATGCACATGGGAGACCTTGGGAATCTTTTGTGATCAAGGTTCAACTGAAAGGAGATTGCTTAATCTTCAAGAAAAGAAAGTAAAGAAGATAATGTTTGATCGGATGTTAGGGCATTGTTCAGGACTTAGTCTCTAAATTAAAAGTGGTTGAGATATCAAGTACATGACAAGGAGACATGTAAAATGTGATTTTTGACCATACATGTGCTTTTATTGGACCTTTATTTCCAGGAGAAACTTTCCAAAGTAAATAAATGTAGAAAGAACAATTTTTGGACAGTGTACAATAAATAAGAATCTTTCAAAACTGACTTGGACTCTGCACAGTTAGTTATGCTAAAGTTTTCTTCCTCAATTAACGTTCTCATTGACCAAACCCATTACTACTATTCCTGGTGTATTGCTCGAGTATTAAAAGGGGATGTCTTTCCTTCGTTTTCCTTCAAATTGAGTCCTTGTGTGAATCTGGTTTATGGCTTTTGTTCGTGTCTGGGTGAGTCCATCCTGGGTATGGGTCTGTTTTGGTTCCTTTTGCTAAGTTTTGGTTAAAAATGGGAGAATAGTCATTTGTTGAGTTTCGTACACATTTTTGCAGTTGTTTTGCAAGGATGTTTGAAGAGATGTTCTAACATCTCAATCAAGTCTCAGTTCCTTTTTGTATTGTGTGTTTGAGTTTTGAACATAGTTGTGTCATGTGTTCTGAGTTACCCAGGTTGACTCTGGTTGCTTCATAAAGCATCCTCACTACATGTGGTAGATAAAGTCCTAGGTTGAGGGGGATAGTTTCGTATCACTTTCGCCAAGGGATGGGATATCAATAAGTTTTGTTTGATGATGATGAGAGTCTGATTAGTTCTCTTCGTCATGTACACCGATCTATGGATTGTGGTGGTTCTTATGAATTTCAAAATCTACCATCTAACTGAAATGACTGCAAGGTAATGATCATTCTAGGTATATTATACAAAAGAAGTTTTATCCAAAATTTGTCAAAAGGGGGAGATAGAAAGCTCTAAAATATTTGACTTAAATTTTGGTAAAACTTGAATGCTTAACATGATGTCGGATAAGATTTTCTAACATGAGGATTCAACATCTTTTTCTATTACAAATTTTTTTGTTGAAGATCTATTTTGAAGATTTGAAAAGATTTTATCTGAAGCAATCAATGCATGGATCAAGGAATAATTGGTTAGATTATTCGAAGCCCATGGACAACTGAAGATTATAAAAGAAGACCTAGACCTAGGGAAAACCATTAATCCTTGAAATACTTTTGTAAAAGTAGAAAATAAGGTTTTATGGTTTTGAGAGTCGTATGATTTCTTATATTGTAAGTCACCATTTGTATCAGTTGGATACATTGTGGTAGACATAGTTGTTAAACATAATTCAGAAGCCCGTACGTAATGAATTATGTATTGTTTTTTGATGAAGCTTTGAAGCATATCCAAGTATGGTTGTTAGTCAAGTGTCTTGACTTAACTTTGTATTGAAAGGTGAGGCTTCCAAGTAGATTGTTGCAGTTGTTGGGTTGTAATTGTTAGGAATCACAGGTGGTGATTAAAGGGAGTAAGATAGGGTTATCTTATCAAATATGGAGTTTCTGCGATAAAGACTACATTGGGTAGAATTAGGTAAAATGGACTTATTTGCATGTACAACGAAGGTTGTGTACAAGCAATAATCCTACTAATAATGTGATCTTCTTCCTGGCTTGGTAGCCCCCGGAATAGGTGTGTTAGACCGAACTAGGTTAATAATTATTGTGTTATTTATCATTATGCATATTTAAAATTATGTTATTATGCTTACTATTTAAACATGTCGAAACATATATTGGAACATCTGACATGATTATGCGCTGATATGTTGAATATCAATTTGTGTTCTTTTTGCTCTTATTTAATATGATACAGAGATCAATGTCCCGACATGTGGTTAGGACATCTGTGATTACCTACCGAAATTTCACACCCTTTTGATCTTATCTAAAAATAATAATGTTGTCCACATAAACAAGAAGTATCACAATTATGTTTGAGGTTTTTTTAGAAAGATAGATGGATAATAGCATCTTTACAGAAAGGAGAAGTCGAGTAGTGTTGTTATGAACTTTTCAAACCATACTCGTGGGGGTTGATTTAATCCATACAAAGTACACTTTAGTTTGAAAAACATATTAGATAATAAGGGTATACCAGTAGGAAGTTTGATTTAAAATTATTCTTTGAGGTCATCATGGAGGAAGCCATTTTTGATATCATGGTATCACGAGTCTATCGATTCGGGTCACCCAACATTTATATATGGGCACCAAACCCAAAAAAGTGTTGGGTAGAAGGGGTGTATTGGAAATACCAAGTTCCATACGTTGATAATTAGGGTCACCCACCGTTTATATCAAGACACCAAGCCCAATTATGTTGGTGTGAGGGGATGTATTGGAAAAAACCAAAATCCCATATTGTTTAAAGATAAAACTCACAAAAGATTTATATAGAGTGACATCTCTAACCTTATAAGTCAGTTTAATAGAGATGAATTAGACTAAACTCTAATTCTATAAATGGATATTCCATTTTAGTACTGGGAAGTTCAAAATATATAACTTTTATTATCAAATTTCATCTCTTTTTATTGAGGATAAGAATCAACACATTTTCATAGAACAAGAGAACAAGAGTGATTTAATTTGTTATAGAGTGAATCTCAAAGGAGTATAAGGGTGACAATAAGGTGTTAGTATTCTTTTTCTATTAAATTTCTATATATTCATTTTTACATTTTCTTTTGGATTGAATATTCATATCTAGTTCATGATTTTGTTGTGTTGTTTATGTGAATTTCAGAGTTGATAAGATATCAAGCTTCCTTCATTGGTTCATGTGATAAATGGTGAAAAAAGGTGTATATATATATATATATATATATATATATATATATATATATATATATATATATATATATATATATATATATATATATATATATATATATATATATATATATATATATAAAGTTTCTTATTTGTTGAAAAAACGTAAAGAAACATGTATTGTTAATATATGTAAGAAAGATGTATTTCATGTTTTTTTAATATACAAAATTACTTATTTAATATATTTTTATCAATTCAATCTATAATAAAAAATGTTTGACAAATTTCGAATTTGGATCATCTTTGTCATTATAAATACGGGGTGGAAAATACCGGTATCTCGCTACATTTGAACCTTGTGTATCAACAAATGTTAGGCATTGTATGCATTTGTTTCTGATGTAAAATTATAAAAGGATAAGATAAATAAAAAAATTGTAGTTACATGATCAAATATTATGTTAGAAAATCAACCTTGAATCAAATTGTTTTCCTGCTCTGACCTAATTCATCATGGAGATCTTTGATAAAAAGTAAACACATTCTCACCAACCACATATTAAATAAACCTAATTTTTTCAGCTTTTGGAACCTATCACAGTTAGACTTTTGCTCATTGTAATACCTCAAAATTTTCCCTCATATTTATTACCACTAACTGGCTTTACGCTTCGCATTCATCTGCATTACCCATTTGGTCATAACGTCCGCAATCATGCATTTCATTAAATTCCTTAGGCATGAGATAAATGCCCTATGAAGAGACAGATTATTTCATTGTTTTGTGATTTCTACTTCACTGGAGTTTGTGTCATGTACTATGGAATTAGGGCTTCGCACCCTATGTATGGTTATCTGATGAATTCAAAATTTTGGTTATGTGGTCGTCAATAATTTCATCCTATTGTGCTCTTGACATTTAATTAGGGTTTATTTCCCTGATTCTGTGATCCTCAAGGATTTTGTTCTCGATGATTATTCATCATCAAGATGTTTAACCATATTTGATGCAAATTATGGATCCATATTGTGATCAGAGCATGGTTATTCTCTAAGTTGCTGGTGGTACGGGTTAACCAGATTAGCGGTTAAATTGGGGAATTCATTAAATAATTGGACTTGAAGATTGATTAAGGATCAAGTATATTTGATTGTTCAAGTGTGTCTAGCATACAAGGTGTGATGAGGTTTCATCTCAGAACTCAAGATACAAATTTTCTTCTTTCTAACCAATGACCACTTTTCGCATTAATAGTTGTGTCATATCCCAAATTTAAAACCAAATTCTATGGTCTAAAATTTATTTTCAAAGTCCATTCTTGAATTTGATTTTCTCCTATTCTTGAACTAATATTCAGTTATTAATCCATTTTAAAGTAGTTATTAATTCCCATTAAACCCAAGCCCGATTTCTACGATCATTATCCTTTTAGTCCAAGTTAAAACTTATTGATTTGTTTTAATACAATCAAGTCTTATTGTAAGTTTGTAAGCCTAATTGTCCATTCTTAGTCCAAAGTTTTTTTTCTTTCGATAATATCTTTTTGTAACCATTCTCTTAGGCCAAAGTTCTCCAATTTTATATTTTAAAAAAAAGAAATGATATAACTATTTCAGTCAGTTGAGGGTTATTTAGAACAAAAAAAAATCATACTTGATCAATGAATCTCCAAGAACTCATAAGCAAAAACTCAAAAGCACTTACAAGCTGAAAAATATCAGTTAGCAGCAAATTCAGTTGTAAGTTTGCATTGTAAAAAACAGAAAAATGGAGTTTACAAAATTCAGGCTTCAACAGGAATACAATACAGATTATCAGAGTCGGTTATAAAAAGTTACAATAAAAAAAACTCATCTGAAAAATTCATTCTACAATAGATATAACAGTGGAAGAAAAATTCAGGTGATATATATATCAATAGTAGAACTCAGTAGAAAAAAGGAGAGTTACAAAGGAACAGAGAAAAATTCTTCATCATTGATATCAACTCACATCTTCATCAATGGATCACTCTTCATCAATCTGCACCAATCCCTCTCTCTGAATCTTCTCCAACCTCCATTAAAAACTCAGTGAAACTCCAACTTCAATCTTCAATCAAAAAAAGCTCACTCTCCAATCTCAATTTTCCTGAATCTTCATCAACCTACACAATCTCCAATTCAACAACAATTCGATAATATTCAGCGATCGACAACAACAACTCAGAATCACGTCAATGAGAAGAGAAGAGAGGATCGAAGTGACTGACCATAATCCTTTTTTTTGATCTGAGGTCGACCACGTTTTCTTCATTGCAACAATCACTTCACAGTTCAAGAACAGACACACCAGAAAATTGACACCAGAAATTGATAAAGGTAACTTAACATAAAACTCTTGTGAATCTCTGATCTGAAGCTTATTCAACCATCTTCAATCTTCATCGACTCAGTTTTCTCCAATCTCATCATCTTTTTTCAATTCTCACCATCATCAAGAATACATCTTCAATGTCTTGCAAGATTCATCATTCCTTGAATAAAAAAATAAAATAATCGAGTTAATGTCGAAGAACCATAAGAAAAAGGAATTAAGGGAGAATTCATATAAGAGGAGTAGGGCATCACCATCGATTCTGCTTGTATCGAATTGACGTTGAATGCACATCACAGTTGTGACGGCATCGCACGGAGAAGATGAATCTTCAACCACAACGGAAATTTCTGAACCTTCAATCTTCAACTTTATCACCACCTTCGACTTCTTCATCCGTATCACGATCAACATCATCGACATCGTCGCTCAACATCTCCATCAACCTCTTAAACTCTTCAACAACGCTCCATCATCATCTTTCGATCAAACCTGATAACAACTATGAATCCCACAATGATTTCAGATTGTAACGCACACGAAGAAAAATCGAGAGCCAATACATGGAATGTTGAATCTGTTAATACCTGAATTAGATCCGTGTGACGTGAAGCGCTATCAGAGCGGGCGAGTCCGATCATTATTTATTCTTTCCCCTTTGTTTGTGCGTGTTTTCTTCGTCGTCATCGGTATAAGGCCGCGGCGCGACAGAGCTCTTCATATCCATTGAAGCTGTGTGAAGGGAGTCGTAGTTGTGGTGTGGTAAGGGGAAAAGAAAGGCGTTAGAATGGGGAAGATGAAGGAAATAGAGTTGTGGATGATGATAGAAGAGGCGAAGCCATGAGATGACGATCGGAGGCGATGAATATTCATCGATGGTTTGGAAGGCGAGGGTGATAGGGATGAGTCGCAGCGCATTTGTGAAGAAGAAGAGGGATTTTCGTTTTTGTATTAATCTGATAAACACTAGGGTTTCAAAGTGATTTGAGCTTGGATCTCCATAGAAGTGCTATCAGCACCATGTGTTTTACTTCTACACCCCCACCTGCGCCTTGGGTTATTGGGCTTTCAGGCCATTAATTTCTATTCATCACCTCTTAATTGCTATGAATACCCTCCATGCACTTTGTTGTTGGAGGATGGGCCTTGGGCCATTGTTTCATCATCTGCACCACACAATTCTTTATTTACCCTTTGTTTTTTCTTTTATTTTAGGTATTGTTAATTAATGTTCATGTAAAAAAATTTGTGATTAATTTCTAAAAATTAATTTTTGTGGATTATTATCTTAATCTATTTCTTGTTAATCTTAAATTAGGATTCTTTTAGCATTAATTCTAATTATTTGTTGTGAATTAATTTGTGATATAAATGTTCATGTCTTTTTGATCGATACAAATCGATTTCGATTATGATGGATCTTCACAAAGTGATTATGGAAGATAAGCATTTATTTTGCTTATGGAGATCACAAGATCTTGCTTGAAGTTTTTTTGGATTTCTTTTATGTGAAGAATCGACATTTCGATCAAGTAAGTAATCTCGATTCTCCACTTTAATGCACCATTCTAGTTGTATGCGGCTTAGGATCATATAACTTAAGGTGCATATTGAGCCCTCCCACCTGAGGCACTGGATTTATTTGTGAGTTTTAATATGTGACGATTTCGGAGCTTAGGGATTAGGTTACGGATTATAGGATTCACTTCCTTTCACTTCCCCTTAAAACACCGTTTTTTACCCGTTTCGTCGCAATTATTAAAAATAGTTTTATGTGTGATAAAATTCTGAAAAACTTCATGAGTGGTCCTCATCCTCTTAATTAATTTTTTATAATTTTTGTTTCCAGATTTGAAGGTATTTAGTAATTAATTTGGATTTTTGATCACAAGTTGTCCCAAAAGGAATGGTATTGGCATAAGGGACCAAAGTCCATTTTTTCCCATAAGTGTGAGACCTATTTTTTGTGTGTAATTAAACACTGGAATTTGTGACAATTTGATGCTCCTTAGGCTTTTTTTTAAATAATTTTTGGTGCCATTTTTGATCCACTTTGTGGAGTTGTTTTTCGGCGATCATGCCTTGTTATCTCAATCGTTAAGTAATTGTTTTGGCACTTTGGTGCATAATTTTGTGAAATCCTTTTAGACTATGTGAGTTACTGACTTTATCATTCCAGGGATTTAATTTCATAATTTCACAATTTTTTTTTTAATTTCACAATGTAGTGCCCTATATATACATATATGGTTTTCACATTTTGATTAGGCATTTATGGTTTCTTGAGGATTGATGTGTTGGCGATATCTTGAGCGAGGTCTAACAACAACAACAACAATAACAACAACAACAATAACAATAACTACAACAACAACAACAATAACAACACCAACATCAACAACAACAACATGTGAGATTGATTTAAAAAGTAGAAAAATGAATTGTTAGAGGTGGGTTTAGAACAACAACAACACATAAACAAATGATTTTTCTATCTGAATATCCATCCCAAAGAACGATGTTTTGGACTGCCCCAATGACTAGGCATTTCCCAATCCACCCCTGCTTCCAGGACGACCCAATAGCCCAATGTCAAATGGACCCACTGACTTTGTTCCCATCAACCAAGGAGGATTTATCGACCACGGTTACCCGTGGTCGGATTCCTATGCTCCTTTCGGGCTTCTACCCGACCTACGAAGAAGTAATCCATATTCAGCCAAAGGTAGCTCCTGCTCGGATATCCATCTGCCCGATGCGCATCCATCCGACCAGGAATGCTCGGAGTAACGACTAGTTTTCTGGAAGTTACCTATTTTTGGGGAATCCACTATCCATACCCAAAATAGGAACCAATAGCCAAGCGCTATGGGCTCTACATAAACCCTTTCACTTGAGAAGGCCATGTATCCAATATTCACTCTCTTAACTCTCTTTACTCGTACTTGCTCACTCTTTTGCCCTGTCTTACTTTGGCATCGGAGTGTCTTATAGGTACACCCCCTTCTCTCCTCGACAATTGAGCATCACCATCATCATCCTCCTCAACATTCATGGTCCACCTCAGATTCTGATTTCCAGGTACGATCAAATGATGTTTACAAGTATGGAGAGGATGTATGTATGAGTTAGGTTTAGGGGAAACTTAGTGAATAATTCTTTTTATAGTTAAATCTGGGTAGCATACCCCTTGGTTATTAAGGAAGCCAGTGAAATATATTATTTAATAATTAAATAAAAATTAAAATAAAAAGAAAGGCACCACTTTTAAATAAATAAAAAAAACTACTACTGTTGGGATTCGAAGCATGTTCTATGAACTAGTTTACCCCTTGGTTTATCATAAAACCTTCAGATAGATTGTTATTTTTAGAAATAAAAATAAAACATGGCGTGTACAGATTTTACACTTGCAACATGGAGAGGAAAGTTGTTGTCGATGGGTGGGAATGTTACCCTAATCAATTCAATTCTCTCTAACCTGTCGGTTCATCAGTTGTCTTTCTTTAAATTGCCATCCAAAATCCTGATGGGACTTGTAGCAATTCAGTAAAAACAATTGTGGCATGGTTCGTGTATGAAGCGTAGAATCGCATGTATTGGTTTGGATAAGATATGCACTCCAAAGGATTGTGGGGGGATGTGTGTGAAGGAATTGAACGTGTTTAATGATGCTTTACTATCAAAATGGCTTTGGTGATGCATCGCGGAACCTCATGCAATCTGACAAGGAATTTTGCGGTGCAGGTATGAAAATTTGGTGGATAGAATTATGTTAAAAAAAGGTTTGGTACGTTGATAAAATCGTTATGGTGGGTGATCTGATAAAGATAGGAGACTCACTGATGGTGGTAGTTTCATCAATAGTATTTTGTGTAAATTGGGTGATGGCAGCGGTGTGTCATTCTAGCATAGTTGTTGGATTGGTTAGGATCCTTTGAAATCTGTCTACCAGAGTTTATTCAACCCGTCTACGGCAAAAAACACTTTTGTTGGTGAAATGGGTGTGTGGAAAGATAGAGGTTGGATGTGGGCTTTGGGTTTCAATCATCAGAATTTGTATGAGGAAGATTTGTTTAAATATAGATACCTGAAAGTGCTGCTGCAGGATGTATCGCCCATTTCAGGTGTGTTGGATGATTTTGTTTGGGTGTGAGGCAGTAACAATAGATTATCTATGAAATCATGTTATTAGTCCTTGGCAAATCAAGTGATGCTTCCGGGTATTGAGATTACTCTAAAGACCGCTTTGGATATCGTGTGGCATCTAAGGTTCCGATTAAAGTAAGAATTATTTTGGTGGAGATTGATGTATGATAGGCTTCCGACGAGATCGAGTTTAGTGGACAAGGATGCAATCTCGGGTGCTCACAATATGGTATGTGTTTTTTGTTTCAATGCAATCAAATATGATAATCATTTATTTTGTGGGTGCCCTCGTATTATTGAATTGTGGAAGAAATTAGCGGATTGGGTAAGGATTTCTTGGATCGAAAATGATACTATCATAAATAATTTCTTTGATTGGTTTATGAAATTAGTGAGGATTTCATCTAAGGCGTCAGCGTGTTACATATGGTTGTCGACGTGTTAGACGATATGGTGGATACGAAATCAAATTATTTTTAATGATTCGATTGGTAACCAAGTAGATTTAACGCTTATGGTGATTCAAATGTCGGGGCGTTGGTTAGAAGGTTGTAGGATATCAAATTCAAAATGTAGTTACGATTGGTTCAAATCTCCTATTGATTATTTGAAATAGGTTATTGGATTGATTAGTTTTTGTTGGTGTTTTGTAAACGGTTTGGTGTACACCTAGTATGTCGATTTAGTTATGATATCATTTTGTTGCTTATAAAAAAAGTTCTTGGAAGATTTATTGTTAGTTGGATTTGATTATTTATGTTTGTTTTTTGGTGTAAAAATGAATATGCATGATTATGTATTTTGTTTTGGTTTGGTCGTGTTGTCATTTAAATGCATGTAATTTTTGTTTTAGACTTGTAACCGTTTAAATATATTGTACATATTAAAATGTGTGTCATTTGAATAAAGGCTAAATTATCTATAGAGTTCTTTAAGTTATTTAATTATAACGATGTAGTCCTTTATGTTTATTTTACTATAAGTAGGTCCTTTTACACTCTATTTTTGTAACAATTTGGTCATTTTTTTGGAAGAAATACATAATAAAAAATTGTCGATCCGACCAAAATACACAATGAAACGCAAAATTAATTACATATTCATGATTAGCGTGAAAAACCAGTTCAAATGGTATATGAGTTTGCAATTTATTGTAATGAAGATTTTTAAAAAAGGACCAAAATGTTACAAAAAAAAAACTTAAGAGACTAATTTGATATATTTAAATAACTTAAAGGACTTTGTAGATAATTTAAGCTTAGATATAATAGTTTTTGTTTTAGTCATATTAACAGGTTAAGTCATGTTTTGACACAATAATAAAAAGAACATTACGTGCACAATAGCTCCACAGTAAACTTTTGAGACTATTACATGTAAAAAAAAATATAAACTTCATATTTTATGAATATACCGAGTTTCACGTCGATTAAATATAGTGAAATGTTGAGATATCTCGTTAGCTATGTTGTTAGCTAGCCGAGATGAAAAACACTAGGGAGCAAACATTGTGGGACTTTCTCTTTTATAGCAACACCTTTGTGAGAGACACACCACATATTCATCCAAAAACTTAAGGTGATAAGTGGGAGCTATTCTTCCACACACTTGTACCGCCGTTGACACTCTTCAACAAGATATTTCTACCCACCACTTGTGGGGATACTTTCGATACAAGTAAACCGGTCATTTTTCTCGAACCAAGGACACATGTTGGACAACTTTTTCATTAGGGAACATTGAACATTGTGAGACTTCCTCTATTTAAGCAACAACTTTGTGAGATATACATTTCATATTCATCCAAAATCTTAAGATAATAGGTGTGTGAGTTCTCTTACTTATAAATACTTAAGTCTCCATATTTTCAATCAATATAAAACTATTAATCACATTACTCACACTTGATACATTCTCTAACATATTACATTGTTTATCAAAATGAAAAACAAAGAGTATTACAAGAGTACAAACATTATAAGGCATAAATAAAATTAATCTATTACCCAGTAAACGCAACAACCATCAGAGCACTCAGCAAAATGGAAAAAAAGTCGTGGACAATCATAGTAAGAATTGCATGGTAAAGTGGTTTCTGCATTCACAAATAAGGGAAATAAATGTTACTAAAAAAAGTTAAGAAAAAATTGCATAGAAGAATAATTAGATTATTTTAAAATGGTGTGAAAAATTATATACTTTTATTAGCTTCAATAAGAAATAGCAAAAGAAATACAATCAAAGCATAAACAAACATGATTACATGAACCATTTATTGTCTTTTATAATAAATATAATATTTTTATCACTTATAAGTAAAATTTCACGCTTTGTGAACTAGTAATATTCAATATGTTTTAAGATTTCGAAGTTACAAAAAGCCATTTATAAATTTGAAATAATGTTAAATGTCTCAAATCAATATGTATCGTGTATCCCCCATTCTTCACTCAATTAGTCTACAGGTTTAAATACATTTCTTCATGATGATTAAAAATTAATTTTTAAATAAACTTTGTTTTATATATATATTTTCAATGATGAAAACAGATAAATGGATAAATAATTCATCGAAGTGGTGAAAACATAATTATTTAGAAATTTAAACAATGATAGCTAGGATGATTTTATTTATTTATTTTATATTTTATTATTATATTGAATTATTTAAATAAAATAACTCTTCTATTGAATAGGGATAGTATAATATAACGTTAATATTGAGAGAATGTGAACTTTGCATTGATTCATATCCAGTTTTTAATTTTGTTGTGTTTTTACGTGAATTTCCAGAGCTGGTAGGATATCAAGCTTCCTTCATTAGTTCAAGTGATTTCATCAATGGTCCAAGTGATGAATGGTGACAATATATATATATATATATATATATATATATATATATATATATATATATATATATATATATATATATATATATATATATATATATATATATATATATATATATATATATATATATATATATATAAACACTAATCAATACTTATAGGTTTGAATGACATTTTATATATATTATTCTGTACTGTGCCTCACACCAGTCCCGTCGTGCACTGTCCAATCTAGTGGGAAAGAATCCACCAAGACCCATAAATTGATTGGTAGGGGAAACACATCCTCCACACGCCCTTCAATTATGCTCAGTCAATTGCTCTCCCCGTAAAAATCTCTCACTTCCTAGCTTTAAGGGGTAGTTAGACCAGGATGAATACCACGTGCTAGGTTTTCCCTGCTCCATTCGCAGATTATGACAGTCCTCATCGTGAGCCTAGCTGATCCAACCCTCAATGAGGATCTTGACCCAGCGCTGAGTGCACATTATAAATATCCTCTTTCATTAGAGGGTAAGGTATTATAACTCTTCTATCTTTTTCTCTGTACTTGCTCCTCATCCGTTCTTATTCTCACTTTGGCATCAGAGTACCTTGCATGTACACCCCCTTCTCTTCTCCAACCGCTGAAGTTGTGTTAGTCTAGAAGGTACATTCTGCTCAGGTGAGATCAGTGACGTCGTCCGTGGGGAAATCATCGTTCCCCCGTATTTCTTGAAATGAAAGAGCAAAGTTTTAATCTTTCATCAACCGACCATGATGATTAGCGAGCACGACGACAACCAGACACAATTCTCGTCAACTACCCCACCGAAGACGACGAAAACCTCCACATTATCCACGAGGCCGATTCTAGAGACGGGAAGACTGTCACTCCTTCTCCCAGACCTGTTGCTGCCAATGGGTCTGCCCAGCAGCACATAGCTCCTACTACCTTCGAGCCCATTCATGTGCCCGTGGAAGGGGACCCAACATTGATAACCATGGTTTATGCCTTCAACATGTCGAACCTCATGTTGTTCCAACAGAACAATAGAATCTCCCTACTAGAAACCCGCTGCCACGCCGACTCTCCTCAGCGAAGACCTCAACGTTCACGGTCCCCTCATAGAAGGAACAGAGACACGTCGCGCAATCAGTCTTCGCGCGATCAAGGATTTAGACTCCACCTTGAGAGGACTCAACCTGCGGCCGCCAAGAAGCACGGTCATTCCCCTCCCCGTAAGGGACGAAGCTCCCCGGACCCCAAGAAGAACAAGACCAGTGAGCGCCCCGAACAACCCACTAACGACCTAGAGGATCTCCCCTCCGTAAAAGATGCCCCAGGGATGATCCTCCGTCACCTCTGAGAAGCGACGAGGAGGACACATGTTTCCTGCTATCTCGGGACATCATGGAGACCCAACTCCCCGCGAACATGGAGAAACCCCTGAACCTCTCGACGTACGACGAAACTACCTACCCGGATGATCACATTAAAAACATCAACGACATGCAGAATATTCTCCACAACACTGAGAAAGGCGTCATGGCCTGGTACAAAAACTTGGATCTAGAATCCATCACCTCATGGAGGAACCTGAAGTCGGCGTTCACACGACACTTCACCACATCCCAACGTCATCCAAAGTCGGAGGCCACGCTCGAGGCCATCATCCTGAGAAAGAACGAAACACTCCTAGCCTACATCGAAAGGTTCAACCAGGAAGCCATCGAGGTGGACACGCCAGAATACTTGAAGAAGTACCTCCTCGAGAAAGGACTTCTCTCCAATAGCGAATTTTCTTGGGCCATCGGGATCGAGTCTCCCCGGTTGTTAGATGAACTCCTGCATAAGGTGCATGTGTACATCAGGTACGAGGAGAAACACTACCGCAATAAAGAATACCTCAAGACTTCCAAATATGAAGACCATACTGCTCCTCGCCGCAACAGGGAAAGATGAAAAGACGACTAACCTCGCGAACCCCACAAAAGCAGAGGGCCAGCTGGACGCCTCTCTGAATACACCATGCTTACCGCTCCCCACGAGCGCATCCTTGCCGAATGCATCAATTTGTAGTTCAAATAGGGTAGTGTAGCGGTAAAAACCGTGAGTATAAGCTATTGATTAACTTAACTTAATGAAAATATAGTCACTATCGCGCTTTTATTTTATTCCAAAAGGAAAAAGAAAAAAGAGAAAATAAATCCTAAGAAATGAATCTAAAAGCAAAAGCTAAAAGAAACAAACAGAAAATGGGTAAGCGGGTTGGTTACGAAATGGGAAGGTAATATCACCCAAAACGTCTGTGGTACTCCATGGGAGCCCTTTGAAATATCTACACTTTTGGTTTGAAAATGGTTTATTAAATGAGAGTGAGAGGATGAGAAAAACAATTGATTTTAATATTTTTGTGTTTGAAGAGGTTTACCACCTCATGCTTACGTACCCAGAAAGTGCAATGTAAGATCAAAACCCCATAGTTCGTGGTAAAAAGAACAAAGTTTTTTGTTGGTTTTGATTGATTTTAAGAATGTAAAGACAAGTTGTCATCCATTAGCGAATAATTCTGCTAGAAAAGATGAATCATGTCTAAACATATGAAAAGAGTTAAAAGAAAAAAGTGCACAAAGCACAAAAAGAGTTTGAATGCGTTTTTGTATTTTTTTAAAGTCTTTTGAAATTAATATCAATTTGCTTAAGTTCATTAGCATTTATTAAGAAATAAAAAGAAAATTTAAAAGTCACTTGACCAAGGTCAATGTTTAAATTATGAAAGTGGTGAAAGTTTTAAAAATGAAGAATCCTTCGAAAAAGGGAGAAGATTTTGAAAATTAAAGAATGGGAGGAAATGAAGAGACTACCCTAAAAAATAAAAGAAAAGAGATAAGAGAGGAAATATCTAACCACTTAAAGACACTTCAAAGCAAAAGTAACTTATAATTCCATCCTCTTGAGTAAATGATGAGCCAAATAAAGGCTAGCATAACCACTTCATAATCAAGCATGGGGGTAAGATCCTAGTACTAAGTCCATAGGTCCAAGATGTAGAAATCCTCCAAAGCATGAGATAGTAACCATAGTCCATAATTAAGAACAAATCTTTTAAAGTGTTTAGGCCTTTATTAATGTTTTTGGTATTCAAATGGACAACAAGAAAAGAAAAGCACAAGAAAAAATGACATAAATATAAACATGATAATGGATGATATAAAGTATAATAAAATAAAAAGAGGAAGGGAGCAAGAAGTAAAATAAAAAGGATATGGAGCAAGAAGGAAATAAAAAGGATAGGGAGAAAGAAGAAAATAAAAAGCAACATAACGATATACATAATAATGCGGTGAAAGGTAACAATGCCAAAGGCTCAAAGCGACAACAGAAATTCGTCTCGTGTTTTGCATTATATGGTTGACCTATGTACCCAAGTCATTGATTAATAAAACTTGTCAGAAGATTGATAGAATCAAAGCCTCTACGACAACAAGTTTGATAATGATGAACTTAGCACAAAGATCAACCATGCTTGGGCTTGCGCAACCAATCAAGGTTCAGGCCATATAAGTATAAATGGCGATAAGGATAAAGAGATACAAATGTAGCACTATGTTAAGAAATCCCCAAGTAACTTATATAGAAGTCAACCTATAACGAGGCCAGTCAATATCAATTAAGGTAACTATTATTTGTGCTAATGCATGTAAGATGAACAACATGTAGGATGTCATCCGAAAACAATGGCACACAAAAAGAAAATAGGTAACGATCTGGTCTTGATCATGAATTCAATAATGGAATCCCATGATCCATAAGACTTTCATCGATCAAAAATAAAAAGGAGAATTAGAGGGAGGGGTGGAGAAGAAATAATTGAACTACAATTTTAAGGTCCTTCCATCTTTAAGATCAATCAACTCTAATTGATAGATTCAAACTTGAAAAACATATCACTAATTCAAAGCACCTCTTTTGAATTTAACAATTTACTTGAAGATATATTTGAATTAATGAATGTTAATCCACTCTAATCGATATTCGAAGTCCATTAATATTAAAGAGGAATTAATCTCAATAATGCACTCCAAGGTTTAGAAAAGAGAGGAAGAAGAAGCAAAAGAAATCAAAACAACCCCAAAAACAAGTTAAAAATTCAATTTTGTTTTAGAGTAATCAGTTACTCAAATAGAGTAACCGGTTACTAGTTCAAAAACGCAGCAAAGCTAGAAAAATTTACACTGAGTAACCGGTTATTCAGATAGGATAACCAATTATTCTACGCACAAACGCAAAAAAAATTGCAAAATTCAGCATGATCCTCTTTCAAAATTTTTTCCAAACACCTTATGATCATAAATCTGAATTTGCATGAATTTTAGAGTAAAAACATAGTAAAAACCAGCAACCAAACAACAAAATAAGATAAAAATTAGGTTTGGAAATCAAATTTTTTGGCAAGTGGTTTTTTGGCTCTCAAAAGCTTGTGAATGAATGAAATGAGGGCTCTATTTAAAGAGTTTAGGTATAGAAATTTGATGGATTGGAACTTGGCTTGGGAGATCAAAATTAGGCTTGGAAATCAAATTTGGAGGGAAATTAGCAAAAAAGTGGTTATTAATGAAGGTACATGGTGGAAATTAATTCTGATGATGTTTGGGAATTAAATGGAAGTGATATAGAAATATTTCACATGTGATCAATTCAAATTCGGTGCCAAAATTGCTGTATTTGAAACTTGCTGATTTTTCAAATTTTCACGAGGGTAATCAATTATTCTATTAGAGTAACTGATTGCTTAGTGCAAATTTTGAAAAAAAAATGCTATTTGAGTGCACTGTTGTGGTATCAGCTCGATTCTCTTGCTCGTCAAAGAAGACATGGAAATAAACACATGAACCTTGGAATTCCTTGGATAATAATAAATCAAAACTTGGAAATCCTTATTCAGATGAATTTGAATTATTTTCTGATCAACTTTGACGTTGTTCAGATGAAATTCATTCGAGCTGAGGAACTGTTTTGGTATTCTTGCTTTTTTTTCCTGAAAAATTAGTAAAATATGGAAAACAAAATATTTTTGGATTTTGATTAATGGTTAGTAAACATAAACAAATAAAAGGAAAACAAAAGCAATGATGATCCTCTGTGAAGCATAAGCCTGCAACCAAGAAGGTTAGAAGAACTAGTGCATGATCTTGTTTGTATGCAATGATGCAAATGAAAATATCAAAATCTTAGGGGCAGAAATTAGGGTGTTATAGTTGCCCCTATTTAAGTTTCTTCAATCTGATGATATGAAGATTGACATCTTCGTCTCAGCAAGATGGGAGAGACTTAAATATAGAAAACCCAATTTTTGACCCTAAGAGACCATGCAATGATATGAATATGAGATGGCATGCACACCCAAGAATCTTTGTGGGAAATGTAACACCATAATTCCCCCGCATAATTTAATTTAAAAATCAGAGTAAAACACATCAACCAGAAATTAAGTTATTACTTTCAAGACTAAAGTCGCTCTTCTCAAGACATGTAACATGAAATGAGAGTAATTCAACTAAGTTCATTATGCAACGGAGAGTAAACCGTCTTCCATGTGGAAACATAAATACAATACTAAAATTCTTCAAGAAAACAAAGTAAAGGTGAAGCGTTCCCAACTCCCCATGTTACATTTCAGAGCAGACGCTACCACCGTGAAGTACTTCGACTTCACCGACCATGAACTGAAACTACTCTTGATTACCTACACGTAACCTACGTAGAGGAAACATTCAAACGAAAGGGGTGAGATGCTCAAATCAATCAAAAGGAAAAGATGATATAAGTATAAGAGTACAAATTATCAAGTTATTCACCCACTTCACAAAATCAACAACATCACGTGATTCAATTCATACACATGTAATTAATCACCACAAACATCATGCCACATAACTATCATAATGCAATGAGACACAACTAGACTCAATGCATGTGGTACCAATTCGATCCCTGTTTCATGATTAGAGTTCCCGTCGGAATGTCTAATAGTCACTCACACTCCACATGGGCACACGACAATCACCTCAACAAAAAAAATCATTTCCGTCAAGGAATCTGGATGGATGCTCACACCCCATATGGGCATACGTCATCCCACAACTCATGCAAATAATAAGCACCTCAATAACATACAATGACTATCTCCTAATCAATGTATTATGCAACTTCAAATTACACAACAACATGTTATACAACTAATCAGCAACGACGTACTTTAATCACACATGTATCATCATAATAATCTCCTAATTATAATTAAAAGAGACCATCAACCAATCCAAGAAGAAACAACAAGAAAATAATAAAAATAAAAATAAAATAAAGCAACAGGGTCTGCGTCGCTCCCATCGCCCGAAGATGCACCAGGCGCGTACCCTCTTCCCAAATTCCCCAAAACACAATAGTGTTTCATGCTACGCCTCTTCATCATCGCTCTACCTCCAAGTCATTTCCCATCGGCTCGATCCTACCGCCCGATAGTACGCACAAACATCACTTCTGCTGTATGTGTTTTCTGCTATCACAAACCCCAAATTCCCTCAAAACATATCCTATATTGTACGAAAATTGCAGCAAATACCAAACATTCTTCACAACAATAATATGCATTATTCTATAGACATTAGCAATGATAATCCTACTCATCCTAACTCATTAGAATCTACCCCTTTCATCATCAAACCCCATCAAAATCCCAATTTCAATCTACAACATCAACCTAATAATTTCTACCCGAATATATATATATATATATATATATATATATATATATATATATATATATATATATATATATATATATATATATATATATATATATATATATATATATCCCATTCTTACCTCAAGTGATGAATTCTCTTCTCTCCAATGGAATCTCCTTCTTCTTTCCCTAACCTCTTCCTCTTCTGCTCCTTTCTTTTATTTTTCTCGATCGATCCCACTGTTCCCCTTCTCTATAATCTTCTACATAAAACTCCCTCATTGGGTTATTCCTCTTTTACCCTCCCTCTTCTTCTTATAATTACTAACTTATCCTTCCACCTTCCAATATCCAGACTTTAGCTTATTTATTATCTTATTATATTATTATTATTCCATAGCCTCTCTCATTATTAACCCAATAACAATAATAGTAATAATACCAATAATACTAGTAATTCCTCTTAACCACAACGACACACACAAACACACAACCATTACTAAAAAATCTTAATTATTCGAAAATACTAATAAAAGGAAAATGGGGGTGTTATAACTCTCCCCCACTTAGAACATTTTCGTCCTAAAAATTTCCTAATGCAAACAAACTTGGATACGACTCCCGCATCTTGCTTTCCAATTCCCATGTCATGTTCCCACCAGTAGCATCTACCCATACTACCTTCACGAGGACAATCTCATTTCCTCTCAAATGCTTCATTTTGTGATCATCGATATCCTCTGGTAAAGCCTCAACTATAAGATTATCTCTTACCTAGCCTCATCCATCGAAATTACACGTGACAGATCCGAAACATACTTTTGAATCTGCGAAACATGGAATACATCATATAAATTCGACAATTGTGGTGGAAATTCCAGTCTATAAGTAACAAGTCCAACTCTTGCCGAAATTTGATACGGTCCAATAAATCAGGGAGTAATTTTTCTCGACTTCAAAGTACGTCCAACACCAGTTACTAGAGTAACTCTCATAAACACATGATCTCCTTCTTGAAACTCAAGATCCTTTTTCCTCTTATCATGATAACTCTTCTGCATGCTTTGCGAGGTTTTCATCTTTTCTCAAATTAACTTCACTGACTCAGTAGTCTGCTGAACGATATCAGGTCCAAGCACCACACTCTCACCGGACTCATACCAACACAAAGGCGTCCGACATCTTCGACCATACAATGCTTCAAAAGGTGCCATTCTGATATTGGAAATATAATTGTTGTTATAAGTGAATTCAATCAACGACAAATAACTATCCCAAACACCTCCTTGTTCCAACACACATGCTCTCAACAAATCCTCCAAGAATTGTATAGTCCTCTCTGTCTATTCATCCGTCTGCAGATGATCAGCTGAACTCAATCCCGACATTGAACCCTACGCTTCTTGCAAATTCTACCAAAATCTAGAAGTAAACCTCGGATCTCTATTTGACACAATACTCAACGGAATCCCATGTAACTTTACAATCACACGGATGTAGATCTCTGCCAAACTCTACAAAGGAAAATCGATATTAATTGGAATAAAGTGCGCCGATTTCGTCGGTCTATTAACCACTACCCAAATTGCATCGTGTCCTCGTGGAGTATTCGGAAACCCCGCAACAAAATTCATAGAAATATTATCCTATTTCCACTATGGGATATCCAACGGTTGTATCAGACCAACATGTTTCTGATGTTCCGCCTTTGACTTCTGACAAGTCAAACAAGCATAAACAAAGTGAGCTACGTAACACATCAATCTAGGCCACCAAAATATCCGTTTCAAATCCTAATACATCTTTGTAGCTCCAGGGTGAATTCTCATACTACTTCTGTGACTCTCCTCGAGAATCATCCTCTTCAATTCAGAATCATCGGGAATACAAATCCATTCACGGAATCTTAGCTCACCTTGATCGCCAACTCAGAAATCACTACTTCTAGCATGTTCGTCACCCACCAACAAGTCCACTAATTTCATATCCAACTTCTGACCGTCTCTGATACTATTTAGGAAATCATTGTTAATTTTTAGCATACTCAACATCACCCTATGTGATGTTTGTTCACAAACCAAACTCATGTCTCTAAACTGCTCAATTAACTTCAACTCTTTAACCATCATAGCAGACATATGCAAGGTCCTCTGACTTAAAGCACCAGCCACAACATTAGCTTTACCGGGATGATAATTCAAGCTGAAATCATAATCCTTTAAGAATTATAACAAACCTTTCTGCCTCATATTTAACTCCCTCTTGTCAAATAGATACTTCAAGCTCTTATGATCACTATACACCTCAAATCTATAACCATACAAATAATGCCTCCACACCTTTAGTACAAATACTACAACTGCTAGCTCCAAATCATGGGTGAGATAATTTCTCTCATGAATTCTCAACTGACGCGAACCATAACCTACTATTGACCGTCTTGCATTAGCACATTATTGTACCCCGAAAAATACGACATATGTGATAAAAGAAACGCTGGGCAGACATGAGAGTCACCACCTAATTCTCGTTTATTCCCATAAGGGGAAAAGGAAAATATAGATAAAACATGTCTAAAGAGAGGATGAAGACAAAGGTCGTCACAACCATTATCTGAGTTCGGAAGTCGGGTATGCAATGGGAAGGTATTAACACCCCTCATATCCATCGTACCCGATGGAAACCATCTAAGTTGTCAAGCGTGAAAGGATGTCTATGCTTAATGAGTTACTTGCTAAGGGAAAAGAGTTTGAGTTATAATTTAGATTGATCCTTGTTACTACGTACTCCCTCATGCAATGGGAAAGTCAGAGCCTCGTAGTTCGGCCTATTACGGGTGATTGGTTGTTGTTTTTATTACCTTTCTTCAAAAAAGGATTTAGGAGTCGAATTTCACTAAAGACTATTGTAACACCCCAAATTTGCCTTCTCCTGTTTAGCATCATCATCATATCATAATCATCATCAGCATGTCATGTCCTTAGCATATTTTTTTGCATAGAAAAATGAAGCATAGTGCTCGCATGTTCCAGCATAAGGTATATGATCAATCATTAGGGAAATTCAAAGCTCACAAGGCATGTTACAAGTGTGATATCATGGTCAAAGCCTTAAAAGGGATTAAGGATCATAATCAGGTTAAAATGGTTGGCGCCGGGTTATTCTTGAGGTTTCCCACCAAAAGGAGGGAGAATTCAAAATTCACTGGCGTTAACCGGTTAACGCTTTGGTTAACTGGTTAACGGCTGCGAATTTTGAATTCCAGTAGCAAATTCAACATGTGATTTGGCTCCAAATTTCCAATTGTATGATTTTTATTTCATTTGAATTGTGGAGAAGGATCTAGAGCATTAATCCAAACCTAATTCCATTGCTAAATCCTAATCACTTTACCAAACCATATTTTTTGGATCCCAAGCCTAAATTTTGGGCCCCAAACCTAAACCATATTTAATCCATTTCCCTCCAAACCAAGGGGGGGCTCTCTCATTCTTTAATTCTCATTCTGAATTTACACTCTTCTCTCTCACTCTTCTCTCATTTTCTCTCCCACATTTTCCAAATTCACTAAGAGTTCCTCTTTGAAGATCACATAACCTTGCCTTAAGGTGTGTAGATCTTGGAACTAGACCTCCATCCATAGCTCATTTGCATCATTTTGCTGGTTTAATTGGCGATTCAGATCTAGTTTGGTAATTATAAGTGCTTTTGGATCCAAAATTCTGCATCAAGACCTTTTGCTTGCATTTATTTTGCATGGAGTGTGAAGCTTAGCACCGGATCTTCAAAGTTCTCCGCGAGATCTCTCATTTCCAGCTCAATCAACAACTACCAAAGCATACCTCAACTTTGTAGGTTGGTTTAATTCAGATTTAGCTCTGTTTTAGCTTATTTACGTGCTTGTGCTTTAGATCCACCATGTGCTTGTGTATTTGCTTATGTTGCTTGAATTGATTGGTTGTTTTGTAACCGGATCCATGTGTTAATGTTCATGAGCTTGATGATTTTAATTAATGTGAATTAATTCGTTTATTTCATGCATAATTGATTGATGGTCTGTGGTGGAATTATTTGGATAAGCTAGTTTTGAGCTGATTTTCTGCAGGAATTGTTACTGTTTTCACAGTGTTAACCGATTAACGCTTTGGTTAACCGGTTAACACATCCTTTTTCTGTGTTGTTTTCTGCAGGTTTGGCATGGTTAACCGGTTAACGCTTTGGTTAACCGGTTATCACTGAAGCCGAATGCCATTTTGCAGCTGTTTTGAACTTGTTTGATCCCCTTACATGTTTTAATTGCCATGGATCATTGTATGATCATTGAATATGATTGCTTAGGGTGATTTGCTTGCTGGTTGATGCATACCTTCATGTTCTCGACACGTAAATGCTTATATGTGCAAAGCTTGGCATGTTTGTTTAACTTGGTTTTCTAGAACTTTGAGCATGCTAATTCCATGATTGTGTTGATGAACATATGCTGGATTTTTGCTACCATTGCAGGGGCTTATGGTAAGAGAAGTGTGGATGTTTATCCACATTTCAACTCTTCTTCTTTTCTTTTTAAGTTGCTTTCTCCTTTGTGTTTTTTTGATGTGCCTTATGCCATCATGTGATGCAACTCTTTTCTTCCCCCTTTGGGAGCAACTTATCTCCTTTAGAGGAGTAAGTTGCTTGCTAGCTTTCTTCTCCTCTCTTTGCTCCTCTTTGGTTCTTCTTTTCTCTTAGGATAGTTGAAACCTCACTAACCTTAGGACCACTTTTTGCATGCTAATATTAGGATTAGTCTTTCCCCCATTAGACTTTTGCCTTTTGCTCTTTTGGTTCTTTCTCTTCTCATCTCAAAACAAAACCTAAAAAACATTAATAAAGAAAGAAGTGACTTCTTGTGTAATAGCCTTATTCCATGGGGCCTATGTATTCATTCCATCTTGGAATAGTGTATTTGTCTAGCATGATGCACAAGTCGGATCATGAAGTCATCTTCATCAAGAAAAACCCTAAAAAAAACTTCTTCATTTTTAATCACCAAAACACCTAATAAATTCAACAAGTCAATGAATTTAGGCCCTTGCCCTTGGAAACAAGTCTTGGATAAGTTCTCCTAACTTGGTGTGCTTGTTCTATTATTCCATCTTGGAATGTAGTAACAAGTACACATTCCATGGAAAAGAGCTTGATTTCATTCTCTTGTGCCACACCAAATAAAAGCTCATAAAAAACTCAAACAAACAATAAGTGTCTCCTTCAAGAATTCTTTTCTCATCTCCTTCGCTCCGTACGCGAACTTGTTCCTACTTGTCATTTTGCAAGATGGTTACGCACTCGTCGTCCGAGCCTGCAGCACCTGAGTATTGACATAGGCAATTCAAGCCTTAAGACACAAGCAATCTTTTCCACCCCTAGTTAGGGGAACTACGTCGTCTCTGATCCTCATGTCCAGATGAGGTACGTAGGCATCGGGGTAGGTCCCGTTCGAGCACTCTCTTATTTTCCCTACATTTTCCCCTTTCTTTTCTTTTCTTATCCCGTTTCAGTTTCAGTTTTGCAGCAACTTTCATTTCTTCACCCTTTGAAACAGTTTATTTGCAAGCGTGGATCTCGTCGGGTACGGCATACGATCTGGGGTGCTAATACCTTCCTAGGTCGTAACCGACTCCCGAGCTCAGATTCTTCGGTTCACAAGACCCGTGTCCTTCCTTTTCTTTTCTTCTGGTTTGTGCAGCATTACCATTCCCGTTCCTTCGGGATAAAAATGTCTGGCTGGCGACTCTACCTCTTCCCGCGCCACTTTCGCATTTGTACCAGGATGGAAATCCGGGGAGCGACAACTATGGGTAGTTGATTCTGCCCAACAAGCCAAGCATCTTGCGTCGAAATAATTAGAGCGAGTAACAAAATCTCATTATCCTCCTTTTTACCACTCAAGGCTCGTGTCATACAATTCTTCTCGTATTATTAAAGTGTTTTATTTACCTACAATCGCTTGACGTTAGATGGAGGTTTTGGGTCTAAACGAAACATTTTGGTTTTTTTGAGGTAAATGGGTGAATGCAAATGGAGGTTTATTTATGGTTTTGTTAGCGAGGCACAATGAGCTCGGCTCACAAGGTTATGTGGATCCGATTCCTAGTTCCTAGGGGTGCTCCTAGCAAAATAAAACCATACCCGAAAAATAAAGTGCAAGTGTGCGAGTGAAACCACTTGGCGTTGGGCCAATGGTCCGCGAACTAAAGCGATATGTAAACTAGTCCCTAAGGGTACTCCTAGCTATCAAAACGATAAATGCGGAAAATAAATAAAGTGTACAAGATAATCGGGAGAGGGGTACAAAATAAATTACACGGGATTGCACAAAATAAAAGGGTTCATTGTATTTTGCCCAAGAGGAAGTGTGTGTGCAGTGTCCTAAACTATTCGGAGGCGTTGGACCTTGAAATTAAATCAGAGGCGTCGAAATGTAGCTCTTTAACTACCTTAGAATTAATTCAATATTAGAATCGTTCTATGAGGATTCGAGCATCGATATTGAAATGAAATGCGAAAATAAAATAAAGTAAGTGATTAATGGTCTCGTCTTAACCAAGATTTGTGGTAATCTCGATTTTTAGACTTTCACCGACCAAATAAAATAAAATAAAATATAAAATAAAATAAAGTAAATTAAATGGTTTTCAAAAAAGATCGAAATAAAAAATAAATAAATAACTAAACTAAATAAGCCTCATATCGATCGAAATTGACCAATTTAATGAAAGAACATATTCAACCTTTTATGATATCATCAG
Source organism: Lathyrus aphaca (assembly GCA_963966055.1). Taxonomy (NCBI): domain Eukaryota; kingdom Viridiplantae; phylum Streptophyta; class Magnoliopsida; order Fabales; family Fabaceae; genus Lathyrus; species Lathyrus aphaca. The sequence goes on along the minus strand of OZ014519.1, from coordinate 578,836,310 downwards.
CCCAAAAAATGAAAATTAAATGAGAATAGAATACTAAAATCAAATAGAATCTAAAAAATTATTTAACAACCAACATATTTAATGCTTATATAAAAAATAAATGGAGGAAATTTAAAAAAGTTAACAAAAATTTGAGACAATATAAAACAATAATAGGAACACTAATAAAGAAATATGGGGGATGCAGTAATGATTATGGGTGTATGAGTAAGAAACCGAGTGGGCTGAGCCCTATATCCAGTAAAATGGATGCAAATATCTAATAAAATATAAAAAAACAATAAACTAAAGAAAGAAAAATGTATGCTCTTAAAAAAACTCAGATTACTCTATCCCCTTTAAATCTTAAAACGCGGTTTCCGAAAGAAAAAAACAGAATGAAGACCCACCCTTCAAGGTGCATATTCTGAAGTATGGCCATAATACTTGACGAATCAACTTGATGCGGTTGAGACGGAGGAGGAGATGGAGGAGTAAAGCGAGTGGCGGTGTGTGTCCAACCGGTATGTTGCCATTCACCCCATCCTTGATTGGCATAAGAATCAGAAGATGGATTACCATTCCATTCTGCGTTGTCAGGAGGCAAATCTTCATTTGGAACCGCATTTGGTGCATTTTGATCCTCAAGATCATCCCCTTCAGAATTTTCGTCCGCCTCTTGATTAAAGTCACCTCGTGACAGAAAACGATAACGTCTTTCTTGGGAATCCCACATGTGACCCATTAGACATAAGGTCATTTTTTTGAAACCAATTCGAGTCAGGCACTGAGACCATAGGTAAGTCAAAACCAACAATTTCTGCTTTGTCAATGATCTTCTGAATGATGGAAGGATATGCAAGAGCAACTCCTTTCTTTTCCTTTAAGGTAAAAATATGACTCGCAGAATAATGGGGCCAGTTGACTTTGATCTTGTTCCGAAGAATATATATCAAATGAACTTCCTCATATCAATACGAGAGAAGCCACCTTTCTTTGGACGTAAATTGTGGGCAACGATCTAATGAAGGATACGATCCAATGGCTTAACTTTTCCAGTAGTAGTTGTATTCGGAAACAATTCAGAATTAGCAATGAAGTCAACAAAAGGTTCTTTAAGCATACCATTTAGTTCAGAACGAAATGAGTAATTCTCCAATTGAGATCTAATAGTCATCAAGATACTAGCTTCCTCAGGATCAATTCGAAACAAATCTTTCCACACTTGAGCATTAACAGCGAACATTCTAGAGCCCATATGGAAGTTGAATTAGAAACCTTTAAAAGTACCAACCAGACCAGCATAGAACATTTTGACCAAATCCTCATTATAGTCAACATGATAGGAGAGAAAGGGATTGATACCTTGAAAATCCATCAGTTCAATAATGTGAGGAATGTGCATTTGAGTTGCTGTTGTTCTTGAGTACACATATTGAGGAACAACCTTCTTGTTCTTGAATCTCTTGTTATATTCCTCAACTAAGTTAGATGGAAGGAGACACAAAGCATTGACTGGGAGTGATGATTGTGAAGTAGAACCACGTGACCTTTTACCTGTAGGTCTTGAAGCCATTGTTGAGAAATTTGAAGCTTTGAGAGAGGATTTTAGGGTTTGAGAATGAAGAGAGAAACTTGAGAGAATATGAAAATATGAGATGATGATGATAATAATAAAATGAGATGTTAATGAGTTTTATTGAAGAAATAAAAAAAACATAAATGAAAGTCAAAAGTGGATGGTAGGCATTGATGTGCCGACCTAGGGAGAAGAAAAGGCAAGCGGCGCGTCTTTTCAAGACAGCCAAATGTCAGTTGACGCGACAATGAGCCGGCTCAAATTGTAAAATGAGTCGACTCAATTTGAATTTGAAATGAGTCGGCTCAACGAAGCAGAAAGGTCAACTCATAAGGTTCCATGAGCCGACTCATGAGTCGGCCTGTTGGACCCGGCAGTTTTGAAAAAATAATTCACCAAAAATTCACCAAAAGCCACTTAAACCACCTCAATTCATGAAAATATCTTCATATATGCTAATTATTTAACAGACAATCAATCATAATTCAAGAGTATAGAAGAAAAAAAAACCTAAGCAATGTAACACAATTTTACTATATATATATATATATATATATCATGAATGAATAGAGATAACAAAGTATAGAAGGATATTACCTCAAGTATATGAGAAATAGATGTACAATAACTCTATACAACAAGAAGTTAGATACAAGAGAAGGTGAACTAAGGAATAATATACAAACAAAGCAATGATTATTAAGATCTATCTGAGATGTCAAGAACACCAAGTTCCCTACGGATAAAGAAGAAAGGATCGGTAGCTAGTGGTTTTGTAAAAATATCGGCTAGTTGATTTGAACTATCAACGTGCTCAAACACCACATCACCTTTCTCTACATGATCCCTAAGGAAATGATGCCTTATTTCAATATGCTTAGTGTGTGAATGAAGAATAAGATTTTTGGTAAGATTAATTGCACTAGTGTTGTCACACAAGATTGGAATTTGTTTGAGAGAGATATTGAAGTCGAGCAATTGTTGTTTTAGCCATAAGATTTGGGCACAACAATTTCCGGCTGCAATATACTTCGCCTCTACAGTTAATAAAGCAACAAAAACTTGCTTTTTGCTATGCCAACTAACAAGAGAGTTTGAAAAGAAATGACAAGTTCCACTTGTGCTTTTCCTATCCACTTTGCAATCGACAAAGTCGGAGTCGGAAAAACCTACCAAAGAGCAATCACTACCCTTAGGATACCATAAACCAAACTTAGACGTACCACAAAGATACCTAAGTATGCGTTTAACTGATTTTAAATGTGATTCCTTAGGGAAAGATTGAAACGTAGCACACATACTTATACTAAACATAATATCTGGACGAGATGCGGTAAGATAAAGAAGAGATCCGAGCATACCTCAATACCTTTTTATATCTACATCCTTACCCTTTTCATCACGATCAAGACTTGCAGCAGTAGGCATTGGTGTATCAATAGACTTGGAGTTTGACATATAAAACCGTTTGAGCAACTCATTGCAATATTTAGTCTGACTTATGAAGGTTCCATCTTCAAGTTGTTTAATTTGAAGTCCGAGGAAGAAATTTAGCTCCCCCATCATACTCATCTCAAATTCACCTTGCATAGAACTTGAAAATTCTTTGACCAACTTCATGTTAGTAGATCCAAAAATAATATCATCTACATATACTTGAACTAATATAGAATGTTTTCCTTCACGTTTAATAAAGAGAGTAGTGTCAACCTTTCCTCTTGAAAAACCTTGATTGATTAAAATTTTGCTTAGGCGCTTATACCAAGCTCTAGGAGCTTGTTTGAGACCATATAAAGCACATTTTAGTTTGTAAACATGATTTTGTTTTTCAAAATTTTCAAATCCAGGAGGTTGACGCACATAAACCTCTTCATTTATATATTCGTTAAGGAAGGCACTCTTAACATCCATTTGATATAATTTGAAGTTTTGTGAGCAAGCAAATGCAAGTAAAAGGCGTATAGCCTCAAGGAGGGCAACATGAGCATACGTTTCCTCATAGTCTATACCTTCCTCTTGGTTATACCCTTGAGCAACAAGACGGGCCTTGTTGCGAATAGTAGTGCCATTTTCATCCAATTTGTTCCTAAAAACCCATTTGGTGCCAATTACTCGATGATCTCGCGGAGGTGGAACAAGGTCCCAAACCTCATTTCTTTTAAATTGATTTAGTTCCTCTTGCATGGCTAGGAACCAATTTTTATCAAGTAAGGCTTCTTTGGCATTTTTAGGCTCAATTTGAGATATGAAGGCATGATAAAAACAAAAGTTACTTAGTCTTGATCTAGTAATGACACCCTTTGCGATATCTCCAATGATGTTATCGATAGGATGATCTTTTGATGTCTTCCATTCCAATGGTAGATTATTTTGAAAGGATGCTTGAACTTCATCTTTGAAACTAGACACATCAATCGGGTCCTTATTAACAAAATCCGGAAAGGGTTCCACACGAGAAATATCAATGTCTTTAACAATCTCACTAGAGGAGGAACCTGCACCAATAACAACACTACCTTTTCTGACAACATGCGGATAAGTTTCATCAAAAGATACATGTACAGATTCTTCAACTATAAGCAACCTTTTATTGTATATTCTATATGCTTTGCTTGAATTAGAGTATCCAAGGAAGATGCCCTCATCCGCCTTTGAATCAAATTTACCAAGATTTTCTTTTCCATTATTTAGCACAAAACATTTGCAACCAAAAACATGAAGATGTGACACATTAGGCTTTCTTCCTTTTAAGAGTTCATAGGGCGTTTTGTTTAGAATAGGTCGATTAGTGATCCTATTCAAAACATAGCAAGCGGTTCTAATAGCATCAACCCAAAAATATTTAGGAAGACCGCTATCATTAATCACAGTTCTTCCCAATTCCTCCAACACACGATTTTACATTCCACAACACCATTTTATTGTGGAGTTCTAGGAGCGTAGAAGTTATGATCAATGCCATGGTTTTCACAAAATTTTTCAAAGAGATGATTTTCAAACTCACCTCCATGGTCACTTCTAATAGTTACAATGTTTGTGCCAAGTTTATTTTGAGATAATTTGGAAAAAGTTTCAAAAGCTGAAAAGGTAGCACTTTTACTAGCTAAGAAGATTGTCCAACAAAGTCGAGAGTAGTCGTCAACAATAACAAAACTATAATAGTTCCCTCCTATATTTTTGATTCTAGAAGGACCAAAAAGATCCATGTGTAGAAGTTCAAGAGGTCTAGAAGTAGAAACTAATTTTTTTGATTTAAAAGATATCTTGGTTTTCTTTCCTATTTGGCAAGCATCACAAATATGATCTCTAGTGAACTTTATGTTAGGCAAATCGACAACTAAGTTTTTGGACACAACCTTATTTAGCAAGTCAAAGTTGATATGAGCTAAACGTCTATGCCAAAGCCAAGACTCTTCATTTTTGGAAATGAGACATTTAGGATCACTCAAGGTCATCGAATTCAAATCAAGCATATAAACATTGTTAACCCTCAAGCCTTTAAACACATCCTCTTTGTTTTCATTATGTTTAATAATGCAACCTTCTTTAGAGAATGATACATTATATCCCTTATCACATAATTGACTAATGCTAACAAGGTTATGTTTAAGACCCTCAACTAAAAGGACATTAGAGATAGATGTAGAAGAGGGATTACCTACACTACCTTTGCCGAGTATAGCTCCCTTGTTGTTATCACCATAGGTAACAAAGCCCTTCTTCTTAGCCACAAAGTCATAGAATAGGGAAATATCATCTGTCATATATCTTGAGCACCCACTATCAAGAAACCATCATTTCTCCATAGTCTCAAGACACTCCACCTACATGATTAGACAAGAGAGAAAGGTACCCAATTTTCATTGGGTCCTAGAGTGTGAGTGAAAATTTTGTTGCTTTTAGGCAACCATTGACAAATGCCTTTAGGGACCAAGTATCTCCTAAAATGACATTTGGCAATTGTATGACCTTCCTTGCAACAATAGTGACATTTCAAGAATGGTTTAGACTTGCATTGACTATTTTGATCCTTCACAACATTGGTATATTTTTTATATGGGTTGTTCATTGATTCTCTAAAGTTTGAATGATCAATAGTGAATGTCATTTTTGGTTGTGACAACTTGTCTAGTTTGGCTTGAAGAATTTTAACCTCTTTTTGCCAAATCCAATATGTTTCACAACTATGAAAGTTGTGCCATTCTCGCTTGTCTTCTACTATAGATTCTACCATCGATGCCTTAAGAGCTTTCATAGCGTTTTCATTATCCGAAACCTTTTTCTCTAAATGTGCAAAAATTCTTTTGTCGGATGCAATGCGCTTGAAAGCTTCTTTAGCTTCTTGATGGAGAATATTAAAAGTACTAAGCAAATCATTATAAGACTGTTTTTCAGCATAATCATATTTAGCATGTCTTACCTCTTTCTTGCCTTTATTATGAGCCATGAAGCAAATGTTTACTTTCTCTTCCTCATCGCTTGAGGTATCTTTTCTAGACGAATCACTATCGCTTTCCCAAGCAATATATGCTCTTCTAGCCTTGTTACCTTTTCTTTGATATTTGTCTTTTGCCTTGTCTTTCTTTAACATAGGGCAATCCGGTTTATAATGTCCCGGTTTTCCACAGTTGTAACAAGATCCCTTACCTTTAGTACTTTTAACAAACTCTTGCTTGGAAGGATTAGATTTTCTTCGATAGTTGATGAGATGCTTGTCCGAATGGGATATCTCATTCTTTTTGAGATACGGATTGTATCTTCTTACAAACAAACTCATATCTTCGTTTGATTCTTCTTCATCATCACTTGAATCACTCTCACTATCTTTATTGGTGGAGGATTTTGAGGAAGAATCTTTTAATGCAATAGACTTCTTCTTCTTCTCATGATCTTTATTTTTCTCGATCTTTTCTTTCTTTTCTTTATCTTCATGCTCATTTAAGTTTAAGAGCTCTTGTTCATGCTCTTGTAGTTTTCCAATGAGTGTAGTTATATCCAAAGTTCTTACATCATTGGCTTCTTTGATTGCCGTAACTTTTGGCAACCATTCCCTAGTAAGACATCTCAAAATATTGTTAGTTGTTACATCATTAGGAGTAGTTTTACCAAGAGCATTTAATCGATTTGTCAAGTGAGAAAATATTTTTCCCATTTCACCAACGGTTTCCCCTTGACTCATGTGAAATCGATCGAACTCTTGTTGTAGAGTATTAATTCGAGCAAGCTTAACATCATTGGTTCCTTCATGGGCAACTTGTAAGGCTTCCCACATAGCTTTAGCCGATGTGTGATGAGAAACTAGAAAATATTCATCCACTCCCAAAGAAGCTATTAGTATGTTTCGAGCTTTCCAATTGTAGCTATATTTCTTTTCATCATTATCATCCTATTGTGCTTTCGGTTTTTCAATTTGGACATTATCCGGTCCGGCCATGGTTATTTGAAAGGGGCCTTCTTGAATAACTTTCCAAATTTTTCTATCAACAGAGTTGATATGGATGCGCATACAATCTTTCCAGTGACTATAGTTTTCTCCGGTAAAAACTGAAGCTCTATTGTACGCCCCCGTTGGATCGTTGTCCATTTTCCAATAAGTTGTATGTGAAGCACTAGATGAACCGGTGCTCTTGATACCACTTGGTAAGCGATAGCGCGGATCTAGAAGGGGGGTTGAATAGATCCCTTTTAAAAAAATTACTTTTCAAAATTTAGTTGAAAACGTATTGCGTAAGTTTCCCAGAAAATCGTCTAGTTCAAAATAGAAGTCACCGGAGATCGGATATGCGTAAAACCCAATTGGAATGAAATGATGACTAGAAGAATTAATATTACACAAGTGATTCACTTGATAATTCAGCATTTGATAAAACTATTCTTAACAATGGTATGGAGAGGAAATTTAGCACACTCAAATTGAATTGGTGTGGTTAGGCTTTTTACCAAACACTTGGAGTGCACACACCAAGGATAATTTTGTTGTATCAAATAGTGCAGAATTTTACCTACTCTAGTTATCACTTTTGAGTGTAACTATTTATCAAACACTTTGAGTGCACTAATTTGATACACCAGAATTTTCAATCACACAAGATCAATATGAACAAAAGTAAAAAATGCGAGAAATGTAAAGAACACAAGGAATTTGTTGAGGCAGTTCCTTTGTCGTCCTCGCTCGAAGTACTCTGCCCCCAAAATTGAATTGGGCAATTTTATTAAATCGCAATTGTTTTACAAGAAGAGAGATAAATGAACCAACAAACCAAACCGCGTTGAATATGCTGTCAAATCTTCTTCTTGTCCCTTGATCCAAAGTAGAATCAAGTCTTCCACGCGTGTCGAGAAAGCCTCCGATTAATTGCTCCCTTCTTGCAAGAATTCACGATTCTCCAAACTTTGAGCACAACTGAGTTTCTCCAACACTTGTGAACCCACAAATACCTTCGCAATCCTCCGTCTACCGTGATATGAAAGAACGATCCACTTGATCTTCAATCTACCTCACTCGGCTGAATCTACAAACAATCAATGTGTGCAAAACCCCCAAATCTTCAATGATCTTGGAGGAGAAAACCCTTTAGATTTTTCCAAGGAAAACCCACACACTCTAGACCCAATATGAAACTCTAATTCAGGATTGAACGTTATCTTCAAAACAAGCACCGTAATCAAACAAAGATTGTTGTGTGTGATTGTTGATTGATGTAAGAATGAAGAAGATGAAGAGAGCTATGTGTATATCTTTCATTTTCCTTGTTATTTACTCAAATGAAAATAAATCAGCTATTTATATTGGTTAGAGAAAGAAACATAAGAGAGGGAAAAATTAAATGAAAAAAATGAGGTCAGCACAGTAATGAGCCGACTCAATTCATTTAATGAGTCGGCTCAAAATATCAGATGAGCCGATCAAAATGAACAGAGAGGCAGCCTGTTGAGACCCGTAGAAAATGAGAAGAGAAGACTTCTTGATGAGTCGACTCATGAAGGGTTTTGAGCCGGCTCATCCATACCCACGAGTCGACCAAAATTGATGCTTCAGGCAGCCTGTTGGGACCGTGCGTTTGACACCAAATTACACTGAATGAGTCGGCTCATTGTGGAATTTGAGTCGGCTCATTCAGTTCATTTTTCCAAAAAGGCCAATTCTTGCTTTTTCTTAGAGAATAACTTAAGCCATCAAATATGTCAAGTTTTTGACACATTTAAATTCATGCCATGTCACCCACAGCCAACTTCGTCAACGAAAAAATCATATTAATTGGAATAAAATATGTGGATTTTGTAAGTCTATCCACAACTACCCAAATAGCATCAAATCCTCTTGCCGTATTCGAGAAAATAGTAACTAAGTCCATATCAATACTATCCCATTTCCATTCCGGAATTTCTATCTATTGCATCATTCCCGAAAGCTTCCGATGTTCCACTTTTGATTTCTGACACACCAAACAAGCATATACAAATTATGTTATATCCCTCTTCATACTGAACCACCAAAACAATTTCTTTAAATCTTGATACATCTTTGTAGCTCTTAGATGAATACTTAAGCTACTACGATGACTTTCTTCTAAAATATCCTTTTTCAACTCAGCATTGTCTGGCACACAAATTATGCCCCGAAACCTCAATACACCAGAATTATCTACTTGGAAATCACTTTCAGGATCATTTCCTCATGTAGGCATCAAATCTACCAACTTCACATCAAGTCTCTGATTCTCTTTAATAATATTCAAGAAATCATTATTCACCTTCAACATTCCAAGTGTAACACTCTCAGGTGTCGTCTCACAAACCATGCTCAAGTCTCTAAACTGCTCAATTAATTCCATTTCTTTCACCATCAATGCCGACATGTGAATTGTCTTGTGGCTCAACGCATATGCTAAAACATTAGCCTTACCCGAATGATCACTAAACACTTCGAATTTTGATCCGTAGAAATAGTGCCTCCAAATCTTCAACACAAAAACCACCATAGCTAAATCAAGATCATAAGTAGGATAGTTCCTCTCATGTACCCTCAACTTCATATAAGCATAAGAAACTACCTTACCATCTTGCCTCAATACACCACCTAGTCCCATATTGGATGCGTCACAATATACAAAAAAAGGTTCACCAAGACTTGGTAAAACCAACATTAGTGTCGTAATCAATTTCTTACTCTTCAAAACATTCATCACAACCAGCATCCCAAATAAACGCTTGACTCTTCCAAGTCAATTGAGTCAACGACAATGCCAAATTAGAAAACCCTTCAATAAATTTTCTATAATAACGTGTTAAATCCAGAAAACTTCGAATCTCCGTTACTGTCTTCGGAGGTTACCATTGCAACATAACACTTACCTTAGAAGGATCCACTGCTATACCATCACCAGAAATAACAAGACCTAAGAAACTCACATTATCAAGCCAGAATTTACACTTCGATAACTTAGCAAACAACTTGTTATCTTTCAACACCTGCAAAGCAACTCTCAAATGTTCCTTATGATCATCCTCATTCTTAGAATAAATAAGTATATCATCAACAAACAACACAATCAACTGATCTAAGTAAGAATTAAAAATACGTTTCATATACTCCATAAATACACCTTGCGCATTAGACACTCCAAAAGGCATCACAACATATTCATAATGTCCATACCGAGTTCTAAATGCAGTCTTCTGAATACCACCTTCTTTCACTTGATTCTGATGGTAACATGACCTCAAATCAATCTTACTAAAAACATGCGCGCCAACTAGCTGATCCATTAATTCATCAATCCTTGGAAGAGGATACTTATTCTTAATAGTCACCTTGTTCAACTGACGGTAATCGATGCACAACCGTATACTACCATCCTTCTTCTTCACCAACAAAACTGGAGCTCCCCACATCGATACACTTGGTCAAATAAATTTCTTATCCAGCAACTGTCCAATTTGAGATTTCAATTCAGTCAGTTCTGACGCAGACATTCTGTATGGTTCCATAGAAATAGGCCTAGTACCCGGAATAAGGTCTATAGTAAATTCAACTTCTCTCGTCGGAGATAATTCCTTAATATCATCAGGAAATACTTCCAGAAACTCATTCACAACTGGAAACTCACTAACCAATACTTTACTTTCAACAGATAACGACGCAAACAATGAAAATATCTTCGCCTCGTCCTCAAACAAAGTCCTCAACTCTTTAATAGATAAGGAATTAGCCAATGATTCCCATTCAGGAGTAACAAACACCAAATTCTTCCTATAATAGTCGATATAAACCCGGTTGAACTCCAACCTGTTCATCCCCAAAATAACATCCATATTAACCAACGACAAACAAATCAAATCCACATAGAAGTCTCTATCAAAAATAGTGAGTGTACACTTCAAAAATACTAAAGATGTAACCACAGAACCAATAGACGGAGTTTTGATTGTCATCCTCTGCTCTAGAGAAGGCGGTACAATACCTAACCTCCTCCCACAATCAACAGAAATAAACGAGTGTGTTGCAATCAAAGGAGTACTATTAATAAAGCAAGTACCTTTGACGGAACGCTCCTCATTAGTGGACTGGACTCCCACTAAAGCAAATACTTTACCATTGGCTCCTTAAGTCTTCTCCGGTTTCTGACAAGTCGTACTAATATGACCCTATTCACCATAATTAAAACAAGTAGGCATACTAGCCCTACAGTAAGTTACCACATGACAAGTCCTCCCACACTTGAAGTACTTCTTAACTTCATTCTGGAAAGTGTTTGCACGATAACCCGTGCTTCCACATTTGAAACACTTCACAAGATTAGGATTCACTCCTCCCTCACTCGGCTTCTTGTCCGCAACAGACTTATGTTTACCTTTATCAGCCGGAGCACTATAGGGAGTACCCCCAAACCTTTGATTATCCTTCTTGTCATTCAAAACTTTGTAGTGAGAAATCCGAGCCCTGTTATCATTATCATAAATTTGGATCCTACTCACCAACTCTGGATAGTTCCTGATCTTCTGGAAAGCAATGCACTATTTGATCTCAAGACGCAACCCATTCTCAAATTTCAAACACTTCGAATTCATAGCGTCTTCAGTGTTGTAGTGTGCACAATACTGCACCAACTCTTCAAACTTCACAACATACTCAACTACAGTCATATTACCTTGCTTGAGCTCCAAAAATTCCACTTCTCTAGAACTACAAATGTCTTCTGGAAAGTACTTAACTCACCTCAAAACACAACCCAAGTAACAGCAGTACCTGCAGCTTCCAACCTTTGGCGACTGTTGTCCCACCAGACCTCAGCTTTACCCTCAAACATGTGAGTACCAAACCTCACCTTCTGATCATCATTGCACCTCATGGTTCTGAAGATCTTATCAATAGCCTTCAACCATTTATGTGCAACCCCTGGATCCAAAATACCTCATTCATACGTAGGCGACTTGTTACTTCTGAACTTATCCAAATCACGAAATTCAGCATTCCCAAAAGTTGGACCAATGTTCTCAACATCTTGTGCCATGGCTTGCATAAGAGTAATGAGTGCGGAATCATTCCTTTTTTCCATACTAGTACAACAAACACAAACACCTCAGATTAGAACACAACAACAACTCCTATTCTAAGGACTGACTCAACACAACATCTGGCCGGTTGAACCGACCTGCTCTGATACCAATTGTAACACCCCACTTTCCCAAAATAATTGAGATAATGTTTTTAATACAAAAATCAGAGTTTTTAAAGTGGAATGCCACATTAAAAACAACATAAATAACAACCATTTAATTCAAATCAGGCAATAAACCAGTCTCAACAAAATACCTTCAATAATCCGGTTTATAAAAATAAATACGTAACAGAATTAAAATAAACAACTGAAAGACCCCCATCCCATGTTACATATCAGAGTGTCCTAGACTCGAACAAGAAACACGACTCCACACACTCTCAAGTACATGTATTATTTATACTTCCAAAGAAGCACAAACGTAACAACAACAAATGGGTGAGAAACAAAATTCAAACATAAACGGTGCATATAACATCTACAAGGTAGTTTCTCACACATGGCAATAAATACAACAAGTACATCAATAATCCAACAACAACCGATAAAACAATAATTACACATCAACAATACCACGACAGTTATGCAACAATAATAGAACAATAGTTATGCAATGTGACTCAACACGACACAATGCATGTGGTACCAAGTCTTGTTCATTAAATCGAACACGATAATCACATACACCCATCCAGCAATGATTATCCCAACACTCTCCCTAATGGAGTACAGATGCTCGTATTCGCCCATCCGACATGATTATCCCAACAATAATTCAACAATGTATGCATGACGACGAAAATGCATACAACATGTATAATTCACCATATTATACATCTGCACGATCCATCCGATCAAAATACAACAATAATTTAACCAAAAGTCACCAATAAAAGCCTCACGCAATTTAATCGATTTTTCAACTAACTAAATCCACTTAAAATCCATCATTAACTCGCACAAAAAAGAATCGACAACACACGCGAAATCGGGACATAAATCACAAAACAACATGTTTTTTCCCTACACACTAGTCATACGCGTATTTGCAAGGCCATATGCGTATTGACTTTTCCCCATATGCTCCATACGCATGCCATATGCCCCCATATGCGTTTTCCGTAACACCATATATGTTCCTTACGTAAATGGGAAGATAGCCCCTATTTTTCATCTCCCATACGTGTATCACTACTTCCATACGCATATGAGCCCTAGTTTGCGCACATCCATACGCGTATTGCCTAATGCCATATGCGTATGAATAGAGATCCCTCTTTTTCTGCTTTTTCTTGCTCAATCTAGATCTGTTTCTCACAACTCACGATTTTTTATTCATACCAAACCTATTATCCTTTTTAATCCAGTTTTACACTCTTATTTTCATTCTTCTTTCATCTACATTACTATATACGATTTAGGTTTTCATTCTAGATCTATAATTCATATTGTTCATCAACAATAACAATATCTACATAAATTTGCATCATCTAGAACAACAACAACAACAATATTTCATCAGAATTTCATCAAGTTTATATCATTATATTTACAGATTATTCACAAACATCGTAAACATCAGAAAATTCCTACGAGGGAAGAAAGCCCTCACTACCCATCATGTTAAACCACCTGAATTTAAATTCGTTCTCCCCCTTACCTCGATTTCATACAAAAATCCTTCGAATTTCTTCAAGAATTGAGTGACCTAGGTTGATTTCTTCTTCCTAGCCTCTTGGTTCTTTCACAACAATTTTTTACGATTAATTGTTTACTAATCTCTGTTTTGACTAATTCACTTATAACCCTCTCCTTAACATTTTAATAAACCGCCCCTTATTCCAAATAATAATAATTTAATTTTAATTCTAATATTACCAATATTGTTTCATGAATATAATTATAATAATAGTAATAAAAATAGTAATTAAATTGTCTTATCATTATTATTCGCACACTCGCTATTACTAAGCACACCCGATTCTACCCATCCCACTAGGACACCACACCAAAAACAACAAGACATATGCCTTAAACAAGGCCAAAACAACACTTAAATACCCGACGATTAAATATAAAAAATAGGGTGTTACAACTCTCCCCTACTTAGAATATTTTCGTCCTCTAAAATATAACTGATGAGAAAAGTTCCGGATACGACTCTCGCATCCTATTTTCCAGCTCCCAGGTCACACTTCTACCAGCAGCTCCACCCCTAGCTACTATCACTAGAGGAATCTCTTTACCTCTGAGTTGCTTTATCTTGCGATCCTCAATTATTATCGACATCGCTTCCATAGTAAGATTCTCTCTAACCTGCACCTCATCCCTATGAATAACATGAGATGGGTCAGACACATACTTCCAGAGTTGCGATACATGAAACACATCATGCAAGTTCGAAAGCTATGGTATTAACGCCACCCTATAAGAAACAATACCAACTTTCCGCAAAATCTAATACGGTCTAATGAACTTAGGATCCAACTTCTTCGATTTCAAAGCACGTCCAACACCTGTCATTGGATTCACCCTAAAAAAACATGATCACCTTCAGAAAATTCTAATTCTTTCCTCCGGTTATCATGATAGCTCTTTTGTCTACTCTGAGACGCTTTCATCTTTTCTCAAATCATCTGAATTTCCTTAGTAGTCTGTTGTACAATCTCAGGTCCAAGCACCACATTTTCACCAGTTTCATACCAACATAAAGGCGTTCTATACCTTCTACCATACAAAGCTTCAAACGGTGCCATTCCAATACTAGAATGGTAACTATTATTGTACGTGAACTCAATCAATGGTAAATGAGTATCCCACGCACCACCCTGTTCCAACACACAAGTCCTCAACAAATCTTCTAAATTCTAAATATTTCTCTGTGACTGACTGTCCATCTGCGGATTATAAGCCGAACTCAATTTAAACTTTGAACCCAAAGCCTCTTCCAAACTTTTCCAAAATTCAGAAGTGAACCTCAGATCTCTATCCGAAACTATACACTAAGGAACACCATGCAACTTCACAATTACTCTGATATAAATTTCAGCCATTTTCGTCAACGGAAAATGCATTTGAATTTGAATAAAATGTGTGGATTTTGTAAGTCTATCCACAATAACCCAAATAGCATCAAATTCTCTTGCCGTATTCGAGAAACTAGTAAAAAAGTCCATATATACTATCCCATTTCCATTCCGGAATTTCTAACGGTTGCATCATTCCCGAAAGCTTCTGATGTTCCATTTTTTATTTCTGACACATCAAACAAGCATATACAAATTATGATATATCCATCTTCATATTGAACCACCAAAACAATTTCTTTAAATATTAATACATCTTTGTAGCTCCTAGATGAATACTTAAGCTACTATGATGACTTTCTTCTAAAATAGCCTTTTTCAACTCAGCATTGTCGGGCACACAAATTATGCCCCGAAACCCCAATACACCATAATTATCTACATGGAAATCACTTTCAGGATCATTTCCTACTGTAGGCATCAAATATACCAACTTCACATCAAGTCTCTGATTCTCTTTAATAATATTCAAGAAATCATTATTCACCTTCAACATTCCAAGCCTAACACTCTCAGGTGTCGTCTCACAAACCATGCTCAAGTCTCTAAACTGCTTAATTAATTCCAATTCTTTCACCATCAATGCCGACATGTGAATTGTCTTGTGGCTCAACGCATCTGCTATAACATTAGCCTTACCCGGATGATAACTCAAATTAAAAGCATAATCTTTCAGAAATTCCAACCATCTTTTTTGCCTCATATTTAGTTCTTTCTGATCAAACAAGTACTTCAAGATTTTATGGTCACTAAAGACTTTCAATTTTGATCCGTACAAATAGTGCCTCCAAATATTCAACACAAAAACCACCATAGCTAACTCAAGAACATGAGTAGGATAGTTCCTCTCATGTACCCTCAACTGCCTAAAATCATAAGAAACTACCTTACCATCTTGCATCAATACACTACCTAGTCTCATCTTTGATGCGTCACAATATACAACAAAAGGTTCACTAAGACTTGGTAAAACCAACATTAGTGACGTAGTCAATTTCTTCTTCAAATCTTCAAAACTTTCATCACAACCAGCATCCCAAATAAATGCTTGACTCTTCCTGTCAATTGAGTCAACGACAACGCCAAATTAGAAAACCCTTGAATAAATCTTCTATAATAATGTGCTAAACCCAAAAAACTTCGAATCTCCATTACTGTCTTTGGAGTTTGCCATTGCAACATAACGCTTACCTTAGAAGGATCCACTTCTATACCATCACCAGAAATAACATGACCTAAGAAACTCACAGTATCAAGCCAAAATTCACACTTCGATAACTTAGCAAACAACTTGTTATCTTTCAACACCTGCAAAGCAACTCTCAAATGTTCCTTATGATCATCCTAATTCTTAGAATAAATAAGTATATCATCAAACAACATCACAATGAACTGATCTAAATAAGAATGAAAAATACGGTTCATATACTCCATAAATACACCTGGCGCATTAGACACTCCGAAAGGCATCACAACATATTCATAATGTCCATATCGAGTTCTAAATGTAGTCTTATGAATATCACTTTCTTTCACTCGAATTTGATGGTAACCTGACCTCAAACCAATCTTACTAAAAACACGTGCGCCAACTAGCTGGTCCATTAATTCATCAATCCTTGGAAGCAGATACTTGTTCTTAATAGTCACCTTGTTCAACTGACAGTAATTGATGCACAACCGCATACTACCATCCTTCTTCTTCACCAACAAAACTGGAGCTTCCCACAGCGATACACTTGGTCAAATAAATTTCTTATCCAGCAACTCTCTAATCTGAGATTTCAATTCATTCAGTTCTGACACAGACATTCTGTATGGTTCCATAGAAATAGGCCTAGTACCCGGAATATGGTCTATATTAAATTCAACTTCTCTCATCGGAGATAATTTCGTAATATCATCAGGAAATACTTCTGGAAACTCATTCACAACTGGAAACTCACTAACCAATACTTTACTTTCAATAGATAACAACGCGAACAATGCAAACATCTTTGCCTCGTCCTCCAAGAAATTCCTCAACTCTTTAATAGATAAGGAATTAGCCAATGCTTCTTATTCAGTTGTAAGAAACAACAACTTCTTCCTATTATTTTCGAAATAAACCCGGTTGAACTCCAACCAGTTCATCCCCAAAATAACATCCATATTAACCAACGTCAAACAAATAATATCCACATAGAAGTCTTTATCAAAAATAGTGTGTGGACACTTCAAAAATATTAAAGATGTAACCACATAACAAATAGATGGATTTTTGATTGTCATCCTCTTCTCTAGAGTAGGCGGTACAATACCTAACCTCCTCACACAATCAACAGAAATAAACGAGTGTGTTTCACCCCATATCAATAATAGCAATCAAATGAATACTATTAATAAATCAAGTACCTTTGATGGAACGCTCCTCATTAGTGGACTGGGCTCCCACTAAAGCAAATACTTTACCATTGGCTCCTTGAGTCTTCTTCGGTTTCTGAAAAGTGGTACTAATATGACCCTGTTCACCATAATTAAAACAAGTAGGCATAATAGCCCTGCAGTCAGTTTCCATATGACAAGTCCTCCCACACTTGAAGGACTTCTTAACTTCATTCTGGAAAGTGTTTGCACGATGAACCGTGCTTCCACATCTGAAACACTTCACATGATTGGGATTCAATCCTCCCTCACTCAGCTTCTTGTCTGCAATAGACTTATGTTTACCTTTATCAGCCGGAGCACTATAGGAGTACCCCCAATCCTCTAATTATCCTTCTTGTCATTCACAACTTTGTAGTGAGAAATCCGAGCCCAGTTATCATTATCATAAATTCGGCTCCTACTCACCAACTCTGGATAGTTCCCGATCTTCTGGAAAGTAATGCCCTATTTGATGTCAAGACGCAACCTATTCTCAAATTTCAAACACTTCGAAGTCATAGCGTCTTCAGTGTTGTAGTGTGCGCAATACTTCACCAACTCTTGAAACTTCTCAACATACTCAACTACAGTCATATTACCTTGCTTGAGCTACAAAAATTCGAATTCTCTGGAACTACAAATGTCTTCTGGAGAGTACTTCTCCAGAAACTCACCTCAAAACATAGCCCAAGTAACAACAGTACCTGCAGCTTCCAACCTTTCGCGACTGTTGTCTAATCTTTGTTGTTTCACAACAACTTCTTACGATTAACTGTTTACTAATCTTTGTTTTGACTAATTCACTTCTAACACTCTCCTTAACATTTTGCTAAACTGCCACTTATTCCAAATAATAATAATATTAATTTTAATTCTAATATTACCAATATTGTTTCATGAATATAATTATAATAAAAATAAAAATAGTAATTAAATGGTCTTATCATTATTATTCGCACATTCTCTATTACTAAATGCACCCGATTCTACCCATCCCACTAGGACACCACACCAAAAACAACAAGACACATGCCTTAAACAAGGCCAACGCAACACCAAAATACATGACGTTTAAATATTAAAAATGGGGTGTTACACCCAGTACTAATGATTTCTCTTGAAACAAGAGTTAGTTCAGAACTTTTGTCCATATCACTGCATTTTATCCCATTGCCATCATATTCAATCAACTTTGCAATAAGATCTTTGGTGATGATGATCTTCTTCCCCATAACATAAGAAGTAACTTGATTGTTGGCGGCTGAAGCGAAAAATCCATAATTCCTTAACCAATTTAGGAAATATTGGACCCATCAAACGATCAAAGTATTTTGCCCAGCCTTGAAAGTTGACTTCAAGAGTGAGATCATAACCATTTTCCTTCATGCTTTCAAAATCAACGAACAATTCACAGAGAACTTCTAATTTATCAACTGGAGTGAGTAGAGTTCTGACCGGAATGGCATGAATTTCTTCTGAAGCTTGAGCTGCAGGAACTTATAGGGATGATGAAGAAGGCTGGACTTACTTTGATGTGGAGCCCATTGTTCACAAGAAAGGGGGTTGAAGGCAATTGCAGAGAGAAAGTAAAAATAGAAAGCAAGAAGAGAGTGAAAGTGAGTGTGAGAGGTGAAAAATGTTTGTGAGGTTAAAATAAGCACATATATATAATATTTGTAATGGTAAGAAAAAGACACAATTAGTGGGAAAATTAAATCACAAAACATGATGATTAACAAAATTTAATGAATTATGATAGGGGAGTGGCGTAAAAGATTTTGGAACAGTTACCAATATGACTAGCGCCTCAACTTTGTCAGTTCAGCCGTTTCAGTTTCCCATAATTTGAACATGTATTCTGCCTCATAGGATAGTTGTTAAAGAACTGAAGTGCATGTTCTTTCCTATCTCAGAGTTTGAACACATAATTAGATTCAGAAGACACTTGGAGCTTCATTGACAGGTGTTGATGTAATGATCTGCATGTTCTTTCCTTGACCCAAAAGTTCTAAGAAGAAAACAGTCAGATCTTCGGTAAAAATTCTGATACAATTCTCCTTCTTACTTCAGAAGAAATATAGATCAAAGATAAAAATAAATAAGTTCTGAAGGTTAAATATATAGACTAAACACATTCATTTTGGACATAATTTCATATTGAGATTAGACAGAATGAAATTGAACATATCCTCAGGAAGGGGTTTTGTAAAGATGTCAGCCCATAAATAGTGTGTATTTATAAATTTTAAAGATAAAATTCCCTTCTGAGTATAGTCCCTGATGAAGTGATGTTTAACTTCTATATGTTTAGCTCTAGTATGTAAAATAGGATTTTTAGAAAGACAGATGGCAGAAGTATTATCAAAGAGGATAAGAATGTTACTTTCGTATATGTTGAAGTCCTCAAGATGATTCTTCATCCAGAGCATCTGAGTATTGCATCCAGCTGTTGTTATGTATTCAGCTTCAGCAGTTGAGATGATTGTCTTTTATTGGTTCAATCAGCGATACTAATCCCATTAAAGATTCTCCAGAGTTTCTGAATGAGGATCTTGTTCTGATTGGATCATCTTTCTTTGCCAGAATTTTATCTTCTGGATGATTCAACGCGCTTCTAGATTGTCTCTTCTGACTGGGTTCTTCAGAAATTTTTTTTGTAGTTGTGTTGTCTTTTTTTGTAGATGGATGTTCTTCAGATGTTCTGGCTTCAATGATTTGAACTTCTATATCTGCAAGAGATTCATTCTGCTTTGGCTTTTCACAACCAAGCTTATCATCAAATCTGACATAGATAGATTCTATCACAATTCATGTTTCTGTATTGTATACTTTGTATCCTTTCGTACGTTCAGAGTATCCTAACATGTACATTTTTGTGCCTTAGAATCAAACTTGTTTAGAGGATCATTAATATTCAGAATAAAGCAAGTGTATCCAAAAGGATGAAAATAAGAGTTGTTGGGCTTTCTATTCTTCCACAATTCATAAGGAGTATTCTCCAGAATAGGTCTTATAGAGATTCTATTCTGAATATAACACGTTGTATTTACTGCTTCTTCCCAAAAGTGTTTAACCATCTTAGTCTCATTGATCATGGTTTTGGTCATCTCTTGTAATGTTCGGTTCTTACGTTCTACAACTCCATTTTGTTGTGGAGTTCTAGGGCAAGAGAAATGATGAGAGATGCCATTTTCATTATAAAAATAGTTTCAATTTTTTGTTTTCAAATTCTCCACCATGATCACTTCTGACTTTGACAATTCTAAACACTTTTTCATTTTGAACTTGTTTACAAAAGTTAGAAAATACAGATATTGACTCATCCTTGTGTCTAAGAAAATTTACCCATGTCTATCTGCTATAGTCATCTACGATAACTAATCCATACTTCTTACCACTGATTGAGGAAGTTTTCACTGGTCCAAACAAATCAATGTGCATAAGTTCTAATGGTCTATAGGAAGAAACAACATTCTTAGATTTAAAAGCAGGATTAGAAAATTTTCCTTTCTGACATGCTTCACATAGAGCTTCTGAGTTGAACTTCAAATTTGGAAGTCCTCTGACCAGATTTAGTTTGTTAATCTGAGATGATCTTCTCATGTTAACATGTCCCAATCTTATGTACCAGACCCATTGGTCATTGTCCACAAACATAAGACATTTTACATTTTGACTTTTTAGTTCAAAAAGTTTTATTTTATAGATGTTGTTCTTTCTCTTCCCATTAAAGAGGATTGTTCCATCTTTCTGACTAACAGCTTTAAATAACTTTTGATTAAAGTTTATATCATAACCGTTATCACTTAATTGACTTATTGATAACAAGTTATGCATCAATCCTTCTACTAGCAAAACATTAGAGATAGAGGGAAGAGTACAATTACCAATTGTTCCAGAGCCAATGAGTTTTCCTTTCTGATTGCCTCCAAAACCTACGTAGCCTCCAGCTTTAAGCGCAAGACTTTGGAACATATGCTTTCTTCTTGTCATGTGCCGCGAGCATCCAGAGTCCAGGTACAAAGATTGGTGTTTCAATTTTGTTGTTAAAGACATTTGCAACATACACAATTTTATCCTTGGGTACCCATATCTTTCTGGGTCCTTGTTTGATAGAACTTACAAACTTTTGATTGAGTTTAAATTTCTCACCAGAACTTGTAGAACAAGATGACTCACTAGTATATTTTAAATCATGATTATGACCATATGTGAAGTGAGAATTTAAAGGTGTGTTGAATTTTATAATCATGTCATCAACTTGTTTAAATTTCCGTTGTGCTTCTCCTATAGGTTTAACATATCATATGCCTCTTCTACCATTTCTGCTAACTCCATAGATCATTAAGGCAATTTTGCTTCTATTATGTTTTTAGCTAGAAATATTTGAAAGCTATGATCATATTGCTTTATGATACTATCAAAACTAGAAGGATCTTCTGATTCAGATTATTTCTAAGTTTTAATTTTTTCAAAAGAGTTTTCAAGTTTTAAAATGTTTTCTTTAAGCTCAGAGTTTTCTACTTTCAGTTTTTTAGTTTCCTCCGATTCAGATACTGGACCTTGTTTCAGGTTTTTGTATTTGAATTGAAGGTTATGATATTTTTCAAGAATTTCTGTGAGGCTATCTTCTAATTGTGTTCTAGAGAGTTTAGAAAATACCTCTTCTATTTCAGAATCTGATTCTGATTCTGATTCTGATGAGTTGATATCATTTGGTACTTTTGCCATTAACACGATGTTAGCGTGTTCATCTTCTGATTCAGATTCAGCTTCAAATGATTTTGAGTCATCCCATGTGGCCATAAGACTATTCTTCTTCTCTCTTTTGAATTTCTTTCTAGGTTTTTCTTTCTGAAGTTTAGGGCAGTCACTCTTGTAATTTCCAGGTTCCTTGCATTCATAGCATACTACTTCTTTGCTTCGGGACTTCTTGTAACCAGAGGATGATTAAGAGTGATTGTTTGATCTTCTAGGATTCCTGAATTTCTTTTGGCGACGCTTCCATAGTTGTTGAACTCTTCTGGAGAGAAGTGATAGTTCATCTTCTTCTGATAAGCCTCCAGAGCTTTCTTCTTCTTCCTGAAAATATTTATATTTAGATTTGTTAGATTTAAGAGCAACATACTTACCTTTCTTCTGAGGTTCATCTTCTTCAAGTTCTATATCGTGACTTCTCAATGAGTTGATCAGTTCTTTAAGAGATATCTCATTCATATTCTTTGACAGCTTAAGAGCAGTGACCATGGGTCTCCAAGCCTTTGGAAAGCTTCTGATGATATTTTTCACATGATCTACTGTTGAGTAGCCTTTGTCCAGAACTTTCAGTCCAACAACCAGAATTTGACACCTTGAGAACATTTTCTCTATCGTTTCATCTTCTTCCATCTTGAACGCCTCATACTTCTAGATAAGTACCAAAGCTTTGGTCTCCTTAACTTGAGTGTTTCCTTCATGTGTCATCCTTAGAGAGTCAAACATGTGTTTGGTTGATTCTCTGTTTGGGATATTTTCATACTATGTGTATGAGATGTCACATAGAAGTATTGTTTTGGACTTGTGATGGTTTCTGAATTCTTTCTTCTATTGGATTGTCATATTTCTCCTTTTGATCTTCTGACCATCTGCTCCAACAGGATGAGTGTAACCATCAGTCACCATATCCTAGAGATCTCCATCCAGAGCCAGAAAGAAGCTTTCCAGAACGTCCTTCCAGTAATCAAAATTGTCACCATCGAATACAGGAGGTTTGCCATTGATTTTTTCATTCTGATAATCGTTGTTGTTCTGAACTGGTTTTGCCATTTTGTTTTTCTCCTGGATCTTTTTCTGACACGGTTAAGTGCTTGCATCCAGAACCAGACGCTCTGATGCCAATTGAAGGTGGAAAACACAAGAAAGGGGGGGGGGGGGGGGTTGAAATGAGTTTTTCAAAAATTAATTGCAAATAACACATTGATTTATCCTGGTTCGTTTGAACTCAAACTACATCCAGTTCACCCGCCAAGGTGATTTTGCCTCTCTCAACGAGGTCTTAATCCACTAATCAAGAATGATTACAAACACTAAGACCTACTATCAAAGTCTTCTTGATTCTACTGACTATACTTAGTCACTCAAGGAATATTACAATGATTAAAATATAAGTTGTAACAAAAAGTGCTTCTAGAAAGCAATTATCACTACTGTGATAGTTTTTACAAATGAGGGTACGAGGAATATGAATATGAATTTTTCTTTGAATGTTACGCGCGCAAGCGAGACAGAGTTGTCACAAAATTCTTCAATTGACTCCTTTAAATAGATTTATGAATTTAATCTATTGGAGACAACCAATGTATTTTTTGGTTGTTGATAATTTCCATTAAGAGCTTCCAAAAATAGAGATCTTATTTGGAGCCTTTATTTCTGCTTCTTCAATAAATGTGTCTGATTCTGAGAATCAGAACTTGCATAATTCGTGTATCATAGTGTTTACTTCGCAACTGATCTTGACGTTTTAATAGCTGAAATCTTCTATAGTCTCTTACCAAATCTTCTCGTAGTAGAAGCTTTTCTCTAGTGTACAAGATGTTTAACTTAGAATATCTTTCTCTTTTCAAGAACTTCTAATCCTGCACATAGAGAAATATATTTTTAGGTAGCATATTTTGTTCTTAAATTATTTGTTATCATAAAAAATTATTACAGATGTAGAATAAATTTTTTTTCTAACAACTAGCGTCTGGAGATGCATCCTCATAACTTATGGGAAGATTCATTTTTGTAAAAAAAAATACATTAGGGTCTAGTTCAAAAATGAATGTGATTGGCGTGCATCCGAAGATGCATTTCTGAATTCTAGGGGTAGTTTTTGTTTTTCACTAAGGTTGTGAAGCAATACTTAGGGTACATTAAACAATCCCAAATAATTATAATATTTCCCCTACTGCTCCTTTTATTCTCTCGAAGTTTGATTGGGTTGTAGCTTATTGTGATGCTAATAAAAGCATGTGTCCTTAAGGTTTCAACCTTCCCTTTCATAGAAAATTTTGGAACCAATTGAGTGATGATTTGAGGATTATATTTGATTTGTTCCATAAATTTGCATCATTACCCCCAATCCTTTACCTATTATTTTCTGACCCTAATCTCTAAGTTTAAGTCCCTTTATCATCTGGACAACTTCCATCTTATTTCCCTAGTGGGATCCTTATATAAGTTGTAAGACAAAGTGGTGACTTCTATAATAGGAAAAGTTATAGATAAACCTATTTTCCCTAACCATTAAGCTGGTATCTTTGATGAGAGCTTTTTTATCATAATTATTGCGGTGTTAGTGAATAGTTTCCCAACCTAAGAGATTAACATTCAAAGGGGGGGTTTAAACAAGACGATCGTCTAGCTCCTTTCTTTTTCTTGTTAGTGACACTACTACGAAAAACCCATTTAACAACGGTTGGGAAATATATATAATGACGTTGCGCATGCGTTGTTATGTAAAGTGTTGTTGTATATACTATACTTACAATGACGGTCTGGAAACTGTTGTTGTAAACCATGACGTGCGACACATATCTCAACGATTATGCTTACGAAACATTGTGATATTTGCTCTTAGATATTGGGTTCGAAACCCATCAACATTAAATTTATACAAAAACAAAAATTAATTTTAGCTTCAGTTAGAATAGATAACCGTTGTGAAAGACCAATTGTTTATTATATTTTATATAAATTGCTTGTTTTCTATACCCCTCAATAAAGATATACATGCATTCAAATTGATAAAGAAGTATATAATATGGAAAATTAAACTATTCTTGAAAATATATTTAATCAAACCATTGTTGTTTTTGATTTTGCATGTGTCTCGTCATTCATCTCATGTTATTGAATCAAACAATTTAATCAAACAATTCTTGAAAATTTGATCGGATAGTCTATCTTCTCACCCTCACTTATTATCATAATTTTTATACTAATTATTTTTTACGATTGCCATGAGAAGGAGGAGAAGGACTATCCGATAAAATTTATCTGAATAGATTACCATCAAAGGATCTTTTATCTTATAGAGGCATCATCCAGTTTCCTACTGATATCATCTGTCCGTTTTGCAACTTCGTTACTGAATCTTTGAGTCATGTTTTGTTAAGATGTGGGGTGGCCAAATTGGTTTGGAGAGATATTTCTGATTGTTTAGGTTTCCCTCTCAATGTTGGAATTGGTTTAAAATAGATTTTTTTTGGATTGGTACTCCTTTTGCAAATCTAAGAATGTAAAAAGAGGTAGAGGAGGTTGTATATGATTAGCGGTTTGTTGGAATTTGTGGATAATTAAGAATGAAAATTTTTTTTCTACTTCTACTTGGAATATAGTCGATATAATTTGGAAGGTTAAATTCATGATTTGGAGATGGTCTTTTATATGAGATATTTGTTATCCCAATTATAATTTGTATGAATTCGACAAAGACCCATTGTTATTTTTGTCTTAAGTTTCAATTGGTCGGAAATCTCTTCATTTTTGTCGAGTTTAATCTTGTTCCTCATTTGTAATCGATGGAGTATCCTTTGTACTCATATTAATATATTCCTTGCTTATAAAAAAATACTTGTATTTATACAATAAATTTGGCTTAAATGCAGTTTTAGTCCCCCTTCTTATATTTTTCTAAACTTTTAATCCCCCTTTTAAAAAAACTCAGCTTTTAAGTCCCTTACTTTGAATTATTTTGGGATTATTTTGGTCCCCTCTTCAGTTTGGTCTATGTGGCATGGTCAGTGCTGATGTGGAAAAGTAATAGTTGACAAATTATTAATTAAAATTATTAGCCCCTTAATATTTCCTTAATATTAGTGACTAATCACACACATGTCGCATACTAAGGAACAAACATTATTAGACAGACTGGTCGGACGGACCAACCTGCTTTGATACCACTAATGTAACACCCTTCTAACCCCCACAGAATAAAGCACAACAATCACTTAAATAAATCAGAGTTCATCTCAGAAAGGTTCCACATTTTCTTCATAAATCGTCTTAACAACATCGTTACTCCATAACATCTGTTTTTAAAACAATTAGATTATTCATTTCTTTTATAAACTAGTAATCAAGCTAAACATTGCAGCGGAATCATAACTTCAGAAAACTTCATTTATTTCATCAAAACATCAAGACCCTAGGTCATTGTCAACAAAAATCATTAACTGAAAATCAACATCTAATAATTCTTAAAAAAATCATCCTAACATACAACATATAATTCACTTAAGCGCGTCCCACTCGATGTTACATCTATCAGAGCAAGACACCATATCACTAAATAAGCGACGCAAAATTAAGACTTCCAGCTACATCCATGCACCAAACTTATTCTTGAGTATCTGCAGGATAGAATAATATACCATCACCAAGGCAGGCAGGGTGAGTAATCACAAATCAATATAATCAACATAAAGTAAAGATAATCATACAGCAGTTCATCATATAGAAATACAACAAAATTCTCATTCATCAAAACATCATCAAACTCATCAAACATCTAGTTAACACATAGGCATCATGATATGCCACCAAGAATGAAATGCAATTCTCATAATATGCACGCGGTACCGATTCATCATCATGGATGTACACTGGGCCATCAATCCTCCATAAGAGATCACAACGTAAACAACAACACCTTAATCCACACAATAGGATTGAAGCCTCAATCATCGTAAGTATTCCATGAATGCAACAATGCAACAACATCAACCTAATCATCATAATCAACACTTGCATCAACATTCATGTAAATATTCAACATAATCTTCACAAGACATCTATACCTCAATCATGTCATCTATCAACATATTCTCATCATCATATAGCAATCATAAACATCGTGTTATAGCATCATAACTCTGTTTTACACCAAATCATCATAATTCATTATATCAACATATTCGTCACGTAGCAAGTATAAACATCAAACTAGTCACAATATCTATTTACTCCGTCATAGCATCATCGTTCACATAACTCATACCTTCATATAAATCAACACATAATTATCATAATTCAACCTACATCTTAACTTCATTTCTATCACCAATTGATCACTAAAACATCAACATAAATCATGGCAACAATTCACATCAACATCATAGCAACATAAGACAGCAAAACAAGTCACTACTAATCATTTGGAATAAGAATTTTTTTTCCAAAAGGTTCCAAGTCTCGCTTAGAGGTCCTCGAGCTCGCTAAGAGAGCTCCTCTCGGATTGAGGAAGAAGTCTATTCTTCAGTGCTCACTAAGAGAGAATTTACTCGCTAAGCGAGCATCTACTCGCTAAGTGAGCTATGCGATTTCACAAATCCCAGACTGCGATAACAGCAAACGCACTATGATATTTCGCCCCAAAAACTCAGTTTTCCATCATTTTAATCACCAACTCAACAACATAACATATAGCAAGCACACATACATCATATACAACATAAAACACACCACAATTCATCACCATTCCTCAATTCTATTCACCAAATCCTAGGTTTTCTCTAAGAAACCCAATTATTCCCATTACCTAAACCCTACATCAAAATACATTGAAAAGCGATACTCCCCATACCTTAGAGTGGAGCTTTTCCACGCTCTTCATCAAAAATTTCTGGAAAACTCTTCAACCTTGGCTCCTCTTCTTCGTTCTTTAGACCTCTTCTTTCTTCTTCTCCTAAAAGCGATCGTAAATTGATCGTATCTCAAACCCTCAACTCCTTTTGTCAAAATTACCCTTAGGACCCCAAATGCTCTTTTCCAACTTTGTCCTCAACTTAGTCTCCACAATTTACCATCATATCCCCAAGACCTCTAATTCTTTTATTTTAAATAAATAATAATATTTTTAATAATCTAAAATAGTTATCCTTAATATTACTATTTAATAAAATAATTCCAAATAATATCATCATCAACACAACATTTTTCCAACACCAAATAATTGGCAACAACAAGCTACACAATTAAATCACGAAATCGGGGTGTTACACCAGCCTTCCAAAAACATTTGTATTCCACCATTTTAGTTTAGTCTTTAACCCTTGTATCTTCTTAAGAAGAATGTTACTGTAAGAACCAGAGCATTCAATGGATTGCCAATATTAATTTACTACCTCCATGAACTCCTTGTGATCTAACCAGCAGTTTAGGAAACGAAACTATTTAGGACCCTAGTTGGTCGAATTAGATTTTAACCACACAGGACGGTGATCCGAAATATTTTTGTTTCCCATAGTTTGATTTTTCAAATCCCAAGCTGTTACCAACTAATCGTCTACCAAGAATCTATCTAGATGACTTCTACATCTATCACTTGAATTGATGCAAGTAAACTGATTAATCACGACATGATTCAGGAAGGTCCATAAGATTAATAGAATCAATGAAACAACAGAATTCAATCTATCACTTGAATTGATGCAAGTAAACTGATTAATCACGACATGATTCAGGAAGGTCCATAAGATTAATAGAATCAATGAAACAACAGAATTCAATCTATCACTTGAATTGATGCAAGTAAACTGATTAATCACGACATGATTCAGGAAGGTCCATAAGATTAATAGAATCAATGAAACAACAGAATTCAATCATCTCGTGATAATTAACACTACCCCTTTCTTTTCTCTTGTCAACAATGTTAACCTCAACATATCTACAATCAAGTTGTTAAATACTTTAGTCATCGTCCATTGATGAGTTTCCCCGACATTTGTAAAACCGGAAGGCATGGTTTTGTAGGAAAAGTTTCCTTCATTAATCATGAAGGATTTTTTTGTCCAAGGGCCCATTTGTATCTGATGGTTCCATGATTCGACATCCATAAAGGATAATATCTTAAAACTAGATGAGCTATCAACTAGTTTAGATATGTTAGGAAGCTTATAAGAGTCTTTCGAGCATGCTCTATTCACATGTGCGTAATTAACATACATGCACCATTTACTACTGAATTTCTTGACCAAAACTATGTTGGAGAGTCAATTTATGTACTTTGCTTTAATGATGAATCTCACGCTCCTCTAAAACCTTCATAGTGTCTTCAAATTTTTTGGCAATTTCTTTTGTCTATGCTAGATCACGTAACGAATGTATTTCTGAACTGCTAAAGTATGACATGCTACATCAGGTCTAGGTCATACATCTCTTTCACTAACCATTAAAACAAATAATATGCTTTCTTTGCAAACATTGTGTCAATGCTTTTTGTACGAGTTAGGGCAAGTTGGCCCCAAATTTAATGCTCTTAGTCAAGTCTTTTTTTTAACGTAAATTGTAACATTTTTGTTTATAGGATTGGTCTCTCTATTTTTTCTTGGGTCATTAGGTTTATCATTTCATTATCCTTTCTAACTTTATATGGGGGTGTTTCCTTTAGAATAGAATGTAACCTCGTTTCTTATTCTTATAGATGCCATATGACTCTTCTGTGCCTTTTTGTTTTGCATGAAGAGCTAAGAAACTCGTAACGTTGCCAAAGAAGGTTGTTTGATGATGTCATTGTAAACAAAGTCAAAGTCTATGACCATAAATTTTATCCTAATTATTCTATTATCATAACTAGACTTGAAGGCCACCTGAAGTTATAATTGTCCTGAGGGTTTTATGATTGTCCCGTATAAAGCTTACAATTCCAAAAATAACATGGTTGAGGGATAACCTAAAGGTTAAGCCTTTCGTATGCTGCCATATACATATTATCACCTGATCTTCCCTCATCAACCAATATAAGTTAGATGCTTGTAACTCTATGTATGTTTTTACTATGAAATTTATTTATGGTTGTAGCTACTTATATCTAAGAAGCTATTATAGTTAATATTTCTATCCAACTATTTTCAACCACTTTTATCATGAAATTTGTTCATTGTTGGATCTCTCACAACAACAAACTTTTATCTTTTTCCAAGTTGATCAATCAAAAAAATAAATTTATGACATAATAACACATGATAAAATAAAGCATTAAAACACATCAATTAACATAAAAACTACATTATATGAAATTTTCATTGCTCAACAAACAAGATTATAGCTCATGATGAGCTGAGTATAAACTACAATACTAGTTCTTAAACTAATCATTCTCAAATACAAAGTAGAAAAGAATCAACAACCTAAGAGAAACGCCTTATCTTCTTACAATGGAAAATTGACACGAGATAAATTATGTCACTCCAGGACTAAGCATTAAGCACTTAAGATGGTGAGAAGAAGAAAAACTCCATTTTCACTCTACTTTTTTTCTCAGTGATTCTTCTACATGAAATGTTTCTTACAAATGTTGAACTCCTTCTTCAATCTTCAAGAGTTGTTTTTATAGGTGCTTGAACTAGGGTTTTTCCATTTTCACAGGATCATGGGCTTGAGAATAAATCAAATTCGGTCTAAGATAAAATCTGTAAAGTTCCTTCATTTTCATCTCCTTAGTACAACATGAAAATCAGATACAAACAATGGTGGGGGACAAGGTGTAGCATGGCAGACTGCAAGTACAGAGATGCATGAGACGTTGTCCTTTTTCCTTGCATGGTGTGAGTAATGGGTTTACTATATACTATCTTTTGTCTTTTAGGACCTTTGATATTTTTCTTTCAAATCAATCCTCCTTCCAATACAAAATGCTTCCATTTCTGCCCTAGTAATGCAATTGTTGTTCTTCTTTTATTTTTAGTCATTTCATGCCTTTTTCTTTCCTTTGACTCCTAGATTTTATCCCCGAATGTCATTCCTGAGCTTATCAGAACTACCTTGCACAAGGTAACAAACACATAAAAACTAAAAAAGAGAGCACCTACTGTGCTTTTTTCAAACTACTCTAAAAATAACGAAATGTAATAAATTTAAGGGATAAATATATAAAACCCCCTGTCATTAGGGCGGGTTTTGGTTTTACCCCCTTTAAGATTTTTTTTTTATTGACGCCCCCTTATAAAATGAAAACTCAGATTGTACCACCCCCTTTTACTGCCTTGCTGATGTGGACAAGGATGACTGGGCAATGAGGTGTGACTGGACAATTGTGTAACCTTGTTATACTATTTGAAATTCCCCCCCGTGATTTAGGGTTCCCAATCTCAGAGGTTTGGAAGCAGGAAGACGAAGTGACATCCATGGGAGAACGCAATGATTCACGCAAGGAAGAACGCAAGGAAGAAGACGAAGCAACGGATTTACAGGTTTGTTTAGCAATGTTGATGATGTTAGGTAGTTTTATTTTCTTCATCTTCATCTTCTTCTGTTTCTATTTTCAGGAAAAAAAAACTATTGTTTAATGTGGTGTTTCGACATGGAGGTGAGTTTTTGAAGCACAGTGCCGGCGAAACAATATATAGGGGTGGTGTTTCTACTCTAGTTTCTGGGGAACACTTAGATAGATTTACCACTTTACATATTAACAACATAGTCAGTGGATGGGGATACCATGTAGGATCGTTTCGGTTGTGGGCTAGGATCCCTGAAATTGCTCCTAAGCATTTTCAGATTAAGAACGATGAGGATGCATATGATTTCGCATGTTACCATTCTGCAAATGAAGTTGATGGTGAACTTTTTGTTGAACATAATGCTAATGGTAGTGAAATAAACCCTAGGTGTGTCAATCATTGGTCTGAGTCAGAGGATAGTGATGAAGATAATGTAGAAAGTTTGGACGATAGTGAGGATGAGAGAACCACTGCTTTTGTAGATGGTTTTGAAGGTATAGATGTCACTCTACCAGTCAGTCAAGGTCCAATAATTAGTGGTTTCTTAACTGGTTGTAGTAAGAAATGTGTGGAAGATGAGGATGATGATGCTTATGTGAGTGAAGAGTTGTTGAGTTCTGATGTTGATAACTCAGATGGAGAGAAAAAACCAAAGTTTGAGAAGTTTAAAAAAGAACAGCTGAATAAAAATTTCAAGTTCAAATGGGGTATGAAGTTCAATTCCCTAGATGAGTTTAGGGGAGCAATTCGTGAGTGGACTATTTTGAATGGGAGGGAAATAAGATTTGTGAAAAATGAGGGGTATAGAGTGAGAGTGGAATGTAAAGTGAAATGTGGTTTTTTAATGCTTTGTTCCAAAGTGGGCCACAAGCACACTTATGCTATAAAGACTATAAAGGATACCCACACATGTGCTAGGGTTTTAGATAACAAAACAGCTAGTTCAAAGTGGGTTGCAAAGGCTGTGGTTAAGATGCTTCAAACTTAAGAAAAGGTGAGAATCATTGATATCATACAGCATATTAGGCAAACCTTTGCAGTTGGTATCACTGTTGCTAGGGCTTGGAAGGCTAAGATGATTGCCAAGAAAATCATAGAAGGTGATGCAGATCAAGAGTATGCTAGCCTATGGAGATATGCAGCTGAGTTGAAGAGGACAAATCCTGGGAATACTGTAAAGATAAACACAGAAAGAGCATCATCCTCCATTCAACCAAGATTTGGATCCTTTTATTTTTGTTTTGATGGATGTAGGAAGGGTTTCAAGAATGGTTGTAGACCCTTCATTGGTGTTGATGGGTGTCACTTGAAAACTAGATATGGAGGTCAGCTTTTGATTGCTGTTGGAAGGGATCCCAATGATCAGTATTTTCCACTTGCATTTGGTGTGGTTGAAACTAAAACTAAGGAATCATGGAGGTGGTTCATAAATTTGGTGATGGAAGATGTTGGCATTGAAAACAGATATGTTTTTATTTCTGACCAGCAAAAGGTAAACATATGTTGTCTGTCATATGTTTCTTGTCTGTCATATTATTTTCTTGTAATTTTGCTGTCATATGTGATATACAATATAGAAATTTTCTTGTAATGTTCTGGTTTATATTCTGGTTTATATTGGTTCTGTCATATGTGATATTCTGGTTTATATTCTGGTTTATTTTCTTGTAATGTTCTGGTTTATATTCTGGTTTATATTGGTTCTGTCATATGTGATATTATTTTCTTGTCTGTCTTATTTATGTTTCATACAAATTATCTTCATTTTGTCAGGGGTTGGTGTCAGTTTTTGAGGAAATGGAAGCTAGGATCGAGCATAGGCTATGCTTAAGGCACTTGTATGCTAACTTCAAGAAGAAGTTTGGTGGTGGAGCTCTAATTAGAGATCTTATGATGGGGGCAGCAAAGGCAACATACCAGCAAGCATGGCAGCAAAAGATGAATGAGTTAAAGGCAATAGACACTAAGGCTTGGGCTTGGCTCATGGGAATTCCAAAGGAAAGTTGGTGTAAGCATGCTTTTAGTTTCTATTCTAAGTGTGATGTATTGATGAACAACATATCTGAATCTTTTAATGCAACTATTTTGCTTGCTAGAGATAAACCAATTGTGACAATGTGTGAATGGATTAGGATGTATCTAATGAATAGATGTAGTAACTCCACTATGAAACTGGATAAGTGGCCACATAGGGTAATGCCCATTCCTAGGAGAAGGTTAGATACTGAGGTTGCTAATAGTGGTCATTGGTTACCTACTTGGTCTAAGGATGAAGTATTTCAAGTCAGTCATGCATATAACAGACAAGAGTTTATTGTGGACATAGCCAAAAGAGCATGCAGCTGTAATTTTTGGGAATTGGTTGGCATCCCATGCAGGCATGCTATTGCTGCATTAGGCTTTAGGCAACAATCACCTGAGCTGTTTGTACATGAGTGTTACTCAAGAGAGAAGTATGCATTGGCCTATGGTTTTGCTATCAGTCCTATAAATGGGATTGATATGTGGCCTGAGGTTGAGTGTGAAGATTTGTTGCCTCCTAAGTACAAAAAGGGTCCTGGTAGACCTAGAAAACTCAGAATTAGGGAGAGTGGGGAGGAAGGTGCAAGAAGAAGGCTACCAAGTGTATCTTATAGATGCACTAGGTGTGACAAGACTGGGCATAATGTGAAATCATGCAAGGCCAAGAAACAACATCCAAATGCACTAAAAAG
This sequence comes from Lathyrus aphaca, assembly GCA_963966055.1. NCBI lineage: Eukaryota > Viridiplantae > Streptophyta > Magnoliopsida > Fabales > Fabaceae > Lathyrus > Lathyrus aphaca. Next base: position 578,801,741 of record OZ014519.1, on the reverse strand, counting down.
AAAGGTAATTATTTGTTTCTGCTAATGTTATGTTTCTACTGCCTAGGTGCTAATGATATGTTTCTGCTAATGTTATGTTTCTACTGCCTGTGCAGAAGATGAATAGACCACAAGATGAGCAAGATCAAAGTCAGGCTAGTGTTGAACAAACTCAGCCTGGTGTTGAACAAACTCAGCCTGGTGTTGAACAAACTCAGCCTGGTGTTGAACCAAGTCAGCCTAGTGTGGTGACCAGCCAAACTCAGCCTAATGTAGAACAAAATCAAAGTCAGCCTAGTGTGGTGACCAGTCAAACTCAGCCTAATGTTGAACAAAGTGTGCAAGCATCAGCAAGGGCTAAGGGAAAAGCAAAGCTTAAAAAGGAGGTCAAGCCATTGAGAAAGAGGCAAAGTGAGAGAATTAAGGAAAATTGGTTTAAAAAACCAAAACCAAACTCAGGTCCAGGTTCAGACCCACAACAGCCTTTGACTTTCCCTGAAGAAGATGGACATGCCCTGAGGAAGAAGGCTACAAGGAAGGCTCAAAAGGAGAAATGCATCAATGGGCTCTAACTACATTTTATGTTATGTTTCAATTCTGCATATTAGTAAACCCTTAGTTCTGCATATTTTGTAAACAAGATGCTATTTTGTATTCTTGATGAATTCTGAATATTTTGTAAACAAGATGCTTTATGTTACTTCTTCCATTTTGGTAAACAAGATGCTTTATTTCTGCTTTATGTTACTTCTTCCATTTTGGTAAACAAGATTCTGAATATTTTGTAGAAACCAATAATACAACTATTATGCAGAAACCAATATTACAACTATTATGCAGATATTACAAATATATTATAACTAACCAATATATTACAACTATTACAACTATTACAACTATTACAACTATTCTGCATAAACCAATATCTGCATAATATTTCAACTATTACAACTATTCTGCATAAACCAATATCTGCATAATATTACAACTATTACAACTATTCTGCATAAACCAATATTACAAATAACCAATATAAACCAGAATCAATAATGCAGAACCAATATAAACCAGAACCAATAATGCAGAAACAAGCAACAAATAATGGCCCTGTAACAAGCAACCAATATAAACCAGAAACAACCAACCAATATAAACCAGAAACAAATAATGCAGAAACACTATGCAATTATCATAAACCAGAAACAATATAATTATCATAAACCATAAACACTATTATAATGCCAAAAACAATGTTATCTCATTTTATTGAACTTTGTCATCAACATTACAACTTTGTCATTAATTCTTTACAAATGGTTAAACAATAAGGCAATAAAAATACAGAGCATTATAATTCCTATCTTAAGCTTCCTATTAACACTTCTCTGCACATCAAGCTTCATCTTCACCTTCTCTAGTTTGACTTTCAATGCTTCAAATTGCACTTCTTCCATTACACAATTCTTACAAACAGATTGCATAGCGCCCATATCTTTAACTGACTTTTCCATTTCATCATCCCATGCAAATAACTCACAACCATTAGTGTTATTGCGACATTTCCAGAACTTCCGATTGCGATTTTTGCTTGTACTTGAAACCCACAACTTCATTGATCTCCCACAACCACAAACGGGTAACCCAAGAATCGAAACCGAAGCACTACTTGCAGTAGACATAATCAAGAGGAGAAGAAGAATGGAGATTGTGATTGGAGATTGTGAATCGAAAACGATGCAAGAGGAGAAGAAGAATGGAGATTGTGATTGGAGATTGTGAATCGAAAACGATGCAAGAGGAGAAGAAGATTGGAACCCTAGAAATTGGGATCCTTTTATGGAACCCTAGAAATTGTCCAGTCACACCCCATTGCCCAGTCATCCTTGTCCACATCAGCAAGGCAGTAAAAGGGGGTGGTACAATCTGAGTTTTCATTTTATAAGGGGGCGTCAATAAAAAAAAATCTTAAAGGGGGTAAAACCAAAACCCGCCCTAATGACAGGGGGTTTTATATATTTATCCCTAAATTTAACTATTAAATGATAAAACACAAAGTTAAAACTAAAAAATATGGCTTGTATCAACTCACAAAATATGGGTTATCAGTTAGCTACCCGAATCATAATAAATACATCAAAATGTTACTTTAGTTATTCACATTGTCATTGATGTTCCATAATAACATAATATACACGACCTTATAAACGTTGCATAGTTTCATAATTTCCTAACATAACAACAACTACTTGTAACAATTAATGGATTTCTTATTTTTGTTAGATTTTATATTGGCATTTGTGCAATCAAGTCATTTGTAATACCGTGTAGAGGAATAAAATAAGTTATGAGAATGATCATAACATAACTATTTATTAAATAAATAGTTATAAATGTGAACATACATAGCAATCAAAACAAAACATAATAATGGGAGGAGAATGAAAAATGAAAGAACGTAATCACTTGAATTTCTTCTCATTAATTAACAATTTGTCGTCTTTCGATTTCTGTGAGCTCAAACCGCTGACGGATTCCCTTAAAACAATTCTTGGATATTAAACCGCCTAGAGAACATGACGATCTCTTTGTTACATCAATAATGATAGCTTTGTTTGATTCAATGGTTATTCTAACTAACTTTTCGTAGTACTAAACTTGAGACTCAACTTAATTTTACCGAGCCCCAACGCCATTTTACTTGCTAAAAAGTAAATATGTGTGGCGCTCCTATGCTGGTATGGGTGACTAGAGCCTTTAAATATTTTTGGGGGTTTAGGGAAAGCTCACGGTGGTGAGAGACCCTTTTTTAAGGTGATTTTAGTGAGGTGAGAGCAAGCTCACGTGGAGTGAGAAGCTCTGTATTTTGGGGGTGTTTTCTCTTTATTCGGAATATCCCTCCTTAATATTGAGAAAGAAATATTTGTCCCTCCTTAGATCATGTGAAAAGCGATTTTCTCCCTTTTACTGACCTTTAGTCAGCCATTATGGGGATATGTTACTCTCATTTTGTGAACATAGATTTATCGGGTCTAACTCCAATAGGTGACTTGTTATCCCAATTAAGGGACATTACGCCTCATTCAAGACGGTCTACATGGGCCATTTGGATGACCTTCGTCTTTGCAATATGGATCACCCCTTGGCAGGGTATCTCGTTCATCTTACTTCTCATAAGATGTCCCTTCTTAAGGTCTACAATCTTTCCCTGCTTAAGGGCTAGTAAATTAATCTCACTAAATTACTCTCACTAAATTACTCTTTTTAGAGAATATATTACAACAAATCTTTAAGAAAAAGTCTAACCATATAACAAACATTAGATAGTAAATTTTTTGTCTTACATTATGTTATCATCTATACCAAAGAAAATAGTATTGCTCTTCCATTCATTATTGGTTAGCAATCATATTTTGAGATGAAAAACATCGCAGAGGATTAGACCAACCGACTTTATTTGAGCTTATGTCGAATCTTAAAACAAATTGTAACATTATAACAAAATTTCTAGATTAGTATTAAGTGGTAATCTCAACCAAAACAACACCTAAAATGTGAACCGTTTAAAAACACATCAAACCATTTATTTAGAATAAATTGTCTCTCTTTTTCATTGACTACATCTTTTGGGCTTATGAGGAAAATTAAAAGGTTGAACATAAAATAAGAGTACAAATATTATGACCTTACAAATCAACACATTTAACATAGAATCCAATACACACAATAACCATCAACACACTTTGCTATAAGTTCTTCAATCCCGGGACAATCTCTTACAAATTTGCAGGGAGGGGCGATTTCTGTATTGTTAAATAGGGAAAAATAAATATTATTAAGATTCAAAGATGATAAAGTATTTATGCATTAGATAAATTGATAAAAATAAAATGATAATGGTGTGATAAATAACATATACTTTTACTGGTTTCAACCAAAAATAGAGAGAGAAAGATGAACGAAGAGTATACAAACAAGAGAAATTGAGTCATTCTATTATCCTTTGTAATATTTAAAATTGTACCTTCTTTATAAGTATTAATGCTTTGTTAACTACGATTATACATTTTTTGTTAGCATGAAGGAGTTGCAAAAAGCCATTTATAAAATTAAAATTAATGTTTTAATACTTCGAACCTCTATAGTGTATCCCCTTAGCTCACTCAATTGATAAGTATCTTTCATAAAAATCTTGATGATCATTAAAATTCATTATTTCTTTTATTAAACCTTTATTTATATATATATATATATATATATATATATATATATATATATATATATATATATATATATATATATATATATATATATATATATATATATATATATATATGTAATCTACGATGTAAAAGAGGTTAAAATCCAGTTATAGAGGCGAGGTAACAAATGATGATATGAAAACTTGTCACTTAACTCTTCTGTTATTGCAAATTTGAGGGGATAAATTGTTCTTCGCATGGATTTGATCCACAAATTCTGCATTTTGATTATTTTTTCGAATTGGATGGCGCAACCCTCATTTCCTTTCGGTTATTTGAGAAACCAGTATAATATAGTAGTATTATTACCTCAGTTTAAAATAATAACTGATAGGAAAACATTATTTTTTTTTCTATATTTTGGTTAGAACTTGTATTATTGAGCCATCTTTTTGCCATTTTGAAATAGATAATTATCAATTCCTTCCTCCGACAAAATTCTCAAATCTTGAATCAATGGCGTTAAACAAACATCTATGTTGTTCCGTGGTTATTTTAGACTGGAAATCATCATTGATAACATCATATATTTGCACTTCATGCATAATCACAGAGATATGTTGTAAATTATGAGAAGAATTTACCATGAAGTATCAAGTATGGTTAGTACTCAAATTACCAAACATGTTCATTCCGTCAGTGACAAGTTCAAGCCTAAGATTCCATGGCTCAAGGGAAAAATCTGGAAACAACATATCAATTTTGTACAGAAAGGATCTAGACAAGTCTTCGTGGCCTTCAACTAGGATTGTGATGAGTTTTAGGAGAAGGGGTGGGGTACCTGCAAGTTACTCCGACGCTCAAGTAAGTTTCAGTGTGAGACAAACTAAAGCGTAAGAAAAATGAGGGTTATAAGAGAATACATGACCCTCAAAGGGTGGAGTGTTTTTATAATGGCACATGCCCGTTGTAACACCCCAAAATTTTCCCTTTCATTTCATGGCATTTATCATATCATATTACATACATACTTATACGTTCTTGCATAGAAAGTTAAAGCATAGCACTCATAGTTAAAGCATAGTGCATGTGATCAATGACTGGTGAAATTGAGGATCATCCAAAAGCAATGAAAGGGTAACAAGGCTTCCCAACAATGTTAAAAGGGTTCTAAACATCCTACAAGATCTCAAATGATCCCTCAAGTCTTAGAAAGAGGTGGATTAATCAAAGAATTCAAGCAGTGCAACACCTCATAACAAAAAGGGCTGAAATTAGGGTTTCTGATTAATGAGGCTTCTCAAGGAAATTTTGGTTCTAACTTGATCTTATTGTTTTCCACATGATGACAAGTATCTAGGTTTGAAAAATCATCCATTGAATCATTTCAGAAGATCTTCAATTGATCAGTTACTTGAAAATCAAGAAATTAGGGAAAAGTTAATTTGGCAGAGGAAAAAGTCAACTCCTGCCTTTTTGAGATCAAAATCATGAAATTAATGTTACAAGGGGTCATTGGACAAAATTTGATCAAGAAATGATGGATGATTTATCAAGAATAAAGAAAACCAAGACTTGCCCTTTTTGGAAAATTAGGGTTTCTTAAAATAGCAAGTTTTTGCCATTTTGCAGCCATGTTCAAGAGAGGCCTTCTCCCAATTTAAGAGTCAGACAAAAATTCCACTTGGACTTTTTGAAAGAGGGCATCCTAAGCTTCAAATCCATGGATGGATCATGTTCATGGGATTAAAATTTGGAAAGTTATGATCATTCAAAGTTTGATCATACAAGGGCAAAAACCAAGTCATGGTCAGTCAGAGCAAGTCACACGCGCGCGCCAAGCAAGGCTTTTCATCAAACATGTGATGTGAAACATGTAGGACCAAATTACTCCATCAATAAGGCCTTAAATGAATTTTTATAAACATCAAAGTTGTTCATTGTTGTCTCCTCTACAACTTTCATGTTTAGAGATTTTTTTATTTGATCAATGGTTGTGGAGGTATGAAGGGTTAAAGTTGAGTTCCAACACTGATCAAACCGTAGGCATATTGGCACAAGGCAAGCCAATATCTGAGGCCAAACTATGCAGTCTTGATGCATTACATTCATTGATAAATTTAAGGCATCCCAAGACCATATCTTAACATGGAGTGAATACCAAACTTGTTGTATGAAATCTCCACTTCAAATTGAGCACAAGAGGTGTTTGTTTTGGTGCCTTGAGCTTGAAGGTTCACTTCATCCAAGATCACAACTTGAATTCTGATTTCTTACATGCTAAGGAAATGATAAGAGAATTCAAATTCAATTCAGTCAAGTTTGTATATAGCATTCAACATGGTGTTATCACAAAGCTCATCATTTAGAGGTTCTAATTATCTCATACATGTCCATACACACCATGTTACCTTGCACTATCATGAAGAATCAAACAAGAGAAAAGATTATGGAATTAAGATCCAAGTTGCAGTGATCACATCATCTCCACACATCATCAAAGCCTCATCACAGGTCATATAAGCAGGCTGCACATAATCACAATTGCACACGGGTTCACTCCTTCTCCTATTTCTAAAGTTGCTCATTTCACCCTTGGATTCTCATCTCATAACATATAACCTTGGTTCTAACTGTTAACTAAGGTGGTTAACAGTTAACCATGAATATATAAGCTCTCTTAACTGATTTTTGATCAACATCATCATAATCAATTCCTCATCATCATCAAGCACTGATCAATATCCATGGCATAATCAAGCTAATCCTTCAAGTGCAAGCTCAAGCTCAATTCTGTTTTTTCTTCCATTTGTGCAAGTTTCGAATGTTATAGAATTTATTTTGCTCAATTGAAGCTCAATAATAAGCTCCAAGCCTCTGGTTTTCTTTGTTTGATTCAAGACTCTACACATTCAGGTTTGAACTTCTTCCATCAACTTTTCTTCTAAATCATGATCTAAGACTTTTTTCTTCTTGATTTGAGCTTAATAATGAGAACAAACTGTTGCTGGATAGTAATTAGGTCTCTTAGAGGCATTTGAAGATTTTAGGTCAAAACTGAGAGTCTTTAATTCAAGATGTGTGTGATGCATTTGTGAATTTGATTGCTGGATTTGAGATGTCTTTGGTGTAAGCTTTCGACTGATGTATGTAAGTTGCATTTCTGGAGAATTTTAAGGTTTACAGTGGCCGGAGTTGGCCGGAGAAGACGACCGAAAGTAGTTCTCTGGCCGGTGAGGGTTTGCTAGGGTTTTATCATCAGATTATTACACAATAATTGGATGGAAATGGATCATTGCATATGATTGTTCCAGCGCATTAATGAAGGTGCATCCCTCACACGTGACCCTCCCTTAACTTCATTGACCTTGACTTTCCCCAATGTGACCCATTGACTTGTATGCTACGTGTTCCCTTCATCATGGCCATTGATTCTGTATACTTTTGGTGTGAGGCCTTCATCTGGACCATATGATGAGTGTACTTTTGTGGCCTGATCTCATGCATAGATCCCTTTGACTTTTTCAGTTAGTTGACTGAAGGTGATCCTTTAGATTGATCCAATGGCCTATGGGAAAGTCAATTTTTGTTGACCTGAGGTCTTATAAGATTCCTTTTGGGCTTCTTCATTATTCACACCGCCAGCTTTGATCCACTTCCCATTTTCAACGCATTTGGGCCTTCTATATGCACAACTCACTCCTCTTTTCCTTTTCATTTTAATTTCATTTTATTTCCTTTTACTTTTTTGATTTCTAAAAATACCAAATGACCATCAAAATTTCCAATTTAATTTCCCTATACTTTTCATTATTTTATAAAAAATTTCACAATTTTATTTTTATTTTCTTTTATTATTTGATCCAGAAATCAATATTTATTTTATTTTCTTTTGGAGTTTCTTTCTTCATGAACACTTGGCCTTATCCATTTTATTTCTTCCAAACTAAAAATAGTATAATCCTATTCTTTTTTCTTTGTCCAGAAGACATATTGAGGATCCTAAAAATATTTTTCCTTGATTTTTAAGTCATCTTTGGTCCCTTTTTGAGCCATTTCTTTGAGTCTAATCCACCAAAAACCTAATTCACTTTGCACAATTATTTGAAAGGGTTAGATGGTGATTTTTTGGGATATCTTTTGAAGTTTTGTTTGTACCTGGTTTGTGACCTTGAATACCAATTTTCATTTTTTTTTCATGTCCATAACAATTTGTTTGATGCCTTGTTTTACAAGTCACATTTTGTTCATTCTTTTTCCATCCTTCTAACCTAATTTTGGGTAAATCATTTATGCCGTTCATTAGTGGTACTTCATTTGAGTCCTTAGGGTTCCATTGTACATTTACAAGTCCCTTGTGTCCAATTATAAGTCCATGGCTTTATTTTTTAGGTTGCTTGGTCCATAAGTTTCACATTTGCTCATATGTGTCCTATTTGACCTAATTCTCCTTCTTCTTTCACTTTGATCATTCTAAATTTACTTTGTGAGTCTTGTATCCACTTACCACACTTCTCATACAATTCAAAATGTGTTCACTTCCATTAGCATACCATCTCATCAAGTCATAAGGCCATTTACTTCACTTGTTAATCTTTTGACCATGCTTACTTCAAATTCAAGTTTCCTTGTCCCACAACCCTAAAATGGTTCATACTTGTTCTTTTGTAGTTAATTTCACTTAAATTCTTCATCTTATCATATCATATAGCCTCTGGATTTTATATGGAAAATTCATCCTTCATTGTTCATGTTTGACTTTTGTTTTAAATCATTTGTTTTCTTATCAAACCACTTGTTCATCCCTTCTCATTCCATCTCCATTCAATATCTTATACTTGAATCTCTTAGCTCATGCTTTCAATTACCTTTTGAGAAACTCCTAAGTGATGTTAGGTTTTGATTTTAACATTAAACCTTGGTTTAATGCATGTTAACCTTGCACTTTTATTCAACTTTCTTCATATAGCTTTACCTTGACCTTCTTTAGGGTTTAGTACCTAGTTAGGGCATAATTTGTTAGTGTTTGATTTTGTAACCTTAGAAAACTTTAATATGGGTTAGCTATAGACTTTAGAAGCCTTTTACAATTTAGTATTATTCTCTTTTAGGATTTAGCCTTAGGGAACCCTTAGTGCTTTTCTTTAACTAGTTTGATCATTACTTGTGTTTTGCTTTGCTTATGCTCTCAATATGCTTTGTCAAGCTAAACTTTGTTTTGTAGGGAGGTTGAGGTAATCTTTGTTTATACAACTTATTCTTTATCTTCTTTATAATTTCAAGTGTTAATTGTCTTAGCCCTTTAGGCTTTGTTTGTGCAACTTTATTCCTTCCCTTCTTTAGAAACAACTTAACTCCTTTAGAGAAGTAAGTTGCTTTCTAATTCCTTTATTTTCTTCCCTTCTTCTTCATTAGGATAGAATTAAAACTAAACTAACCTAGGTTCTTCCATGAATGACAACTCTTAGGATTACTAGTCTCCCTTTAGACTTTTACCTTTGGTTCTCTTTGTTTTCTCTTCTCTCATCTCAAAGAAAAAAACGCAAAACACCTAATAAAGGTTGAAATTTCTCGTGTGGTACTTGAACACGTTCCATTTTGGGGCGAGGTGTATGACATCTACCACGATGAATAATTCTTAGCATGAGGATGTTTCACAAACGACAAAAGTAAAACACTTCTTCTAAAAGACAGTTAACAAACAACAAACTTCTTTTCCTGCGCGAATTCTCTTCTCATCTCATTCACTCTAAACGAGAACTTGCTAAGAGATGTCTCTTTGCAAGACGGTAAATGCATTCGTACCAGACGAGCCTGCAAAACCCGAGCATAGGCATAAGTGTCGCTCCCACCAAATGACACCCGGGGCCAGAAAGGGTACAGACGCGAACGGTCGGCGAAAAGAGGAAATGAGAACACACAGGGGTGAACTCAGAAAGACAAGAGTCGCCAGCTAGGCATTTTTATCCCGAAGGAAAGGCAATGCTGCATAGACCTAGAAAAAATATGGATAAGACGGTTGCGAACCAGAGAGACTGAGAAAGGGGGTTGGTTACAACATGGGAAGGTATTAGCGCCCAGATTGTCCGTCGTACTCGACGGGATCCACGCTTAAAATATTTGTGATTTACAAGGGTAGTGTCAGTGCAATTTGTGTATCAAAGCTGGAAAAGAATGCAAGTGTCAGTGTAAAAGAAATGTGAAGTGTATAAGTGAAGTGTCAGTGTAAGAATAAGAGTGAAATGCTCAAGATCATGAGGCTTAAAGAATAATGCTGGAGGAGGGGGGATATACAGAGACTTTTGTTCGATAACTGTTAAGTTATGCCTACGTATCCTCTCATGCAATGAGGAAGTCAGAACACCGTAGTTCGACCCAAAGAGACTGAAAGGATAAATTGACTTATGAACTGCTTACTTGTCTATGCTCAAGTGTATGACCTGTCTGGCTCAGGTGCAAACTGTCTTGCATTAGACGGAAGAAGCGAGTTCTCGTTTGTGAGTGAATGAGATGAGAAAAGAATCCCGGAGGAGACGATTATTGTTTGTTTTTGAGTTTTCAGTCTTTTATTGCTTTTGGAAGTTTGTCATAAGTTAATGAGCTTAAGCCTAAACCAATGGGTTAGTAAACTCATCACATCTTCCCTCTGATTAGGGGTAATGAGAATACCTTAAGTGTGAAGTCAACATCTCACACTTAATCACCATGATTTAAGATTAAGATCATTAACCTACTTTTGATTACTTAGATGTTTTTGTTGTTTTTGTTTAGTGTTAAGTAATGAGATTAAGCCATAATCAGGGATTAAACAGACTCCTTACACCATCCTAATAGAAGGATAATAGATGAGAATGTTTAAGTTGAGGAAAGCTCCTCAACTTAATCCATGATTAGGGATTAACCTTATGACAAAACAAAGCCTTTGTTAAATGGATTTTAGTTAATGATAATATGATGAAGTGATTTTTAGGGTTTGTAAGACAACTTGAGGAGGACTTGTCCATTAACACTAGGGTTAGTCCTTCTTAACCAATTAAGGAAGAAATAGAACCCTAATACAAGGCCCAAGTTACAAGTTTGATGTCTTGATGGTTATTATGTGAATTGATTAAGGGATTTAAACACATTAAGGGTTTAACACTTAGGATTAAAGTTATACACTCCATCCTAATAGAAGAATGCAGGCATAAGCTTAATCACAAAGCCTTAAATCCTTTAGGGTTTAGTCCCTGATTATGAGATGAGAAGTGAAGACTCAAAGAGACACAAAGGTAAAAGCTAAGTGGGGGACTAATCAAACCCTAATTATTGTCATACTTGGTTGTTCCTATGGTTTATGAGGTTTGCAAGAAAGATCTTCAGAGAAACCACCAGGAAGGAAGCAGATGAAAGGAGCAAAGAGAAGCAAAACAACTTGCTTCACTTAAGAAGATAAGTTGCTTGAAGAAAGAAAGTGAGATGAACAAGAATGAGAAAGCTCAATCCAAAGCACAAGACAAAATGCAGCAATGATGCATAAGAGAGATGAAAAGAGATTGTGAGAAGTGAAGGCAAATTCACTTCTCAAAGTAACTTACCACCTGAAAAGTTAGCAAAAGAAATGAAATGCAATGCAAAATGTGATGCAATGTGATGATGCAAGCCAAAACCAAAACCAGAAGCATAAGTATGATGTTAATGATGCTAAGAGATGATGCAAACATGAGGCAAGGCAATAGAATGATCATACAAACATATGGATGCAAGAGAAGCATGTTTAGAACCATGAATGTTCATGAAAAGTTATGGAATGCAAATGACATACAACATGGCAAATGAAAGATGCAATGATCAAACATGATTCTAATATGTCCTAAGATGTTTTATGAATCAAATGAATGCACAAAATGTCATGGAAAATCATGGTATGCAAGCAAATGGAAGATGGATGCAAAGGAAAGCATGAATTAGGGCTTATGATCAATACACAAAGCAAAAACCAAAATCAGAAGCAAACATCATGATAAAAATTTGAAAATGCAATCAAAGGAACCTTAGACCTATACAAAATTACTTCCCAAAGGAGGGGATACAACTCTTAACCTAGTGAGAGTTATGGATTTTCCTAAGATTGCTAGGGTTTTAAGGTACCTCATCAAGAAAAATGCCAAACAAATATGAAATTCAAGATCAATTCATGCCAATTTAATCCTATAAACTACATGCTATTCAAGATGCAATGCAAAAAGAATCATTGTCCAACTCTCAATGGTTAGGCAGAAATGAATTTTTGAAGTTTGAATCAAAATAATGCCTTGAAATGAAATTAATTCCATTGAAAATCATCAAAAGGTGTCAAGAACAAAAAAGAAATTTGGTTTGAGAGTTGGACAATGTTTCTAAATGTCTTTAAAGGTTACATGAATTTTTTTGTGATTTTTAAATACCTAAAAGTATTTTTAATTAATTAATTTTCATTAATTAATTAAAAATAAACTTTTAAATGATTTAAAAATAATTTTTTTATGCAAAAAATAAAAATAAAAATATTTTTGGTTTCTGAAAATTAATAAAAGGTTTGATAAAAATTTTCAGAATTTTTAAACATTTTTTGCTATTTTTAAATAAATGAACAAAACAAATGAAATAAAATGAAAATAAAAAATGAATAAATGAAGAAGTATGCGCATCCAAGGGATAGGATTGATTATGGGGATATTTTGTTTGACTACGCGCGCAATCTGATGGCCACAATTCAAACTGAGCTAATTTCTATTTTAAATTAATTAAACTGAATTAAATTATGTTAATGAGGATTAGGGTTTCTAATGATGCATCATGTCCATTCAAACACGCGCGGGTCAACCCTGGTCAAGCCATCCAACGCTCCACATTCAAACTCACATTAATGACACAGATTAATCCTAATTGACTTCAGGTGGCCGGAGAAGACTTTCGGTCGTCTTCTCCGGCGAGACCTCTGACCTAACTCTCCCAAAACGCCATGAAACTTCACCAAAAGCTCCAGAATCACTCATTAAACATCACTAAACCTAAATCAATCCTCAAAAATCATTTATCACTCAAGAACATCATGAATCGAAGCAAACAATTTTTAGGTCAGAAAGTTTCAGAGCAACCATACATCCTGGTTTCTCAACCATTTTCAAAAATAATCATATCCCCATGATCAGGGGAGCACATAGAATCGTTTAAGAACTCAAAATGGAGTTTCTGGAAAAAGTTTTGAGATGGCTACCTGAGATGGAATCTCCTGGTTCTGGGCTTTCTGGCCTTTCCTTTGCTGCAAATCCACTCCTTTGAATCCTCTGATGATGAAATGAAGCTTAGAAAGCTTGGAGGATGGCTAGTTTGGGAGATTGGCAGAGTTCTGTTCAGTGAAGTGAGAAAATCGTGTTTGGTTTGTGTGAGGTTTCAAGCTGTTTCAATGGTTGGTTTGTGATCAGTGAATCATGTTGAGATCAATGGTGAAGTTTGTTTGTGTGTTTGAAGCTTGTGTGATGAGTTTCGAATGGTTTTGCATATGAGGTGAAAAATGAGAATGTTGTGTTCTTGGAGGTTTCAGGCTTGTGTCTTCTAATGTTTGGCTTGCTTTTGATCCACATAAAGAAGTGTGATAGGTCAGAGAGTGGGTGCTGGCCTATTGTGATTGGTATGGGCAAGTTGCCAAAATGTCAACTTGACTTGTACTTGAGGTATGGGCAATGGCACAACTTGATTTTTGGCTTGTCTTGGCTCAGCTGAGTTTAGGGAGAACCATGGAATTGTTTATGAGATAAATCAGCAAGTGGATCAAGACTTATGAGATGTTTTGCAATTTTCACAAAGTTTGGCCCCTTTGGAAATTCATGAGATTCAAGGCATCAAAATGCAATATTATTTGGCCCATTCTGATCTTTAGAGGTCATGTGATCATGTTGTGAAGAGTTTGTACAATTTTGAAGCCTTTAGAACACTTGATCATACCATTTTGCAAAATGCCTCTTTGGTAGAAAACTTCAAATTATGTGATTTTGGCCAACTTTGACAAGCCATAACTTTTGATCCAAAATGAATTAGAACAAGTTCTTGTACTTTTTGAAAAGGGAATGATCCATTCTACAACTTTCATGACCAAAGTTTTCCCATTTGAAGCATTTTTGAATCAAAAAGCAAGGGTTGAAAAAGTTTCCCAAAATGGCAAGTTTCCATTACAAGTCATTTCCCAAAAAGTCAACTTTGCAAATGGCTTGAAATTCTTCAATCTTGTGAAATTCTAACATCTTCCATGATCAAATAAAGATCACACACAATCAAAATGATGATGAACAACCTTTGGTTGGGTCATTGGGGGCCTCAGATGCCCTGATTTTGCACTAACTTGCTCAAAAAGTCAACTCTTGATCAGATGACTTCCCCATGGAATTTCTTCATGAAAATTGATATGCATGATCCCTATACCATATAGAGACCAATAGAAACAAGAATGACCAAAAAAATTGGAGTTATGGCCTTTGAAACCAAAACCCTAATTCTAGGTTATCTGTGCAGTTAAACCTGGCTCTGCTTCCATGCCATTTTCAGTTCTTGTGATTTTTTGATATACTTGACTTTGAGAAGATATAATATGATGCTTGAACATACATGGACCCCTTTGAAGTGATTGATGACCTTTGGAGTGGCTCAAGTGGCTCCTGGACTGCTCAAATCACAAACCCTAGATGCAGATGACTTTGAACCAATGCAGTGAATAAAAAATGTGGTATGAGATGCTATGGTTGAACTTATGCATATGAGAATATCACAAGAAATGGTGTGAATGGGTGAGGGAAAATTTGGGGTGTTTACAATAAGCAGTTCAATTCATAAAAAACACAAATAAAGTTCCCACCTTATTTTGGCGAACTACGTCGACTCTTATCCTCATTTTCCCGATGAGGTACGTAGGCTGCGGGGTAGGGCTCGTTCAAGCATATTCTTTATTTTCCCTACATTTTTCCCTTTTTGATTTCTTTTCCAAATCCATTTCTTATTCCAGTTCCAGTTAGCAGTTCTTTGGTTCGCAGGACCTTGTCCTTTCCTTTTTCCATAGGTTTGTGCAACATTACCTTTCCCATTCATTCGGGATAAAATTACCTGGTTGGTGACTATACCTTTTCTGCGCCACTTTCGCTTTTGTACTAGGATGAAAATCCCGGGAGTGACAACAGGCAACTCAGCTGGGGATCGAACCCAAAATCTCTGGTTTCCCTTGGTGAGTCAGTCCTAGCATTTGTTTGTTTCTGTTTCTTTGGGTGCTTATCTGTTTGTTGCTATGTGTTTAGTTTACTGTTGTTTATTTACAATTTTACTTTACAGCTTTATTTACCGCATTCAGTATTTATTTTACATGCATCATATATACTGGACTGTCTGGTTTGGCTTTTTTCTGTGGGATGGGGTTACTGTGAGATGAGCTCGTAATCGGGGCTCGAGTGCACCCTAGGACTTAGCGTGGACAAACATTGTACTTCCATGGTATCTCACCATGATGAGTGGCGATGTGTTCCACACCCAGACTGCGACCGTCTTGGAAATATTATGTGTGGGGATTTCCTCCACTTCAGGATAGGACCTTGATAGTTAGATGCATCTGGGGACCGATCATTGAGGACCTTAGTGGAAACAACCCTCTCTAGTGATGATAGTGGAAGACCACATTTTTTGGAAAATCCACTCGCATCCGAGGGCCCACTGGGAACTCGCATAGGATGACATGGTTCTCTCATAGGAACTCAGTTAAAGCAAATTGTTCATATGACGATAGTATTGTATCCCAAGGACTAAATGTACTATTGTTTCTCGATTCAGTGCTCCAAGCTGGGAACTTATGAGGGATGCTTGTTTTTCCCGGACTCAACTGAGACCCTCCCTGAGTAGTACATAATGCTAAATTGATTCCCTGATTTGATCATGAGCCATTACTCAGAAATGATGTACGTATTATTTCTATTCGGCTTTGAGAGTCTGTGATGTTTGACTCGGAGCACACCCATGAGATGGGAGGGATGTTTACAGGTTTGCAGGAACCCTAAACTTTCAACATACCCACTTTTCCAGTGTTATTCTGTGACATCAAATTGAGCACATTGTTGGCAAGGGCATCTTCAGAAGCAATAAGTCCAGACGAAGTCAAGTCTCCTCAATGGCGGCAATGTTTAACTTCTTTACTGCATTTTCATTTGCAGTTTCTTTTGTTTATTTATACATTTGTATGCATGCGTGAAACTTATTTGGTTTTGAATGTTAATCATAATAGAACAGACATGTTTTTCTTGAAGTAATCCATTTGTATTTACTCTTGATTTTGTGTACGTGCATTGCATACCAACTGTTATGTTTAAACTCTATGAGGGAGGATGACGAAATAAAAACGCAAAAATCTCTAATTGTATGCTTTTGAGAAAGACCATGTTGACGATGTACATACATTGTTTCAAATTCTAAACCCATGTATAAGGGAGATAGACCCTCGCCAACCCATTTGAGCCTTGAAGTAAGAGTTTCTTTTTGCATGAAAAAACTCTTGCATTTAACCCAGGGGAAGGGAAGGCGTCAGTATGTTTGACCGAGCATTCAAATTTCAAAAAGGAGTGCACATCTGAGGATCAATTACCTTTCGTTGTATCAAATCAAGAGGTCCAAAGACCAGAAACCACAATGGTTATCACAATCAAGAGGTCCAAAGACCAAAAACTACAAGGGTTATTGTAACACCCCAATTTAATTAATTAATTTAATTTAATTATTTTGAGAAGATTTATTGTTAATTGCGATGTGCGATGTTTGATAATAAGATGATTAATTGGATTAAGACGATTTAAGTTGATTTGTGGGTTAGACTTACTTTGGGGAGGTTTTAAATAGTAATATTGAGAGGTGTAGATAGAAGCCCATTAGTGAATTAATAGAATAAGTTCAGTAATAATAATATTAGTATTATTTTATGAGATTTTAATTAAACAAGGTTAGTGGGGGTTTAGGAAGAATTAGTCATAATCAGAATTTTGGAGAGGAGAATAACTCTTGGGAGATCAAGAGCTAGGACTAAGGACTTTCAAGAGGATTTTCGTAGGAATTTCATCCATAGATTCGAGCTGCATTTGATTCAAAGGTAAGGGTGGGATTCACACCCTTGAACTCAGCCCCACAAAAATGAGAAAGAACTGTGAACTGCGAACCCAACCCTAAAGGAGGAAGGTCCCTAACCCTAAAGTTAGGACTTTAAACCAAACATTTAGAATCACACAATCCATAACACTTCGCACTCAAGGCTAATCGATTTGAGGAAAAAGAAGATCAGATGCAATAAAATAGTAGGAAAATAAAAAAATGGGTTAGAGAAAGTTAGAGAGAGAGGGGGACTTTCTCTCTCATCTTTGTAAAAGTAGTCACACTGTCTTGGCGACGGTTATTCCATACCTTTTTGGAATGCCCAATGGTTGGGTCAAATTCCACAGGCCAGCCTCTTCCTGTCGTGTTTATGTTAGATGCTGATAAGAACTCAAGTGTGGCGGAACATGGTGGCGGTTTCATGGTGTATATAGAGCTAGAATGATATAATGTTTAATGGTGTTATAGGAGATGCAGATGATATTATATTCAAAATAAAATCTTTCTTTTGGTGGTGGTTGACTATAAGATCCAAATGTAAGGTAAGTTGTAATTTTTATGAGTGGTGTAAATGTCCTATTGACTTTTAAAATAGGTTTGATGGTTTGAATTGTTTTGTTTCTTCTTTTGCATTTGAATTAGAGTACCCCTAAAATTAAGTCTTTTAGACTGTTATGAATGTGTCTGATCTATTTCTATCTCTACATATATTTGAAATAAGAATTCTATTTTTAGAGTAATCACCATTGATTACATACTTAGATATAGGTTCCTATATATATGAATCATTATGGATGTTGTTCTATGTGAGCAAATTTTAACTCAATAATTAAAAGTTAATATTATTAAGTTAAACATTGTTGTGTGTGATATTATAATAGTTATTAAAAAAACTCTATTTTAGACTTCCAATTGCTAATTTATTATTAATTCGCACTTCATTTCCAACTGCTACTTTTTTTCAATAGGCACGTCATTATCTTTTCATTTGCTCAACAGTTTATTAAAGTAAGAATATTACAAACACAATAGAAATAAAATCATATTCTTGCAGAAAGATGAATTATTTTTAAAAATCTGGATCTGGCCAATAGTCACAAACACCATCAATGCACTTTGCAATATGTTCTCTAACCTCTGGACAATCCTCGGCAGTTTTGCAGGGATTGGCACTTGCTAGATTTTCAAATAAGAAAAAAAGAAATATTATTAAAAGGTGATAAAATTTTGAGTATATTAGAAAATTTTAAAAGAGTGTGATAACTAAAACATCTTTACTTGTTTCAACAAGAAATAGAAAAATAAAGATGAGCAATGCATAAAGAAATATGAGAACTTGAGCCATATTTTCTTCTTCTTTGCATAGAATAAATATAACTTTTCTCTTTTTTATAAGTAATAATTTCATTCTTTGTTAACATTTAAATAGTTTTTACCACTATGGTGTTGCAAAAGTCATTTATAAAAAAATGAAAATAATAAATATGTGGCGTGTACAATATTTTGAAAAATCTTTCATTAGTAGGTGGAGTGTACAATATTTTAAAAATTAAAATATAACATAATTATAAAATATTATAATCAGTTGTCATTGTCGTTGTTTTTTCGGTTATTGTTGTTGTTGTTGTTTTCGTCGTCAAACTCGTTGTCATTGTTGTTTTTGTTGTCATCATTGTTGTTTTCGTTGTCATTATTGTTGTCGTTGTCTTAGTCATTATTTTCGTTGTTTTTGTTGTTGCCATTATGGTTGTTGTTGTCGTGGTTGTCGTTGTCGTTGTCATTGTTGTTTTTATCATTGTCCTTGCACTATGGCAAATAAGGGCTTAGAGAGCGTTTTTTTGGACCTTAGAGAGCGCTTTAAAGCGCTATAAAAGGTTGCGCTGTCTTAGGTAAAGACAACACTTTTTTTTAAAAGGAAAAAACGCTTTAAAAGGCCCTAAATAGAGAGCGCTTTTTAAGAAAAACGCTTTCTAAAGTAGGCCTTATAAAGCGCTTTTTCCTTAAAAAGCGCTCTCTAAGCTATGCCATTAGACAGCGCTTTTAAAGCGCTTTCTATTGTATACGTTGAAAATTTTAATAATTATTTTTATATTACTTTAGGGAGCGCTTTTATGAAGAAAAAAACGCTTTCTTTGGTACCTCGTTAGAGAGTGCTTTTCAAAAACGCTTTCTAAAGACTACCTAAAATTTTTATTTTATTTTGTGTATCACTTTAGAGTGCGCTTTTAGGAGAAAGCGCTTTCTATTGTGGACCTTAGAAAGCGCTTTTAAGAGAAAGCACTCTCTAAAGTGTACCTATAATTTTAATGATTTTTTTCAAAATATCCCATTTTTCCATTTTAAACGCAGAACCTGTAAATGTCTTTTTTAGGCAGTATAAACCATTCTACCAGTATAATTCACATTATTATAAACCAATTCATTTCAAACCATTATAAACAATTCATTTCAAACCAATATAAACAATCTCAATATTATCGGTATTTATCACCGGAAACTATATATATATACGTTAAACCAATTCATTTCTATCCATTCCAAACCAATTCATTTACATCACAAGTCATGTACATAGATACCACAATATAACCTATTTATACCTTAAATTATCCGTTTTTCTATAATAAATTCACACAATTCTTCCAAAATTTCATCAATTTTTGCAGCCGTATAATGTGGACACGCGAATTCTTCAAAGTACTACATAACAAAACAAAATATGCATTAATTAGTTAATATCCGATAATATGCATAATATACGATATTAAAATAAATCCTAAGTTATAAATCTATGCATACCTGATTAGGAATCTCTAATTGATCCAATTGAATGATTTCTCTCATGAACCTCAAAACGTAGTACCCGTAGTCTATGCCATTTTTCTGTTGAGGACACTACACATAGACAAACAAATTTGTGTTATCAAGTAGTATCACTAATAAGTAACATTGTGAAAATTAAATTCATTACCTGCACATGGATCCATGGAATAGTGTTTGCTTTAGCCCGTGCAACTCGATAATCTCTTTGTGCTCGGTACACTAGTAGAGATCTATAAAAGAAAAATGTAAATTTAGAACAATCTCACAAAAATAATTAAATATACAAATACACACGAATTTTTCGAACAATCTCACTTATGTATCAACCACTTCCTTCATACTCGGATATGTTGACCACTCATGCTCCATTGAATTCAAATAATAGACCACTTCTCTTGTAGGATTAATGGCAACCAACAACCAGTGTCCACTGTAAAATATAACAAAAGTTTATATGGATAACTTATACGCAAAAGATACAAATATTAGAATGACAATCTTACTTGTGTCCAGTATTATACGGTAAAAAAAACAAAGTCTCTGTATTGGATGTCATGTATCTGTCAACTAAGTATTGTCTTACTGAATCCGAATTGAAACCAATTGTTGTATAGTTGACACTAGTGGAAGCAAGGAAATGGAATCAGTTTAACAATTCCGACCCGCGCATGAGTTTGTCATACAAGTACCTTAAATAAAAACAAATAATAGACATTAGACTATTTTCATTGAAATGTTCCAATAAATTGTTCAAGTAAATAAATAATAGATTGATCAGAGTACCAGATGTAGGCATGCATAACACCGATGCCTAACGTTTGATGCTTGAGAATCTGCTCAATGTCCTCTATTCCGATTATCTCCGAATGAGGAAAACCAAAAACACCTTCGTCCAAGTCTACCTTAGAGAGCGCTTTGTAATAAAAGCGCTTTCTAAAGTTGAAATATAAAAAACTAAAAAACTAAAAATGAGTCTGGGGCTAAAAAACTAAAAATGAGTCTGGGGCAAGGGAGATTAGAACCCCAGACCCATAGCATTCACATAAACCTCCTTGACCAATGGTACTACACCCTCATCCATTAATTATATTCACATTAAATATATATAATATAACTTTACATATATATATATATATATATATATATATATATATATATATATATATATATATATATATATATATATATATATATATATATATATATATTTAATTAATATTATTTCTATATATTAATTAGCATATTTTAAATTATATATTAATATAATTTCTATATATCAATTAATATATTTTGAGAAATATATTTATATAATTTCTATATATTAATTAATATATTTTAAATTATATATTAATATAATTTCTATATATCAATCAATATATTTTGAGAAATATATTTATATAATTTCTATATATTAATTAATATATTTTAAGTTATATATTAATATAATTTCTATATATTAATTAATATATTTTAAATTATATATTAATATAATTTGAATATATTAATTAATATATAGTAAATTATATAATTTCTATATATTAATTAATATATTTTAAATTATATATTAATATAATTTCTATATATCAATTGAAATATTTTAAATTATATATTAAATATTTAAATATATTATTTTAATATATTAATATATTATTTGAATATATTATTTAAATATATTAAAATAATATTTCGATATATTAATATAATTTTAAATATATTAATTATATTTTGATAAATTAATAAAAATTTATATATTAATTAATATATTTATATATATATATATATATATATATATATATATATATATATATATATATATATATATATATATATATATATATATATATTAATGAATACATTATTTAAATATATTATTTGAATATATTAAAAAAAATGTATATATTTGAATATATTATTTAAATACATTATTTGAATATATTAAAAAAGAATATTTGAATATATTATTTGAATATAATTTATATATATTTGAATATATTAGTTGAATATATTAAAAAAATATTTTGACATATTAATATAATTTTAAATATATGAATTATATTTTGATATATTAATATAATTTTAAATTTATTTTAAATGATATATTAATATAGTTTTAATATATTTAAATATAATTTTAATAAGTTAAAATGTTTGTATTTAAAATATATATTTGAATAATTATAAATATAATTTAAAATAAATTAAAATTTAATTTAATATGATTTAAATATATTAAATATAATTTGATATATTAATATAATTTAAAATTCTTTTCCCTACCTAAAGGGCGTGGATTCGATACCCAATTTTGACATATTTTGTGATACTTTACATGGTTCAGTATATTTGTACCAAAAACAAAAGACATCGATTTTGTAACAAAGCGCTTTTATAGGTCTTTTGTAAAATAATTTAAAATAAATTGATTTCTTAAGTTAAACTTTAGAAAGCGCTCTCTAAAGTGGTCACCTTAGACAGCGCTTTTAGTAAGCGCTGTCTAATGTGCCCTTTAGAGAGTACTTTTTTTGAGCGAATTTTCAATTGACCTATAGCAGCGCTTTGCATTAAAAGCGTTGTCTTTTGTGCGCTGCGAAATGCCATTTTTGGCGTAGTGTTGTTGTCGTTGTTATCATTGTCGTTGTCGCTATTGTCGTTGTTGTGAATATTGTTATTATTGTTGTTGTCGTTGTCATTGTCATTGTCGTCATTGTCATTGTTGTCATTGTCATTGTCATTGTCGTTGTCATTATTGTCATTGTCATTGTCGATGTTGTTGTCGTTGTCGTTTAATTATTGTTATTTTTGTTGTCGTTATTGCTGTTGTTGTTGTCATTGTCGTTGTCGTTGTTTTTGTTATCATTGTCATTGTTATTGTCGCCATTATTGTTATTGTCGTTGCCGTTGTCATTGTTGATATGTTTGTCGTTTTCGTTGTCATTGTTGTTGTTGTTGTTGTCATTTTCGTTGTTGTTGTTGTCTTTATCGTTGTTGTCATTGTCGTCGTTGTGGTTGTTGTTGTTTTTGTCATTGTCGTAGTTGTCATTGTCGTCGTTGTGGTTGTTGTTGTTGTTGTTTTCGTTATCATTGTTGTCGTTGTCGTGCGTTATCTCCTAATTTCATTGTCGTTGTTGTCGTTCTTGTGTGTTTTTGAAAGGATTAAAAGGCTTCGACAAAATTTTGTTGAAGAAGCTTGAGTCTAAGACATGCAGGGAATGCAAGGATTTGGACTTAGAATATTTCTAAGTATAGGAAATATACTTTGACCGAACGCTCATGAGAGTGGTCGACGTGCAGCAGTTGAGATTCAATATTGGAAGGCAACTTATGGTTCTTTCAATTTAAAAAGGGAAAAGTGGCGCATATTGGAAGTTGAAGAACATGCAAAGCGCCAAGTGACATATTTCTAGGAGTAAACTACCAATAGCAATTACCTTCGATTAATATAAATAATGTAGTTCTAGTGTTAAAATTGTGTGTGGATCATATTATAGAAGTTACTCTATAAACACTCAAAGTACCCGTGTGTAGAGAAACGAGTGAAGGCGAGAATGTACATGATGAGATCTCCACCCTATTGCATATCAATGCAATTTCTATTTAAGTTTTTACTTTGAAGTCATTTACTTTGCATTTCTTTACTTTCAAGCAAGTTTATTCTTCAGCAATCAATTGTCTCTTTACTTGCTTTCTTTTACATTTCCTTGTAACTTATATTTCATTGCATTTTACCTTCGACTTTAATCACTTTGAGTCTTGTTTATTTTATTTTCTCTTGTTACCAAAACACTTCATAAAGTTTGTCGAAGAGCTTATGACATTATCACTAAAAAACCAATTAAAATCTATTATAGCATATGTTCTAGAATCAATCTGGTTGATCATGTGAGTAACTGAAAACATTTTGTTGTTTTTAGGGGACCAACAATTGTTTACTATTTTTCAGGTTAAACAAATTGACACACCTATTTTTTTATTATAGCAGATCACCTATTTTTTTATATTGTACATCTTTTTAATATATAGATTTGCTATTTAAAAAAAAAGTCGAATCCATTTTAATACATTTTAGAGATTAATCAATTTCTGAAATTATTATCTATTCTGCCTATATTTGTTTAACCATGTGATTTACTTTTTTTGAGAAATTTGTTTAATGTAATTTACTTTTATGTAACTTTGTTTTCATAGTAATTTAATTATAATTAAGAATTGATATACAGTACGAAGAAACTGCTATAGAATTTGATACAGATACATGTGGCTAGTTGTTCGTATGCTTAGAAACTTTGTTCTTAAAACTAATTATTCTTCCAGCCAATACTGACAAAAACCATCAACACACTTTGCAATATGATCTACAACATCTGGACAATCAACGATTGTGTTGCAGGGATCGCCAATTTCTACATTGTCAACTAAGAAAAAAGAAATATTATTAAAAATTAATAAAATATTGTATATTCAATAAATTGAAAAATGTGAAAATGGTGTGATAACTAACACACCTTTACTTGTTTCAACAAGAAATATAAAAAGATAGATTACCAATGCATAAACAAACATTAGTACGTGAGCCATATTTTTCTTCTTCTTTGCCTAAAATTAATAGAATTTTTATGCTTTTATAACTAATAACTTCATTCTTTGTTAACTTTAACTCAATTGTTTTTATCACTAAGGTGTTGCAAAAAGTCATTTATAAAAATTAAATTATTGTTGAATACCTCTTTATCTCACTCAATTGATGCATAAAATATTGATGACCAATGAAGTGTATTATGTTTCCTTTTATTAAACTTCAATTGAAATATCTAGGAGGTCCTTTCAAGTGTGTGTTTTGGAACATTTTAATAATGTCTACTCTTCTAGTAAATTGATAGGGGGCTGCAGGTTTTTCTAGTTCATCTAGAAATATTGATCGTAAAGGCTTTAATAGTGAAATATTGATTCTAGAGACTTTAATAACTTTATTTTTTAAATGAATATTTTGAGCATGTGATATATTGAAACGAATACAAAAGATATTCAATCTGATTATAAAAGAATCGAGATGAAACTCGACAAAAAAGAAAGATTGCCGACCAATTAAAACCTAAGACAAGAAAAACAACTGGTCCTTGTCGAACTCATAAATTAAAATTGAAGTGGATAATATCACCCGGTTTAACACCTTTAGATTTACACAAAACCATCCAATCCAAAAAACTACCCAAAACACCATCCCCATTACGGAAAGGAAAATCCAACCAATTTGCCATCTCCCTCCAAACTAAAACGACCATCGGAAAATTGAATGAAACATGATACAAAGTTTCTGGAGCATTGTTGCAAAACACACAATTTAGATTACTAGAATACGAAAATATATCTCTCTGATGGAGAAGATCCTTTGACGGTAGCCTATTCAAAAAAACATCTCCAAGCGAATGCTTTGATTTTTAGAGGAACTGCCATATTCCGAACCAAGTCAAAAGCCTTATCATTCCAGTTAGGGGGACCTAAAAGAGTGTGATAATAACTAGTTAACCGGTAAAAAGATTTTACCGGAAAACTTTTATCTGGTTCCGGCTGCCACCGCACTAAATCAGTTCCGTCAGACACCAATTGGAAATTCTCCAACATGGAAAACAATAACAATCATTCAGAAAAAGTGGATTGTTGAGCAACCGAACCAGTATGTGAAACAGCTAAAGATTGGCGTAGAGGATTTGCTGAGTTGCGCTTAATGCTGCTAGGAGTAAAAATAACATAGTTTGACATATGCTGAGTAATTGTAGGAGCAACATTAACATGCCAAAAAGTGGTGTGATAACCATTATCCGGTTTGCAAGCACAATTATAAATAAACACATCGTTGGTATAATGATTCGAAATGACTAAGATATCAAGCAACCACTTCGAACTAGAGCTCCACTTTGGAATAGAAGGAACCTTGAATGACATAAGCAATTCAATATCTCTGTAACGAGCTTTCAAGATTTTAAACCATAAACTCTCCGACCCTACAAGAATTCTCCATCGCCACTTATGTAGAAGATTCAAATTGAAATCATCAATCCTCTTCAAATTTAATCCAGCTTTGTCAAAGGGAAAACAAAGAGATTTCCAATTAATCAAATGAATCTTTCTTTTCACCTCCGAACTACCCCAAAGAATTCCACATTGAATTCTCATGATAGCGTTCTGATTAAATGAATTTGATTGATCTAGGGGGAAAAGTTTAGTTGGTTCTAATCTAATAGAGCAGAAGCTCGTAAGCTTGACTGAATTCTTGTGTCTAATGTATGGTGGGATCTTTGGACATGTCATCTTAGTGGATCCTGTTTAAGGACGTTTCTGATCATTGTTTGGATATCCTTAAGTAATTGAATTAAAAGGAGTTTAATTAATTCTCTAATATATCTAAAGAGTTGAATGTTGATGTGCCCTGTTGTGGAGCTACTTTATGCTTTCTTTCAATAATTAGATAATTGTTTATATCACCTTAAGTGGTGGAAAAGTATCTTTACAAAATTCTAAAATTCCTTTTAGATTTTAAAAATGTATTTTAGGAAACATGTTGATCATACCAAAATGTGTTTCAGCTGTGTATTATCCCATTTTTGAAAGTGTATATCCTCTGCTAGCAAGCAGTCAAGATACACTTTGAATGGCTTTGTCGCCCAATTCCTTCTAAGTGGGATGAATGCAAAAGTACATGACATATCCTTAGTTAAATTCAAAACATATGACCAATCAAATATGCATGGAAAGTGATGGAGAATCCAAAAGTGAAAATGATACATATGAATCATTAGTAATGGTGTAGCATAAAAGTTATGAAAATGACACACATACACAAAAAGATACATAAATATTAGTCAACAATGTGCAACTACCTAACATTTATTTGGTCTTCAACATACTACCTAACATCTACTTGGAATATAGGTATAAGAAACAAATGATTCATCAATTGTACTCATGGATCCGCTCTAAGTCAACGAAGTATCTAAGGTAAACAACATCCACATAAGTGACACTCTAGTCCATAAAAATGGACGTGTCAATAAAATACAACATGTATTATCTCACTATGTATTCTCTATGTTGCGCAACATTCTCATCATCATCAATGGTCTGTTATGCCACATGAACTTGATGTGCATACAAGCTTTCCAAAAATCAAAACTTAGCATGACACCCTCGAGTGGATTCTAACTCATGAAGGGCCAACCCTAGGTCAGCTCCCAGATGGTCCACCATCATTTCCACTACCTCATTAATGTTAATCAAGTTGTGGTCTAATAGTCTTCCCCTAATCAAAATATGTAAAAGGTATGAGACATCGTTTAGGGTGATGGACATCTCACCATGTTGAAGATGAACAAATGACGTCTTAGAGTGCCCTTTCTCTGCACACCCAGACATCATACCATGTTTACTCTTAACACAACTAATCCAATATATACAAGTCTTGTAGTCCAGATAATTGCATCAAATCCTAAAATCACTACTCAACAAGATGTGGCAAACCCGTAATCTTTTAGCTATGATTGATGCATTTTAAAGCACCACGGTCCTATAGAAAAATAAATCATTATTTCAAACTTCAAATATTATAATAATTTTTTTCAAAGAATGAATACAATTGAGGCTTCTGGATATCTACCTTTATTTCCTACACATTCCTGTCAACATGGTCGAGATATGAAGGCATCAACGATAAGTTAGATAGACATCCTTAAAACCTCTAGGGTGTTTGGGGTTCCGCCTCAGATGTCTTAACATGTACCGGTGGGGCTTCTGGGGCATCAAGAGGTGACATTTTTCTCCTACATAAAGGCAAAGTAGGAGATGCATAGGCTCTAGAAGTTGAAGCCTCTGCATCAACCGAACTAAAATCGAACGGTGCCTACACGACTATGGCTCTTTCCCTCTAAACCGATGCATGTTGCACAACTCTATTGTGCCTCAATCTAGCTTTTTCACCCACCATAATGCTTATAATTAAACTGCACAAGCATTATGCAGATGAATCAAAATGAAATGAAGCCAAATAATGCATATAGAAAAATTCTAAAATGCATCTATAGATTCAGGAAAAATGTTGAAAAAATCCGGAGATGCATCTTTGTAATGTTCTGTAACTCAAAAGAATGAAAATGGAAGCAATACTATTTAATAAGACATCCAAAAAATGCATTGATAATTTAAAATACCTATAAAAAACTTTGCTCATTTAAATAACATCACCTAATGTATAATTTCATGTATATTGAAATAAAAAGTATAGATAAATAAAAAATTACCAAATGTGAGTTTAATATTGAGCTCTTTAAACTATTGGATATTGAGAAACTGGGAAGTGTGTTGAATGGGTCTGAATGTTTGTGAGATGAGAGAGTTTTCAGAGTTTGGAGATTTTGAGAGTTTAGAAAAGTGAGGAAGGAGAAGAGACTCTAGCGTGTTTTTGATTAAAATAACGTCTGGAGATTCATCTTCATAACTTATGGGGAGATTCATTTTGGTAAATTGCTTTATAACATTAGGGTCTAGCACAAAAATGAATGCGACTGGCGTGCGTCTGAAGATGCATTTTTGAATTCTAGGGGTAGTTTTGGTTTTTCACTAAGGTTATGAAGCAATACTTAGGGTATATTAAACAATTGCAAATAATTATAACATTTCCCCTAATGTTCCTTTTATTCTCTCGGAGTTGGATTGGGTTGTAGCTCATTGTGATGCTAATAAAAGCTCGTGTCCTTAAGTTTTAAACCTTCCCTTTCACAGAAAATTTGGAACCAATTGAGAGATGATTTGAGGATTATGTTTGATTTGTTCCATAAATTTGCATCATTACCTCAATCCTTTACCTATTATTTTCTGACCCTTATCTCCAAGTTTAAGTCCCTTTATCATCTGGACAACTTCCATCTTATTTCCCTGGTGGGATCCTTATATAAGTTGTAAGACAAAGTGTTGACTTTTATAATAAGGAAAGTTATAGATAAACGTATTTTCCCAAACCAATAAGTTGGTATCTTTGATGAGAGCTTTTTTTATCATAACTATTGCAGTGTTGGTGAATAGTTTCCCAACCCAAGAGATTAACATTTAAAGGGGGGTTAAATAAGACGATCGTTTAGCTCCTTTATTTTTCTTGTTAGTGATACTACTACAAAAAAAACCCATTTAACAAACGTTGGTAAAGATATATAATGACGTTGCACACGCGTTGTTATGTAGAGTGTTGTTGTATATATTGTACATATAATGACGGTCTGGGAACTTTTGTTGTAATCCATGACACGCGCCACATATCTCAACGGTTATGCTTACGAACCATTATGATATATACTCAGATATTGGGTTCGAAACCAATCAGTAGCAAATTTATACAAAAACAAAAATTACTTTTAGCCTCGGTTAGAATAGATAATCGTTGTGAAAGACTCATGGTTTATTATATTTTATATAAATTGCTTGTTTTCTATACCCTTCACTAAAGATATACAGGCATTCAAATTGACAAAGAAGTATATAATCTGAAAAATTAAACTATTCTTGAAAACCAATTTAATCAAACCAATGTTGTTTTTGAATTGCATGTGTCTCGTCATCATCTCATTTTGTTTACATATATTGTGGTATAATGATTTGACTCCTTAAATGCATCGCTAAATTTGATTATAGTTAAATTTTCATAAGAAAATTTGATCGGATAGTCTATCTTCTCATCCTCACTTATTATCGTAATTTTTATACTAAATTTTTTTACGATTATCAATGAGGGGGAGGAGGAGGACAATCCGATCAAATTTTCTTATGGATATCAAACTATAAACGAATTAAGAGATGCATCAGAGGTGCCTGATCATTATTCCATATTAAATGTAAAGAATGTGAGTTGAATAACGAGAAGCATGCCAATCTAAAAACAACAATAGTTTGTTTAACTTAGCTTTCAAATATAACTTAATTTATAGATTATAAGTATCTACCTCAATTTAAATGAATATATTTTAAGTGAGGCATATTAGTGAAACAAAAAATCTAATAAGAATATAATAAACTCAAAAAACGTCATACACTAGAACCAGATACTATAATTTATCATAGACTATATTAAACTATTACAAGAGAACATACCTTTTAACCACAATGACTTCATAATTTTATACTTATTTTTATTGTTTCTAAAACTAGGTAAGATTTGCAGCCACAGTTGTTTCCTTATTTACTACACATAGCTACACAAACGAGAAGACAAATCCGAAAAATGAGAACAATCAACAAAAACAACATGCAAAAAACGAGAAAATGGGAACTATCTAAAATAAGATTGAAGTAGAAAAAAAAAAATATATATATATATATATATATATATATATATATATATATATATATATATATATATGTGTGTGTGTGTGTGTGTGTGTGTGTGTGTGTGTGTGTGTGTGTGTGTACCTCAACAACTTATACTATAAGATTGCTACCACTATTATCATCTACCATGTTCATTTAGTTTTAGACTCTACAAGAAGGCATTCAGAATGAAGAAGCCTAAATAAAAAGCTTCATACCTCTTATATTCCTTTTTTGCAGATTCTAAAAAAAGATGAAGCTTCATACTTCTTATTAACTCATACATTCTTGCTACCACCATCATCATAATCATGTATCATCTTTACTATACAACTTCAGCTATTTCAAACAAGGAAATTAGTTAGTATTCAAAACAAAACCATCAAAAGTTGAAACAAAACCCTAAGAAGTGGGATTGTAACCCTAAGTAGAAGAATACCTTATTTTCAATAGTTACACAAAAAATATGTACATTATCACCATGTTCATCTAGTTTGTGAAGCAATGAAAAAGAAATACAAAGAGGAAGAAGCTTACACAAAACCTTCATACTTCATATATTTCTTTTCATTGTTTCTAAAACTAGACGAAGTTTGCTGCTTAAGATGGAAGAAGAAGAAGAATAATAAAAAACTTGCAACAAAACATATAATGAGGAATATCTTAATGGGAAATATGTAAATACATTAATGGAAGAAGATGAATACTTTAATGTATGAAGCACAAGAGGAAAAATGGGTGCTAGGGTTTCGCTGTGAATGAAACGGTGATAATCAGTCACTTAATTCGCTTATATGGGTAAATATTTCACAACGGTTAACGATAACAGCTATAATGAAACATTATTTTAATAATAAATATATCACAACAGTTAAATATAAGAACCATAACGATACCCCTTTTATATGGTACATGGTTCGATTCCTGACAACAATTTTGTTTATCAATTTTACATAATATATCACAACGGTTAAATATAAGAACCGTAGCGATGCCCATTTTAATATCAAAACCTTTGTTCTTCCCGGAAGAGAGAAACACTCATCCCAAGTATAATAATAATTTATGATTTTCCCCGTTTTTCAAAAAATATTGTTCGAGAATGTCAATCATTACAGTTTATCATCATTGCAAGCACTTAAATATCATATTTTTCATTTTCAACCTCATCTATAAATAGACGGTTTTACATTTCTTAATTATACATTCTTTGTAAAAATGAGTTCAACAAATGACAATGATAACACAAAAATCACAAATGAGGTCACAAATGAACAACGTCTTAGGCAAGATAAGGAAGGCCCACCATCTGGACCCTTGGTTGTCAAGGATACGACCTTAAGGGTGAGGAAGGCCAAGAAGAAGAAGAAGAAGAAAAATAAGAAGAAGCCGAAGAAGAAGACAAAGAAGCAGAGGAGAATTTTTTTTATAATTCTGATGAGGGAAGTGAGGAGAGAGTCCCTGATTGGGAAGATACTTTTGTTGTTATGGGCTATGACGATTGATAATATGTACTCTTCTTTTCTTGAATTATAATGAATTTTTCTTTGATATATATACATGTCTCTTTCACTTTTTTTGAATAAATTTTAAAGGTTAACACTAAAAAAAGAATTAATTGAAAATAGAAAAACAAAGATGAATTTTAAAGAAGTTTTGATCAAAATATTGTCTTTTCCTTAAAAATAGAAAAACAAAGATGAATGTTGTGTTTTGAGGTTAAAGTCACCATAACAGTACTATAAAATAAAATAAAATAAAATATATGTTTAAAATTTAAACAAATGGAAAAAAAATGTACTTGCTGGGAATCGATGTTTGTCACAACATGTATTACAATGAAGTTTTATCTGATATATATATATATATATATATATATATATATATATATATATATATATATATATATATATATATATATATATATATATATATATAATGGTTTTCTTGAATTATAATGAATTTTACTCTGATATATATACATGTCTCTTTCACTTTTTTTTTAATAAAGTTTAAAGGTTAACACTAAAAAAATAGTTAATTGAAAATAGAAAAACAAAGATGAATTTTAAAGAAGTTTTGATCAAAATATTGTCTTTCCCTTAAAAATAGATAAACAAAGATGAATGTTGTGTTTTGAGGTTAAAGTCACCATAACAGTACTATAAAATAAAATATATGTTTAAAATTTAAACAAATGAAAAAAACATGTACTTCCTGGAAATCGATGTTTGTTACAACATGTATTACAATGGTTTTAAATTTAACTGTTGTTGAATATGACATTATAAATCACCTGCAAAAAATTTAACCTATTACAATAGTGGGATACGAATCCATTGTAAACCTAGCGTCGTTATATGCGCATTTTGTAGTAGTGTGACAAATTAGATTAATGAATTATTTATGAGGGTTGTATAATACGTGCTTTCAAATCATTTTTTATTGGATATAAAAGTAAGCAAATTTCGAAAGTGTGAGATACAGTCCTTAAAACTTGCGCCCAAGCAAACAGTTCGAGATAAAATATCTCGTGAAATGTTAGAGCACCTGACTTAACATGTTGTTTCCCATTAATATGCAATAAATCACTAAACTCATCGTTTTGTTGAAGAGATCGTGCTCCGTTATCTACTTCTTCTAAGTCCAAATTTGGGTTTTCCTCTTAGATTTGGGTTTTTTTTTCCTTCATTTTTGTTATTGGAATTACTATTAGTTTCATTGTTGCATATATTCTCTTTATTTACTTTGAACCTACAAATTTTGAAGTTTGTATTGCTGTAGCAATCAACATTAATAAGATCCTGAAATGGAACAATAGAATGATGGTATCAAATTCAACAATACTAAAAATTGTTCCTGGTAAGTAATTAATTATACCTATTGATTTTGTTTTCTGTTTTTTTCTATTTGGGATATTTGATTTCCAATCTTTTGATTTATTGATTTTGAACATGTTTGGATGGATCTGATGTGTATATTATTTTTCTCAATTGGAAAAAGATTCACACTTGAGTGGAGTAAATTGATGGATGTGTATATTATTTTTTATTTTTTTTATTTGTTGAATTTTTTTTTCAATGCCTACATAGAATTTGTAAAAGGTCCTCTTTATTATGTTGGGATATTGATGTTATGTGTTTTTTTCCATGAATCTTAAATTAGGGTGGTTTCCTTGGAAATGACTGTGGAGGGGATAGTGATATACACTTTCTTTAACATATTATAATCTTATTCATAACTATTGGATGAATGATGATACCAAGTGTAGGTGATATCATTGGCAGAAGATATGGGTCCATCAAGATTCCTTATAACTAGAAAAAGAGTTGGGCTAGTATCATATCAATGTTTATATTTGAATTCTTGATTTCAATAGGATTTGTTACATTACATTTCAATATGTAAAAAGGTATTACTCCAATGATGTGAAAAAAGTTTCTTCATATATATAAATTTGTGAAGAAATTGTTGTGGAGGATCTCTTCAGGTCTATCTCTAGTTGGAAAGTTTTGATTCCTCATTGTGTTGGATAACAAGTAGTAATGATCTCCTTATGTTTATGGATGTGAACGGGTTTTGGAAGGTTATAAAAAGAGAAATTTAAAGTAGGTTTCAACCCAACTAGGTTTTGTTTAGTGCCAAAAAAATATTAAACTTAATGTCAGTCCAAGTCACAAATACAGATTACCATATACTTTCGCCATAAACCGACGTTATGGAACACAAGTAAGATAAATAACATCGCCTTAGATCGACACTACTTAAATTCCTTCAGCATAATAGTGTCGACACAAGGCGACATTAATTCTAAACATGTTTGTTCTCTAGTGTTAGTTTTTGTGTATTAACGTCCCTTTAATGTTTCGTTAAGTCGACATTGACATTAACGTCAACTTAACAATATGCTTTATTTCCAGTTTTGAGGTGTTTGCCGCGACACCGACGTTAGGTCGGTGCTAACACCATTAGCGTCAATTTTGTCTTTTAATAAGGGTTTTCAGATGACGCTAAAACGCAGTTTTCTTATAATACAGGTACATCAATATCATATTTGATTCTTTCAATTCATATCACCCCTGAGATTTCTTGTAATGGTTAATTTGTAATTGGATTAGAGTACTCCATGTATTCTTATCTAATTAATTTTGCTTATAAAGAAAATTAAATTATTAGTTTATTTCATTTGGATTCTAATTAGAAGCATTTTTTCAATCTTAAAGTGAGTTGTGTGGGGGCTAGCATTGAAAACTTCACATTTCAAGACTGAAAATTCGTGGGCATCTTAAAGTTTGTTTTGCTTAAATCATTTATATGTCGTATGGTGGCTTGACATAATTGGATTAGTGATAAAAAATAATGTTGAATAACGGTTTGCAATGTGAGGACCTATAGTTGCATATAAAAGAAAAACATTTTTAATAATTCATTGGAATTATAAACAACTATAATATTTTTCTCTAAGGAAATATATAATAGCTTAGAATTAGATTTTGATTTTTCTCTATAACAGGACAAATATAATTACACGTGGCGTCCGCATAAGATCTATCGCTCCCAACAAAAGAACCCCTTCCTAACGGAACATTTTGATTAGGAAAAGCCAAAGGACGAACCTTCCTGACCCCCTAGAACCGTGAGATCTAGGGAGATTATTCCCCCTCCCTAAGTGAGGAAAATTAGCGTGTAGTTTCTTCCCGTCGAACATGGCACTATCTAATTTAACCGCGAATATCCTAGCATCGTCACAATCCTTAAACCTCGTGAAACCAAACCTCTTACCAAACTTATTCCTTTTTGGTGGTATAACCACTTCAACGATATTCACTTCACATTTGAATAAAGCAAAAATGTCTTCCGCTTTCACCCTATCGGGGATTTTCGAGAAGTAAATTGAAATCAACTCCTCACCTCCAACATCACCTCCAGCCATCCCATAAGGAAAAGAATCCCAACAGGGGAATTCATTCCAGAAACCACGTCTCCTCACCTCCGTCTATCCCTTATGGTCCATCATTCTTCCAATCTCAAA
This sequence comes from Lathyrus aphaca, assembly GCA_963966055.1. NCBI lineage: Eukaryota > Viridiplantae > Streptophyta > Magnoliopsida > Fabales > Fabaceae > Lathyrus > Lathyrus aphaca. Next base: position 578,766,233 of record OZ014519.1, on the reverse strand, counting down.
ACAACACCCAGACAACAACCAAAGACGTAGAGCAGTAGCACAACCGAGCCGCCACATCAACACAAAAATTCTCCTTGGAGCCGAGGCCCATATCCCTAAGGATAGGAATTTAGTCCGAAGACTCCAAGAACATTTCTTATGAAGACAATGGCAACTAAAAGAACCAAATTGAAGAAACAAATGCCGAAGTGAAGGAACGAAATGAATGAACACAAAAATATGGGAGAAACACCTTAACTTTTGAGGTTACCGAGATGAAGGGAAGGAAATGGGAGTCTTCCGAGCCGGAAAAAATGCGTCAAAAGACGGAGAACCAAAAGTTCCCTTGCCCAGGTCACCTCCACACCCTAAATCCCTAAAAAACTCCAATCATGATCCCTTAAACAACAGTCGAAACCGGGTATAAACTGAAGAAAGAGGGTCGGATTTAGGGGGAAAACCCTAAATCGACAAGCTGTCAGAGACTCATGGGACCACCATAATCCTCCGTCAACCTTTCGTCATCGTCGTCAAGCTTTCATCATCGTGTAACTTCAACAAGCAACTCTTTCTCTCTATCTTACAAAACTAAACCCCATTAAACCCCATTAAACCTTTCTATTATTGTATATAACTTTGGATTTTTTTAAACCATGGAAGATGAGATTTTATTTTTTCTTCTGCAAATCCTAATAAAGTTTAGAAATTCGTGAAACCGAAACCCCATTAAAGTGTAAAGAAAAACCAATTATAAATGAATTGTATCCGAATATGTATGAGTAGAAATTATTAATTAAATCCTTCTTATGAAAGGAGAAGAAATTGAAATCTAGGATTGTTTTAATTGAAAAGGGGAAGAATACGACGGATGGGGGTTTATTTCAATTGAAAAGGGGAAGAATACGATGAATCGGGGTTGGTTTCAACTGTATCATTTTATTATGTAATTAATAATAATAATAATATTAACATATTATTATTATTATTATTATTACATTTTAAATTTATATTATTTATTAAATATTTAAATAATATATTTTTTGATGACGTGGCAAATTAATTCAAGCTTGGTTCAATTATTATTTTGCCACATCAGCGGTGACTATGTCATATAGACCAAATTGAAGAGGAGATAAAAAAATCCCAAGTTAATTCAAAGTAAGAGACTTAAAATTGTTTTTAAAGGGACACTAGAAATTTAGAAAAATATAAGGAGGCTAAAACTGCAATCAAATCAATAAATTTTTATAATCTATATCTCTTATATCTATTCTTACATATAAATTATTTTATTTCAATAATTACTTAAAAAATTATATACCAGACATGAATTATCTTAATATAAATAACTTATTGATATTTATAAATATACAAATATTATGATAGAAGAAATAAAATCATATGCTTAGAAAAAGCATAGTTATTTGTAAAACTAATTATTCATTCGGCTAAAACTAATTGTTCTGGACAATCTTTGATTGTGTTGCAGGGTAGTCAGTTTTAAAATTTTCATCCAAGAAAAAGAAACATTATTATAAAGTGGTAAAAAATTGTATATTCAATAAATAAGAAAATCTAAAAATGGTGTGATAACTAACATTACCTTCACTTGTTATAACAAGGAATATAATAAGAAAGATGGCCAATGCATAAACAAACAATAGTAAGTGAGCCATACGTTTTTTCTTCTTTGCATACAATATAAATAAAACTTTTATCCTTTTATAAGTAATAATTTTATTCTTTGTTACCATGCTATAATAGGCCAAATGTGTGAGAATAATGATGAAATGATGTTATGATGACTATGTTGTAAAATGATACTATGTAGTATTGATAATATGAGTAGGCAAAGTAGATGTATGAATGATGAATGATGTATAATGATGAATGTTGATGCAAATGTTGATTAAGATGATTATGTTGTCGTTGTTGTATCGTGCATTCATGTCATTCTTATGATGATTGAGGCTTCAATCCCATAGTGTGGATTGGGGTGTTGTTGTTTATGTTGTGCTCCCTTGTGGAGGGTTGATGGCTCAATGTCCATCACATATTGAACTTGGTACCACATGCATATTAAGAGGAATGCATTTCATTATTGGTGGCATAGCATGATGTATTTGTTACAATGATGTGATGAATTTGTTGTATGTGGGTGAGTCTTGATTTAAATGATGTGTTGTTGCATGATTGTCTTATAATCCCATCTTTATATTATCTATATTGAATGCGAATTTACTCACCCTGCCAGCCTTTTGTGATGGTCTATTATGCCATCCCACAGATTCTCAAGAATAGTTCGATGATCGGAAGTAGCTCGGAGTGCGTCTCTTGTCGTTTATAGAGTCTAGGTGGTGTCTTCCTCTGTGTCGTGTAACACTGGGGAATGCTTGGATTATTTTTTATGTTTTTGTTTATTTTTAACATATGATTGATGATGTTTTGGATTTTCAATTGAATTTTTAAACTATGTTGAATAGAGTTGACAATAATGATCTGTTGCATATTTAAATGATGTTTTGTTTCTAATTATGATGCATTGACACAACCCGTGTTATGGGACAAGACACATAAATGATTTTTTGTGATGTATTGATGAAGTGTGATGCCCAAAAGTGGCTCAAGACAATTGAGAATATCTTTAGAGTGATGGTGTGTATGGATGCGCAGAAGGTATAGTTTGGTACCCACATGTTGTCCGAAGAGGCTGAAGACTGGTGGGATAATACCGTCAGTGTCTGGAGGATGTTGGTACTGTGGTGACATGGGCAGTGTTCAAGAGAGATTTCCTGGGGAAGCATTTTCCAGAGGATGCTCGTGGTAAGATGGAGGTAGAATTCCTTGAGTTAAAGCAAGAAAATATGATGGTAGTAGAGTATGCAAATCTAAGAATGTAAAAAGAAGTAGAGAAGGTTGTATATGATTAGCGTTTTGTTAGAATTTGTGGATAATTAAGAATGAAATTATTATTTCTAATTCAACTTAAAATATAGTCGATATAATTTGGAAGGTTAAATTCATGATTTGGAGATGGTGTTTTTTATGAGATATTTATTATCCCAATTACAATTTGTACGAATTCGACAAAGACCCATTGCTATTTTTGTCTTAAGTTTCAATTGGTCGGAAATCTCTTCATTTTTGTCGAGCTTAGTCTCGTTCCTTTTTTGTAATAAGGTGGAGTATCCTTTGTTCCTTGCTTATAAAAAAATACTTGTATTTATACAATAAATTTGGCTTAAATTTCGTTTTAGTCCTCCTTCTTACATTTTTCTAAACTTTTAACCCCCTTTAAAAAAACTCAGCTTTTAAATCCCTTACTTTGAATTATTTTGGAATTTTTTTGGTCCCCTCTTCAGTTTGGTCTATGTGGCATGGTCAGCGCTGATGTAGCAAAATAATAGTTGACAAATTATTAATTAAAGTTATTAGCCCTTTAATATTACCTTAATATTAGTGACTAATCAAATATTTACAATTATTTATTATAAAAAATATTATTTATTCAGATCTAGAATTCCTCTTTCAAGTTCATCTTCATTATCCCTAACGTATCTCAACCCACAAACCCATAATTTCTTCTCATCCTTCAAACTTTTCAATTAGTTTCATATTTGATCAATTTCTCCTCCATCTCACCAAACTGTTCAACCATCTGTTGGAACATGATTTTGTCTTTCAATCAATTTCATCATATACAATTTCACGAATTTCTCCTCCTTCACATATTGATTATTGTAGAAACTAACCTTCCACCATAAACAATTTCATCATCTGTTTTCAACAACCAACTCTTTCTCTCTATCTTACAAAACTAAACCCATTAAACCCCATTAAATTTTTCTATTATTGTATATAACTTTTGGATTTTTTTTCTTCTGAAAATCCTAATGAAGTTTAGAAATTCGTGAAACCTAAACCCCATTAAAGTGTAAAGAAAAACCAATTATAAATGAATTGTATCAAAATGTGTATGGGTTGAAATTACTAATTAAATCCTTCTTTAAAAAGGAGAAGAAATTGAAATCTAGGATTTGTTTTAATTGAAAAGGGGAAGAATATGATGAATGAGAGATTGTTTCAAGGGAAATGCTAACATGTGCCTTAAGGGCACATATTAATAACCTATTTATAGAAATATTCTCTTGAAATGTGTGTGTTTAATTTTATTAAACTTTCAATATGATTTAATTATATTTAATATTTATTAATTATAGTATCTTTAACATGTGTCCTTAGGGCACATGTTAACATGACCCTTGTTTCAATTGAAAAGGGGAAGAATACGATGAATCGGGGTTGACTTCAACTGTATCATTTTATTATGTAATTAATAATAATAATATATTATTATTATTATTATTATTATTTTATTTTAAATTTATCTTATTTATTAAATATTTAAAATAATATATTTTTTAATGAATTAACAAATTAATTCAAGTTTGGGTCAACTATTATTTTGTCACATCAACGATGGTCATACCATATAGACCAAATTGAAGAGCGGATCAAAAAACCCCAAGATAATTTAAAATAAAGGACCTAAAAATTGATTGTTTTTAAAAGGAGACTAAAAATTTAGAAAAATATAAAAAAGGAGACTAAAACTGCATTCAAATCAATACATTTTTATAATCCATATTTCTTACCTGACTATATATGCTTTCATATAAATTATTTTATTTCAATAATTATTTAAAAATATATATAACAGACATGAGTTATCTCAGTATAAATAAATTATTGATATTTATCAAAATACAAATATTATGACAGTAGAAATAAAATCATATGCTTAGAAAAAGCATAGTTATTTTTAAAACTAATTATTCATTCGGCCAAAACTGACAAAAACCATCAATGCACTTTGGATCCATATTAAATTGTTCTGGACAATCTTTGAATGTGTTGCAGGGATAGTCGGTTTTAAAAATTTCATCTAAGAAAAAAGAAACATTATTATAAAGTGATAAAATATTATATATTCAATAAATTAGCAAATCTAAAAATGGTGTGATAATTAACATTACCTTCACTTGTTATAACAAGGAATATAATAAGAAAGATGGCCAATGCATAAACAAACAATAGTAAGTGAGCCATTCTTTTTTCTTCTTTGCATACAATAAATAAAACTTTTATCCTTTTATAAGTAATAATTTTAATTCTTTTGTTAATTTTAATTAAATTGTTTTTACCACTATGGTGTTGCAAAAGTCATTTATAAAAATAAAACTAATGCTAAATACCTCTAATTAAATTATGTGGCGTGTATCTCTTAATCTTATTCAATTGTCACTAATATGTGGTCTTTTCTTTTGTGTTTTGAAACATTTTATAATGTATGTTTTTATAGTAAAATGGTACAGGTAGGTGGTTTTTCTAGTCCATTAGAAAATATTTATCGTAGAGACTTTAATATCGAAATATTGATTATAGAGATTTTAATCATTTTATTTGTTAGATGAATTTGATTGATCTTCACTAGCTAGAGAGAAAATTTACTTCGTTCTAATCTAATGGAAAGGCAGTCAGAAGGCTATATCGAATTCTTTGCCTAATGTATGGTGGAATCAAATTTTATTTCCTGTTATGATGGAGTCGTTTTATGCTTTTTTTAATTAATTTATTTGAAATACTATTCTTACGGGGATAAAAGTTGAAATCGGTGCTTCGACAACAAGTTCTATAAGTTACATTAAAACTCCTGCATTAACAAATAATAGATGATGAAGTAGAAAAGCAATAAACATCGCAAACAATTGTTTATCCAGTTAGGTGAAACTACACCTATGTATACGAGATTGAATCCACAACCCAAGAAAGAAAATTAATTATTAGCAGTTTAATACAATTAGACTTACAAATAACAACAAACCCTATGTTGTTATTGTCTATTTCTAGCACTATCCAATGACTTTTTATTTAGAGTCCCCCACCCCCACTAAATATGAGAACCTACTCATTTTCTTCTTTACCACAAAATCAGTGACAGAGGAAAATAATCATTAAACCCCAGTGACCAACTTCAATCTTCACAAGATGAAAGAATGTTGAATATTACAACTCAGCTAGACAAACCTTCTATGTCAAGTTACTAAAACATAGATTTGTATATAAGCAATGTTGATTACAACTCAACTAGGCAAACCATATATTTCAAGATACTAAAACATAGAGATATACATAAAGATCCCACATTAATCCTATTAGGGCATTAGCGTGGAATACACGATATAAAACCTACCACTCTAAGATCTTCAATGGGAATGCTTACTTTCCAATGTAGGTTTGAACTTCTTATATAGTAATGTAACTCTGAGCTTTTCTCCTTGGATAATATATATGAATTCCTCCATAAATAATGCATAATATGTTTGATATTTGATTTGTTCCTTGAATATCTCCTACAATACATGACTTGTTTATTGTGAATCAGATACCTTAGAAACAAAGTATAATTGGTTCCTTGATCAGTCAAGAAACCCACAAGGGTTAGGTTTAGGGTAGCCATGGATAACAACAAAGATCGGTTATAAACTGTTATTCTTTCCTTTCTCTTAAAAAAAGATTACAAGTATACAAGAATAACAAATAACCTCTCTCACTTTTGAATTAGGGTTTTATCTTCCTATTTTCCCTTATTTTAAAAGATGAGACACTAGTATGCTATTTATAAGAAAACTAACATACTAACCTAATGGGCTTTTTAACAATTACCCATTACAAGCTAACTTAGCGTACAATCTAACTTAAATAATTAGATCCATAACACAAGGCCCAATTAAACAACAACATGTGAGCGGACTTCGGCGATATGCTAAACCTTGAGTTCGTTCCAATATCTCACAAATCTCCACCTTGGAACAAACACTACAATATCAAGGAAACAATTAAACATACATACTAGAATTGACTTCGACTATAATATGTATAACTTCTGCACTAGCATGTGAACCAACTTCGACTTCATGCTAAACCCCTTTCTTATCAGAGTTCGATCCAATATTCCACAAATCTCCACCTTGGACCAAACTTTATACCAACAATAAAACAAAACTAGTTTTCTTCATGCAACATTATCAACCGCATACAATGGAAAAACTTGCAACTAGGTAACATATTTTCAACTGCCATTAATGCAACATTCATGGCCGCATCTTCCTTCAAAGCTTCCAAACAAACCCGCTGAACCAGTAGGACTTTCATATTCAAGCACCACAGACAAAAATCGTTCACTCCGGTGAACTTTTAAATCTCTTACTTTGTTGAAAGAATCTTCTCCATGCTCACCGCACCAATTTGTTGTGAATCAGATACCTTAGAAAAAAAGTATAATTGGTTATTTGATCAGTCAAGAAACCCACAAGGGTTAGGGTTTAAGGTAACCAAGGATAACAACAAAGATTGGTTATAAACTACTATTCTTTCCTTTCTCATAAAACAAGATTAAAAGTATAATGGAATAACAAATAACCTCTCTCGCTTTTGAATTAGGGTTTTATCTTCCTATTTTCCCTTATTTTAAAAGATGAGAGACTGATATGCTATTTATAAGAAAACTAACATACTAACCTAATGGGCTTTTTAACAATTACCCATTACAAGTTAACTTAGGGTACAAGCAAACTTAAACAATTAGATCCATAACCCAAATATTCCACACAGTTGCCATCCATAACCCAATTAGATTAATTCTGGAACCAAGATGCTAAAAGATATCTGTTATGATATCGCTCAGGAGAACTTCTGTGAAAGTATGAAAGAAGTGGTCACTAGCTTGGAGAAGAAGAAAACTCTTCTTCTGGATGATAAACCTTGGAAAGAACCCGAGCCAAAGGAACCCCTCTCTGCATTTCAGCTAATCATTGTTCCTTATGCTGAGGATAAAAGTAAATAAGTTGTTGAAGAATATTCTACTGAAGAACCTTTTGTGGAAACTTCTACTCAAGCTGCTACAATGGTTGAAGAAGCTACCCCAACATCTTTGGTACTGAAGACTCTGTATGAACTGAATAAAGAAAATGAATTTGTCAAGATGAGGTTGGACAAGCAAGATGAAACTAATGCTGAACTCAAGATAATGATTGGACAACAAGTCGAATCAACTTCTCAGATCAAGTCCCTTTTGGAAGCATTAGTCATTAAGATTAACCCCCAACCTTGATCATGTTTAATGTTTTTTTCTTGTTGTTTTGTTATGATGTTCTCTATGTTTATTTGATTAATGAAGATCTTATGTTTTTGGTTGTGTTTACTTATATATCTTTTTCTTATTATCTGTCTTTTTGAATTATGACATAAAGGGGAAGAAAGTAAACTATTTTGATCTATAACAGCTTACCAAGGCTAAGCTTCAAACATCCTAAAACTCTAATAAAATTGTCTAAATTATTTTTTAACGAACACGGTAAGTAATTAACTCAGGGGGAGCGTAAGCTACAAGAACTTCTCATGGAAATTTATGAATAAACATCTCCTCATTATAAAGGGAGTTTCTATATCTTTTGTTCTTTTAATTTCAATCAAAATATAATGTTTTGTCATCATCAAAAAGGGGGAGATTATTAAAACAAGATTTTGATTCTACTTCTCTATTATAGTTTTGATGATAACAATATTTATAAGAACAAAATATAGCACTTAAAATTATCTTCTATGTGCAGGACATAAGTTCTCATGATAAGCTAATATGTAAAGTGTTCAACATCTTCTAGAGTGAAGCACATCATTTAAAGAAGATCTGATATATCAAGTTTAATAAGAAGTTAAATAAATTTACTTCATCCAATAAATATTCTCATCAATCAAACACTCAACAAAGAGGCATACTCAATAACAACTTCAAATACTCAATCAAACAACATCGTTAATTTCGCCTGATTTCAAAATTAACACAGTTTTAATTTAACAACAAAATCATCAAACCCTAATTTCTAATTTCAAAAAATTCTAAATTAACAAAACCTTAAAATCAATATATCATACCTTAATAACTTCAATGTTGAAGATAAATGCTTCTAAATTGACTATGATTTAACATAATAGCTAAAAACACATCCGAAATCGATAAAAAAATTGCTAGTGAGAGCATGAGCAAGTTTGATACACCGTTGGAACTGTCAATGAAAAAGATGAGAGAAATTAGGGTTAATGAGAGAATTAGAGAGAGAAGTGAAAAATTAAATTGAGAATGCAATTTTTTTTATTAATCTTTTGATATCTAATTATTTGTTATTTAATTCAATTTATTTACAATAAATAATTAAGGGTCTTATTTATAAAACATTATTAATATTATATTAATTAGAAAATAAAAAATAAATATAAGTATTATTTTTAAATATAAGTATTATATTTAAATAATTTGTATTCTTTGACAAAAGAATTGAAAAGTGACTTAAGTGACTACAGTAGATGCAAAGTGTAAACCTACAAAATCCAGGGGGTGTAAATAAAATAAAAATGTAAATTATTAGTGCAAATTTAAAAAGTTGAGAGGGTACAGTTGCATCCCCTAACTACCATGTAGATCCATCTCTGGTTCCGTTATAGATATTTTTTATTACTGGCCATATTTTATTATTGGTTATTAATAGCTAATTATGAATTTTTGTAATATGCAATGGCCAAGTATATCTCAATAAAGATGTTGTCTTATTTATATTTCCAACAGCTACTTCATTTATGTTATTTCTTCTGGAACAAAAAAGTTGTTAATGCTTTTTTAGTTTTTAATTTTTAGTTTTTTTCTTTCATTTTGGTGATTTTCTTAACACTTCTTATGCTAACTGATACGGTCCTAAACCCCTTTTTATTTGCTCAACAACTTATAAGAGTACAAATATTATTACCGTATGTTAGAGATATCCTAATGTGTGTCATTAGTTTTAGTTAAGAGTATTATATTAGTGAGTCCAACTCAGCTTAGTCTATTTTTCATTTCCTTATGTTTGATTGGTTGTATATAAACTTTTATCTTGTACTGTTACGATTACAAAGCAAATACACATTCATCTCTATGTTTTCATGCTAACTACATTTGTTACTCTCAACTCATTGAGTGAAGTTGCTCACGCTTTCTTGTTCTTGCTAGCATGATGAATCTCAGATTCTAACATGGTATCATTCGCCGATCGATCATCCATGCTTCCCTGATCGTTCTACTGTTTGTGTTAGTTTTTTCCTTTATTGTCTCCAGGTTCGTCAGCTTCTGTGAACAACATCAATGGCGTCGGAAGAAAATCAAGAATCGTTTGTGCGCAATCAAGGTTTCTCTCAAGAAGCTTCGCAAGGGTTTGCCATGGCCAAATCTTCAAATATGTTTGGTCCAAAGCTCTCTATCAAGCTTCAAGAAAACAACTACCTGCACTGGAATCAACAAGTGTGTCGCTCCTTGGATTTCCATCCTGGTATAAACGCGAAAGTGGCGCGGAAAGAGGTAGAGTCGCCAGCCAGGCATTTTTATCCCGAAGGAACGGGAATGGTAATGATGCACAAACCAGAGAAAAGAAAAGAAAGGACACATGCGAACCAAAGAGACTGGGTTCGGGAGTCGGTTACGACCTGGGAAGGGATTATCACCCCAGATCATCCGCCGTACCCGACGGGATCCACGCTTGCAAAGAAACTGTTTCAAAGGGTGAAGAAATGAAAACTGCTACGAAAGAAGGACTGGAACAAGATAAAAGAAAAGGGGAAAATGTAGGGAAAATAAAAGAGTGTGCTCGAACGGGCCCTACCCCGCTGCCTACGTAACTCACTGGACATGTGGATCAGAGTCGCCGTAGTTCCCCTAACTAGGGGTGGAAAAGATTACTTGTGTCTTAAGGCTTGAACTGCCTATGTCAATGCTCAGGTGTTGCAGGCTCGAACGACGAGTGCGTTACCGTCTTGCAAAATAACAAGTAGGAGCAAGTTCGCACGAAAAGAGTGAATGTGATGAGAAGAGAAGTCCCGAAGGAGAGATGCTTATTGTTTTTCCAGTGTTTTTTATGAGTTTTCTGCTTTGAAGTTTGCATAGGTAAGTGTACCTAAGTCTTACTTAATGGAATGCGTACTTCTTACATCATCCCGAAATGGAATGCGCAAGAAGCTCACTTATCTATGGAGGAAATCCTCAAACCTAGTCTCACAAGTGAAGGCTCAGACACACTGACCAACTTGCATTTATTAAGTGTTTTTGTGGTTTTTGGTTAAGAAGTATTTTTTAGATTTTCTTTGTGAAGTAATCTCATGCTAAGACCTATCCACCACGAGGGATATCCTACACCTCGCCCCGAAACAGAACGCGTGCAAGTATCTCATAGCAAAGTCTCGTGTCACATGAGAAGACTCGTCATTTATTAAAGTGACTTAAAGTTAAGTTTGAAGATGAGAAGAAAGAGCACCAAAAGGATCTCAAAGGTAAAATCTAGTGGGGAAGACTACTCCTAATGTTATCATGCATCAGAGTCCTAGGTTAGTGAGGTTTGGATTCTATCCTAATGAAGAAGGAAAGAAAAGAGAGGAAAAGAAGAAAGGAGCAGACAACGCTAGAAGACAAATTACTTCTCTAACGAAGTTAAGTTGTTTCTAAAAGGGAAGGAGATGGAGTTAATCACAAGATGGAATAAGGCACATCAAAAACTCAAATGAGAAAGTAAAAATAAAGGATGAGATGAATACTTGAAATGTGGATACCCCCCACACTTCACTTACCATGAGCCCCTACAAGGAAAAGTTAGTGAACCACATAAGCATAAGATGAAAATAAGAATATTCAACAATACACAAACCCAAAACAAAGGTCACAAACCAAACACAACCAAAAATTCAGTACCTAAAACCTATAGGTGACCTAAAACAAAGACCAAGAAAACCTAATAGGATGACATAAATGCCTTCCTCAAACTATGTTAGAAAGAAGGAAGAAAGAGGCACGAAAAACTACCTAGGAAACAAGACACCAAACAAATATCAAAGGTCACGAGAAAAATATGAAATTAAATCTATAAAGTCAATAACTAGTAGCAAACAAAGTATCCAAATGACTCACAAAAATTCACAATAAAACTGTACCAAATAACCGCACAAAGTCGCTTGTGAACAACTAACGAAATCTCACAAACACAAATCCTAAAACTATGGACAAAATGAAATTAAAAATATGACAAAAATATTTTTATGTAATTTTCTGAGTCTATGAAATGATGAAAAAAGAACGAAGTCAAAATGTTAATCGAGGCGGAAGAAATAAAATCTACAAGATAATGCGTTAATATGGAAATTAAATGAGAAAGGAAATTAAATGAAAATTCGAAATAAAATGAGAAATTAATAAAAATCAGAAAATAAAAATGCACAAAGTTTCTAAAATGAGTTATGATGTTAAAATAATTTTTATGTAATTTTATAAAGAGTTTTGGTATTTTAAATGAATTAAAATCTAAATTATGCAAAAAAGAAATAAAAAAAAAAAAAAAAGAAGAAGACAAAGGAAAAGGGGGTGCAGTCTTAGTAAAACAATAGTTCAAACACGAGAATTGGGCCTGGAGGGAGGTGGCAATAGCAAAGTAGAGGGAGGCCCAACACGCAAGGGGCTGAGGGTGTACGGTGGGTTGCGGTCAACAGAATTGACTTTGAATGGAAGGCGTACGATCAGAGGACTTCTAAATGTATGCTCATCGAATGGTTATGAAAACGCAGGGAGTATAGCATTATGGTGGAAACGTGTGCAGGAAATGAAAGAGAAAGGTCCTACCGGACGGTGACAAGTGTCACCGCCGGTATGGACAGAATCACAAAAACACATCCAATCTTATCCCTATCTCATCGGTACTCACAATTCCTTTCATTAACTCTCATAACATTTTATTAAAATCTCTTAACAAAACTTTATTAACATCTCTTTATCACCATGAACTCCAAGAAAAATCAAAACAAAAACAACAAATGAAATCACAAACACACTCCAACACACAGAACACGATTTCTCTCTCTACTTCTTCGTCTTACGTCGGCAAATGCTTCTTCTTCATCAACCTAAGTCACGCCACCGTACGCACCGCTTGAGAGCCACCTCTAAACAAATTAACCTCCACAAAAATACTCACACAAATCTCACCTTAAATCCGAAAACCAAAATCTCAAAAACAAAACCAAATGAACGGATTGGAGTAAACGAGCACAAGAACAACGAAGAAATCGTATGCAACGCACAATTTACACTTCAAAGAAATTCCAGATAAGTATAACCATTATGGTTTCTAGGCTTTGGACCTCTTGATTTGATACAATGAAAGATAATGGATCCTCAGGTGCGCACTCCCTTAGGAAAGTCTGAACGCTCGGTCCAACTAGCTGACACCTACCCTGCCCCGGGTTAAATGTTATGGTTATTTTTCCATGTAAAAAGATACTCCTACTTCAAGGCTCAAATGGGTCAACGAAGGCTTATCTCCCTTATATCTCCGGTTTTTGGGATTTGAAACAAAGCATGTACATCGTCAACATGGTCTTATTCAAGAGCACATAATTGGAGATTTTTGCGTTTTCATTTCGTCATCCTCCATCACAGAGTTTAAGAACAACAGTTGGTATTGCAATCCACACACAAAATTATAAGTAAAATACGAATGAATTACTTCAAGAAAAACTTGTGCATTTCATTAATTAACATTCAAGAACAGACAAAATTCATGTGTGCATACAAATGTTTAAACAAACATATAAAGCTACACATGAAAATGCAGCAAAGAAACTGAACATTGCCATCATTGAGGAGACTTGACTCTGTCTGGACCTGTTGATCTTGAATACTTTTAGTAGTCAGTAGCTTTTTCCTGATGGAATTTGTAGACTTCAATCAAATGACCACGTGTCAGCACCATACTTCATTCCCAATTATTCTGACCTGAAGCTTTCAACGTTCAAACATTGACACGAGACGTCTAGAAGAAAAGTAAGACTGAGAGATGAAGTTGACACATAAGGTTGCTCGGAAAGACCTGACGATCTTCTGCCTACGTATCTCCATTGACCAAAGACCAATGAAGAATCAGAGCGACGTAGTTCCCCTCAACAGGGATGAAAATGTAGTACATAAACTAACCATTCTCATAGTCGCTCTTAAAAATCAATATGAGAATCACCTTCACACCTATCCTCAATAATTTCCTCCATAACATGAGTTGATGAACCCACATGACCAAGCGAAGAATTGTTAACTTGAATGCCTTGAGGCATCACTGAAATCAAGCCATACTCAATCAAATCCTGAACTTTATCCCTGAGAGGCTTGCATTCTTCACCTGAATGTCCTGGTGCGTTGCCATGGAATCCACATTGAACATTGGGATCAAAACTCGGTGGGTATGGAAAAGGAACCGAGCCCGGTTTCTTCGGCACTATCAATCCACTATCGATCAGGCGTGGAAGTATCTGACTGCATGGCACTGGCATTGGATCAAAATACCTTTTCGGTCTCTTAGTGTAGTAACGACGTCTCTGTGGAGTATGCCTCTGTTGGCATGGTTGTTGCTGATACTGAGGAGGTTCACTATTAACAGACATTTGATATACAAATTCAGAAGGTTGCTGACTCTGAGCAGTTGAAATGCATGGGTACTGTTGATAAGTCAATGTAGTTGGAGGATCTTCCCATATTGCATCAATCACATCCTTTCCTTGGGAACTGATAACATATTCATTCTCATCAATTGAGCTATCTGAAATGCCTTGGATCTTTCCCATCTTGATAAAACTCTCAATGCGTTCTCCAACTATCACCAAGTCTGAGAAACTTGACGTTCCACTGCCACTCAACCTCTCCAAGTACGGCCCCTGCAAGGTCTCTATGAAAAGATCAACCAATTCTCTATCTGATAGAGGGGTTTGCACCTGAGCAGCTACTTCTCTCCACCTCTGGGCATACTCTCTGAAAGATTCACCATCTCCTTGGGATAAACCTTGCAAATCCATGCGGCTAAGAGCCCTGTCAAGATTGTAGTCATACTGCTTCATAAAGGCATTGGCTAGGTCTGACCATGATTGGATATGGCTACTCTCTAACTGCATGTACCAACTCGATGATGCCTCACTCAGACTGTATTGAAAGCAGTGAATCATCAGTTTTTCATTATGCTCATATGAAGTCATCCTTCTGCAAAACCTCACCAAATGTTGCCTTGGACAACTATCCCCTTTGTACTTTTCCAACTTCGGTACTTTGAACTCTGAAGGTATTACAAGGCCATGTACTAGACACATGTTCGCAGCACTTAGATCAATGACATTACGACTTTGAAGGGCTTTAATCTCTTCCTCCAACACACATAATATTTCTTCTCTCTCCACAACTCGTGGATCTTGGATTCTCACCACATGGATTGCCTCCTAGGAACCTGGCAAAGTGAAAGCAAAACTGTGATAATCTGCAGCATCAACAGAAGAAGAATGTCCACTCTGGGTGACCAGATGCTCTCGAACATCTAGGTTCTCAACAAGGATCTATGTAGGATGAGCTTGAGCGGAATTGCGGCCACCTTTCCTTGCCAAAGTCTTCATAGCCTCCAAAAGTTGGTCCCATTGATCTCTTGTCAACCCAACACTTGCAAACTGGCTTTTCTCTCCAGGGTCCATGATCTGTCCAAAAGTTGCTTCAAGTCTGATACAAGAGCTAGAATCTCAATTGTAAATGGTGAACAAAGAACGGACGAGCCCTTCCCGCGGAACATAAATGCGATGCAAATTCTATGAGATGCCATGTTCTGTTATTTTTGGGGAATCTATCTATTTTGATTCATATTTTGATACAGAAAAAATCTAACATTTTGATTCAGATATGAGATCCTCGGAAATAACTGAACATGTATGCTGAAATGCTATGATGGCATGTATGCAACTAGCAAGTGATCGGGAACTGGTGTCTGTCCGGATACGGAACACTGAGTTGAGAACCAAGTGTCTGAACCCAAAGGTCCTCTGAATAATAACTCCCAGATAAGAACTCAGAACCACAGATCAAGAACTCTAGAACCATAGTAACCGGATCAAGACATAAGATCACACTGATGATGAAGGGTATGTTGAAGTCAAGGGTTCCTGCAAACCTGTAAACCCCTCCCATTCTCACGAGTGTGCTCCGGGTCAAACATCACAAACTCTCAAAACCGAATAGCAATAATACGTTTACCATTTCCGAGAAATGGCTCATGACCAGATCAGGGAATCGGTTTGGCATTATGTACTACTCAGGGAGGTCTCAGCGTGAGTCTGGGAAAACAAGCATCCCCTATAAGTCCCCAGCTTCGAGTGCTGAAATCGAGAAACGATAGTACATTCAGCCCGTAGGATACAATACTATTGTCATACGATCAGATGCTTTGAATGAGTTCCTATAAGAGAACCAGACCATCTTATGCGAGTCCCCTGTGGACTCTCGGGTGCGAATGAGTTTGCCAAAGAATGTGGTCTGCCACTGTCACCACTAGAGAGGGTTGTTTCCATAAAGGTTCTCAATGATCGGTCCCCAGATGCACATATGTATCATGGTCCTATCCCGAAGTGGAGGAAATCCCCACACAAGATATTTCCAAGATGGTCGCAGTCTGGGTGTGAAACACATCACCACTCATCATTTCACATGCGAGTAAAACGTGTCCACGCTAATCCTAGGGTGCACTCAAACCGGGTATTTGGCTTATCTCTCAGTAACAGTATCACCCGAGTCCCACCAAACAGAAGAAATCCAGTCCAGACAATCCAGTAATAATATGATGTATGAAAATAAAATACTAAAAACTGTAAATAAAGTTATAAATAAACTGTAAATAAAATAACAGTAAAATACACAGGTGTCGCTCCCCGGATTTCCATCTTGGTACAAACGCGAAAGTGGCACGGAAAGAGGTAGAGTCTCCAGCTAGGCATTTTTATCCCGAAGACACGGGAATGGTAATGTTGCACAAACCAGAAGAAAAGAAAAGGAAGGACAAAGGTCTTGCGAACCAAAGAAACTGAATTAGGGAGACGGTTACGACCTGAGAAGGTATTAGTACCCCCAGATTGTCCGTCGTACCCGACACGATCCACGCTTGCAAAAAAAATCTACTTCAAAGGGTGAAGAAATGAAAGTTGCTGCAAAACTGAAACTGAAACTGGATAAGAAAGAAAAGAAAGGGGGCAAATGTAGGGAAAATAAAAGAGTTCTCGAACGGGCCCTACCCCGCTGCCTACGTACCTCACTAGACATGAGGCTCAGAGACGCCGTAGTTCCCCTAACTAGGGGTGGAAAAGATTGCTTGTGAATTAAAGCTTGAACTGCCTATGTCAATGCTCAGGTGTTGCAGGCTCGGACGACGAGTGCGTAACCGTCTTGCAAAGTGACAAGTAGGAGCAAGTTCGCGTACGGAGCGAAGGAGATAAGAAAAGAATTCCCGAAGGAAAGACGATGTTTGGTTGTTTGTGTTTTTTAGAGTTTTTTTTATTGGTGTGGCACAAGAGAATGAACTCAAGCTCTTTTCCATGGAATGTGTACTTGTTACTACATTCCAAGATGGAATAATAGAACAAGCACACCAAGCAAGGAAAACTTATCCAATACTTGTTTCCAAGGGCAAGGGCCTAAATTCATTGACTTGTTGAATTTATTAGGTGCTTTAGTGATTAAAAATGAAGAAGTGTTTTTTAGGGTTTTTCTTGATGAAGATGACTTCATGATCCGACTTGTGCACCATTCTAGACAAATGCACTATTCCAAGATGGAATGAATACATATGCCCCATGGAATAAGGCTATTACACAAGAAGTGACTTCTTTCTTTATTAATGTTTTTTTTAGATTTTTGTTTTGAGATGCGAAGAGAAAGAACCAAAGGAGCAAAAAGGTAAAAGTCTAAAATGGGGAAAGACAAAACCTAAAGTTATCATGCAAAGTGATCCTAAGGTTAATGAGGTTTCTATTATCCTAAGAGAAAAGAAGAACCAAAGAGGAGAAAAAAGAGGAGGAAAGCTAGCAAGCATCTTACTCCTCTAGAGGAGATAAGTTGCTCCTAAAGAGGGAGGAAAAGAATTGTATCACATGATGGCATATGGCACATCAAAAAACACAAAGAGAAAGAAAACCAAAAAGGGAAAGGATGAAGAATTGAAATGTGGATGAATATCCACACTTCTCTTACCATAAGCCCCTGCAAGTGTTAGCAAAAATCCAGCACATGCTCATCAACACAAACATGGAAATGGCATGCTCAAAGATCATACAACATGTCAAATTGCACACACAAGCATTTACGTGTCGAGAACATGAAAACATGCATTAACCAGCAAGCAAATCACCCTAAACAATCATGTTCAATGATCATATAATGATCCATGGCAATTAAAACAAGTAAGGGGATCAAACAAGCTCACAACAAAGCAAATATGGCATATTGCTTCAGTGTTAACCGGTTAACCAGTTCAAACCTGCAGCAATTTACACAGAAAACAGGTGCGTTAACCAATCCGTTAACCGGTTAACATTGAAACAACAACAACAATTCCCGTAGAAAATCAGCTCAAACCAGCTTATCCAATTAATCTCGCACCAGACCAACAATCAATTGAGCATGAAATAAGTGTATCAATTCACATTAAATGGAATAATTAAGCTCATGAACACTAGCACATAGATCCGGTTACAAATCGATCAATCAATTCAAGCAACACAAGCAAATACACAAGCACATGGTGGATCTAAAACATAAGCATGCAAATAAGCTAAAACATAGCTAGATCTGAAATTAACCAACCTACAAAGCTGAGATATGCTTTGGTAATTGTTGATCGAGCTGAAAACGAGAGATCTCGCGGAAAACTTTGAAGATCCGGTGCTAAGCTTCACACTCCATGCAAAATAAATGCAAGAACAAGGTCTTGATGCAGAATTTTGGATCCAAAAGCAACTTCTAAATCCCAAACCAGATCTGAATCACCAATTAAACCAGCAAAATGGTGCAAAGAAGCTATGAATGGAGGTCTAGTTCCAAGATCTACACACCTTAAGGCAAGGTTGTGTGATCTTTAAAGAGGAACTTTGAGTGATTGGAAAATTGGGAGAGAAAATGAGAGAAAAGGTAGAGAGAAGAGTGAAAATTCAGAATGAGAATGAAAAAATGAGAGAGCTCCCTCTTGGTTTGGAGGGAAATGGATTAAATATGGTTTAGGTTTGGGACCCAAAAATTAGGCTTGGGATCCAAAATTATGGTTTGGTAATGTGATTAGGATTTAGAAATGGGATTAGGCTTGGATAAGTGCTCTAGATCCTTCTTTTTAATTTCCAATTAATTCAAAATGAATAAAAATCATAAACTTGAAAATTTGGAGCCAAAGCACATGCTGAAAATGCTGCTGGAATTCAAAATTCGCAGTCGTTAACCAGTTAACTAAAGCGTTAACTGGTTAACATCAGTGAATTTTGAATTTTCCCTCCTTTTGGTGGGAAACCTCAGGAATAACCCGGCGCCAACCGTTTTGACCTGATTTTGATCCTCAATCCTTTTTAGGCTTTGACCCTGATGTCAACCTTGTAACATGCCTTGTGAGCTTTAAATTTCCCTGATGATTGATCACATGCCTTATGCTGGAACATGCAAGTGCTATGCTTCATTTTTCTATGCAATATGCTAAGGATATGACATGCTGATGATGATTATGATATGATGAAGATACTAAATAGGAGAGGGCAAATTTGGGGTATTACAGCTGCCCATATTCAAGCAACAGTTAATCTGAAGAGGACGGTAGCACGGCTATCGACCGTTCAAGATAAACTGTGATTGAATACCAAGAAGACCTGAAATTTTCACTCTACTAGAGAATGCAAGCAATGGGAAATAAATCCAACCAAATGACGCTTTGGCGACTTGCGGGGGCAAAGCAGACGAGCTTCTTCCAACCTGGACTGTTACTTCAGACAGAAAAACTTAGACAGACGATTCTTCCTCGAACAAACCTGTTACGCCAGGTGCTGGACATACGAGCCCTCTTCAAACAAACCTGCTACGCCAGGAACTGGACATATGAGCCCTCATACATTTTACAATATATGATCTGAGGCAGACAAACCTCCTCCGGATAAACCTGTTACGCCAGGAAATGGATATATGAGCCCTCTTCAAATAACCCTGTTACGCCAGGAAATGGACATACGAGCCCTCTTCATATATTATCCGTAGATATATGGCCTGAGACAAACGAATCTCCTTCGGATAAACCTGTTACGCCAGGAAATGGACATATGAACCCTCTTCAAATAACCCTGTTATGCCAGGAAATGGACATACGAGCCCCCTTCATATATTATCCGTAGATATATGGCCTGAGACAAACGAATCTCCTTCGGATAAACCTGTTACGCCAGGACCGGTGATGCACTTAAGTCTGTGGGATAGACATGAATAATCAGGATAGACGAACCCTCCTCATATATTATCCGTGGATATATGGTCTAAGACAAACGAGCCTTCTTCGAGTAAGCCTGTTACGCCAGGTGCAACATTAGGATTTGACGAACCCTCTTCACAAATCTTGTGTAGATAAGTGGTCTCTGAGACAGACGAATCTCCTTCGGATAAACCTGTTACGCCAGGACCGGTAACCATTTTGACGTTTAATCCCACTGTCAGGGCTTCAAACCTCTTCAATACAAACGAGTATCGTATGATCATCAAGAGAACACAGACGAGCGCCAGAAGTCAATGATACAAATGAATATCAGACGATGATCCAAGAAACACAAACGAGTGCTTTAGGTGATGATATAGATGAATATCAGCCACTGATACAGACGAATACCAGAGATTCAATACAGACGAGCATTGGGAAAAGCAATACAGACGAGTACCAGAGCAATTACCAAATCAGCATTCATATGGATATAAGTCACCACAGACGAGTGGAAAGGATGATATAGACGAGTATCCAACGAATAACAAACACAGACGAGTGCGGGAGAATGCATACGAGCATCCAACAGATTTTCAAACACGGACGAGCCTTGAGCATCAAACAGAAGTCATACACAGATGAGTGCTGAAGAATGCAGACGAGCAACAAATAGCTTCCAACCTAGGCGACTGCTGGGGAAAGCATGCAAGCAACGACAAAGTGTGAACACAGACGAGTGTTGAGAATTGTAGAAGAGAAACAACAAATGTCAAACACGGACGAGCGCTGGGGAGTGCGGACGAGCAACAACAAAGTGTGAACATAGACGAGTGTTGGGGTGATGCAGACGAGCAACAACTAATGTCAAACACGGACGAGCGCTGGGGAGTGCGGACAAGCAACGACAAAGTGTGAACACAGACGAGTGTTGGGGCGATGCAGACGAGCAAAAAATAGATGTCAAACACGGACGAGCACTGGAGAGTGCATACGGGCAATCAACAAACATCAAACACGGACGGGTGTTGTGCATTGTAGACGAGCATCAAATGTCTGGTAAGAAACACAATTCTGCCGGGGATAAAAAATCACGACCGAGCGAGTGCTGGTAATGTAGACAAACATCCAGCAGATATCAAACACAGACGAGTGCTGAGGAATGCAGAAGAGCAACTATCAAACATAGACGAGTGCCAAAGAGCATGCATACGAGCATCAAACAGATATCAAACACATACGAGTGCTGAGGAGCAAAGACGATCAACAACAAGGTGTGAACACAGACGAGTGCTAGGGATGCGGACGAGCAAAAGGTGAGCACAGACGAGTACTGAGGAGTGCAGACGAACACACAACGGATACCCAACACAGATGAGTGTCAGGAGATGTAGAAGAGTAAAAGGCAGATACCCAACACAGACGAGCGACAGGAGATGTGGACGAGCACAAAATGGATACCCAACACAGACGAGTGCCAGGAAATGCAGACGAGCACAAAATGGATACCCTGGCTGGCAACAATAATCCCGACTCTGCAGGGGAACCTGGTCAAGAGGCTTTGACGATGCCTAAATCTGACTGGGGAGATGAATGGAGGTTTGTATCATCACATAGCCAAGATAGATTGGCAACTTCTCTGGGGAATACTCCAATGGTGGGAGTGAATCTCAATCATGAACTATATGGGGAAAACCATCTTCAAGCTCGACTAAAGAAGAGGTTGGTCAAGACTCTGACTGGGGAGAGAATTCCGACTCGGTGGGGAAACAGGCATTCAGTTGCTTGCTGGGAATAGCCCATTCTGACACGAAGACTCAGATTGGGGACAAACCTCTTCGGTTGGGTTTGAAACTCTGCTGAGGATTCCACTTGCTCTAGCTCAGCTAGGGAAAGTTCCATCTGAACTCTACTGGGGAAAACTATGTCTTTCTTGTGAAGAACAACCACTTGGGGGTGACATCATCTTTGATTAGATTTGTAATTCTGCTAGGGTTTTCAATTTCCATAGCTCTGCTGGGGAAGTGCAACATCACCCTGCAAAACCTGCAACAACAGTATACACACATGTGCCCCGGGGACTTGCATGGTATGATCTGTTCATCCATTGTCACCCGACAATCACAAATAAATTTAATTGTTTCCCTGCCATGTCAATTTTTTTTCCAGAAAAATCAACATGTTTCATATGCAATGCTCTTTTTGCCAAAACTTCAGGACATTTATGCAAATATAGTAAACACAACGCAGTTTTTGACTGAATATTCAATCATTGAATGGCCTTTGAATAGGAAAAGCTTTACATCAGGAAGAAACTACCTGGAAAGAGATAGCTACCATAAAATTGAGAAAAGAAACTATCCTAATGGCAATGTACACGACATTCCAATGAGTTTCCTTCTTGCTATGACCAGCATGTCTTCAAGACTTTCTGTTCTTGCCTTTGCTTTCTGAAGAGGATGAAGGGACTGATTCCTATCCTTCTAATATTGTCAGACTGCAAGAAACAGTGATTTGGTTCAGATTACCCGAACCGTAGTTGTTCGCTTATTCCCTTGTTTTGCGTGGATCGCCCTTTCGGGTTTTCAATCCACCGGGATACCCTTTTTTGCCTGAGTTGTCCGATGTGGCTTTTCAACTCAACGGGTGTACATTTTTTCATTTATTTCCCTAACTTTTTCCCGAGCTTTTTATTTTGTTTTTAGCACGTCGGGATGCCCTTTTCTTGCCTGGACTTTAATTCTGTTTTTGTGTCCAGCGAGTCTATTTATGCAAAGTATTTTCTAACTGCGTCCGAGTTAACAGGAGACTGAAAATCTTCTCCATCCATAGTAGTGAGCATCAGCGCTCCACCTGAGAAGACTTTCTTCACTATGAATGGGCCTTCGTAGTTTGGGATCCACTTGCCCCTGTGATCTAAACCTAGAGGAATGATCCTCTTGAGTACAAGCTCGCCTACTTGATACTCCCGAGTACGTACTCGTTGGTCGAATGCTCGTTTCATTCTCCTCTGATAAAGATGACCATGACAGATAGTCGCTAATCTCTTTTCCTCAATTAGGCACAACTGATTGTATCGGGTACGTACCCATTCAGCCTCATCAAGCTTCACATCCATCATCACACGGAATGAAGGAATTTCTACCTCAACAGGAAAGACTGCCTCCATGCCATACACCAATGAGAAAGGAGTTGCCCATGTTGACGTCCTGACTGACGTTCGGTACCCATGTAGTGCAAATGGTAACATCTCATGCCAATCTTTGTAAGTGACAACCATCTTCTGCATAATCTTCTTAATGTTCTTATTATCCGCCTCTACTGCACCATTCATCTTTGGCCAGTAAGGAGAAGAATTGTGATGCCGAATCTTGAAGTCCCGACACAGTTCTGCCATCATCTTGTTGTTTAAGTTAGAACCATGATTAGTAATGATTCGCTCGGGTACTCCGTATCTGCAAATGATGTCTCTCTTCAGAAATATGGCTACCACTTGATGAGTGACATTGGCATAAGATGTTGCTTCAACCCATTTGGTGAAGTAATCAATCGCAACCAAGATAAAACGATGACCGTTTGAAGCAGTAGGCTTTATCTTCCCGATCATGTCATTTCCCCACATAGAAAAGGGCCAAGGAGATGACATGACGTTGAGCGGGCTAGGAGGAACATGCACCTTGTCTGCATATACCTGACACTTGTGGCACTTACGGGCGTATGAACAACAGTCTGCATCCATTGTTAGCCAATAATACCCTGATCTTAACAACTTCTTAGCCATAGATTGTCCTCCTGCATGAGTACCAAAATATCCCTCGTGGACTTCTTGCATTAACAAGTCTGCTTCGTGTCTATCCACGCATCTGAGCAAGACCATGTCAAAGTTCCTCTTATACAAAACCCCATCTGCATTTAAGAAGAAACTAGAAGCAAGTCATCTCAAGGTCTTCTTGTCATTGGATGATGCCCCAGCTGGGTATTCTTGTTTTTCCAGGAAAAGCTTAATATCAAAGTACCAAGGTTTCTCATCAGACACTGCGTCTACAGAGAAAGCATAAGCTGGTGTGTCAAGCCGGGAAATGTCAATCCTGGGCACATAGTTCCAACACAAGACTTTGATGGACGAAGAAAGAGTAGCCAATGCATCGGCAAATTGATTCTCATCTCGTGGTATATACTACAGCTTAACTGTTGTGAAGAATGTCAACAGTCTTCTGGCGTAATCCCTATAAGGATTTGTAGATGTCTTGAATTGGCAGAATTTTTGACCAACAAGAAATGTTGAATTCAGTTCAGAATGTCCTATCAAATGTTGGGACATTATCAAACAGAGTATATGAACTTATTTCAGGATGTCTTACCAGATGTTGGGACATTGTGTAAATGACTTAAGTTCAGTTTTTCAGGATGTCCCAACAGATGTTGAGACATCTCAAACCTGCTACCAGAATTAATTATTGACTAACTAATCAGAGATATTTAAGGAGAGTTATCTGGAATTAATTAATGATGGATAAAAACAGAACAAGGCGCATCTGTAGGGAGTTTTACATTGAAGATTCAGATTAAAACAGAAGACCTAAATCACCTAGAATCCAGGAGGTAACAAACCCTAAATTCAAGGTGGAAGTTGCATGTGCATTAGGGCTGGATCATCCTACAGAAAGCCCAAATTACAGATACCTATTTAAGCAACAGAAACTCAGAATTGAGTACGAATTTCAGAAGACTAAATAGGGTGTCTAGTGTTTTTAATAGCAGGTGTTTTTTTAATTGTACCACTTTATGAGCTTTTAAGCAAAAGTGCATTTGTGACTTGATTGAAACTGTGAAGTAAGATCAAGCTGTATTGTTTGAAGAATGTCTTCAATTTCATTAAACTTGTAAACTTGATCACTGTGTGATTGAGGGGGAGTGAGTAGGGTACTCTTATCTAAGGTGTGTATTAGGTAGAAATTGCATTGGGTAGTTATTAAGTGATAGATTAAACAGGGTGGTTTAAGTCTAGAATTAATATTACTTATAGTGGATTTCCTCCTGGCTTGGTAGCCTCCAGATGTAAGTGTGGTTATACACTGAACTGGGTTAACAAACTTCTGTGTTGTTTACTTTTCTTGCTATTTAAGTTTTGGTTAAATTTGTCAAGTGTCCTATCAAGTGTTGGGACATCTCTTAGGACATCTCATACCTGATCACAGAATTTCAATTGGCATCAGAGCAGGCACCCTGCCTGTTTATACTGGGTGAGATCTAGGGAATACAAATTCTGTAACATGGACAGAGATATAGGGTCAGTAAATAGACCACCTATTCTGGATGGATCTAATTATGACTACTGGAAGCCAAGAATGATTGCATTCTTAAAATCACTTGACAACAGGGCATGGAGAGCAGTCAACATTGGATGGGATTATCCTGTCCAAGATACCAAAGATGGTTCAAAAGTGCTGAAACCTGAAGAAGAATGGAGTAAGGAAGAAGAAGATTCAGCACTAGGCAACTCAAAGGCCTTAAATGCTTTATTCAATGGCATTGATAGGAACATCTTCAGACTTGTACATCATTGTGAGCTAGCCAAAGATGTGTGGGATACTCTCAAAACAACTCATGAAGGAACATCAAAGGTAAAAATGTCAAGGCTTCAACTTCTCACTACCAAATTTGAAAACATGAGAATGAAGGAAGATGAATCAATTCATGAATTCTACATGAATATCTTGGATATAGCCAATACTTCTGGAGCATTGGGAGAAAGAATGACTGATGAAAAACTTGTAAGAAAGATTCTCAGATCTTTGCCAAAAAGATTTGATATGAAAGTCACAGCAATAGAAGAAGCTCAAGACATTTGCTCTATGAAAGTTGAAGAACTCATTGGTTCTCTTCAAACTTTTGAGATGGGAATGAATGAAACAAATGTTAAGAAGAACAAAAGCTTAGCCTTGGTGACAAATACTGATGAAGAAGAAGATGATGAATCAGAAAATGGTAAAAGCTTATCAGAAAACCTAGCTATGCTTGGAAGACAATTCAAACAGATTCTCAGAGGAATGGATGGCAAATCCAAATCCAGTGGAAAATACACAAACTCTTCTGAGAACAGGAGACCTTATGATGCTAATAAAAAGTCAAATTATGCTGAAAAGACCAGTCAAGAAAAAGTCAAATGCCATGGATGTGAAGGATATGGACACTTCAGGAATGAATGTCCTACCTACTTAAAAAGGCAAAAGAAAGGACTCTCTGTGACCTGGTCTGATGAAGACTCAGGAGGTGATTCAGAAGAAGAATCAGCTAAGCATATCACTGCTTTAGCTGGACTATGTGAATCTGAAAGTGATTCCAGTGATGGAGAGCTTACTTATGAAGAACTTGAGCAAGCATTCAAAGATCTATACAAAAGAAGCTCTGAAATATGCAGTGAGGTTATAAAGCTAAAGAAGCAGAATGAGACATTAGAAGATGAAAAAGCAAATGATCAAGAAATCATTGACACCTTGAAAAGTGAAGTAAGTCTTCTCAACTCCAAGTTGGAACATATGTCCAAATCTGTTAGAATGTTGAACAGCAGCTCAAATACACTGGATGTGATTCTCAACAACAATAAGCACTCAGGGGATAAAAGTGGACTGGGATTTAACAGAGCAAATAAAGATGAATCTAGCTCTAGCAAAACAGCTTCAAAATCCATACAGTCTAACAAGATGTCCCAACAGATGCTTCAACATCATGAAAGAAACACAAAGTCAAACATAATGTTCCAACAGATGTCTCAACATTCTGAAAAGAACAAAATGAAGAAGAAGTATCAAAGATGGAGATGCCATCACTGTGGAAGATTTGGACATATCAAACCTCATTGTTATAAGTTGCATGGATATCCAAATCAGATGTATCAGCAACCTTCCAAGAAGAAAATAGAAGTTACCAAGAAAGTGCTGCATAAACATCAAAGAAATCAGCAACCTCCTAAGCAGAAGACAGAAAACATCAAGAAGGTATGGAAACCAAAAGCTAGCACTGAAGCTGATCAAAGCTACAAGAACAAG
This sequence comes from Lathyrus aphaca, assembly GCA_963966055.1. NCBI lineage: Eukaryota > Viridiplantae > Streptophyta > Magnoliopsida > Fabales > Fabaceae > Lathyrus > Lathyrus aphaca. The sequence goes on along the minus strand of OZ014519.1, from coordinate 578,738,794 downwards.
ATCAATAATCAAGCTTGGAGTTCAGCTGATAAACAACACACAGGGCAGAGGCATCAAAAGAAATCTCAACTCATCTGGTCAAAGAAAAGTACTGCATACATAGCACATACATCACTGAGAGTATCAGCTAAAGAAGACTGGTACTTTGATAGTGGATGTTCAAGACACATGACTGGATTGAAGAATTTGCTAGTAAACTTAAAATCACATTCATCCAGGTATGTGACCTTTGGAGATGGAGCTAAAGGAGAAATCAAGGGAGTTGGAACCTTGGATTGTCAAGATGTTCCAAGACTAGATGATGTGCTGCTAGTTAAAGGTTTAACTGCTAACCTGATCAGCATAAGTCAATTATGTGATCAAGGATACAGTGTAAACTTTACCAAATCTGAATGCATAGTGACTAACAAAGAACAAGAGGTTGTCATGAAAGGAGCCAGATCTAAAGACAACTGTTACATGTGGGAATCCCAAAATCTCAGTCTCACTTCAACTTGCTCTTTAGCTAAAGAAGAAGAAGTGAAACTATGGCACCAAAGACTAGGTCATCTTCATTTCAGAGGCATAAAGAAGATAATATCCATGGATGCTGTAAGAGGTATTCCTAAACTGAAGATTGATGATGGCAAAATATGTGGTGAATGTCAAATAGGAAAGCAAACCAAGATGTCCCATCCAAAGCTCCAACATCTGACAACTTCCAAAGTTTTGGAACTTTTGCATATGGATCTTATGGGACCTATGCAGGTTGAAAGTCTTGGTGGTAAGAGGTATGCTTATGTGGTGGTTGATGACTTTTCAAGATATACATGGATAAATTTCATCAAAGAAAAGTCTGATGTATTTGATGTATTCAAATAATTATGCCAAAGATTACAAAGAGAAAAATCCAGCTGTGTAATCAGAATAAGAAGTGATCATGGAAAGGAATTTGAGAATCAAAAGTTCTTAGATTTCTGCTCTTCAGAAGGAATCAATCATGAATACTCTTCACCAATCACTCCTCAACAGAATGGGATTGTTGAGAGGAAGAATAGAACTATTCAAGAATCTGCAAGAGCTATGATCCATGCCAAAAAGTTACCTCTGTACTTCTGGGCTGAAGCTATGAACACTGCCTGTTACATTCATAACAGAGTTACCTTAAGGAAAGGAACTTTGTCCACAATATATGAAGTCTGGAAGGGCAGAAAACCCACAGTTAAGTATTTCCATGTATTTGGAAGTAACTGTTATATTCTGGCAGATAGGGAGCAAAGAAGAAAAATGGATCCTAAAAGTGATGAAGGGATTTTCCTTGGATACTCCATAAACAGCAGAGCATATAGAGTATTTAATTCTAGAACCAAGGTTATCATGGAGTCCATAAATGTGATAATTGATGATGCTCCTACAGATGTCCCAGAAGATGTTGGAACATCTGCTGATATCAAGATTGAAGCTGAAGAAAAGAATGATCATTATAACTTCACTCAAACTGATACAAGAACAGAAGAATCAAGCAAACCTCCCTCCATCAGAATACAGAAGGATCATCCCAAAGATCTGATAATTGGTGATCCCAACAGAGGTGTGAGCACTAGATCAAGAGAAGTGATTTCGGGTTCTTGCTTTGTTTCCAAAATAGAACCTAAAAACATCAAGGAAGCTCTTACTGATGAATACTGGATTTGTGCTATGCAAGAGGAATTAGGTCAATTCACAAGGAATGAAGTGTGGATTCTTGTTCCTAGACCTGATGACATAAATGTAATTGGTACAAAATGGGTGTATAAGAACAAGTCAAATGAACAAGGAGTTGTTACAAAGAACAAAGCTAGACTTGTAGCTCAAGGATACACTCAAATTGAAGGAGTTGACTTTGATGAAACCTTTGCACCAGTAGCAAGGCTTGAATCAATTAGACTACTTTTGGGAATTGCTTGTATCTTGAAGTTCAAGCTATTTCAAATGGATGTGAAAAGTGCCTTTTTAAATGGCTATCTTAATGAAGAAGTATATGTAGAACAGCCTAAAGGATTTGTTGATCCAAGCTGTCCAAATCATGTATACAAACTAAAGAAGGCACTTTATGGTTTGAAGCAAGCTCCAAGGGCATGGTATGAAAGACTGACCACATTTCTTATCAAGCAAGGATACAGAAAAGGTGGAATTGACAAAACCCTGTTTGTTAAAGATGAAGAAGGGAATGTCATGATTGCTCAAATATATGTTGATGATATTGTCTTTGGTGGGATGTCTGAAAGGATGGTCAAACATTTTGTCAAGCAGATGGAATCTGAATTTGAAATGAGCCTAGTAGGAGAGTTAACCTATTTTCTTGGTCTGCAAATAAAGCAAATGGAAGACTCTATGTTCATCTCCCAAAGCAAGTATACCAAGAACATAGTCAAGAAATTTGGAATGGAAAATGCTACTCATAAGAGAACTCCTGCCCCCACACATTTGAAGCTGACTAAAGATGAAAAGGGTGAGAGTGTAGATCAAAGCTTATACAGAAGCATGATTGGGAGCCTGTTGTACTTGACTGCTAGCAGACCTGACATAGCATTTGCAGTAGGTGTATGTGCAAGATATCAAGCTGATCCAAAAGTAAGTCATCTCAATCAAGTCAAGAGAATTCTTAAATATGTTAATGGTACTTGTGACTATGGCATAATGTACTTTCATGGATGTAAACCAATTCTTACTGGCTTCTGTGATGCTGATTGGGCTGGAAGTGCTGATGACAGAAAAAGCACCTCAGGAGGATGCTTCTTTCTAGGAAACAATTTGATTTCTTGGTTCAGTAAGAAACAAAATTGTGTCTCCTTATCTACAGCTGAAGCTGAATATATAGCAGCTGGAAGCAGTTGTTCTCAGTTGGTTTGGATGAAGCAAATGCTCACTGAGTACAATGTCCCACAGGATGTCATGACATTGTACTGTGACAACTTAAGTGCAATAAACATATCAAAGAATCCTATCCAACATAGCAGGACCAAGCATATTGATATCAGACATCATTTCATCAGGGATCTTGTAGAAGAAAAGGTGATTTCATTGGAGCATATAGCTACAAATCTGCAGTTAGCTGATATCTTTACCAAAGCATTGGATGCCTCACAATTTGAGAACTTAAGGGGCAAACTTGGAATCTGTTTATGTGATATTTAGCAGTTAATGAGATGTGCCAACATGTCATATGACATTGTATGGCATAAGTTCCAGATGGCAAAACCAGTCTGGACAAGATCCTTGGGAATTCCATCTCTAATCATTTGCACTGTAACGGCTACTTATTTAGTAACTGTTTATAATCAGCTATCAAGATTCTCATCATACTATCACAAGCGAATCACATTAACTAGCTATTCTCCAGAAATCATAAACCCTAAAGTTGTTCATCCATCTTCCTCAACAATGTCTCAAAACCCTAACACAACTGAGGAAGTTCTCAACAAGGAAGACGTAGTTCATGCCACTCCCATCTCTGTAGTACCAATGCAATCAACCCCATTGGACGAACTCAGGGGAAGCGTTTCTCACACTAAAAAGGCAAGAACTCCAAAGAGAGCTAAAGATCAAGTACGCAGCAAAGCAAAAGGCATTCCCTCTCCTGCTAACAGGCCCCCAAACTCTTCAAAATATGTTGATGATTCCATCAAGGAGATTGTCAACCAAATTCTTTTTGAACAAAGAGTGGTGAGTGGAATCTCTGTTCCTTTGAACACCATGCCTGCACCTCAAGAAGAACAAGCTCAAGCTACAGAGGACACTCCTGCAGAACAAGATGTCCCAATAGATGTTGGAACATCTGAAGATGAGAAAAAGGACTCATCTGATGCTAATTTGGAACAAACTGAGGACCAGCATAAGGCCTCAAATGAAAATGATGAAGAAGTCTCTGAGGATCAGACCAGAGCCTCAAATGAAGATCAAATCCCTGCTGATCAACCAGCTGAAGAGGAGACTGCTCAATCTCCTCCAGTGGTCAACCTGGAGCAGGACTCTGATACAGAGATCATAGCCTCTGTTAAACCTAGCATAGCCAAAAGGCTCAGGTCCAGGAAAGGCAAGATGCAAGCTGAAGCAGCAATTCCTGAGAAGAAGAAAGCCTCTCCAAAGAAAGGCAAAGCTAAAGCCACTTTTGGGCCATCAAAACAATGGAGTAAAGTCCAAACTCAGAAAAGGAAAGTTGTCACCCCATCTGACTCAGATGTTGAATCAGATGTCCCAACATCTCCTCCCAAGAAGAGACCAACCCCATCTAGGGCTTCAACAGTTGTTCCAGAAGCTCCATTAGACAACATATCTTTCCACCATGTCTCTAGTGTGAACAAGTGGAAGTTTGTGTACCAAAGAAGAGTTTCCCTAGAAAGAGAACTGAGCAGCAATGCACTTGAGTGCACTGAACTGATTGACCTCATCTCTGCTGCAGGACTATTCAAGACAGTCTCAGATTTCTCTCCCTGCTATGAACTTCTTGTCAAAGAGTTCATTGTGAATCTTCAGGAGGATTGTTCAAATGGTAAGTCCTCTGAGTTCAGAAAAGTGTTTGTGAGAGGTAAGTGTGTTGAGTTCTCTCCTCAAATCATAAATCAATACCTAGGAAGAGAAACAGATGGACCCAATGATCTAGGTAAGACAGATAATCAAGTCTGTAAGGTGATCACAGCAAACCAGGTCAAGGCATGGCCTGTGAAGGGAAAGCTCTCAGTGAGCATGCTTACCAGAAAATATGCCATGCTGAACAGGATTGGTACAGCTAACTGGGTGCCTACCAACCACACCTCTTCAATCTCCACTGGTCTGGCCAAATTCATCTATGTTGTGGGAACTCAAACCAAGATGGACTATGGAGCTTACATCTTTGATCAGACCTTGAAGCATGCCAGCTCATCTGCAACAAAGCTTCCAATAGCTTTTCCATCATTGCTGTGTGGTATAGTGCTCAATCAATACCCTGGCATTCTCACTGACAAGGATACAGCATGCAAAAGAGAAAGCCCCCTGGCTTTTCACTACAAGTTATTCCTCAGTCATCATGCAGCAGATGTTGAAGCACCTTCTGGGACATCTGCAGGTCCTTCAACTGCTAAGAATCCAATCTCCAAGAAGGCTTTAATTGCTGAACTCAAAAGCACCTGCAAAGAGCTTGAAGCTAGAAAGCAGAAGCTTGAGGAAATCATTCAAAGGCTGGAGAGTGGAGAAGATCAGAAAGCTGGCTCTGATGAAGAAAGTGAAGCAGATGAAGAAACAGAAGTTGAAGAAGAAACTAAGAGTGATGAATCTGAGTGATCAATGTATGTGAGGCAAATGTAATGACAGCAATGTAATTCTGGAATAGTGTCTTTGGCCCTAAATTTTGTGTCTACCAAGGGGGAGAACAACAACAAATTGTAATTGTTGTTTAAGTATGAATGAAAAAATTCTGTTTGTTTGCTTCTGAACTGAATAAGTTTTTTTGTTGCAACAAGATTGGATACATATATATTTGAGGGGGAGTAATCTCAAATAAGAATCAACAGAAAAGTAATGCTATACTCTGATAAAAAGAACTTCTGCTGCACTCTGAAAACCAGAAAAGATGTTAGCCAAAAATCAGCCAAAGGGGGAGTTTGTAGATGTCTTGAATTGACAGAATTTTTGACCAACAAGAAATGTTGAATTCAGTTCAGAATGTCCTATCAAATGTTGGGACATTATCAAACAGAGTATATGAACTTATTTCAGGATGTCTTACCAGATGTTGGGACATTGTGTAAATGACTTAAGTTCAGTTTTTCAGGATGTCCCAACAGATGTTGAGACATCTCAAACCTGCTACCAGAATTAATTATTGACTAACTAATCAGAGATATTTAAGGAGAGTTATCTGGAATTAATTAATGATGGATAAAAATAGAACAAGGCGCATCTGTAGGGAGTTTTACATTGAAGATTCAGATTAAAACAGAAGACCTAAATCACCTAGAATCCAGGAGGTAACAAACCCTAAATTCAAGGTGGAAGCTGCATGTGCATTAGGGCTGGATCATCCTATAGAAAGCCCAAATTACAGATACCTATTTAAGCAACAGAAACTCATAGAATTGAGTACGAATTTCAGAAGACTAAATAGGGTGTCTAGTGTTTTTAATAGCAGGTGTTTTTTTAATTGTACCACTTTATGAGCTTTTAAGCAAAAGTGCATTTGTGACTTGATTGAAACTGTGAAGTAAGATCAAGCTGTATTGTTTGAAGAATGTCTTCAATTTCATTAAACTTGTAAACTTGATCACTGTGTGATTGAGGGGGAGTGAGTAGGGTACTCTTATCTAAGGTGTGTCTTAGGTAGAAATTGCATTGGGTAGTTATTAAGTGATAGATTAAACAGGGTGGTTTAAGTCTAGAATTAATATTACTTATAGTGGATTTCCTCCTGGCTTGGTAGCCTCCAGATGTAAGTGTGGTTATACACTGAACTGGGTTAACAAACTTCTGTGTTGTTTACTTTTCTTGCTATTTAAGTTTTGGTTAAATTTGTCAAGTGTCCTATCAAGTGTTGGGACATCTCTTAGGACATCTCATACCTGATCACAGAATTTCAGGAATTAAGTGTTCTTGATGTGTATACCACTTGCCGGTAATCTGGTTGATAACGAGGGCTGAATCTCCGAATATATCGAGGGTCTTAATCCGAAGATTAATAGCCTCCTCTATTCCCATTATGCACGCCTCGTATTCCGCTTCATTGTTGGTGCAGCCAAAAGTAATTCTGGTAGCGAAGGGAAAATGAACACCTTCGGGAGTGATAAGAACAACACCAACTCCACGTCCGTTAATATTGACTTCCCCATCAAACATCAACTTCCATTTGGATTCAGGGTCTGGCCCCTCCTCCGGAAGTGGTTCCTCGCAATCTCTTGCCTGGAGGTACACGATGTCCTCATAAGGGAAATCAAACTTCATCGGCTGATAGTCGTCTTCAAGCAGTTGTTGTGCAAGATAATCTGACAATACACTTCCTTTGATGGCTTTCTGGGAATTATAATGTATGTCATACTCTATTAAGATCATTTGCCACCTTTCAACCCTTCCGGTTAATGTTGGTTTCTCGATAATATACTTGACAGGGTCCATTTTTGAGATTAGCAATGTGGTATGGGTCAACATGTACTGCCTCAGTCGGCGAGCAGCCCATACCAAAGCGCAACAAGTTTTCTCGAGCAGTGAATAACGGGATTCACAATCGGTAAACTTTTTGCTAAGGTAGTAAATAACATGCTCTTTTCAACCAGACTCGTCATGTTGGCATAGAACACACCCCATCGACCCTTCTAACACAGTCAAGTACATGATAAGCGGCCGTCCTGTAACTGGAGGCATTAGAATTGGAGGCTCCTGCAAATATTCTTTTATCTTTTCGAAGGCTCTTTGACAGTCCTCATTCCACCTGACCATTTGCTCTTTTCTTAACAATTTGAATATTGGCTCGCATGTGGAAGTTAGATGAGATATAAACCGAGAAATGTAGTTCAATCTCCCTAAAAACCCACGCACTTCTTTTTCTGTTTTTGGTGCAGGCATGTCTTGTATTGCTTTTACTTTTGCAGGATCTATCTCGATTCCTCTCTGGCTAACAACGAAACCCAGCAACTTACCGGAACGCACTCCGAATGTGCACTTGTTCGGATTCAACCTCAATTTGTACTTCATCAACCTATCAAACAGCTTTTTGAGATTGACCAGATGCCCTTCTTCGTCCTGGGACTTGGCAATCTTGCCATCCACATAACACTCAATTTATTTGTGTATCATGTCGTGGAACAGAGTTACCATAGCCTGTTGATACGTTGCCCCGACGTTCTTCAATCCAAAGGGCATAACCTTGTAGTAGAATGTACCCCACGGGGTAATGAACGTCGTTTTATCCATGTCTTCTGGTGCCATCTTGATCTGATTATACCCGGAGAAGCCATCCATGAAAGAAAATACCGAGAACTGAGCGGTGTTATCTACCAGCACATCAATGTGAGGTAATGGAAAGTCATCTTTTGGACTTGCTCTGTTTAGATCCCGATAATCGACACACATCTAGACCTTGCCATCTTTCTTTGGTACAGGCACAATGTTAGCTACCCAAGGCGGGTAACTAGTCACAGCAAGGAACCCGACATCCCACTTCTTCTGAACTTCCTCCTTGATCTTCATAGCCATATCAGGGCTAGTTCTTCTCAGCTTTTGCTTTATCGACGGACAATCTTCTTTTAGTGGAAGCTTGTGCACAACGATGTCAGTATCCAACCCTGGCATATCCTGATACGACCAGGCGAAGATATCCATATACTCACATAGCATACTAATCAACTCCTTCTTTACCTCGGCCTGCAGACTGGCCCCAATCTTTATCTCTTTCTTTACATCTTCAGATCTGATGTTGATGATCTCTATTTCTTCCTGATGAGGCTGAATGACCCTTTCCTCTTGTTTCAACAACGTGACCAATTCTTCTGGGAGTTCACAGTCTTCCTCAACCCCTTCATCGGCTTGGTAGATAGGATTGTCGAAGTCATGCATAGTCATAGTAGGAACGTTGTCATAGGAATCCGAATGATCAACACTGCACAAGTGGTGTGCTTGTTCAGAATTTGTTTATTCAAAGAAGACGCAAATACACAAAAACACTGGAAAGAAAAACATTGCCATTTTATTTGTGTTGTGAAATTTAAAACGAAAGAAAGAGAGCACAATTTGCTTGAAAAATGTCCTTTATTTCATGGAAAAAGTAAATGCATTAAAAACATGGTGGCCCTACAAATGGATCCATGCACATTGGGCAGAGTGCAGGATTTGACATGCAGTATGATAAAATGGAAACAAGAAAATTACTTTGACTACCAAGTAACTTGAACAAAATCTTCAGCAGACCAGTTCCGGAGCTCCTCCCCAGGTACGCATGGGTGAATCCAGTTATCCAAGTCGTAGTCACTATCCCCATCTGCATCTGTGCACAAACATTGTTGTAGTCGAGCATTCCAACGCTTGTGAATGCTATGGGCTTACTGCCATGAGACCGGCTGGACTGACCAGGTTGATATCCGAGACCGAACTTGTCATCTTTCTTTTCCATTTCTAACAGCTTGCCCCAGCCCTGGGCGTTTTCGGATTGGACTACCTCCTTAGCTTACTTGTAGGAGTAGATAGGAGTCCCTTCCTTCTCATTGCTCTTAACTAATGGAGACAAAGTACTGACATTGACCGTCTCAAAAGCTTTGCAAAGTGTCTCATGGATCTCCTCGTCCATTTCCACATACTTGAAGGTCGATAGATGGCTCACGAAGATATCCTCTTCTCCGCACACAGTAACAACCTGGCCGTCTACCACATACTTCAACTTCTGATGCAACGTGGATGTTACTGCTCCAGCAGCATGAATCCAAGGACGTCCCAACAAACAACTATAAGCGGGCTGAATATCCATAACATAGAAAGTACCCTTGAACACCTGAGACCCAATCTTCACTGGTAACTCCACCTCCCCAAACACAGATCTTCAGGACCCATCGAAGGCTTTCACAATCAAATCACTAGGTCGCAAGACGATGCCATCAACATTCAGCTTCATCAAGGCCTTCTTAGGGAGCACATTGAGAGAAGAGCCTATATCTACCAAGACATGTGATAGAACCGCACCCTTACACTCCATGGTGATATGTAAGGATTTGTTGTGATTACGTCCCTCAGAGGTGAGATCTCTATCTGTGAATCCCAACCCATGGCTGGCGTTTACGCTGCCTACCACAACCTCCAACTGGTTGACTGTTATCTCCTGCGGTGCGGTACATACACCATTTGCAAAACTTTCAGCAAAGCCTCTCTGTGAGCTTGGGAACACATCAGCATCGACAAAATGGATATCTTGTGTAGTGGTAAAATCATGAGTGTAAGTTATTAGCTAACTTAACTCAAGGTAAACAGAGTCACCACTGCGCTTTTATTTTATTCCAAATGGAAAAGGGAAAAAGAGCGAATGAAACCTAATGAATCTAAAAGCAAAAAGCTAAAAGAATCGAACAGAGAACGGGTAAGGGGATAGGTTACAAATTGGGAAAGTCATACGCACCCAAAATGTCTGTGGTTCTCCACGGGAGCCCTTTGAAATATTTATTACTTTTTTGGTTTGAAAATGGTTTGTTTGAAAGAGATTGAAGAGATAAGAAGAGAAATGTTTTTTAATATTTTTGTGTTTGAAGAGACGATTGTCTCATGCCTACGTACCCACAAAGTGCAATGCGAGATCAAAACCTCGTAGTTCGTGGTACAAAATGTGAAAAGAAACAATGTGTTGAATTGATTTTAAAATGTAAAGATAAGTCTTCATTCTTTAGCGAATAATTCCGCTAGAAAGAATGAATCATATCTAAACATAAAAATGGAAAGTGCACGAGGGCACAAAAACAATTGAATGAGTTTGAATTTTTTAAAGTGTTTTGAAAATAAAGTTTCGATATGCTTATGTGGTTTAGCATTTATTAAGAAACAAAAGATGAAAAGGTAAAACCGCTTGACCTAAGTCAAGGTTTGATTATGAAAGGAGTTTGAAGTTTAAAAACAAAGAAGATTTTTTAAATAGGGAGAAGATTTGAAAATTTAAGAAAGGGGAGGAGATGAAGTGACTATCCTAAGACTTTAAAGTAAAAGTTATGGGAAGAACAATCACACCGTATGGTGAACATTCTTCGAAACAATAGGACTTCCATCTTCATAACAAGTGAACTAAATCGGCTAAAGTCTTCAATCCATAATAGCTCAAGCAAAGGAATGAGCCTAGAATATAAGTCCAAAACTCCAACTCCAATGCTAAGGATAGTGGTCATAGTCCAAAATTAAAGTCACAAGTCTTTTAGAAGTTTAATCCTTTATTAATGTTTTTGTGTCCAAATGGACAAAAGGAAAATCAACATAACAAAAAAAAAAGAGCAAATAATAAACATGATAATGAATGAATAAAACATAGTAAAGCAAAATAAAATAAAAGCAAATAAAAGTGCAAGAATTTAAATTTTAGTAGCAAAAGAATTAAAGTGCAAGAATCTAAAATATTAATAGTAGTAATAGTATAATAATATTTACATAATAATGGTATGGTGAACTTAATCAACCACAACCAAAAGAGTAACCAAAATCGAAAGGCAACCGGATCCGCTTAGCATCTTACACTATAGCGATTAATGAAGGCAAATCGAACCAAATTCAATGAAATTTGAAAGGCGATTGGGAGACCCAAAGCACCTACGCATCAAACATTGATAAGTCTCGATTTTTAATGCATTATGATTAACCACTTTCGGATTACGCGGTCAACAAGAGATCCGGTCCACAAAAGTGCAAGTACCCAATTAGATTTTTATTCTGAATTTAAGGACAAATTTAGGTCTATGTTAAGCAATCGTCGAGTAATTTACGAAGTAATTACCCTACAAATGAGGCCGTCCACCACCAATTAAGGTGCATAATGTTAGTGCTAATGCATGCAAGATAAACGATATGTAAATCGTTATCCAGACGCGTTACCACACAAAACTAAAGGTGAATACCAAATTGAGCCGCACTTATGGTATTATTCCATCCTTAAGTTCAATCACTCATCTTGGTGGATTCAAGCATGAAAATGTATCACTAATGCAAAGTACCTTAAATGAATTGAATAATCCACTTAAAGGTGGTTTTGAATTAATGAACATTAACTACTCTAATCTACACCCAAAGTTCATTGAAATTAAGGAGAAATCACTCCCAAAAGTGCTTCCCAAGGTAAAAATAAAAAGGAGGAAGAAAAAGAAGAAAGAGGAACCAAAAAGGGGCTTGAAACAAGCCAAAAACACCATTCTGACTTGTGTTAACCGGTTAACCAATTGGTTAACCGGTTAACGCAAGCATATTTTGAGCAATTTACGCTACTTTGAAACTGGTTAACCGGTTAACCAATTGGTTAACCGGTTAACGCTGTACCAGAAGTTGAAAAATGCAGAAAATTCAGCATGATCCATTTTGAAACCTTTTCTCAAACATTGGATGATCATGATCTGAATTTGCACGAATTTTAAAACCAAAATACAGTGGAATCCCTGCAATCAAACAACAAATAAAGATCCAAAGGATCTATAAACAAAAGTACCAAAGATCTATATCTTGAATGTTGATGGTGAATATGGGTTTATGGAGGAAGATGAATTACCAAAAGCTCTTCTTCAAATTGGACCAACACAAGCTTAGATCTACTGAAATTGATGAATAAAAGAATGAAAGGATGAAGGTTTAGCTCAAGTTAATCAAGAATTCAATGTGAATTCTTGATAACTTCAAAAGAAAGAAAGTGAGCTTTTGAGAATTTTGGTGTTGGGGGAGTATTTTGCAAGAGGTTTTGTGGCTATCAAAAGCTTGTAGAAATTTTTGCAAGGTGAATTTGGCTCTCTAAAGCTTGTTGAATGAATGAAAATGTGGTCCTATTTAAAGGCCTTAGGTATGGGAATTTGATGGAATGAAGCTTGCTTTGGTAATTCAAATTAGGTTTGGTAATTGAAAATTTGGTGGAAAATGGAAAAGAGTGGTGATTAATGAGGGCTTATGGTAGGAAATGATCAAAGTGATGTAGAGAAATCAGAAACCAATGGATCTAGAATATTCCAATTAAATCAATGATCTAAGGGTGCTAAATTTGAATAAAATATTCAATTTTTGCACTGGTTAACTGGTTAACCATGGTTAACCATTTGGTTAACCGGTTAACCAAGCTGAAATTTGATTTTTTTATTCAAACATGGTTGCTTGGTTGTCGTGGCCCGATTCTTTTTGTACGTCAACGAAGGCATGGAAATAAACACATGAACCTTGGAAATACTTTGAATGAATCAATTAACTTGGGAAATCCTTGATCAAATAAATTTGAATTATTTGCGGATCAACTTCGACTTTTTGTCTGTGAAATTTCGCTCGAGCTGCAGGACTGCTATTTTTGGCATTTTCAAAGGTTCCTCTTCCTGAAAAAAAGGTTAGTAAAAGGAAACAAAAAATATTTTTGGATTTTGATTAATGGTTAGTAAACATAAACAAATAAAGTAAATAAAAAACGGTGATCCCCTGTGAGGCATAAACCTGCACTCGAGAAGGATAAACGAACCAGTGTGCGATCTTGTTTGTATGCAAGATGCAGATGAGATGCGAAAAATCTTAGGGTAAAAAATTTGGGTATGACATCTTGGAAGGGGTTTGATTCAGCCGTTCCACCACCTTATAGTCGCTTTTCTTAATTATTCTCAAAAACTCCTCGACTTCCTTTTCAAAAGTGCCCTGACCGGCAGCAGGAGTTGTCACCTCTTCAGTCGCTATCTGTTTACCCTTAGCCTTTGTAGCAACTTCAGCTTCAGGATCACCTCTAAGAACTTGAGAAGCAAAGATACGCCCACTTCGTGTAAATCCCCTAACTCCTCTGACATTCACAACAGTCGGGTCAATTGGCATTGCTTGAATTTCCACCTTCTGGCCTTCTACGTACACATCCGAGCCATAGTGCCAAGGGATGGCTTTGTTATCAGCATAAGGGACTGGTCCCAGAACAGTGATAATTACTGGACTCACTTGGGAACATAGATGGTCACCGGCTCTCTCCGGACAGGAACTTCAACCGGATCAAAATAAATCATCACTGTAGACACACTACCATTTCTGTGGGCAACTTTGTCAAACTGTAAGGACCCCTCATCAATCAAGCATTGCAACCCCGCTTTCAAATCCCCACAACCATTAAGGGAATTCAAACAATTCTCAGAGTCAAAATCGCAACCTGGGAACACCTGCCCTTTCAACAACCTGCTTTTCACGACTAGCAATGAGGTCTTCACTTCATCCATATTCACGATTAAATTCAAACTCTCGCCACTGTCAATGGCATTTATCCTGGCCCCTCCATGATTTGGAATGGGGTTTGATATAACATTTGGATGCGGTGCGAAGATAATTGCCTTCAAATCAATTAAGTCTTGTACCTTATGCTGCAATGCCCTACACTTCTCTGTTGAGTGCCCGGGAGCTCCTGAATGAAATGTGCATCGTGCATTAGCATCATACCCCACTGGAAGCTCTCCAGGTGGAGGTGGTGCTAACGTCCTCAACTGCACCAAGTTCAAGTCTAACAATCTTTGGAGCAGTGCCGTGTACGTCATCGGGATAGCTTTGAGCACCCTGTTAGCTGGACGAGCTTGCCTTTGTTGATAAGGCCTTTGCTGATAGTTATTGCGTTGCGGCTGTTGCTGTTGTTGCTACTGTTGTTGCACAGGACCTGTGGGGATGGTGACAGCTGCCACCTGCTCATAAGATCCTCTGTATCTACGGCCCGACCTCGACCGTACACAGCATTAGTCTCCCCCTCCCTTCTTCTTAGAGTTCCACTGAAAGCCTTTCTCACACCGCTTGACTTACCTGCACCAATGTCTTGAATCTTCCCCATTTTCAGCAGAGTTTCAACCCTCTCTCCAGCTATCACGGTGTCGTTGAACTTCGTTGCCGAATAAGACGCCAGTCTCTCAATAAACACCAGTTGCAGCATTCCCATAAACATGTCTGCCATTTCATTTTCTAACAAGGGAGGTTGCACTCGAGCAGCAAGCTGACGCCACCTCTGGGCGTACTCTTTGAACCCTTCTTTAGCACTTTGAGACATTGTCTGCAACTGGGTACGATTTGGAGCCATATCCAAATTATACTAATACTGTCTCACAAACGCCTCAACAAAATCATTCCAGCTTTGGATATTGACTCTGCTTAGCTTCATGTACCACTGGAAGCTCCTACAAGACTATCTTGAAAGTAATACATCCACAGCTTCTCATCATCCGTATGCGCAGGAATCCTTCACACAAAAGATTGGAGGTGAGTTTTCGGGCACGCCGTGCCGTTGTACTTATCAAAAGTAGGGACCTTGAACTTGTAAGGAATTCTCACCCCTGGTACCAAGCCCAGATCAGTGATGTCAAACCCTAGAGAACTCTGAGATTGAATGGCACGAATCTGCTCGGCCATTTCTTTGAACCTTCTATTCATGTCAACTCCTTGGCCTTCTGCCTCGTCCAAAAAAGTGAACTGCTCATCTTGCCCATCCATCTGCAGATTATTCACTCCATCATTGACAATAGTGACCCCTGGTTGCACCACAGGTGTTCTGGGCAGGCCCAATTCCCAGAATTGGGCCAGGCACACCGACTCTGCAGAACGCTCGACGTCGAGCAATATTGAGAATAATGGTCCTTGTCGACCAAGGTTATACCGACCAAGACGAAGTCCTCCGACGACTAGTTTTGACTGTTACCTATCTTTACGGATTCCGCGATCCGCGCCCAACGGTGTGGACCAATAATCTTCTACTTAGCCCATTATATAAACCCTCTCATTGGGGAGGGTCAGGTATTCAATTCTCTGACCTTAATTCTTGTACTTGCTCACTCTTTGCTCAGTGTCTTACTTCAGCATCGGAGTGCCTTGCAGGTACACCCCCTCCTCTCCTCATCAACCGTCCTTCAACAACACTCGAGGCCAGCCGTATCAGATCCTGATCTCCAGGTACGATCAGGTGGCGCCGTCTGTGGGAAACTGATTTCCCCGTTCTTCTCTCTTAAAATCTTCAAAGAACCAAAGTTCTTACCAAGATCCATGGCTGCTCGAGACAATCCGGACAACCGATCGAACAAAGGCATGATCCTCACGCAACGTGAGAGCAACATTCATCATCCTCCGCACAAAGAAACCGTGCAAGATCACCTGGACGGGAAGACGGCCTCGTCTTCTCCCGACCGTGACCAACCTCTGGAGAGTCGCCCGGAAGTCCTCTTTCCCCCGACTCCTTCAGGATCTGACTTTGTTGCACTGGATGAAATTCTGAATCAAACAAATTTGCTGCTCCTCACCCATGGCGAGAAGTATTTTTTGGAACGAGGACCGCGCCCGTCAACAGATTTTCATCGGGCAGTCGGCATCGAGACCCCTGCCACCCTTGACGCATTCTTGCTAAAAGCCCAAGCTTATATCCAGTCTGAGGAAAAACAGGCAGCCAGCTCCGTACGATACGCTCGACGTCGCGAGGATGCGAAGCCCCACCGAGTCGATGAACCCTCGACATCTCGTCGGGGAGGAGACAAAAGAAAGGATGACCGCTCCCATGAACCGCGGGAGCACAGAGGACCCGTCGGCCGATTTCACGAATATACTCCACTCCTGGCCTCCAGGGAGAAAATCCTGTCCAAATGTGCCAACTCAGAATTCAGGCAAGCAGGGGTACGCTTTCCGAAGCAGCAACCTAGCAAACCGGACACGGACAAAACAAAATATTGCAGATTCCACAAAAGTCATGGCCACAATACCGAAGACTGCATCCATCTCAAGGATGCAATCGAAATACTTATCAAGGACGGGCACCTTAAACAATTCACCAAATCCAGGGACACTCCTCGACAAGAAGCACAAGAGACTCAAAAGATCAAGGAGGCTGTACCCGTTCCTGCGGATGCAAACATGCAGGTCGCCCTGAGCATCTATCGCCCGGAAGATTTCTTCCTGCCCGATCACACCGGGAGTCTGGGGTACCTTTCCTCACATAACCCATGGGAAACCTTTCCATCCGCAATGGTCATCTCAGGGGGAGGTTTCAACAAAATCATGGTCGGATTCGTAAAGAGAAAATTCGACCAGCTGATTGCGAAGGGCCCCGCACAGAACGTAACCCTTGACCCACCAAGAGAAGGCTCGGTACCCCTTGCCTTTTACCGGGAGGAACTCTTGGGAGGGGCGCCAAACGCCAGCATCCCGCTACTCATCCGGGCGCGAATGGAGAATTTTGATGTGAGAAGAATCTTGGTGGACCAAGGTAGCTCCTGCGACATTATGTACTCCCAGTTGTTTTCAACACTCCAGATGAACGAAACACACCTGACTCCGTACGTCGGGTCAGACTTGCAAGGTTTCAACGGAGCGGTCTCCCGACCATGGGGCTACGTCGATCTGTTTGTCACCTTCGGAGCAGCCGAGACAGGAAGAACGGTCCGAGTCCAGTTCCTAGTCGTGGATTGCCCGTCGCTATACCAGTGCATTCTGGGACGATCGACACTAGCCGAGATGATCGTTATTCCATCCACCGTCCTCCTAAAGATGAAGTATTATACTACTTCGGGCAAGGTTGCTACATTACACGGGGACGTCGATGCTGCTCGCCGATGTTTCGAAGCACCATCTAAAGGTCTTAGCTCAATATCTTACCAACCAAGTCCTTCAACATTGACTTTACCAGGTGCTCCACAAACATCCAGGGCCTTTCCTCAGGTAGACTCGATCGATCTGGATTGCAGGTTCTCAGACGACAATGAGGGCATTCAAAAGCCAACCGATTCACTATCCCAGCCAGTTCCAGATGGAGAGTTCAAGCTGATTCCTTTGGGAGATGACCCGACCCGGTGCGTTAAGATCGGAGCACATATGCCCGACTTGGCAAAACGATAGTTAGAAGCTTGCCTCAAAGGAAATACGGATCTGTTCGCCTGGAGCGCCGCAGAGATGCCAGGACTCGACCCCGAGACAGCCTGCCATCACCTCTCCATCGACCCAACACACAAAGCGGTCGCCCAGCGTAGGAGGAAGCAGTCGACCGAAAAAACTGAAGCGGCTGAATCTGCTGTTAAAGACCTCCTAGAGGCAAAATTTGTAACCGAGGCCAGGTACACAACCTGGCTCTCAAATGTTGTACTTGTCAAGAAATCTAATGGAAAGTGGAGAATGTGTGTTGATTATACTGATCTTAACCGGGCATGCCCGAAAGACACATACCCTTTGCCTAACATCGATAAATTGGTCGACAATTCATCCGGCTTCAAGCTATTGTCCTTCATGGACGCCTACTCAAGGTACAATCAAATACCCATGGCCGTGTCTGACAAAAAATACACGGCCTTCATGACCGAATTGGGCAACGACTATTATAACGTTATGCCCTTTGGTCTAAAAAATGAAGGTGCGACATATCAGCACATGATGAATAAGGTATTCCGGGCAGAAATCAGAGACATGCTCAAAGTGTATATGGACGACATGATCGTCAAATCTCAACAAGAGACAGACCACGCGTCCCACTTACGAAAAGTGTTCGATCAGGCACGGAAATGCAAAATGCATTTCAATCCCGAGAAGTGCACATTTGGGGTCCGAGCAGGGAAGTTCCTCGAATTCTATCTAATCGAACGAGGCATCGAAGCCAATCCCGACAAATGTCGGGCGTTCGCAGAACTTCCAACCCCTAATTCTAAAAAATCCATACAATTAGTAAACGGGGTCCTCACTTCCCTCGCTCAATTTGTGGCAAAATCCGCTCAACACGCCCTCCCCTTTTACAAGCTCCTCCGCAAAGAGGCTACTTTTGAATGGACGGAGGAGTGCGAGCTAGCCTTGTCCCACCTGAAG
This sequence comes from Lathyrus aphaca, assembly GCA_963966055.1. Classification (NCBI taxonomy): domain Eukaryota; kingdom Viridiplantae; phylum Streptophyta; class Magnoliopsida; order Fabales; family Fabaceae; genus Lathyrus; species Lathyrus aphaca. The sequence continues at coordinate 578,720,332 of OZ014519.1, read as the reverse complement.
AAGGCACTATCTGAGCCCCCAGTTTTTCCTAGACCTGAAGAAGGGGAAACACTCTACCTCTATCTCGTCGTAGCAAATGAAGCCGTAAGCGCGTCCCTCATACGCGACCTACCCGAGGGACAAAAACCTGTCTATTTTACGAGCAAGGCACTCCATGGCCCTGAAATTCGATACCTCCAGGTAGAAACGGTGGCCCTGGCCCTCCTTTTTGCAGCCAGAAGGCTACGACATTATTTCCTGGCCCACACCATCATCGTAAGAACAGACCAACCCATAAGACAATTGCTCGGTCGACCAGACATGGCCGGGAGAATGCTAAAATGGTCGTTAGAACTGTCTGAATTCGACCTCAAATTCGAGGGGAGACAATTTCTCAAAGCTCAAGCGCTGGCCGACTTTGTGGCCGAACTCACTTTCACTGAGCAGGAGCCGAAATGCCCATCCAAATGGACTATCTTCGTGGATGGAGCATCCAGCCCAGCGGGTAGCGGAGCTGGGGTTATCTTAGAAAACGAAGAAGGAAACATCATCGAAGTATCCTTAACCTTATCCTTCCCCACTTCCAACAACCAGGCGGAATACGAAGCCTTCCTAGCAGGCATACGGCTCGCGACCGACCTGGAAGCGGAAGAGATCACAATTTGCACCGATTCCCAGCTGGTCGCTAGCCAAGTCCGAGGAGATTTCCAGGCTAAAAATGATAACATGGCCGAATACCTAGCCCTTGTAAAAGGCGAACTAAAACGATTCAGAAGCGTGGAAGTCAAACACGTCCTGCGAGAGAATAATACACGAGCTGACGTCCTTTCCAAGTTGCCAAGCACTAAAATGAAAGGAAACAACAAATCCGTCATACAAAAAGTGCTCCCTCGACCAAGAATTGGACATTCGTCAATCCACCTAGACGTTAATCTCGTAGGCGACACGAACTGCTGGATGACCCCAGTGTTTAACTACCTGACCAAAGGGGAGTTACCGGCAGACCCGAAAACGGCCAGCATCGTACGACGAAGGTCATGCTCATACTCTCTAGTGGGTGGACGTATGTATCGTCGAGGATTCTCTACACTTCTCCTCAGGTGCGTAGAAGAAGAGAACATCCCACACATACTAAGAGAGGTCCATGAAGGAATTAATGCAAAACATCCGGGCGGACGATCGTTGACCTAAAAGATTCTCTGAGCAGGATACTATTGGCCTACACTCCAGCACGACGCAAAGGAACATGTAAAAAGGTGTGACAAATGCCAACGACACGGGGACATACACGTAGCACCCCCTACCGAGCTAAAATCACTATCTTCACCTTGACCGTTCGCGTGGTGGGGGATGGATATCTTAGGGCCATTCGTCGTCGGATCCGTCCAAAATAAATACCTAATTGTAGGCGTCGATTATTTCACCAAATGGATAGAAGCTGAGGCCTTAGCCAAAATCACTGCGCTCAACATACTACGCTTCTTCAAGAGGAACATCCTCGCCCGGTTCGGAGTACCACTCGCCATTGTGACCGATAATGGTACCCAGTTTACAGATAAACACTTCAAAGAATTTGTTACATCAGTACGAACAAAACAACACTTCGCTTCAGTGGAGCACCCCCAAACTAACGGGCAAGAAGAGGCCGCAAATAGGGTAATCCTAAGAGGCATGAAACGAAGACTGGACGAACACAAGAAGCACTGGGTCGAGGAGTTACACAGCGTGCTGTGGGCGTATCGAACCACCCCCCACTCAACGACCGGTGAGTCCCCGTTCCGGTTGGCATATGGGACTGAGGCAGTAATCCCTGTGGAAATGCACGCCCGATCCAGACGAACAGAGTCACCAATGGACCAGGACACCAACTCCAAAGCTTTGAGAGACGAGCTTGACCTGGTCGAAGAAATCCGATCAGAAGCTGCTCTCCGGGAGGCCACCCTCAAACAGAAAATAGCCGCTCGATACGATTCTAAAGTCATAAGATGAACGTTTGAGGTGGGTAGTCTCGTTCTAAGGAGAAATCACAAGCCCCCGCGAGGGAAAACTTACACCTAATTGGGAGGGACCATATCGCGTCCGAGCAAAAACCGAAAACGGAGCCTATTATTTAGAAAATCTACTCGAGGAAGAACTTGCTCGGCCGTGGAACGCCGAGAAGCTCAAGAAATATTACAACTAACTTACAAAGTCACCTTGCTCAACTCTCAAGCAAGGAGCGTTAGGTCTGACTAAGAACTGCGTGCCTAGGTACAAGCACGACAGCCCAAAATAACATGATCGTTAGGGTCTCCTTCCAAGAGAAGGAGAAAACTGTTGCACGGGCGGATACTCAAACGAGTCTGACGTCGCCTAAGTACCACGACCAGGCAGAACCCCGGCTCGCGATGGGACGTTCAAGCCTCGGAGCCCGGGTCATTACCTTGGCCCGGGCACCGATCAGGAGCAAGACTCTGAAATCTGATTGGTCCCCCAAACCAACAGATCACAAACACACCCCGTATTTCTTCGATCACATCCAATCAGTACAAGGACGTCAAACACTTAACGTTTAAAACACAAAGAAAACAGTCCTCCGACGGACGCACAATTAAACAGGAAACATTGTAAAAAAAACGACCATTAATAACATTAACTTTTACTGCAAAAATGCGACCTCGAAGGGCCGACTTATTCGTGGTTACTTACAAAGGGGACCACGCCCCCAAAAGAAACACATTAAATTACAAGATAACGCCACGCAGGCCAAAACTAATTACCCTCGTTGTCCAAAACACCAGGTTGACCCTCACCTTGGTCCGACTGCACTTCTGGCTGACCGGGCTGAACAGTCGCCCCGGGCTGAGAATCCTCCACGACCAAGTCTGAGGGAACCACTATCTGGCCATCCTCGACTTTGTAGAGGTAGCTGATCTGGATGGTGTCCAAGGCCAGTTCAGGATGAAGAGCCCTTATTTGATCCACAACATTTTGGAAACTGAGCTCAATCGACGAGCTCAGATCTTCCATATCTTGTTCGATCCGAGCAAGGAACTGTGCCCTAGTCACCATACTCTTAGTTTCAGCATCTTCATCCTCCTTCAGGCAGAAGGCATCCTTCAACTTTTTACTCTGCTCTAGAGCCCTCCTCTTGTCAACCTCCGGCTTGGCAATAATGTTCCCCCACTCGGTCAGCTCTTTGGTCGTGGCAGTGGCTTCTTCAGTGGCCACCGTCAGCTTCTTCTCGGCTGCAGCCAACTGTTCCTTCAGCCTCATCACTTCCCTCTCTTGCCCGGGGTTTCCTTCAGCCGTCTGTCAGGCCATTGACAAGACCCGCATGACAGCACTCGCTTCCTGGGCTAAAGACAGTCGCCGGGCAGGACGATCCATCGCCTCGAGAAATAGGGAGTCTGCACGGTCCACCTCCATGCTCGTCCCTTCAAAGAAGTTCCGCTTCACGAAGCAAAGCGGCAGCACATGCTTCGGTTTGGGGGGAGCGTTGGCCGTCAGGTCTATAGTCGCTGCAGACTTGTGCTTTTTCATTAAGGAACCGATAGAAGCGCTCGGGGAACCCTGGACCAGGGGGCCCAACCCATAGCCGCTTGTCTCAGTCAGCTTGGTCTGAACGACCCGTGACCTCTTCTTCTGCTGTTGACGCAGACGTTCTTGAATCTTGTCGAGCGGGTTCGACAGGGAGCCTGAAAAAGAAAGGAAAAGGAGAGTTAGACTAGTCACGAACGGCAAAATATTATCAAGATATAATAACAAGCAGAAATAAAACAGATACCAAAAAACTCGGACACTTCCTGCTCGGTATTACACGCCAGCAAGTCTGTGACGTCAATCAGAGGACGCTCCACAACTTCCCCCCCCCCCCCGTCCTGATCCAGCATTATTTTCCCTTCTCCGTCCAGCAAAGGAGTCGGGGTAAAATAGGCTATTAATTTCCTAAAGGCCTCGAAGCTGGCCGCATCATCCTCGTTCAGAGAGTCCCCCACCTGGACGAACTCGCTAACTAGCCGCTCGTAGTGAGTGTAGCTCTAGGAGAAGGGAAATAGCCAAAGCCTCCTCGGAATCACCTGTCCTTGATCGTCAAGCTTAGGCTCGTCGTTCTCGTCAGTGTCTATCCCCACGAAACTTAGCGCCCCCACAGCTTCCACGCTCACATGTTTTATCAAGAAGTAATCCGTCTTGAAAGCCCGGATGGACTCTGAGTGAGCCTTAAAGATCTTGGTCCTCTACTTAAAGGAGACGAATCCCTTCCGGTCAGTCCCTCGCCCAACTTGACGCTGCAGCGAAAATAAACGAAAGAACAGAGGAAGCGTGGCTCCAACACCCAGATGGGCGGATGTTACCTCAAACGCCTTCAGAAACGCGTAGGAGTTAGGGTGTAGCTGAGACGGGGCAACACCCAGATGCCCGAGCACAGCGCAAACCAAGTCATTGAAGGGAAAAGTTACCCCTAGGACCGAAGTTGCATACTCACACATAGAAAATTTCCGACCGCCAAAGTCCGAGAAGATGCGGTCGTCATCCCCTAGGCAAGTGACAATCCAGTCCGCAGGGTCACCAACAGTGGGCTGCGGCTCCGCACGAGGCCTCGAAAACGAAGATACTTTGTTGAGCAGGTCCTCCACTACCCATTCTTCAGGCGAGGTCCTTATCTCTTCAGGGCAACGAGGTGAATCTGTCGAAGCCCCCTCCTCCATTGTGCTCGCGTCTGATTCTCCTGAAGAACTCCCGGAGTCGGAGGGAACTGATGCGGAAGAACCAGAGTCTTCCGAGGATGTTTCTTCCGAGGAGACGTCCAGCGGGTCCATAAGCGAGTTTTCACCTGAAAAGAAGAGGAAAGGAGTCAGTGAATTCGATTAAGAATATCAAATCCACCCTTCCACCGCTCGACAAGTGAAAGGGCGCACATCGACCCAGGAACAAGGTCCTGAGCCATAGCCCCGGCTGACCACCGCTCAAGGCGATGGCTAACGCCCAACTTCGGAGATAATAGAATCTAAACCTAAATATTTATCAGATCCCAAGTCAAAGTCGACCAATACCTGCGTCGACCACGAACTAGGGTTCATAGCCGACGGACAATGGTGGCAGAAATTCTCCTACCTACTGGTTTAAATCTAAAACTACTGGAAAATCTACCCTAAACCACATGCATTTCTAAGATATCAAGCCTATGACTAACATAAACATGAAAAAGAAGCCATACCTTGAGCTTGGGAAGCCATTTGTATAAGAAATTGATTCTGGAAACGGTGGTCGACGGTTGGAAGCGGTGGTCGACGGCTGAGAATAACAGTTGATGGACGGGCAATGCAGCGGAGAAGAAGATGAAATGAAAAAAGCTTAAAATAAAGCCTTGGGATCCTATTTATAGGGAAGGGAACACGTGCAGACGCGCGTGACCCCTACCCCTAGCCAATTATTACCTACGCACTAGCCCCTAGGCTAGCCGTCAGAGCATTAATAGGCGCGAATTCCCAAATACGCCAACTTTTCGTTTCATATCCTCTTGTCGAGTGACGTAATGACTGCTCGCCTACCGAGGATCGTCAGCGATAGCTTCCTGGCCCGCACACTGCATACCCTTGAGCACGAAACCATTACTAAGTCACTGCTCCTCTGCACGAGCAACGAATTGGGGGGCTCCTGTTCTGGGCAGACCCAATTCCCAGAATTGGGCCAGGTAAATCGGCTCTACAGAACGCTCGACGTCGAGCAATATTGAGAATAATGGTCCTTGTCGACCAAGGTTATACCGACCAAGACGAAGTCCTCCGACGGCTAGTTTTTACCGTTACCTATCTTTATGGATTCCACGATCCGCGCCCAACGGTGTGGACCAATAATCTTCTACTTAGCCCATTATAAAAACCCTCTCATTGGGGAGGGTCAGGTATTCAATTCTCTGACCTTAATTCTTGTACTTGCTCACTCTTTGCTCAGTGTCTTACTTCAGCATCGGAGTGCCTTGCAGGTACACCTCATCCTCTCCTCATCAACCATCCTTCAAAAACACTCGAGGCCAGCCGTATCGGATCCTGATCTCCAGGTACGATCAATAGGGATTTCAACGTGACGGGCGCCAGCCCCGTTGCGATTACCTCCATCTACTATCCCATTGTTCCTGACTTGATTATTTTCTACCATCTCACGTAAACGCTCTTGAGTTTGACCCATCCCAGCCATGAGGGTCATGAAATTGTCCATTATCGTCCTCAAGTCATCCAGATCTGCTTGCATCTGATCCATTTCTCTCTCTCTCTCTGTTCACCTTTGTAGGGTATCTGTGCACGTTTGGCTGTCTCTGAACCTTCTTGGGAGCTATAGTGCCTGAAAGTGACATGAATGTTAGAACACTAGAGAAATACCTGCAAAACAACAAACATGTTATATGCATGCAATGTAGCTATTCATGTTTCCATGTTCAGGCATTAATATTCCCCGGTTCTGGTATTTTTTGACAGAAAATACTCCAGATGACTTTGGAAACTAGCTTTTTAAACTCTTCCGAGGAGTATTCAGACCTTGATGGCTTAGGACAACCAACTTTGCTCATTCAGAAATGGTAACAGGAAAGTATCATTGCATAGCACGAACAAATTACCGACAATTAGAGTCATGGACATAAACAACATTCCCCAAAGGGTTACAATTCAGTACAAATGACAGAAAGATAAAGCAAAACTCCTACAACAAGCCCGTAGGTAGTCTGAATACAATCAACAATAAACTAAAACCCTAGGCTAAAAGGAAGATCCGGGCTCCTCTTCTGTAGTCTCCACCTCTGTTCGGCTCTTCTTGATGCCTACTCTCAGCTTAAGATCTACAATCTCCTTCATTGCTTCCTTCAAGGCTAGTTGGCTCTGTTCCAATTGCTGAGTCTTTTCCCTTCGTATTTTGTGGGCTTGTTCGACCTCTTATTTCTTGAATGCCATATGCGCTTCAAAGAACTCTTCCTTTTCTTTGTACTTCTTCTGCTCCTGTTCTCTTTGGCCCTGTAACCAAGTAATGGACTGACGAGCTTCTCTGAGCGTCTTCACAATCCTCTTATGCTCTGCTTCTCTCTTTGACTCTGTTAAACCCAATCTCTGAAAATGAGCTTCTCTCCCAGCAAACTCCTTTTCTCTAGCTTCTAAGGTAGACTGCATCTTTTGTAGATTTTCTTCCGCTTCTTGCTTAGCATGATTGGCACGGTGATACAAGCTAGCCATTTTAGAATTCTCTACCTGAATCTCGTGCAACTGAACTTCCAACTTCTTGTAATCTTCGAGAGAAACAGTGGTTTGTACTGGTACCTCCTTTGGATATAGGGGAGTCTCAACCGAGAACGGAAGGAAAAAGGTACCAACCCTCCCTTGTATCCAAGCAGCAGAAGAGGGATAAGTCTTAGGGTCTACCTTTCCGAATTCTTTCTTACCTTCCCTAACCTTTGTTTCCCAAGCTTGGGATGCTTGAATAACCAACAGCTCATTACCTTCAGCTGGAAAATACAAAGTCTCAGCTATTTCTTCATCTGATGGAGGATCCTTCAGCGAATAACCAAATTGCTTTCTGGACAACACATGGTTATGACTTATCACTCCTTTTCTACCTAACAACGACACATAGGGAAACTCACCACACCTTGTAATAAACTCCTTCCCTACCAAGTTTCTGCTACATCCCCAGGCTATATCATCAGATGTTAACCCCATCAATCTTCTAGCCCACTTCCAATCTTGCTTAAGATCTTTGAACGGTCCCGACTTCGAAAGCTTCTTAGCAAACCACTCGGCGAACAATGGAGCACAACAATTCACGTACCCTTTTCTCTTCTCATTTCTGTGATGGACGCCGAAGTAAAAGTCTCCCAACAACGTAGGTACCGGGTTCCCTTTAATGAAAAGGGTGATAGCCTCCAAACTTACCCATCCTTTCTCTCCTGGGAAAAGACTTATCCCGTAGACCATTAATGCCAACAATGCACTGAACTCTAACCATTTCCCTCCCAAAGCAAACAAATGGGCTTCTGTGATAAGAAAATCCAGATTAAATCCTTTCCCCTTACTGGCTTCTAGCTCCATCTTCACTCTAAGCATACTCAAATGACAAGCACTTGCAATGTCCTTGTACGGGGAACACTTCTCCGCAACATAATAGGGAACACCATTCTTGATAGGAATCTTCAGGATGTCAGAAATCTCTTCCATTGTGGGAGCCAAGACGTAATCAGCAAACACAAAAATTCTCAACCGAGGGTCATAAAACTGCAACAAAGAATGAAGACTATCTCTCTGATCGACAGTAGGTTTGTTCATGTAACCCAAAATCTTCCCATACCGGCTTCTTAAATAGTTTGGAACCTTGTCACTCATCAAGTCTACCAGTTTTTGAATACTCTCAATTTCAGGCTGCGGGAAAGTATAATGAACAATCCTTTTTCTGGGTATCTCTTGGACTTCTGTCATCTGGAGAAAACAATGAATACAAGAACTGGGTATAGAGAATAAATGATAACCTGTAATGGAAACACAAATAGTTAATGCAAGTATGATGCAATGCAAATGCAATGCAGGCACATGATCAACAACTGGGACTGTCTGGATGCGGAACAAGGGACCCAAGTGACCAAGAACCAAGATCCTCTGAATAAAGCCTCATGAACAAGAATTCAGTCTAGAATAAGCCCCAAATCAAAGATCCAAATCCATGTAGCCTTATCGAATCATAGAATTGTACTGGCAATGAGGTATGATGAGGTCAAGGGTTCCTGCAAACCTGTAAACCCCTCCCAATCTCACGGGTGTGCTCCGGGTCAAACATCACGGACTCTCAAAGCCGAATAGCAATAATACGTTCACCATTTCCGAGAAATGGCTCATGCCCAAATCAGGGAATCAGTTTGGCATTATATACTACTCAGGGAGGCCTCGGCGTGAGTCCGGGAAAAACAAGCATCCTTTATAAGTTCCCAGCTTCAAACGCTGGAATCGAGAAACAATAGTACATTCATCCTGAAGGGTACAATACTATTGTCATACGACCAGATGCTTTGACTGAGTTCCTATAATAGAACCAGACCATCCTATGCGAGTTCCCAGTGGGCCCTCGGGTGCGAATGGGTTTTCCACAAAATGTGGTATGCCACTGTCACCATTGGAGAGGGATGTTTCCACAAAGGTCCTCAATGATTGGTCCCCAGATGCACATAACTATCGAGGTTGTGTATGACCCTAGAAAGATTCCGGCATCAATTCATTTCCAAGACGGTCGCAAGTCTGGGTGTGGAACTCACTACTACCAACATAGCAAGATGCCATGCAGCCAAAGTGACTGTCCACTCTAAGTCCTATGGTGCACTCGATCCCCGGTTACGAGCTCATCTCTGAGTAACAATTCCCAATCCCACAAAAAAAGGAAACCAGCACAGCCAGACAGTCCAGAATAATATATGATGCATGAAAATAAATACTGAAAACTGTAAATAAAGCTGTAAATGAAACTGTAAATAAACAACAGTAAAATAAACACGCAACAACAAACAATCAACACCCAATAAAACAAAAACACGCAAGCGCTAGGATTGACTCTCAAGGGGAACCAGAGATACTCTGGTTATGGAGGTCCCCAGCAGAGTCGCCAGCTGTCGCTCCCCGGATTTCCATTCTGGTACAAACGCGAAAGTGGCGCGGAAAGAGGTAGAGTCGCCAGCCAGGCATTTTTATCCCGAAGAGAAGGGAATGGTAATGCTGCACAAACCAGAAGAAAAGAAAAGGAAGGAAAAAGGTCATGCGAACCAAAGAAACTGAATTCGGGAGTCGGTTACGACCTGGGAAGGTATTAGAACCCCAGATTGTCCGCCGTACTCGACAGGATCCACGCTTGCAAAGAAAACTGCTTCAAAGGGTGAAGAAATGAAAGCTGCTGCAAAACTGAAACTGAAACTGGATAAGAAAGAAAAGAAAGGGGGAAAATGTAGGGAAAATAAAAGAGTGCTCGAACGGGCCCTACCCCGCTGCCTACGTATCTCACTGGACATGAGGATCAGAGACGCCTTAGTTCCCCTAACTAGGGGTGGAAAAGATTGCTTGTGAATTAAAGCTTGAACTGCCTATGTCAATGCTCAGGTGTTGCAGGCTCAGACGACGAGTGCGTAACCGTCTTGCAAAGTGACAAGTAGGAGCAAGTTCGCATACGGAGCGAAGGAGATAAGAAAAGAATTCCTGAAGGAAAGACGATGGTTGTTTGTTTGTGTCTATTAGAGTTTTTTTATTGGTGTGTCACAAGAGAAGGAACTCAAGCTCTTTTCCATGGAATGTGTACTTGTTACTACATTCCAAGATGGAATAATAGAACAAGCACACCAAGCAAGGAAAACTTATCCAATACTTGTTTCCAAGGGCAAGGGCCTAAATTCATTGACTTGTTGAATTTATTAGGTGCTTTAGTGATTAAAAATGAAGAAGTATTTTTTAGGGTTTTTCTTGATGAAGATGACTTCATGATCCGACTTGTGCATCATGCTAGACAAATGCACTATTCCAAGATGGAATGAATACATATGCCCCATGGAATAAGGCTATTACACAAGAAGTCACTTCTTTCTTTATTAATGTTTTTTTTTTAGATTTTTGTTTTGAGATGAGAAGAGAAAGAACCAAAGGAGCATAAAGGTAAAAGTATAAAATGGGGAAAAACTAAACCTAAAGTTATCATGCAAAGTGACCCTAAGGTTAATAAGGTTTCTACTATCCTAAGAGAAAAAAAGAACCAAAGAGGAGCAAGAAAATGAGGAAAGCTAGCAAGCAACTTACTCCTCTAGAGGAGATAAGTTGCTTCTAAAGGGGGAGGAAAATAATTGCATCACATGATGGCATATGGCACATCAAAAAACACAAAGAGAAAGCAAACCAAAAAGGGAAAGGATGAAGAATTGAAATGTGGATGAATATCCACACTTCTCTTACCATAAGCCCCTGCAAGTGTTAGCAAAAATCCAGCACATGCTCATCAACACAAACATGGAAATGGTATGCTCAAAGCTCACATCAACAAAGATCATACTACATATCAAATTGTGCACACAAGCATTTACGTGTCGAGAACATGAAAACATGCATCAACCAGCAAGCAAATCACCCTAAACAATCATGTTCAATGATCATATAATGATCCATGGCAATTAAAACAAGTAAGGGGATCAAACAAGCCCACAACAAAGCAAATATGGCATATTGCTTCAGTGTTAACCAGTTAACCAAAGCGTTAACCGGTTAACTAGTTCAAACCTGCAACAATTTACACAGAAAACAGGTGCGTTAACCGGTTAACCAATCCGTTAACCGGTTAACATTGAAAAAACAGCAACAATTCCTACAGAAAATCAGCTCAAACCAGCTTATCCAATTAATCTCGCACTAGACCAGCAATCAATTGAGAATGAAATAAGTGTATCAATTCACATTAAATGGCATCATTAAGCTCATGAACACTAGCACATAGATCCAGTTACAAATCGATCAATCAATTCAAGCAACACAAGCAAATACACAAGCACATGGTGGATCTAAAACATAAGCATGCAAATAAGCTAAAACAGAGCTAGATCTGAAATTAACCAACCTACAAAGCTGAGGTATGCTTTGGTAATTGTTGATCGAGCTGAAAATGAGAGATCTCACGGAAAACTTAGAAGATCCGGTACTAAGCTTCACACTCCATGCAAAATAAATGCAAGAACAAGGTCTTGATGCAGAATTTTGGATCCAAAAGCAACTTCTAAATCCCAAACCAGATCTGAATCACCAATTAAACCAGCAAAATGATGCAAAGAGGCTATGGATGGAGGTCTAGTTCCAAGATATACACACCTTAAGCCAAGGTTGTGTGATCTTCAAAGAGGAACTTTGAGTGATTTGGAAAATTGGGAGAGAAAATGAGAGAAAAGTGAGAGAAGAGTGAAAATTCAGAATGAGAATGAAAAAATGAGAGAGCTCCCTCTTGGTTTGGAGGGAAATGGATTAAATATGGTTTAGGTTTAGGGCCCAAAAATTAGACTTGGGATCCAAAATTATGGTTTGGTAATTTGATTAGGATTTAGAAATGGGATTAGGCTTGGATAAGTGCTCTAGATCCTTCTTTTTAATTTCCAATTAATTCAAAATGAATAAAAATCAGAAACTTGAAAATTTGGAGCCAAAGCACATGCTGAAAATGCTGCTGGAATTCAAAATTCGCAGCCGTTAACCGGTTAACCAAAGCGTTAACCGGTTAACGCCAGTGAATTTTGAATTTTCCCTCCTTTTGGTGGGAAACCTCAGGAATAACCCGGCGCCAACCGTTTTGACCTGATTTTGATCCTCAATCCTTTTTAGACTTTGACCCTGATGTAAAACTTGTAACATGCCTTATGAGCTTTGAATTTCCCTGATGATTGATCACATGCCTTATGCTGGAACATGCAAGTGCTATGCTTCATTTTATTATGCAATATGCTAAGGATATGACATGTTGATGATGATTATGATATTATGAAGATGCTAAACAGGAGAGGGCAAATTTGGGGTATTACAACAGGCAACAACAAACAATCGACACCCAACAAAACAGAACATGCAAGCGCTACGAGAGACTCTCAAGGGAACCAGAGATTCTGGGTAGGTGTCCCCATCAGAGTCGCCAGCTGTCAATCCCTAGATTTCCATCCTGGTACAAACACGAAAGTGGCGCGGAAAGAGGTAGAGTCGCCAGCCAGGAATTTTTATCCCGAAGGAACGGGAATGGTAATGCTGCACAAACCAGAGAAAAGAAAAGAAAGTACACAGGTCCTGCGAACCAAAGAGTCTGCGCTCGGGAGTCGGTTACGACCTGGGAAGGTATTAGCACCCCAGATCGTCCGTCGTACCCGACGGGATCCACGCTTGCAAACAAACTATTTCAAAGGGTGAAGAAATGAAAATTGCTACAAAAGAAGGACAAGAACAAGATAAAAGAAAAAAAAGGGGGAAATGTAGGGAAAATAAAAGAGTAAGCTCGAACGGGCCCTATCCCGCTGCCTACGTACCTCACTAGACATGAGGATCAGAGTCACCGTAGTTCCCCTAACTAGGGGTGGAAAAGATTGCTTGATTCTTAAGGCTTGAACTGCCTATGTCAATGCTCAGGTGTTGCAGGCTCGAACGACGAGTGCGTTACTGTCTTGCAAAATGACAAGTAGGAGAAAGTTTGCACGAAAAGAGTGAAGGTAATGAGAAGAGAAGTCCCGAAGGAGAGACGCTTAATGTTTTTCCAGTGTTTTTTATGAGTTTTCTGCTTTGAAGTTTGCATAGGTAAGTGTACCTAAGTCTTACTTAATGGGATGCGTACTTCTTACATCATCCCGAAATGGAATGCGCAAGAAGCCCACCTATCTATGGAGGAAATCCCCAAATCTAGTCCCACAAGTTAAGGCTCAGACACACTGACCTACTGGCATTTATTAAGTGTTTTTGTGGTTTTTGGTTAAGAAGTATTTTTTAGCTTTTCTTTGTGAAGTAAACGCATGCTAAGACCTATCCACCGCGAGGGATATCCTACACCTCACCCCGAAACAGAACGCGTGCAAGTATCTCATAGCAAAGTCTCGTGTCACATGAGAAGACTCGTCATTTATTAAAGTGACTTAAAGTTAAGTTTGAAGATGAGAAGATAGAGCACCAAAAGGATCTCAAAGGTAAAATCTAGTGGGGAAGACTACTCCTAATGTTATCATGCATGGGAGTCCTAGAATAGTGAGTTTTGGATTCTATCCTAATGAATAAGATTGAAAGAAAAGAGAGGAAAAGAAGAAAGGAGCAGACAACGCTAGAAGACAACTTACTTCTCTAACGAAGTTAAGTTGTTTCTAAAAGGGAAGGAGATGGAGTTAATCACAAGATGGCATAAGGCACATCACAAAGACAAATGAGAAAATAAAAATAAAGGATGATATGAAGACTTGAAATGTGGATATCCCCCACACTTCACTTACCATGAGCCCCTACAAGGAAAAGTTAGTGAACCACATAAGCATAAGATGAAAATAAGAATATTCAACAATACACAAACCCAAAACAAAGGTAACAAACCAAACACAACCAAAAATTCAGTACCTAAAACCTATAGGTGACCTAAAACAAAGACCAAGAAAACCTAATAGGATGGCATAAATTCCTTCCTCAAACTATGTTAGAAAGAAGGAAGAAAGAGGCACGAAAAACTACCTAAGAAACAAGACACCAAACAAATATCAAAGGTCACGAGAAGAATATGAAATTAAATCTATAAAGTCAACAACCAGTAGCAAACAAAGTGTCCAAATGGCTCACAAAAATTCACAATAAAACTCTACCAAATAATCGCACAAAGTCGCTTGAGAACAATTAACGAAATCGCACAAATACAACTCCTAAATCTATGGATAAAATGAAATTAAAAATATGAAAAAAAAATATTTTTATGTACTTTTCTGAGTCTATGAAATGATGCAAAAAGAATGGAGTCAAAATGTTAATCGAGGCGGAAGAAATAAAATCTACAAGATAATGCGTTAATATGGAAATTAAATGAAAATTCGAAATAAAATGAGAAATTAATAAAAATCAGAAAATAAAAGTGCACAAAGTTTCTAAAATGAGTTATGATGTTAAAATAATTTTTATGGAATTTTATAAAGAGTTTTGGTATTTTAAATGAATTAAAATCTAAACTAGGCAAAAAAGAAATAAAAAAAACAAGACAAAGGAAAAGGGGGTGCAGTCTTAGTAAAACAATAGTTCAAACAAGAGAATTGGGCCTGAGGGGAGGTGGAGATAGTAGAGTAGAGGGAAGCCCAACACGCGAGGGGCTGAGGGTGTACGGTGGGCTGCGGTCAACATAATTGACTTTGAATGGAAGGCGTACGATCAGAGGACTTCTAAATGTATGCTCATCGAATGGTTATGAAAACGCATGGAGTATAGCATTATGGTGGAAACGCGCGCAGGAAATGAAGAGAAAGGTCCTACCGGACGGTGACAAGTGTCACCGCCGGTAGGACATAATCACAAAAACACATCCAATCTTATCCTTATCTCATCAGTACTCACAATTCCTTTCATTAACTCTCATAACATTTTATTAAAATCTCTTAACAAAACTTTATTAACATCTCTTTATCACCATTAACTCCAAGAAAAAAAAAAAAAAAAAAAATGAAATCACAAACACACTCCAACACACAGAACACACTTTCTCTCTCTCTACTTCTTCGTCTTACGCCGACAACTACTTCTTCTTCATCAACCTAAGCCGCACCGTCATACGCACAACTGGAGAGCCACCTCTAAACAACGAAACCTCCACACAAATCCTCACACAAATCTCACCCTAAATCCGAAAATCAAACTCTAAAAAAAACCAAATGAACAGATCGGAGTAAACGAGCATAAGAACAACGAAGAAATCGTACGCAACGCACAATTTACACTTCAAAGAAATTCCAGATCCGTACCTGAAAATCGACGGGACCGAAGAAGCTATAATGATAAGATTCGATATCCGTCTCCGTTATGATTCAAGTTGCACAACATCTAACTCTTCCTCTTCATCAACTCCATTCTCCTACTTTGCAAATCATTGATGCAATCTTTAAAGTGAAAGATGAAGACAAGATTTGAAGCCTCGGTCCAAGGAGATTTGCGATGATGATGATATTTATGAGAGCTAACGATGTTGATGATGATGTGCGATGCTGCTTTGTTATTGTGATGATGAAGGAATGATGAACAGGTTAGAGGAGCTTTGATCTAGTTTTTTGTTATGGTCATGATGAAGAAAGGATGAACTCTGTTTTGTTATTTGTGACCATGGAGACTTGAAGGTGTTATGCGATGTAAATGGTGCGATCATGAAGAATAAAGAAATACAGTCTATGTCATGATGGTGAGAAAAGTGATTTCTGTTATGGCGATGAGAAAATGATTCCAAATTTGTTAGATTTTTTTTTGGTTTTTCTTCTTCTGAACTGAATTTGTTATAGAAAAGAAATCCCATTGTTGTCACGTTTTTTTGCCTCTTCTCTTCACTTAACTTTTCTTTTTTTTTTGTTTTAATCCTTTTGGTTTTTTATTCATGCGTATTTGCTGCCTTTTCCTGTGTGAAACTTGCTGACTGTTTCTCTTGCGTTTTGTGTTATTTGTCAACGCGTTTTGGGCCATGAGCTTGTGTGCATGATGCTTGGAAATGTGTTGTGTATTGCGGCTGGATTATTTGCTGGGTTCTGCTTCGGCTTGATGTGTGTAAGTTTGTGTAGAAATATGGCTTCAAATGTATGACTTCGGCTTGTTGTTGATGTAATTGGGAATTACATACTTTGGCTTCAATTATGCGCTGAGAAGGTAGGCTTTGGCTGGAGTTATGCAGCATGTTCAACAACTTGGAGGGAAACGTGATGTCATTGGCTAGGATTAGCAACTCATTGGTTTGTGTTGGCTTCATTTAATTGGCTGGAAAGTTCTGGTCACGTGGCTGCATGATGTTATAAAGTGTGTGCGGTAGTTGAAAGTATATAATATTGGTTGATGAAAAAATGTACTGGTTGTGTTCCTTGTGTGATAATTTTTTTTTTAGTATTATAAAATAAATATAAAAGAAAAAAAGGTTATCGGGCTTAGTGAAAGAATTAGGAAAATAAAAGCAAAAAAAAAAGTTTAAAAGAATATAATATGAACAAGGTGGATTTATGGATATTAGAAAAATGATATGGATTTAATATAATTTATTTGGATAAAAATGGAAATTGGATACGGGAATTAAACTAGACATTGGTCTATGGAACTAATAAATGGATTAACTGATGGGACTTAAAAGAAATGGATAACGAATATTTAAATGGATATATGAAACAAAATGAATATTTTTGTGAAAATGGAAAAAGAAATCGAAAATGGGTTACAAAATAGTTATTGGAAATGGGTAATGAAAAATAGAAATGGATAGGATAAGAAAATGGATATGAAGTAATTTATGAAAGATAACGTCCACATGCGCACAATCCCTGAACCAACTTGCCTTATTCCACAATCTCTGATTAAAATCAATCACGCACCACTGAGCAGCTTGAAACTGAAATACGGCCACCAACTTAATTATCTCTAAATCTCTAATCAAATGAACCGACTCATATCAAATTCATATAAATTAAATCTCTGAGAAGATAAATTCGTAGATGCACACAGTTGAACCTAGAATCATGATAAGACTGAAATTTTGAATCCAAAACCATCACATGAACCACTGCCTAGTAAGCTGATGATTTTCGCACATAACACAACTTAACTTTGAAACTCGTCGCCTTAAAAATAACCACAGGCACGGAAAACTTGCAGTTGAAGCAAGTCTTGATAGTTTGACCAAGATTAGGTCAAACGTCCATCTGAATCGGAACATAACTGAACAAACGCATCTGAAGTGAAATCCCTGCCAGCTTATGCTATGCGTCAACAATGAATGTTATGCTTCATCTTTCTATGCTAATGATGCAGTGCGAAATATGAAAATGATATGCTAAATCCTATGAAAAGAGAGGGAAAATTTGGGGTGTTACAAAGTGGAAGGTGTGATTTTATCTCAGAAATTGCACAAGCTGGTAGTGAATCCGAAGATCCCGATGAAATTCAAGACCGATCAAGATCGACTTTCAGGTACGATTTCTGATGACTATGAGAATTGGATAAGTCAAGATCAAGCTCTGTTCATCTGGTTGTTGTCTACGATCTCTGAATCCGTTCTACCTAGGGTTCTTGCGTGTAAGCATTCGTTCGAAATTTGGGATACCATTCATCAGTTCTTCAATGCTCAGATGAAAACGTGTGTTCAGCAATTACGTGTCGAGCTAAAATCTACCAAGAAAGGTTTCAAATCTATTACAGAGTATATGTTGCAAATCAAGGCCATTGCAAACTCTCTGTTGGCTGTTGGAGACTCCATAACTGAACAAGATCAAGTTGATTCAATAATCCTTAGGAATATAATCCCTTTGTGATGCATATGTATCGCTACTCGTCATCTCCATCGTCATGTGATGTGGAAGCATTACTCTATGTGCAAGAAACACAATTCGATAAATTTTGTGAAGAACTAGCTGCAACTACAACTATTGCATCAAATGTTGCTCATTCTAATCAAGAAGGTACTAGTTCCAGAGGAACATATCCAAATCATAGAGCATGAGGATGGTTTACGCGTGGTCGAAGTCGTGGGAGATGCCGCTACACAACTGGGAACCGCCTAACCTGTCAGTTTTATGGCAGATATGGCCATGAATTAGCAAATTGTTGGCATAGATTTGATGAAAATTTTGTGCTTTCCAACACAAAGAATACCATTGGTGAGTTGTCAAATCCAGATTCTTCTGCTGATTCCTCCAAGAATTCACAAACAATTGCTATGATGACTACGACTAGGAAGGGGTTAGCTTACACTCAAGAATACAATCTCCCATCAGAACTTGAATCTCAGGCTTGGTTTGCTGACTCAGGTTCCTCTTATCACTTAACACCTCATGCTTTTTCTCTTACAAGATAGTAAGCCATATGTAGGACATAACAAACTATTTGTAGGTAATGGTCACACTCTCACTATAGAATCAGTAGGCACTACACGTTTTTGTTCCAAAAGTGATCCTACACAAACCTTGACTCTAACTAACATACTTCATGTTCCTTCTATAACTAGGAATCTCTTATCTATTTCTAAGTTTTCTCATGATAATCATGTTATGTTTGAATTCCTCCCTAACAAGTGTTACATCAAATCACAGGATTCTAAGAAAGTCATTATTGAAGGTGTCTTAGATGATTGTGGATTATACTGCTTTCCTCAACTGCCCTTAGAGCTCAAATAGTACTCTAGTCATAATAACAACTTGATCACTCAAACTGGTATTCAAAGCTTTGTTGCCTCTCATTTTAGTTCTTATTCTCATTCTTTAGAAAACTGTAATGTGACCAAGTTATGGCATCATAGACTAGGCCATACAAACTTGCAATCTGTTTCTGCTATTCTCAAATTGTGTAATGTTCATTCTATTAATAAAGGCAATAATTATTTCTTTTTCTCTTCCTGTAATATTGGTAAAGCTCATAGATTATATGCACCCTCTACTAATACTTCATATGCTGAACCTTTTGACATGGTGTATATTGATTTGTGGGGACCTTCTCCTCATCCCTCTAGCTCAGGTTTTAGGTATTACATAGCTTTTGTAGATGCTAAAACTAGATTTACATGGTTGTACTTGTTGAAACAAAAATTTGAGGCAATATATGCTTTCAAACTGTTTCATGTATTTGTTCATACACAATTTGGAAGGACTATTAAGGCTTTACAATCTGACTTTGGTAGAGAGTTTAGACAGTTTACCAAATATCTAACTGAGTTAGGTATATCCCATAGGTTAACATGTCCTCATACCGCCCATCAAAATGGGACAGTTGAGAGAAAACATAAACAAAATGTAGAAATGGGAATCACTCTTCTTACCCATGCTTCCTTACCTATGACCTATTGGGACTATAGTTTCACTACTTTTGTTCATGTTATAAATAGGTTGCCTTCCTCTACTCTTAAGAATCACAATTCTCCTTTTCATGCCTTGTATAATAAACAACCTGATTATTCTACCTTGAAGGTTTTTGGTTGTTTGTGTTTCCCTCATTTAAGGCCTTTCAATAAACATAAATTGAAACCAAGAAGTCAGGAGTGTATATATCTTGGTCCATCACCTCAACATAAGGGGTTTAGATGTCTTAATAGAGAAGGAAAGACTTATGTGTCAAAAGATGTTAGATTTAATGAAGAACAGTTTCCTTACTCTAATTAGCAGCATAACAAGCAAGAGTTGTCAAATGCTAAGCATAGTCACCAGGACATAACCCTTTCAACTAGTCAATTAGGTCCTCATATTATTCCCATATTCCAGTTGGTCATGGCATGTCTGATGTCATTTCATCTGGTCCTAATTCATATCAGGCTGTATTACCACAAAATATTGCTCAGAGTTCAGACAGACTGGCTGTGTCCAGTGGTCCAAGTCCTGCAGAAGTTCATCTTGTGGATAATCTTAGATCTGAAAATTCTGGCACAATACAGCTTGTGTCTGAAACTAGACAAGAGCGGTATGTACCTAGGGTCAGTCTATACATCATACCAAATTATGTTAGTCATATTCCCACTGTTGGTAGTCCCAATAACACTAATATGTCTAGTCCCTCTCATACTACAAAGAGTCAGCCTGCTAACAACACAAAGTCTGCCAGTAAAAAACAACTCAGTCCTTTAGTTGGTCATGAAAGTAGTGCTAATGCTAGTGAAACCGAGGAAACTCCCAATACTACTTCTATATCTTGTGATATCTCTCCAAATGGTAGTGTGTCTGGTAGTTCACATAGAGTGGATTCATCTTTGTCAGTTCCAAACATCCTGTAACACCCCAAAATTTGCCCTCTTATTTTTATCAACCTCGAGCAGCTTGCGCTTCATGCCCGCATCATTTCGCGTATCATTGCATCGCATTTGAAAAAATAAATAAATAAATAATCATTTGCATACGCATGAGGTTTGTGGTTGATCGAGGCTTGCCAAACATTGGAGTTCAAGAGAAAAATAATATACCAAAAATAATCCAAACCACTTCCAAGCTAACCAACCCAAAAATGGAAGATTTCACCTTTCCCTCCATTTTCCTTCCACTTTCCTTCCACGTTTCCTTTCATTCTTTCCCTCTTGTTTTTCCATTTCAATTCCACTCCATTTCCTTTGGATACTTCTAGCATGTTCCACAACCTTCTAGAGTATTCCATGGAATATTCCAAGGAATATTCCAAAGAATATTCCAAGGAATATTCCTTCTCCAACCCTAACCCTAACTAACTACAAACCTAACTCCATCCCTAAACCTAACTCCATTCCCAAACCTAGCTCCAAGTCTAGCCCCTATATAATCATTAATCACTTCAATGCAAAAGGTTCCCAATTTTTTCACTCTCACAATTTCTAGAATCACTTTTCTTTCTCACTTTTCCTCCATTTCCCTTTTCACCAAAGCTTTTTTGAAGAAGATCTTCAAGTTTCACATTGGAACTTGAAGATCTTAAAGCTTAGCCTCCAACCTCCATTAATTTGGACATTGTGGAAGAAGAAGCTACTGGTTTTTGTGAGATTTCGAATTATCAGAAGTGCAAGAAAGCTCAAGCATCAAGAACGCATTTATTTTATAGATTCGCGGTTTTCTTGGTTTTCTCTTCGATCAAGCTCCGATTCTTGCAACATTTACCGAAGCACTTCTGCGCTTCGTAGGTTGGTAATCTAAAATCATGCTAGCTTTAAGTTATTCTCTCTATCTCTCCATTTCGGCATTCTTTAAGTGCTTTTCGTATTATTTGTGGTTGATTATGTTTTCGTTACGTTTTGCTTGCGATTTGTGATTTTGATGGATTAGAAGCTAGGTTGTAGCTTGTTATAGGTTTTAGCAAGTGTTAATAAGCCCTAATAGAGTAGAAGTTCGTGTTAAACATGATTAGATGTGTGTTAGGGTTGTTTAGAAGAGATTGTGGCCAAAAGCACTTATTTCAAAACAAATTTTCAATTTTTGTTCAGTGTTAACCGGTTAACGCTTTGGTTAACCGGTTAACACATGCGTTTTTGGCCATTTTTAGTGTTGTCTGGGGTGCGTTAACGGGTTAACCATTTGATTAACCGATTAACGCTGTAGAAATTCATAATTTTATCTTATTTGATTGCTTGTTCTTGCTTCTTTGTGCCTCTAATGTTCATACATGCTTAGGTACTAATTTTAGAGAATTTTCTAGGTTGGTTTCGACATCTCATTCCCCCATTTCGAGTCGTTTCGACGCGTTTCCGTTCATGTTGCATATTATGCGTTTATGTGTTCATTTGTGTATAATTTGACTTCTTGAACTTTGTTGCTATGTCTACACAATTTTTGTCATGTAAATAATCATGTTGCATTCTGTTTTTTGCATCTTTCGCATAATTCGTTAACTCATTTGCATGTCATTGTATCAATATATATGTTGCATTTCACATAACCATGTATGTATGTACATTTTGTTGCATTTGGTTTCATGTTTGATCATATCATTCACATCAATTCAATTCTGAATTTTGCATTGAGCTTGGCATTCTTGCTGATCTATCATGATTGCATATTTATGATCAATGCTCATTATGTTCATATGCCATGTTCATGTGCAATATTTTGCATACTTGTTGCTTAATAAATCATGTGGTACATTCTTGCATAATCCCTCAAAAATGCTCATGTTCATTCAATTATGTATGTTGATCTATGTTCAAATGCATATTCATGATTAATTGGTACATTTTTCATTGAGTTTGTGCATTAAAAAATGAAAATAATCAAGTCTGCATTTTACATTTCATAGCTGACTTTGCATATAGGTGTTGTAAAATACATGTTGTTTGTTATGTTGTTCATGTTGTATGTGACTTTATACACCTATCTTTACATGTCGTATGTTGGCTGTAGAAAGTTGCTTGTGCTTTGCCTTGTGTTTCCATAGCTGTTTGTGTATTAGGGGCTCTAATAAGTGCTGAATTTTTGTTTTAGCATTTTTTTAGTTCTTTTAGAATTAAGATAGAGTTTAGATTGAGTCCTAGAGTTATTAGGATTTAATTAGTGTATGTTTGCTTTATTATTTTAAATAAAATGCCCACTAATCTTTGTTTTGTAGGGAGGGAAAGGTATGTTTCCTTACACCTTATCCTTTTATTTTTTATGCATTTTCTTTATGCATTTTATTCACCTTTTACTCCCATATTTGTGATTGGTAGGATTTCCCCTTGTAGGATCAACTTATCTTCCTTAGGAAGTAAGTTGCATCCTTTTTCTTATTTCTTTTTCATTTTCTCCTAAGGATTAGAAAAGCCTCATAAACCATTAGGATCTCCCTTTTGTGCATAATAAATAACTTAGGGTTGGTCTTAGTCCCCCTTAGTTTTTGTCCTTCTCTGATATGAGTCTTCTCTCTCTCATCTTCAAACAAAATCTAAAAGACATTTAATAAAGGGTTGAAATAGTCTCTTGTGCATAGCCTTATTCCATGGGACACTCATATTCATTCCATCTTGGAATAGTACGGGCTTGTCTAGCATGATGTACAAGTCTAATCATGAGAATATCTTCACAAATAATAAATTCCAAAACACTTCTCATAAAAGACAACAAACAAAGACATCGCGTCTTCTCTTCTCATCTCCTAATCTTTGCGGATGAATGCGACTTGCCTCGACAGTTCAAACAGCGATACGGTAAACACCCTCGAGTCAGAGCCGGTAACACTTGAGCTAGAGCTATGGCAATGTCATCCTAAAAAATACAAACAAAGTTCCCGCCTTAGTTAGACGAACTTCATCGACTTTGATCCTCATTTTCCCGATGAGGTAGGTAGGCAGCGAGGTAGGGCCCGTTTGAGCACATTCTTTATTTTCCCTACATTTTCCCTTCTTCCTCTCCATTCTCTTTTCCAGATACTTTCTCATTTCAGTTCCATTCTAGTAGCAGTTTTATTCAGCAACATTCTTATTTCTCACCCTTTGAAACAAACAAGCAAGCGTGCATCCCGTCGGGTACGGCAGACGATATGGGGTGCTAATACCTTCCCAGGTCGTTACTGACTCCCGAACCCAGATCTTTGGTTCACAAGGCCTTGTCCTTTCCTTCTTCCTCAAGTTTGTGCAGCATTTCCTTTCCCGTTCCTTCGAGATAAAAATGTCTGGCTGGCGACTCTACCTTTTCCGCGCCACTTTCGCGTTTGTACTAGGATTAAAATCTCGGGAGCGACACATCCCTCATAATTCTAATGAACTAACCATATCATCTCACATTCCTATATCTGATTCTTCACAATCTGTATCTATAGGAACAGTTCCACCTAGTAGTAATTTGCTTGTGAATAACCATCCCATGGTGACTATAGCTACAAGTGGAAAATCTAAACCTAAGGTATTTCTAACTCATTATGAATCTGAACCATCCAATGTTAAACAAGCTCTAACCAAGCCTGAGTGGGTTCAAGCCATGACTGAAGATTATAATGCTCTCTTGGCTAACAAACCTGGTCCTTAACTACTTTGCCTCCTGATAAACAAGCAGTGGGTTGCATATGGGTTTTCAAAATCAAAGAAAATGCAGATGCTTCAATCAATAAATATAAAGCTAGGCCTGTGGCTAAAGGGTTCCATCAGGAACAAGGTTTTGACTACACATAAATGTTTTCTCCAGTGGTTAAGCCTACAACATTTAGGGTGATTCTTACACTTGCTATTACATACAAATGGGAGATACAACAAATTGATATTAATAATGCTTTTCTGAATGGTGTGTTACATGATGAAGTTTACATGGTTCATCCTACTGGTTTTGTTGACAGTGACAAGTCCTTAGTATGTAAGTTACACAAGGCTATATATGGTCTCAAACAAGACCCAAGGGCTTGGTATGAGAAGCTAACCCAAGCTCTGCTTCAGTTTGGGTTTACTGCTTCAAAATGTGATAATTCTTTGTTAGTATATTCTAGGCTTGTTGTTTCACTGTATGCTCTAGTATATGTTGATGACATTTTGATTATTGTTTCTAGCAAATATCTTATATATGAGATTATCAATAAGTTACATCTTGAGTTTGCTTTAAAAAGGCTTGGTAAACCTAGGTATTTTCTTGGGATTGATGTTCAAAATTGCAGTAGTGGTGCTATGTTCTTATCTCAGTCCAAGTATATCAAGGATCTTCTTAATAAGGCAAAGATGGATCAAGCAAATGGAACTCTAACACCAATGTTGAGTACTTGCAAGTTGAGTAAACATGGGTTAAATCCTGTTGCTGATCCACATCTGTACAGATCACTCGTTGGTGCACTTCAGTATGTAACACTCACAAGACCAGATATTGCGCTTACAGTCAACAAGTTGTGTCAGTTAATGGCTGTCCTATTGGATACTCACTGGGCTGCAGTTAGAAGATTGCTCAGGTATCTAAGTGGTACTCATAAACATGGACTGCTTCTTTCTCCTTCCAAGACAGTTACCAAATTCTCTTTGCGAGCCTATAGTGATTCTAACTGGGCTAGTGATCCAGATAACAGAAGATCTACTTCTGGTTCATGTATCTATTTTGGACCCAATCTGGTGTCATGGAGTTCGAAGAAACAATCCCTGGTTGCTAGGTACAACACAAAAGCTGAATATCGGGCTTTGGCGCATACTACTTATGAGTTGCTATGGCTGGAATCATTACTTGCAGAGCTGAAAATTCTAACACATTCGTCTCTTCTGCTATGTGAAAATCTTAGTGCTATTCTTCTGTCTCACAACCCGGTGTTGCATGCTCGTATGAAACACATCGAGCTGGACATCCATTTTATGCGGGAAAGGGTTCTGGCTGGAAAACTACTTATACAACATTTTTCGGATTCGTTTCAAATTGCGGATACGCTTACAAAACCGCTTGGTACAACAACTTTTCAAGATCTTAGGAAATAACTAAAAGTGTTTTGTGATACATCCCACATTTCAGTTTGAGGGGAGTGTTAGAGATATGCTAATGTGTGTGATTAGTTTTAGTTAAGTAAGTTTAAGTATTATATTAGTGAGTCCAACTCAGCATAGTCTATTTTTCATTTCCTTATGTTTGATTGGTTGTATATAAACTCTTATCTTGTATTGTTACGATTACAAAGCAAAAACACATTCAACTTTATGTTTTCATGCTAACTACTTTTGTTACTCTCAATTCACTGAGTGAAGTTGCCCATGCTTTCTTGTTCTTGCTAGCATGATGAGTCTCAGATTCTAACACAGTAGAAATAAAATCATATGCTTAGAGAAAGCATAATTATTTTTAAAACTAATTATTCATATGAAAAATACTGACAAAAACGTTTAATGCACGCTGCATAAAGATATTCATGATCAGGACAACCAACAGTTGTTTTGCAAGGAATGCGAGTATCATCTACAAATGTCTGTCGCTCCCACTAAAAGACACCTGGTCAGATAGGGTACAGACGCGAACGGTCGGCGAAAGAGAGAAGATGAAATGAATAGAGTCGCCAGCTAGGCATTTTTATCCCGAAGGAAAGGTAATGCTGCATAAACCTAGGAAAATATGGATAAGATGGTTGCGAACCAGAGAAACTGAGAAAAAGGGTTGGTTACAACCTGTGAAGGTATTAGCACCCAGATTGTCCGTCATACTCGACGGGATCCACGCTTAAAAGATTGTGTTTAAAGGGGTAGTGTATGTGCTATCTGTGTGCAAAAGCTGGAAAGGAAATATACAAGTGTTAGTGCAAAAGAGAGTGAAATGCTCAGGGACTGAGGCTTAGAAGAGAATACTGAAAGAGGGGGATGACAAAGAGACTTTTGTTCGATAACCGTTAAGTTATGCCTATGTATCCTCGCGTGCAATGAGGAAGTCAGAACACCGTAGTTCGACTCAAAGAGACTGAAAGATAAATTGACTGTTGAACTGCTTGCTTGTTTATGCTCAAGTGTATGACTCGTCTGGCTCGAGTGCTAACTGTCTTGCATTAGACGGAAGAAGCGAGTTCTCGTTTGTGAGTGAGTGTGATGAGAAAAGAATCCCGAAGGAGACGATTATTGTTTGTTTTTGTGTTTTCAATCTTTTATTGCTTTTTGTGTTTGTCATAAGTTAAAGAGCTTAAGCCTAAACCAAGGGTTAGTAAACTCATCATATCCTCCCTCTGATTAGGGATAATGAGAATACTTAAAGTATGAGATAAACATCTCAACTTAATTACCTTAATGATGTAGGATTATGATCTTTAACCTACTTGTGATTATTTAGATGTTTTTGAGTTTTTTTGTTTAGTGTTAAGTAATGAGTTTAAGCCATAATCAAGGATTAGTGAACCCATTACACCATCCTAACAGAAGGATAATAGATGAGCACACTTAAGCTGAGGAAGATACCTTAACTTAATCCATGATTAGGGACTAACCTCATGACAAAACAAACCTTTATTAAAGTGGATTTTAATTAAGGGTGAGATTAAGAAGTGAGTTTTATGGTTTGTAAGACAACTTGAGAGGGACTTGTCCATTAACACTAGGGTTAGTCCTTCTTAACCATAAGGAAGAATTAGAACCCTAATGCAAGGCCCAAGTTACAAGTTAATATCTTAGTGATTATTAAGATGGATTGATTAAGAGGTTTAAACAAATTAAGGGTTTAACACTTAGGATTAAAGTTATACACTCCATCCTAAGAGAAGGATGCAGGCATAATCCTAATCACAAAGTCTTAAAACCTTAAAGGTTTAGCCTCTAATGATGAGGTGAGAAGAGAGACACAAAGAAGACACAAAGGTAAAAACTAAAGGGGAACTAATCACAACCCAAATTATTGTCATGCTTGGATGTTCCTATGGCTTGTAAGGCTTAGAAGAGATCTTCAGAAAAGCCACCAATGGAAGAAGCAGATGAAAGGAGGAGAAGCGGAAGACACAAGTTACTTACTTCACTGAAGAAGATAAGTAACTTGGGGAAAGAAAGTGAGAGATGAACATGAATGAGCAAGCTCACTCTAAGACAATGAAAAATTCAGCAAGGATGCATAAGAAGAATGAGAAGAGAAATGAGAAGTGAAGGCAAATTCACTTCTCAAGTTACTTACCACCTTAAAAATGTTAGCACAAGATGCATAAGAAAAGAAAAGAGATGAAACAATGCATATGAATGGGAAAATGCCAAAACCAGAAGCAATCACATGATGTAAATGATTCTATGAGAGGATGCAAAGGCATACCAATTTCTATGAATGTTCATACAAGAGATTGGATGCAAATGAGGCATGCTTTGAAGTATGAAAACACATGTATGTTTATGAAATGAAATGGATGCAAAGCAAAGAAAATGTATGAAGAAATGACCAAGCAATGTTCAAGAAATGTCTTAAGATGTCTAAGATGGCATAAAAGTGCTTAGAATGTCATGACAAGTTCATATGTTCATGCAATGCAATGTAAGATGCAAGTATGGATGCAAGATTAGGGTTACATGAAAGGATGAGATGCAAATGACAAAAACAGAAGCAAATCACATGATAAAAAATTGCAAATGAACTCAAAGGAACCCTAACCCCACATGATATCACACCCCAAAGGAGAAGGTCTAACTTTTAACCTAAAGAAAGTTGTGATTTTTCTAAGTTAATTAGGGTTTTAAGGTACCCCAAAAGGGAAAATGCAAATCAAATTGAAAATGAAAGATAAATTCTTGGCAAAAATATGCTAGATACTACATGTTATATGAAGAACAATTAAAAAAGAACCAATGTCAAACCATTCATAGTTAGGCAGAAAAGAATTCTTGAAGTTAGGGTTTCAAAAAGGAAATTTATGAACCCTAAATTCAAAGAAAAATGTCAAAATTGGATCAAAACCAAAAATTAATTTGTATGAATGGTTTGACAATGTTTCTAAATGTCCTAAGATGCAATGTGAATTTTTTTGGAATTTTTAGAAACCTAAATGGTACTTTAATTAATTAATTTCCATTAATTAACTAAAATAAACATTTAAACATTTTTAATATGATTTTTATATGCAAAATATAAAAATAAAAATGTTTTTGGGTGAAGAAAAATATTTGAAGTCAAAATGTAGAAGAAAAATATTTTTGGAATTTTCTAAGTATTTTAAATAAAATGTACAAAATGAATACAATAAAATGAAATAAAAATGAATTAAAAGGGCTGGTCAACTGATCCAATGGATCAGATTCAAACTGGGGTTTGGAGGGAAAGACCACGCGCGTTATCCAATAGTCCAAATTCAAACTGGCTTAATCCTAATTAATTAATTAATCACAATTAAAACTTAATGGACACATCCTGGCCTTTCATTCACGCGCGCAAAGACTGATCAAAGGGCTGAGATTCAAAGTTCACTAATTACGCTGATTAACCCTAATCTGAACCCTAAACATTTCCAGGTGACCAGAGCAAGCTCCGGTCATCTTCTCCGATCACTCATTCATGCTATCTCTCTCAATACGCAATGAAACCTCACCATAATATCCAGAAACACTCATTAGACACTTCTAAACAAGAATCCAGCAACAAAAATCATTTATTTTCACTCAAGATCATGAATCAAAGGCAAACAGAAAAACACGCAAAATTTTCAGAAGCTTCATACATGCTTGTTTCTCAAGTGGAAGCATGGTTGTATGAGTTTTTGCAAGTTTTGTACATTTTGGCCCCTTTGTGATTTCTTGATGTGCAAGGCATATAAACTTGTGATTCTTAGGCCAATTCTGATTCTTAGGCAACACACTATGTTTGTATGATACCTAGAAGTGTATTAGAGGTCACAAAATGGCTTGGTATGTGGATTTGCACAAAATCCTCTTTGGTGTGAAAGTGAAAATTATAGGATTTTTGCCAACTTTGCCAAGCCATAACTTGAGTTCCATAATGAATTAGGACTTGTTATTGTACTTTTTGAAAAGGGAATGATCCAATCTAAAACTTTCATGACCAACAATTTTTCATTTGAAGCATTTTTGGTTGAGAAAGAGGAGGTTGAAATACTTTCCCAAAATGGAAAGTTTCCATCACAAGTCATTTCCATTTTTGGCAACTTTTGGTTTAGCTCAATTTTCTTCAATTTTGTGAACTTCCAAGTACTTCAATGATCAAATAAAGATCATATAACTTCAATTTGATGAAAAATCCACTTTGGTTCCATGGTTGGGGGCCTTAGATGCCCTGATTTTACACTAACTTGCTCAAGAAGTTACCCAATGAACAGATGACTTCCACAATGAATTTCTTCATCAAACATGGTACACATGATCCTTATAACATATTGAGACTATTAGAAACAAGAATGACCAAAAAATTTGAAGTTATGGCCTCTGAAACCAAAACCCTAATTTCAGGTCATCTGTGCAGTGAAACCCTAGCTCTACTTCCATGCTTTCCAAGTTCTTGTGATTTCTTGACTTCCTTGGTCTTTGAGGGATATAATATGATGATAGAACACACATGGACCCTTTTGAAATGATTGGAGACCTTTGGAGTGGCTCAGATGGATCCTTGGATTGCTCAGATCACAAACCCTAGATGCAGATGAATTTGAACTATGCAGTGAAACAAAAATGCAATATAAGATAGTATGCTTATGCTAATGAAAACATGAAAGATCACAATCCATGGTGTGAACTTAGTGAGGGAAAATTTGGGGTGTTTACAGCTGCCCCTATTCAAACATGAGTTAGCTGTGCAGGATGTAAGCGCTTGGCTTAACAGACAAGCAAGATAACTTGTGGTTGAATACCAAAGACAGTCCAGAATTTGCACTCACTGGGGAGAAGAAGAAAAAGGGATATAAATTGTAAAAAGAAGTATAGTATGATTATAAAATGCGGGCGATGGAGGACGACCATCGAGCAGAGGACGACTGCTGGGGATAAAGCAATGACGGGAACGACCGACATGCTGGGGAAATAAAGAGATCATGATGGGGATGGCCATCAGTCAAGGAAATAAGATTCTCTGGGGATTTAAGAGTAAAGTCAATGATGGGGATGATCATCAGGTTTGCAAAGTAAGGTAAACAATGATGGGGACGACCATCGGATTAAAGAATAAATGAAATATTGATGAGGGACGGTCATCAAAGGTGAAGGACGATCACCTAGCAGGGGACGGCTGCTCTTTATCATGACATAGGACGAATGTCAGATAGAAAAAGTCGACGATGGGGACGACCATTGGATAAGCATGATGAAGGACGGTCATCAAGAGGTGAAGGACGATCACCTAGCAGGGTACGACTGCTCTCGGGGTTTATCACGACATAGGACGAATGTCGGATAACAAGGTCATCGATGGGGACGGCCATCGGAAAATGATGAGGGACGGTCATCAAGAGGTGAAGGACGGTCACCTAGCAAGGGACGGCTGCTCTTTATCATGACATAGGATGAATGTCAAATAGAAAAGGTTCCAATAATGGAGATGTTAGAACAATTATGGTTCTAAACCTCTAAGAGTTTTGATGATAACAATTATTAATATGCCAGAATAGAAGTTCTAATACATACTGAAAATAACTTTCTTTGTTGTATGTGTAGAAGTTGTAGAAGAGGAAGTTATTTAAAGGAAGACGTGTTTTGTTAGAAGAAACATTGTGCCCTATATAGAAGATACATTTATTGAAGAATCCATCATTAAAGACATGATTTATTGGCTGCGTATCAAGATTTAATTCTCTCTGATTTATGTCTAGAAGATGATGATTCTCATATTAAAGGCATTAATTAAAGAATATATCAATTAATGGTGAAGACAAGTATCTCTTGTTATGGAAGAATTTTATGGTATTAACTAATATCCAAAATTAGCTCAAGATGTCCCCAACGGCTATTTCATTCAAGCAATATATAAAGGAATCAAATTAAAGATTTGAATTACAGCTTCTACGAGACCTAACTTATTCATTTGTGCTATACTTTATTGTAACCTCCTGAATCCCAACAAATTCCACCTTTTCAAACTTCTGAAGCAAACCCACCTAGCAGTTTCCATCCTCTGAATGCTGATGGCCTAGCTTTTAACCTTTCACCCATTAGAGAAAGCTCTATGTCCTCCTATGAATCAACCCCACCAAACTCACCAACATTCATAACTATACCAGACACACCTCCAGGAGAATCTGAGCAAGAAAATCCTCTTAGAACATCCATTAACATAGAAGCTCTCCATAAACTATCTTTTGTTTCCAATAAAATTGCCATTCCGGCCCCAAAACCAAAACCAACCAAAACAGACATTGATGCACTACTGCTTGCCTTTGAAGCAGAAATGAAAATCAAGTTAGAGGATCTGAAAGTTGCTTGCTCAGAGCTTCCTGATCCAGCAGCTTCTGATTTTCTTTGGGCTACATTCAGAAAATGGTTCAATGTTGAGACCAAAAGGCTGAAGGATATCTGTTATGTTATCGCTCATCAGAACTTCTTTGAATATCTCAAAGCAGTAGTCTCAAACATTGAAAAGAACAAGCCATTTCTTCTGGATAACAAACCCTGGACTGAATCAGAACCTCTGGAATCATACTCTGGACTTCAGATGGTTTTAGTTCCTTCTGATGAAGCTCAGGAAGTTAACTCTGCTCCACCACCATCAACTGAAGCATATTCTGGAAATCAAGCTGCTATAGCAACTGAAGAACCTCTACCAACATCTCTTGTGCTGAAAACATTAGAGGAATTGAAAAAGGAAAATGAGATGGTCAAGCAAAGATTGGACAAACAAGATGAAACTAATGCTGAACTGAAGACTATGATTGGCAAGCAAGTGGAATCTTCTTCTGAAATCAAGTCTCTTCTGGAAGCATTAGTTACTAAGATGAATCCCCTACCCTAATTTTCTGTTTTATCTTCTCATTATCATATCTGTTTAATTCCTACTGTTTGTTTCATTTTGGCTATGCCTCTGTTTAATGAATACTTGTTTCGTTTTGATTCTTCACTCTCTTTTGTTTATCCTTCTGCATCTTTACTTTTTGATTATGACAAAAAGGGGGAGAAACGTAGAAGATTTTGATCTATAGCAGTTATCAAGATTAACCTCTAACATATATATATTCTAATAAAAATGTTTGAGTTGTGATTCTAAAATAGAAACAGATCAAGTAACCAACTCAGGGGGAGCTAAAGCTGATAAAACATCTGAAGGATAGAACTTCTGAAGGAACCTCTAATAGAAATATCTGAATTAAATTAATCAAAGGGAGTTCTTCTAATCCTATTAAACTCTATTCTTAAAATCTAAATAAATGTTTTGTCATCATCAAAAAGGGGGAGATTGTTAGAACAATTATGGTTCTAAACCTCTAAGAGTTTTGATGATAACAATTATTAATATGCAAGAATAGAAGTTCTAATACATACTGAAAATAACTTTCTTTGTTGTATGTGTAGAAGTTGTAGAAGAGGAAGTTATTTAAAGGAAGATGTGCTTTGTTAGAAGAAACATTATGCCCTATATAGAAGATACATTTATTGAAGAATCCCTCATTAAAGCCATGATTTATTGGCTACGTATCAAGATTTAATTCTCTTTGATTTATGTCTAGAAGATGATGATTCTCATATTAAAGGCATTAATTAAAGAATATATCAATTAATGGTGAAGACAAGTATCTCTTGTTATGGAAGGATTTTATGGTATTAACTAATATCCAAAATTAGCTCAAGATGTCCCCAACGACTATTTCATTCAAGCAATATATAAAGGAATCAAATTGAAGATTTGAAGTACAGCTTCTACGAGACCTAACTTATTCATTTGTGCTATACTTTCTTGTAACAAATCACACTGTGATTATAGCTTTATTAACAGCAAGATAGTTATTATTTTATTATTATTGTAAAAGATAAGTTAAATCCCTTGAGTGACTAAGTTCAGTCAGAAGACTCAAGAGGACATTGACTGTAGGTCAGTGTGTGTATTCAAATATTGATTAGTGGATTAAGACCTCAGTGATAGAGGCAAAATCACCTTGGCGGGTGGACTGGATGTAGTTTGAGTTCAAACGAACCAGGATAAATCAACTTGTCATTGAAGTTAGTTTTAAGTTGTTAAGAAAACCCAATTCCAACCCCCCTTCCTTGTGTTTTACGCCCCTTCAGGAGACTCCGCTGGGGAAAGGATGAGGGACGGTCATCCGAAAGTGAATGACAATCACCTGGCAGGGTACGGCTGCCAAAAGTATCACGACATAGGACGAATGTCGAATAGAAGAAAGAGTTGCTTCACTGGGGAATGGTAAACACGGACGGGTGCTTACGCCGAAGAAATAAAATTTATAAGTGTTTGACGTTGTGTATAGATTAAAGATGCGGACGAGCATCCTTAAGACCATGATACGGACGAGTATCGGTAGAAACAAACGCTGACGCGTGTTCAAAGATGATGATACGGACGAGTACCAACTGGTTAACAAAGAACACGGACGAGTGTCGAATATGTGGAAGAGTGATATATATATATATATATATACAAGATATAGACGAGTATCAAAGATTTCTGTATAAGTATTGGTGAAGTATGAGCAAGACACGGACGAGTGTTCAACTTGCTGGGGAAAGGTGACACGGACGAGTGTCAGAAGAGAAAGTGTATAAGTTATGAACAAACATCTGTATATGACAGTGTAAAAGGTGTTTCGGAAACCTGTGGGGATAGGATGACACGGACGAGTGTCGAAAAGAATGTATTATGAAGAAGTGTTTGGTTTGCAACTAGTGATTGGGCAACCGTGCCGGGGAAAGGTGACACGGACGGGTGTCAAAAGGGTATATATAAGTTTCTGAATGCAAAGATATCTTGGCTTACATCTGCAGGGGAATGATATGACGCGGACGAGTGTCAAAAGAGTATATATAAACAGGCATTTGTATTGGAGAGTGCAAAGGGGACGCTTTGGCTTTTGTGAGCTTTTATATACATTGTTGATGAGATACTAAGGGTATTTGCAGGTGACTGGTTCGAACCATGCTTGTGATCATGCAAATGTTTGATTTTTGTCGTAATGCTCCGTATTTAGACAGAATGCTACGCTCTGTGGGAAAAATGATGCAAATGTATGATTATGCAAAGGGGAACCGATCCGGGATTCGGATCCCGCTGTTATGAAGATCTTTGGCTGATCTGTTTAGAGGAGCAACCCAGCTGGGGAAGATCATTGGTAGATCTGTTTAAGATATGTAGCCCTGCTTGGGGAACTAGGTCATTGATATATCTATCTTGTAAGGAGGAGCCCAGTTGGGGATAAGGAAGCTTCCGTCATTTTGTTGTGTAAGCTTTTCAAACATTGCTCTTCTGGGGAGAGGCTGGATCTGCGGGGAGATAGTCCTTTTGCCTTTGAGACACTTGGCACTCTGTTCGGGGGAGGAAAGATCACTGAACGATCTTCCTAAAGGACTCTGTGGGGATCTCGGCTGAGGATGCTCTTGCTGAATAAACTTATACTTGAGGACGAGGAGGCCTCGACAACTCTGTTGGGAAAAAACATTTTCAGATGCTGCTTGGAGAAGATATGTTGGGGAAGTGATGCTTGGCATGCCCCATGCTGCGTGTCGAATACCTGCATCCTGTTAAGACAAAAAAAAGACGCACGAGTATCCCGAGGTATCCCTTACCGAATTCCGTCATAGGAGTTAGATATTCCTGAGAGTAATTACATTCCCTGCAAGCATTTATTAAGAATGGCTCATTTGTTTTATGCAAATATTATATCATGGACATTGGACAGTTTGCAAACGAAACAAAAGTATACGAAACGAGGTATGACTGAAAATCTGATCTTATTAATCTGGGTGCCCTGAATTGGCAAATACAGTCAAAGGAACAAATCCCCTGGAATGAGGAGATTGTTACAAATTGAGAAAAGTAAAAGTGTTGGCAATGTTGACGATGCTCCGGCGAGCTTCCTTTGCTATGACCCGTATGACCTTGACGTTCTTCTTATCTTGCTTTCTGAAGAAGGTTGATTCTGACCGATACTTTATCCCTTCGAAGCTTGCCATGTTGTGAGGATACAGACGAATTCAGAATGCAGTTGTTCGCTTATTCCGTGATTTTGTGTGGATCGCCTTTTCGGGTTTTCAATCCACTAGGATACCCATTTTTGCCTGACTTGTCCAATGCGGCTTTTCAACTCAGCGTGTGTATACATTTTTTATTTATAATTTTCCCTTATTTTTTCCCGAGTCTTTTATTCTGTTTTTGACTCGCCGGGATGCCCTATTTTTTCCTGGACTTACATTCTATTTTTATGTCCAGCGGGTCTTTTTATGCGAAGTATTTTTTAACTGCATCTGAATTCACAGGGGACAAGAAATCTTCACCATCCATAGTAGTGAGCATCAGTGATCCACCAGAGAAAACTTTCTTTATTACGTAGGGACCTTCATAGTTTGGCGTCCACTTGCCCTTGTGGTCTGTATGAGGAGGAAGGAGTATTTTCAGTACAAGCTCTCCCATTTGATATTCCTGAGGTCTCACCTTTTGATCGAAGGCTCTTTTCATCTGTTTCTGATATAACTGACCATGACAAATAGCTGCTAATCTCTTTTCTTCGGTCAGATTCAGTTGATTATACCGAGAACGGACCCATTCTGCTTCATTCAATTTTACATCCATCAGTACCCGTAAGGAGGGTAGTTCAACCTCAACAGGTAGGACAACTTCCATACCGTACACAAGTTGATACGGTGTTGCCCCATTGGACGTTCTGATTGAGGTTCGATACCCATGCAAGGCAAATGGTAGCATTTCGTGCTAGTCTTTATAAGTAACCACCATCTTCTGCACAATCTTCTTGATGTTCTTGTTAACTGCCTTAACAGCACCGTTCATCTTTGGCCTGTAAGGAGAAGAGTTGTGATGTTGAATTTTGAAGTCCCGGCACAGTTCTGCCATCATCTTATTGTTCAAATTGGAACCATTATCAGTAATGATTCGCTCGGGTACTCCATATCGACAGATGATGTCTCTTTTCAGAAATCTGGCTACCACTTGTCTGGTGACATTTGCATACGAAGTTGCTTCAACCCATTTGGTGAAGTAATCAATGGCTACCGGGATGAATCTGTGGCCATTTGAAGCAGTTGGTTCGATCTTTCCAATCATTTCAATGCCCCACGTGGCAAAGGGCCAAGGTGAAGACATCACGTTCAAAGGATTTGGAGGCACATGCACCTTATCTGCATAAATTTGGCATTTGTGGCACCTTTTGGCATAGGCACAACAGTCTGCATCCATTGTGATCCAGTAGTAACCTGATCTTAACAATTTCTTAGCCATTGCATGTCCTCCAACATGGGTACTAAAGGATCCTTCATGCACCTCGTGCATCAGCAGGTCTGCTTCTTTCTTATCGACACATCTGAGAAGAACCATGTCAAAGTTTCTCTTGTATAATGAACCATCAGCATTTAGGAAGAAACTACCAGCCAGCCTTCTCAATGTCTTCTTATCATTGGATGATGCCCCAGGTGGGTATGTTTGATCCTCCAAGAAGCATTTGATGTCAAGGAACCAAGGCTTGTAATCTTTAGCAATGTCCACGGAGAATACGTACGCTGGTCAGTCTAGTTTGGATACAGAAATCTGAGGCACAAAATTGGCAGTTTGAACCTTTATCATGGAGGAAATGGTAACTAGAGCATCTGCGAACTAATTTTCGTCTCGAGGGATATACTCAAGTTTGACTGTTGTGAAGAAAGTCAATAATCTCCTCGTATAGTCACGGTATGGAATTAGATGCTCTTGGTGGGTGTACCATTTTCCGTTGGTCTGATTGATTACCAAAGCTGAATCTCAGAATACAGTTAAAGTCTTGATCCTGAGGTCAATGGCTTCCTCAAGACCCATGATACACGCTTTGTATTCAGCTTCGTTGTTAGTGCATGCAAAGGTGAGCTTTGCCGAGAAAGGCATATGAACTCCTTTAGGCGTAATGAGCATTGCACCAACTCCGTGACCATTCATATTGACAGCCCCATCAAACATCATTATCCACTCTTCTTATGGGTTAGGCCTTTCAGTGTGAACAGGCTCTTCATGATCTTTTGCTTTCAGGAACATGATGTCTTCATCAGGGAAGTCAAATATCACCGGTTGGTAATCATCAATGGGTTGCTCAGCCAGGTAGTCAGACAGTACACTGCCTTTGATGGCCTTTTAAGATGTGTATTGAATGTCATATTCTGTCAGAATCATTTGCCATATTGCAACCCTTCCGGTAAGTGCTTGCTTCTGAAATATGTACTTGACTGGATCCATTTTGGAGATCAATAAAGTAGTGTGAGTCAACATATACTGTCTTAGTCGGAGAGCAGCCCACGCTAAAGCACAGCAAGTTTTCTCGAGCAGTGAATAACGTTGTTCACAGTTGGTAAACTTTTTGCTTAGGTAGTATATTGCATACTCTTTTCGACCAGACTCGTCATGCTGGCCCAAAACACACCCCATTGATCCTTCTAATACTGTCAGATACATTATTAGAGGTCTTCCTTCAACTGGAGGCATAAGAATTAGAGGTTCTTGTAGGTACTCCTTGATCTTGTCAAAAGCCTTCTGACAATCTTCGTTCCACCTGACCGTTTGTTCCTTTCTTAACAGCTTGAACAAGGGTTCACAGGTCGCAGTAAAATGAGATATGAACCTTGATATGTAGTTCAATCTACCTAAGTGTCGCTCCCCAGATTTCCATCCTGGTACAAATGCGAAAGTGGCGCGGAAAAGGTTAGAGTCGCCAGCCAGGCATTTTTATCCCGAAGGAACGAGAATGGTAATGCTGCACAAACCAGAAGAAAAGAAAAGGAAGGACACGGGTCCTGCGAACCAAAGAAACTGAGTTCGGGAGTCGGTTACAACCTGGGAAGGTATTAGCACCCAGATCGTCTGCCGTATCCGATGGGATCCACGCTTGCAAAGAAACTGTTTCAAAGGGGGAAGAAATGAAAGCTGTCGCGAAGAAAAATAAACTGAATTGGATAAGAGAAAAGAAAAGGGAAATGAAAAAGAAATGAAAAGGAAAAATGTAGGGAAAATAAAGATTGTGCTCGAACGGGCCCTACCCCGCTGCCTACGTACCTCATATGGACAATGAGGATCAGAGTTGTCGTAGTTCCCCTAACTAGGGGTGAAAAAGATTGCTTATGTCTTAAGGCTTGAACTGCCTATGTCAATGCTCAGGTGCTGCAGGCTCGGACGACGAGTGTGTTACCGTCTTGAAAAATGACAAGAAGAAGCAAGTTTGCGGACGGAGCGAAGGAGATGAGAAGATAACTCCCGAAGGAGAGACGCTTATTGTTGGTTTGTGTTTTTTATGAGTTTTCTGTTTTGAAGTTTGCATAGGTAAGTGTACCTAAGTCTTACTCACTGAGATGTGTACTTCTTACATCATCCCGAAATGGAATGCGCAAGAGGCACACCTAGCTATGGAGGAAATCCCAAAATCTAGTCCCACAAGTGAAGGCTCAGACACACTGACCTACTGGCATTTATTAAGTTTTTTTGTGATTTTTGGTTAAGAAAATTGTTTTTTATATTTTCTTTGCGAAGTAATCTCATGCTAAGACCTATCCACCACGAGGGATATCCTACACCTCGCCCCAAAACGGAACGCATGCAAGTATCTCATAGCAAAGTCTCGTGTCACATGAGAAGACTCGTCATTTATTAAAGTGACTTAAAGTTAAGTTTGAAGATGAGAAGAGAGCACCAAAAGGATCTCAAAAGTAAAATCTAATTGGGGACTAATGAATCCTAATTATTATCATGCATAGAAATTCCTAGGTTAGTGAGGTTTGCTATCCTAAAGGAAGAGAAGCAAGAAGAAGAGAAAGAAAAGAAAAAAAAAGAAGAAAAAAAAGAGGGAGGAAGTAAGGCCTAAGCCCCAACAATCACAAGAATAGTATTAATGAAGAAAGGAGAAGAGATAAGAATTGGAGATGTGGGAATCACATCCACACCTCTCACTTACCAAAGCCCCTGAAATGGTTAGTGACACAAACATAAATGCAACACAAAATGAACATAATGTCAAACTAAAGTCACACAACCAGAAGTGAAGTTATAAACACAAATGCCAAATGCAAACTCAAAGCACAAGAGTGAGAAAAGAACTATACAACTCAACATGAAGCATTATAAATCACCATGACAAAACAAAGTAAACATGAAAGAATACAAAGCAAACTAGACGAAGCAACACCACAAAGTGCATGATCAGAACCCTAACATGTTAAGAAAGTGCCTAGGGATCATGTGAGATAAAGAGAAGAAGCACACATAGTTAAGTATTCACATCATGAGAAGAAAGAAGCAAAGGAAGTGAAGTGAGCATGCATAAGTGTGGAAGAACTTCAAGAGCAACCAAACACAAACTTCCTCAAGGCACAAGCATCAACTCAAGACCAAAGGGGTATCAACAACCTAAGAAGGCTCTAAACAACTCAAAGAAGTTGGCACAAGTTCCCTTCTAACCTAAGGAGTGACCATATGACCCAAAGGAAGCAAAAAGGGACAAGTAAGGAACAAAAATTCAAATCAATTCAAGTATACATCCAAAAATTCCACAAACATGCACAAATGATATTTAATCATACCATATCATCCTGCCAAAAAGAGAGGATCAAAATCATAAGCTTAGCCATTCAAATGAGGGTTCAAACATGGATTAGGGTTAGAAAGCTTCATGCACAAGTTAGAGACCAAAATCAATTAAGAAAACTTCTAAAAATCAGAACAAAAATCACCAATAAACTACATCGCATCATGAATCTAGAGCAAAAAGAATCATCTAAAAATTCAAAATAATGATCAAGATAGAAAATGAACAAGGCAGCATGCTTCAAAAATGAGATAAATGCAATTAATTAAAAGAGAGAATTAATTTCCACGTGGTAATTAAAAATAAATGAAAAATTAAAAAGCCAAAAATTAGAGAAAACTCAAAGGACCTTTCATGAATTGTTTTATAATTTTTGTGGACTTATTACTATTTTTAAAACTTAAAAAGCAAACTGAAAATAAAAAAGAAATAAAATAAGAGAAACCAAGCCAGGGGTGCATTCAGCAAACAAATTCAGTTCATTACGAATCTGGGCCCAAAACGGAGGTGTACTTAGCAAAATTAGCCTTAGGCCCACACGAAAATTCATTAACCATTAATAATCAGGATTAATATTATTATTATTTACATGTGA
The DNA here is from genome assembly GCA_963966055.1 of Lathyrus aphaca. Taxonomy (NCBI): domain Eukaryota; kingdom Viridiplantae; phylum Streptophyta; class Magnoliopsida; order Fabales; family Fabaceae; genus Lathyrus; species Lathyrus aphaca. Next base: position 578,679,535 of record OZ014519.1, on the reverse strand, counting down.
CATACTTATTTAAAAATGAAATAACAAAAATATGTGAACACATGATCAATTGGTCACGCTAGGTTAGTTCACAAGAGGATAAAACACAAAGCAACCACTCAGCCATCACCACGTCCTCATCTTCTTCCCTGGCTCATGAAGAATTCGAACAGAAACAAGAAAACAGGGCCAATTGCAGCATCAACAACCACACTTCAGAGCACCACAACTCATCCATCTTTCCATGAAAACTCAAGGTATAAAAGCCAAAAATGGAGTCCAACATGCAAGGATCATGAACATGCCATCATATTTTAAAAACAAGCCATAACCAAAGCAAATTGAACAGCATAACATTCAAGCAGAAAACTGTAAATCTCAAATTTAAGCTCAATCAAAGAACTCAAACACTTTAGTCATCTTAAATCTAAACTTAGCAAGTCAAACAAATGAAAACCAACCAAATCCGAAATGAAGAAGAGTGAATATTCAAACCTGCACTTGAACTTTTCTTGAGATCTTCAGAAATCCAGAGATCCACAAAGCTTCCTTATGAACTCCTTGGTCTTGTTTGAGCCAAATAAAGGCTTGCAGATGGAAGGATGAGCAAAACAGAGAGAGTGATTGAACTTCTTTCTTGCCCGAAGCTTTAAAAACTCCTTATATATGTGGTGTGATGATGAAGGTAAGGATGCAAAGGTGTTGAAGATGAAGAATGAGATGAAAGAGTCAAGAAACAGATCTGGAAAATGCTTTGTTGTGATATGCAGTTTTGAGCTCAAAATGAAAAAGAGAGAGAGAGGCGTGTGATCTTGCTGTGTAGTGTGAAAAAATCCCACTCTCTTTTGCCCTAGCTTCTTTTATAGTAAGGATGTTGTGTGTGTTTGTTGTGAAGAAAGAATCAAATTGATATCTCACAACCATGAGGCCTGCGTGACTCCCTTGGTTCCTCTTTCAGTTTTCAAATTTAAAAACAATCATGTGCATGATGGTGTATAGTATTATGGTGGTGTGTGATTGTTGTTGGATCATCATTGGATGACGGAAAGAAATGAGAATGAGGGACAGATGTGACTGGCTGGCTTTGGTGTGGTGCATGGGGTATGACTCACGTGAAACTCCCTTCTCCTCTCATTGTGGCGTCCGCGTGAGAATGAGTGTGTGAGAGTGAAGAAAATCGTGACCTCAAGGCCAACACACAATGGGCATGTGGCAAGCATGGAATGGCTGGTCCCAACAAATGCTGATTTTCCACTTTTTCGTACACCAACACCAAGCATTACTATTTTTGGATTATTTTATATATTTGATCACACAAATAATGCAATGGACTCACTACAAAATAAATGTGAACAAATAAACCATGTCACACCACACATAACCTTATTTAATTAATAAACCAATGGCTAAATGACACATGTCCACCAAAACCCTAAAAATGCTCCAAACTTCAAAAAATCATAACTTGAGTTCTAAAAAAGCTACGAAAGTGTTCTACGACTTTTCGGAAAGGGAAAATCGTGCTCTACAACTTTCGTGTTTACCGGAAAAACATTCGGAGCTTTTTCGCACATGAAATAATAGCTCGAAGTTTCAGGACAAAATAATTTCCAAAAATGGAAACTTCCAAATTTAGTAACTTTTTGCATACTCCCGATTTTTGACATGTAAGCTCAACTGAGTTACTCCTTGACATGATATGACCTCAAAATGATAATCCTGACTAAAAAAACTCTAAAATCTTCATGTTGACTTTTCTGACTGCACAGTTGACTTTCTTGCTTCACCTTCAAGCAACTGAACCAAACCTTGACTTCTTCAGTGAATTTTTGCCTCAAACTTCATACATAAGCCATGCAGACCAAATAAAAGCCTCTGCCCTCAAGAAATGGTCAAAATTCAGAAGATATGAGTATTTGGCCCAAAACCCTAATCAAGATTTCCTCATACAGGAGAAAAGTTATATTTTTTTGAACTTCTGATGAAATAACTGACTTCCCTAAGGAATTTTCTCATCAAAGTTCATCCCTAGGATCCTCTTGTCATATGAGAGACTTTGCCCAGATGAAATGGCCAAAGTCACAAAATTTCATGTCTGAAAGTGAAACCCTAATTTGGGATCATTGTGTAGGAGCCTGCCCTAGTTTGAATTCCCTGATGATCTTCCAACCTCCTGGGCTTTTGTGAAGGATCTTGAACTTGTGAATGACATGCAAACTCCTCATAGGACTTGGACAAATCCACTGGGCCTCTTGTTATAGCTTGAAATGCCTCAAATCCTTCCCCAGATGATCATATGTCTAATGTTAGGTCATGAGAATGTTATGCTTCATCTTTCCATGCAAAGATACCAAGGATATGATATGCTTATTATGATTATGGTATGATGATGATGCTTAAAAAGAAGAGGGCAAATTTGGGGTGTTACACTAAGAACCCCCGAACATCCTTTTCAGTCCTAGGTGCAGGCATCTCCTGAATGGCTTTGACTTTGTCAAGGTCAACCTCAATTCCTTTTTCACTTACAATGAATCCCAGCAGCTTACCGGAACGTACCCCGAATGTGCACTTGTTGGGGTTTAGCTTCAACTAATATTTTCTCAGATGTTTGAACAACTTCAGCAGATTTACCAGATGGTCTTCTTCAGTGAGGGACTTGGCAATCATATCATCCATATATCATTCAATTTCTTTGTGGATCATATCATGGAATAATGTCACCATAACCCGTTGATAAGTAGCACCGGCATTCTTCAGCCCGAATGGCATTACCTTGTAACAAAATGTGCCCCAAGGTGTGATGAAGGTTGTCTTCTCCATGTCTTCGGGTGACATCCTGATTTGATTATACCCTGAAAATCCATCCATGAAGGAAAACACCGAGAATTGAGCTGTGTTGTCAACCAATACATCAATGTGAGGTAATGGGAAGTCATCCTTCGGGCTAGCTCTATTCAGATCTCGGTAATCCACACACATCCTTACTTTGCCATCCTTCTTAGGCACTGGTACAATATTGGCGACCCACGGCGGGTAACTAGTTACAGCAAGGAAACCGGCGTCCCACTGTTTTTGTACCTCTTCTTTAATCTTCATGGCCATATCCGGACGAGTACGGCGTAGCTTCTGCTTCACTAGAGGACAATCTTCTTTCAAAGGCAACTTGTGCATAACAATGTCGGTATCCAGACCTGGCATGTCTTGATAGGACCAAGCAAAGACGTCAATGTATTCTCGAAGCATGTCAATAAGTTGTTCCTTCACTGAATCTTGCAGACTGGCCCCGATCTTCACTTCTTTCAAGTCTTCTTCGGTACCAAGATTAACTGTTTCAACCTCCTCCTGATGAGGAGTAATCTCTTTCTCTTCTTGCCTCAACAACCTGGCTAACTCTTCAGGTAACTCATAGTCTTCTTTAACCCCTTCATCAACTTGATTAATCGAATTGTCGAAGTCATACAAGGTCATAGCAGTGTTGTTGTCGGTGCAATTTGGAGAATAAACTTTGCAAGGGTTGAGACTTGTTCGTTTTAGTGATCAGTTTTAATCTTGTTTAGAAAAAGTGAAAATGAAGTTATTTATTTTGAAAACATTGCTATTTTATTGTTTTGTACAAAAGTGAAAAAATGAAAAGATAGTGAGCGAAAAAGAGACTCGTTTGCAAAAGATGTCTGATATTCATTGATTAATCATTTGCACAAAATTACAATATGGCCCTATTACAAAATGAGTACTGACACCTTGGGCAAGATGCAGGACTTGATGCATGCTAAAAAGGACAGGAAATAATAATTACTCTACAGGAGTAACCCTTATAATTTCTTGGGAAGACCAGTTAAGGACTTGGCTCCCCGGGATCCTTGGACGTATCCAGCTCTCCAGGTTGCGGTCGCTTTCCACCTCGTCTTCCAGATTGTTAACACCATCTGGGTTGAGCATCCCCCCACTGATGAATTTGGGCTCTTTGGCAGCCTCTGATTGATCTTTTCGGAATGGTCTGTAACCCAAACCGAATCTATCTTCCTTCTTTTCCACTGGCAGTAGCTTGCCCCAGCCTTGGGCATTACCGTCTTCAACAACCTTCTGGGCTTACTGATAAGAGACAATTGAGGTACCCATCCTGTCTTCCTGGGATGCAGCAAATACTTCCGTAGCCTCATTGACATTCAGGGCCTCGAACCCTTGGCTCATTGTCTCATGGATTTCACCATCCATCTCAATATACTTATATGTAGCCAGATGGCTAACAAATATGTCCTCCTCACCACAGATGGTGATAATCTGTCCTTCCCATTCATACTTCAGTTTCTGGTGAAGGGTCGACGTTACTGTGCCCGCGGCGTGAATCCAGGGTCGACCTAACAAACAGCTATAAGCAGGTTGTATGTTCATCACATAGAAAACAATCTTGAAGACTTGTGGACCGATTATCACTGGCAGCTCCACCTCTCCAGAAACAGATCTTTTGGAGCCATCAAGAGCCCTGACCACAAGATTACTTGGCCGGAGAGATATCCCATCATATTCTAGCTTGACAAGGGCTTTCTTGGGTAAGACATTGAGTGAGGACCCAGTGTCCACAAGAACATGAGATAGTACAACTCCTTTGCATTCCAGGGTTATGTGCAAGGCTTTGTTGTGGAGACGTCGTTCTGTTGTCAAATCCGCATCAGTGAAACCTAGCCCATGGCTAGTATTGACATTTGACACCACTGTTTCCAGCTGATTCACAGGGATCTCTTCTGGCACATAGGCAGCGTGCAGAACTTTGAGTAGTGCATCCCGATGGGCTTCGGAACACAACAACAGAGATATGATTGAGATCTTTGAAGGAGTCTGGTGGAGCTGGTCCACAACTTTATAGTCACTTCTTTTAATAATTCTCATAAACTCATCCACATCTTGATCGAAGGATGATTTATGAGTTTCCTTTGGTGCAGATTCTTCCGGTATCACACTTTTCCCCTTGGCTCTGGCGGCAGCCTCTACCTCAGTGTTGGTTCTAGGAACTTGTGATGCGAAGAGACGTCCGCTTCGGGTGAAGCCTCCGCCTCCCTCAACATTATCCACTTGGGGAGTGAGAACTGGAGAATCAAGAAGGACTTTCTCTCCGTTGCAGTACAGATCAGCACCATAATGCCATGGTATAGCACTGTCTTTGTCATATGGGATTGGCCCGGGCACCGTGATAGTGACTGGGCTTACTGCAGCAGATGTTGGGACTATAATAGTCTGTGGATCATAGAAAATGGTAACAGGACCTCTGCTGGATGTTGGTGGAGGTGAATTGAAGCTTTGTTGAGACTATTGTTGAAAGTTGTTAGAATTCGGGACCGTTGTCGGGTCATAATAAATTGTAACAGTGGAAACATCATTGTTAGTAGTTGTTGAAGTTGTAGTAGCTGGTGCAAATGAATTTTTGTGTGTTGAAGTGACAGATGGAATGATTGCTAAAGTTGTAGCTGAATCAGTTGGAACAATGGTTTTTGCAGTTGTAGAAGAACTAGTGGGAAAGATAGTTGTTGTGTTTGTAGAAGATTCACTTGTTGTTGGCAAAAGGGTTGCTGGTGTTGTAGAAGCTGTGGTTGTAATTTATAGGATGCCTTCTATGATCAAGCCATTAATTCCACTCCTCAAGCTAGCACACCCATTCTCAGAAAGTTTGCATGATTCACAGCAGGCCTTACAACCTGGAAACACTTGGCACCTTAAAAGCTGGGCTTTAACCTCTGCCAGAGGTGTCTGAATACATGCAATGTCTTCTATTAAACTCGTGGGTGAACCCTCCTCTACAGCATTAATCCTTGGCCCACTGTGGCTTGGCATAGGGTTTTTCATTACATTGGGAGGAGGTGCAAAGTTCAGGGCTTTTGAATCTACCAGATCCTGAACCGTCATATGCAGAGCTCTGCATTTTTCCGTAGGGTGACCAGGTGCATTAGAGTGAAAAGCACACCTATCATTGACATCATAGTTTCTTGGAAGTTTTTGAGGATCAGGTGGAGCCAATGTCCTCAACTTAACAAGATTAAGCTTTAGGAGTTGTGGCAGCAGTGTAGCATATGGCATTGGAATGGGGTCAATTACCCGGTTGACCTGAGATGGCCGTTGTTGAAACGGGCGTTGTTGTTGATTGTTGTTATTATTGTTGTATGATCTCTGTTGAGGAAATTGTTGTTGTTGCGGAAAGTGTTATGGTTGTTGATTATACTGAGGAGGTAGAGCAGGGATAATAACAACAACAACAACTGTTCTGGGCAAGTATTAGGGTCCCCCTCTTCCCATGTGCACAGAGTTTGTCTCACCAGATCTACGGGCCCCAGCAAATGGTTTTCTTGTACTGCTTGAACTGGCACCGTTATTGGAGATCTTTCCCATCTTCAATAGGCTCTCTATTCTTTCCCCAGCTATCACCACATCTGCAAAGTTGGTAGAAGAAAAAGCAGCCAATCTGTCAATGTAGGTTCCTTGGAGGGTATTCATGAACATGTCTGCCATTTCCCTTTCAGACATGGGAGGTTGAACTGCAGCAGCCAGTTGCCTCCACCTTTGGGCATATTCCCTGAAGCTTTCACGGGAGGATTGATACATTCCCATTAGGAGGGTCCTGTTTGGGGTCATTTCCAAGTTATACTGATACTGACGGATAAAAGCTTCAGCCAAGTCCTTCCAGCTTCTGACCGTGGCTCTGGTCAAATGGGATTACCATTCTCGGGATGCCCTAGTTAGACTATCCTCGAAGTAAAACTTCCACAGCTTCTCATCCATGGTGTATGTTTTTAATCTTCCCAAGAATGATTGAAGGTGGGTGCGTGGGCAGGATGTGCCATTATACCTTTCAAAGCACGGGGGTTTGAACTTGTGAGGAATTCTCACCCCTTCCACCAGTCCCATGTCCATTACATCAAACCCTAGGGAATTTTGGGATTCAAGAGACCTTAGCTTCTCTGCAATTTCATCCAGCATACGGTCGTAAACTTCGTCCCCATCCCCAACAACTGTAAACTGCTCCTCCTGAGGATCCTCTTGCAAGACCCTTCCTCCAGTAGTTTTACCCTGAGTATTCCTTATGGCGTTGATTTATGGGTTTAGATGAGGCCCAAACTCTGGTGGATCAGTGCGAGGCTGCACGTGATCATTGTTACTGGTACCTCCTGTACCTGGATGGTGTTCTTCAGGAGTTTGTCTCTCAACCAACTCCCTTAGTCTTTCCTGTCTTTGAGCTAAACCAGTCATCACATTCATGAATTAGGTCATCTGATTCCTCATCTCAACCCTCTCATTGGCCATTTGAGTCCTCACTTCATTCAAGTCTTGCTGAACTTGATCCATCTGGAGTCTCGGAAGGTTGTTTCTTGTCGGGTACCAGTGTATTCTGTTGACAAGGAACACTCTTCTGCGAGCAATGTTTCCTGAAACCACAACAAAGTGAGAAACAGCAATAAAAACAAAAACCTACAAAACAAAGAAAATGTTAGTATGCAATGCAGGATGCTTATTTGTCTTCCAAGGGTATCCGGTTTGGTTCTTTGGTTTTGACCTTTCCAGACCTCGAGGAAATGCTGATGATGAAGAGAGATTAAGCCCACCAACAATAATACAAACTGATATATTACAAAGCGGTGAAAATACATAGTTTGATTACAATACATCCCCATGGTGGGTCAGAATACAACAACAAATGAAAAGTACAACAAAAGAAAAGTACAAGCAAAAGAGTCAAACATCTAATCCAAAATCATCCTCTCTGACTTCCTTCAGGAGGGCCTCAGTCACTGGACCTACTGGATGCTCCGTGATAGTCCTGATGAGGAGGTTCCTAGTAGCAATGGAACTAGTTAACTTCTTATGCTTGTCCTGATCCTTTGACCTCTTCAACCCCGCCCGGAGTTTCAATTCGGATATCTCTCTCTGAGCTGCCAACAAAGCCTCCTGATGCTTCTTTTCACTAGTCTCCAACTGTTCTATCTTAGCCTGAGTCCTTTGGTCTTCTTGTGCACGGGCTTCAGTGATCCTGATCCACCTAGCCTGGCTCTCCTTTATATAGTGCTCTGCCCTAGCATTCTGAGTCTTTGCTTCTTTGCAAGCATTCTTCAGTACTAACTCCCCTGCCCTTGCCTTCCTGATGTAGTCATTCGTCTTCTCAATCTTGGCCAAGTGCTCAATCCTGAGCCTTTCCAATCTCTCATTATCTAGACGGCTGTCATTTATCTCCCAGAGAGGCTTCTTCAAGGCTTCAGATATCTGAGTCTTCCTCTCTTTCAACTTTTCAAACTCTTCCATACTGACAGTAGCTGCAGGTTGTACTGTAGAAGGTCCAGGTGTACCTTCCAAGGTGAACGACATCCGGGTGATCTGAGCTCTAGTACGAGACCAATCAGAATACTGTGCTGAAGCAATGTTGTTGCACTTGCCTAGGATGATTGTTCCCTTGGTCTGAATGTTATCCCAAGCCCAGGCAACTTGCCTGACAACAGCAGAGTTGGGTTGGATTTCACAGTAGAGAGTTTCAGCCAAATCTTGTCCTCTGGGAGGATGAACCAAAGCATACCCTAATTGTCTCTTGAAGAGCAAAGGGTTGTAATTGATGCAACCTTTCACTCCTATCAAAGGCACATTAGGATATTGCCCACATCTAGTAATGATGTCTTTGCCCTTGGTGCTCTGAGTGTACCATCTAATGTCTTCTGATGTCAAGGAAATAAATCTCTTAGCCCAGTTCTTCTGCTGATGAGGGTTCAGGAAAGTATCTAATTTTGGTAAGTGTCTTAGCATCCAAGAGTAATAAAGAGGAGCACATCATCTGACCAATCTTCCTCTTTGCTTCTCATTCCTCTGGTGTACTAAGCAGTAGAAATCTCCCAGCAAAGTAGGAACTGGGTTCCTCAATAAGAACAGGTGAATGGCATTCTTGCTTAAAAATTTTGGCTCATCTGCAAACAAGATAACCCCATATATACTGAGGGCTAAAAGTGCACAGACACCCTTCCATTCCCCTATTGCAGCCTGCAGGGTAGCCTGGGAGATCAAGAAGTCTAGATGAAAGCCTGGAACCCCAGCCTTGGTTGTCATGTTCTGATCAATGAGGGCAGGCTCCAAATGCAATGCCCTGGCTATGTCTTCACTTTTGGGAGCAACCATCTCCGGGTTGAAAGGAATCCCTCTCCTGATAGGAACTCCTAACAACAAGGAAAATTCTTCTAGTAAAGGTCCCAACTAGAAATCAGGGAATGTGAAGCATCTGAGTGGAGGATCATAAAACTGCAAGCAAGTATGGATCATGCTCCTTTGAGATGCATCTAAGTCCATGACCATGTCCAATATGCCTCCATAATGCTCTCTGAATAGTGAGACATGATCAGGGGTAATGAGGGACTGGACCTGTCTGATGTCAGTCAGGGTGGGCTCAAAGAAGTGGTAAGTGATGTTGCTTTTTCTTGAAGTGTCCATGGATGATGGATGCTGATGAAGAAGCTGAGAGCAACTGCTGATGAAGGTCACTGAATGAGATGCTAGAGATTGGTCTTTGATGAAGATAGCTGGAGGAAAATCACTGACAAACTAATGAAGGTGCTGGAGAAGATAACTGAAGAAGTCTAGCAGCAGAAGGGGTCAAAAACAAACCAAAGACAATATGGTGGATACCCTGTAAAACAAATAAGAAAATGTTAAATGATGCAGAAATGATGTATGCAGAATGATATGAAACGGGTTTGTGATCAAGTGCTGGATCTGTTTATTTGTCTTGGCAAAAGTCCATGTATGTTCATAAGTCCGGATGGAGGCTTAGAAATCCAGTAACCGGGTGGGGGACTCAAATAAAGAGTCACAAGTCCAGGGTAATCACAAGAACTGTCCAATCAATACAACCTTAACAAATCTAGTAACAAGGTATGATGAGGTCAAGGGTTCCTGCAAACCTGTAAACATCCCAACCCCCTCACATGTAATGTTCTAGAACAAGGATCCTCAGACTTGGATCAGTTATGAGAAGTGTAAACACTTCTAACCCGGAGGTATAGTGTTTACCATAACCATAAAAGATCCTCCTCTAATTCACCTCAGATGTTGAAGGTCATAAAAAGGTCATCCAGACATAGCAGGCTTCCCAGATAGCCCTAGCACAACAGGAAATCTGTAGCACAAAGTTCTCAAGAAGAAACCCATGTCTGAACCGTGTTTCATATTCCTGCACCAGACCGAAATGGAATGGGAAAGAATATGAAGCCACTCTAGCCTATGTGTCACTCAGGTCCCCGGTATAGGACCTTAATCACTCAATGAACCCCACCCACCAAAACAGACAAGAGATCCAGCACATGATAATGACAGTATGAAATGCATAAAACTGTAAATGAAAGCAATAAATAAAGTTGTACATAAAGCAATAAATTAAGAAAATAAATAAGCACAAGTAGCAGATAACACCCCCGTAAACACAAATCAAACAAGCGCTAGGAGGAACCCACAAAAAGAACCAGAAGCCCTGGTTACAATATAAGGGTCCCCAGCAGAGTCACCAAGCTGTCGCTCCCACTAAAAGACACCTGGTCAGATAGGGTACAGACGCGAACGGTCGGCGAAAGAGAGAAGATGAAATGAATAGAGTCGCCAGCTAGGCATTTTTATCCCGAAGGAAAGGTAATGCTGCATAAACCTAGGAAAATATGGATAAGATGGTTGCGAACCAGAGAAACTAAGAAAGGGGGTTGGTTACAACCTAGGAAGGTATTAGCACCCAGATTGTCCGTCGTACTCAACGGGATCCACGCTTAAAAGATTCTGTTTAAAGGGGTAGTGTATGTGTTATCTATGTGCAAAAGATGGAAAGGAAATATACAAGTGTTTGTGCAAAAGAGAGTGAAATGCTCAGGGACTGAGGCTTAGAAGAGAATACTGAAAGAGGGGGATGACAAAGAGACTTTTGTTTGATAACCGTTAAGTTATGCCTACGTATCCTCGCGTGCAATGAGGAAGTCAGAACATTGTAGTTCGACTCAAAGAGACTGAAAGATAAATTGACTGTTGAACTGCTTGCTTGTCTATGCTCAAGTGTATGACTCGTTTGGCTCGAGTGCTAATTGTCTTGCATTAGACGGAAGAAGCGAGTTCTCGTTTGTGAGTGAGTGTGATGAGAAAAGAATCTCGAAGGAGACGATTATTGTTTGTTTTTGTGTTTTCAATCTTTTATTGCTTTTTGTTTTTGTCATAAGTTAAAGAGCTTAAGCCTAAACCAAGGGTTAGTAAACTCATCATATCCTCCCTCTGATTAGGGATAATGAGAATACTTAAAGTATGAGATAAACATCTCAACTTAATTACCTTAATGATGTAGGATTAAGATCTTTAACCTACTTGTGATTATTTAGATGTTTTTGAGTTTTTTTTGTTTAGTGTTAAGTAATGAGTTTAAGCCATAATCAAGGATTAGTGAACCCAGTACACCATCCTAATAGAAGGATAATAGATGAGCACACTTAAGCTGAGGAAGATACCTCAACTTAATCCATGATTAGGGATTAACCTCATGACAAAACAAACCTTTATTAAAGTGGATTTTAATTAAGGGTGAGATTAAGAAGTGAGTTTTATGGTTTGTAAGACAACTTGAGAGGGACTTGTCCATTAACACTAGGGTTAGTCCTTCTTAACCATAAGGAAGAATTAGAACCCTAATGCAAGGCCCAAGTTACAAGTTAATGTCTTAGTGATTATTAAGATGGATTGATTAAGAGGTTTAAACAAATTAAGGGTTTAACACTTAGGATTAAAGTTATACACTCCATCCTAAGAGAAGGATGCAGGCATAATCCTAATCACAAAGTCTTAAAACCATAAAGGTTTAGTCTCTAATGATGAGGTGAGAAAAGAGACACAAAGAAGACACAAAGATAAAAACTAAAGGGGAACTAATCACAACCCTAATTATTGTCATGCTTTGATGTTCCTATGGTTTGTAAGGCTTGGAAGAGATCTTCAGAGAAGCCACCAATGGAAGAAGCAGATGAAAGGAGGAGAAGCAGAAGACACAAGTTACTTACTTCACTGAAGAAGATAAGTAACTTGGGGAAAGAAAGTGAGAGATGAACATGAATGAGAAAGCTCACTCTAATACAATGAAAAATGCAGCAAGGATGCATAAGAAGAATGAGAAGAGAAATGAGAAGTGAAGGCAAATTCACTTCTCAAGTTACTTACCACCTGAAAAATGTTAGCACAAGATGCATAAGAAAAGAGATGAAACAATGCATATGAATGGGCAAATGCCAAAACCAGAAGCAATAACATGATGTAAATTATGCTATGAGAGGATGCAAAGGCATACCAATTTCTATGAATGTTCATACAAGAGATTGGATGCAAATGAGGCATGCTTTTGAAGTATGAAAACACATGTATGTTTATGAAATGAAATGGATGCAAAGCAAAGAAACTGTATGAAGAAATGACCAAGCAATGTTCAAGCAATGTTTTAAGATGTCTAAGATGGCATACAAGTGCTTAGAATGTCATGACAAGTTCATATGTTCATGCGATGCAATGTAAGATGCAAGTATGGATGCAAAATTAGGGTTACATGAAAGGATGAGATGCAAATGACAAAAACAGAAGCAAATCACATGATAAAAAATTGCAAATGAACTCAAAGGAACCCTAACCCCACATGATATCACACCCCAAAGGAGAAGGTCTAAATCTTAACCTAAAGAAAGTTGTGATTTTTCTAAGTTAACTAGGGTTTTAAGGTACCCCAAAAGGGAAAATGCAAATCAAATTGAAAATGAAAGATAAATTCTTGGCAAAAATATTCTAGATACTACATGCTATATGAAGAGCAATGCAAAAATAACCAATGTCAAACCATTCATAGTTAGGCAGAAAAGAATTCTTGAAGTTAGAGTTTTAAAAAGGAAATTTATGAACCCTAAATTCAAAGAAAAATGTCTAAATTGGATAAAAACCAAAAAGAAATTTGTATGAATGGTTTGACAATGTTTCTAAATGTCCTAAGATGCAATGTGAATTTTTTTGGAATTTTTAGAAACCTAAATGGTATTTTAATTAATTAATTTCCATTAATTAACTAAAATAAACATTTAAATATTTTTTAAATGATTTTTATATGCAAAAAATAAAAATAAAAATGTTTTTGGGTGAAGAAAAATATATGAAGTCAAAATGTAGAAGAAAAATATTTTTGGAATTTTCTAAGTATTTTAAATAAAATGTACAAAATGAATACAATAAAATGAAATAAAAATGAATTAAAAGGGCTAGTCAACTGATCCAATGGATCAGATTCAAACTGGGGTTTGGAGGAAAAGACCACGCGCGTTATCCAATGGTCCAAATTCAAACTTGCTTAATCCTAATTAATTAATTAATTAATCACAATTAAAACTTAATGGACACATCATGGCCTTTCATTCACGCGCGCGAAGACTGATCAAAGGGCTGAGATTCAAAGTTCACTAATTACGCTGATTAACCCTAATCTGAACCCTAAACATTTCCAGGTGACCGGAGCAAGCTCCGGTCATCTTCTCTGGTCACTTATTCATGCTATCTCTCTCAATATGCAATGAAACCTCACCATAATCTCCAGAAACACTCATTAGACACTTCTAAACAAGAATCCAGCAACAAAAATCATTTATTTTCACTCAAGATCATGAATCAAAGGCAAACGGAAAAACACGCAAAATTTTCAGAAGCTTCATACATGCTTGTTTCTCACTCATTTTCAAAACAAAATAGATCATGGTGATCAGCAAAGCATAAAGAACATTTATATAACAAGAAAAACGAGTTCTGGAAAATTTGTTCTTGAGGATACCTGAGATGGAGCTTCTTCAATCTGAGCTATCTGGCCTCCTCTTTGGTGCAAGATGACTCCAATGATCCTCCCGATGATGCTTTGATGCTTGGACGGAGTTTATAATGGCTGGTTTGAGTGGTTGTTCTTCATCTGGTCAAAAATCGTGTTTCAGTTTTGGGTGCTTTTAGGCTGTAATGAAGGGTGGGAAATGATCCCTTGGTGATGCTGAGTTGATTGATGAAGGAAGTTTTGAGTTTGAGTGTGTGTGCTATGAGTTTCGAAGAGAGAAATTTTTTAGGTCAATTTTGTGAATTTGAGTTGTGTGTGCTTTCATGCTTGAATGTTTTATGTTATGGCTTGCATTTGGTCCCCATAATGAGCTTTGATAGGTCAGAAGAGTTGTTGTGGGCTATGCTGATTGGTATGGCTTGTTTTGCAAAAAGTCAAAAGTATGCGTACTTGAGGCATGGGCTGGTTCAGTGGTTGTTTCAAGGCATGGCTCAAGTCAGCTTGGTTCAAGGATAGCCATGGAAGTCATACTTTGCAGCCGGCACAAGTGGAAGCATGGTTGTATGAGTTTTTGCAAGTTTTGTACATTTTGGCCCCTTTGTGATTTCTTGATGTGCAAGACATAGAAACTTGTGATTCTTGGGACAATTCTGATTTGTAGGCAACACACTATGTTTGTATGATACCTAGAAGTGTATTAGAGGTCACAAAATGGCTTGGTATGTGAATTTGCACAAAATCCTCTTTGGTGTGAAAGTGAAAATTATAGGATTTTTGCCAACTTTGTCAAGCCATAACTTGAGTTCCATAATGAATTAGGACTTGTTCTTGTACTTTTTGAAAAGGGAATGATCCAATATACAACTTTCATGACCAACAATTTTTCATTTGAAGCATTTTTGGTTGAGAAAGAGGAGGTTGGAATACGTTCCCAAAATGGAAAGTTTCCATCACAAGTCATTTCCATTTTTGGCAACTTTTGGTTTAGCTCAATTTTCTTCAATTTTGTGAACTTCCAAGTACTTCAATGATCAAATAAAGATCATATAACTTCAATTTGATGAAAAATCCACTTTGGTTCCATGGTTGGGGGCCTCAGATGCCCTGATTTTACACTGACTTGCTCAAGAAGTTACCCAATGAACAGATGACTTCCACAATGAGTTTCTTCATCAAACTTGGTACACATGATCCTTATAACATATTGAGACTATTAGAAACAAGAATGACCAAAAAATTTGAAGTTATGGCCTCTGAAACCAAAACCCTAATTTCAGGTCATTTGTCCAGTGAAACCCTAGCTCTACTTCCATGATTTCCCAATTTTTGTGATTTCTTGACTTCCTTGATCTTTGAGGGATATAATATGATGATAGAACCCACATGGACCCTTTTGAAATGATTGCAGACCTTTGGAGTGGCTCAGATGGATCCTTGGATTGCTCAGATCACAAACCCTATATGCAGATGAATTTGAACTATGCAGTGAAACAAAAATGCAATATGAGATAGTATGCTTATGCTAATGCAAACATGAAAGATCACAAGCCACGGTGTGAACTTAGTGAGGGAAAATTTTGGGTGTTTACAATGTCAAGTAATAAAAATGAAATATTATTAAAAAGTAATAAAATATTGTATATTCAATAAATTAGAAAAATTAAAAATGATGTGATAACTAACATACTTTTACTTGTTTCACCAAGAAATAGAAAAAGAAAGGTGATCAATGCATATACAACAAACATTAGTTCGTGAGCCATATTTTTCTTCTTCTTTGCATACAATCAATAGAATTTTTATCATTTTTATAAGTAATAACTTCATTCTTTGTTAACTTTAATTCAATTGTTTTTATCACTAAGGTGTTGCAAAAAGTCATTTATAAAACTAAAATTAATGTTGAATAACTCTTTATCTCACTCAATTGATGCATAAAATATTGATGATCAATGAAGTGTATTATGTTTTATTTATTAAACTTAAATAAATATCTTGATGCCCTTTCTAGCGTTTTGGACATTTCAATCATGTGTGCTATTCTAATAATGAGGTGGTTTTTCTAGAAATATTGATCGTAGACTTTAATAAATTGTAGAGACGGTAAGAACTTTATTTTTAAATGGATTTGATTGATATTTCCTACCTAGGGAGTTAAATTACATGGTTCCAATATAATGGAGCAGCAACATGTAGGCTAAACCAAATTCTTGGCTCTAATGTGAATACAATTTAATTCATTTCTAAGTTAGTTTGTATTTCATTTGAGTTTAGTTTGTATTAGTGTGTATCTCATTTGGATCTTGTATAAAAATCAAATGTTAGTTACAATTAGTAACATAATTCCATTTTGAGAAATACTTAGGCAGACTAAATTAAAAATTTGGGAAGAGACCCCAATGGCAAACAAATGGTGTTTAGAAGCTCTTGATATAACTTTAAAGGATATCATTAGTAGTAGTAGAAACTCCACTAAGTTATTTGATGGGAAGGTCGTCGTTTTTTGTGGAGACTTTAGTCATATTTTGTCGGTTATACCAAAGGGGACTAAATCTGACATTGTTCTCGCCGGAATCAACGCTTCTTACATATGGCATTCAGTCTAGGCGTTGACGTTAACAAAACATATGCATCTGATCTTCGGTCCAATGGAACAAGAGCAGATAGAAATTGGTGATTTCTCATATTAGCTTCTGAAAATTGGGTAAGGTAGGATCGGTGAACCTAATGACAAGACAACAAAAATAAATTTCCCACCTGAAATTTTAGTTACACAATCTGAAGACCCAATTGTTGATATAGTCACTACTACGTACCCTGATTTCCTCAATAATTTTCGGGATTACAACTATCTTAAGAGTAGGGCTATCTTGGCATCTACCAATGAAATGGTTGAAAAAAACAATGATCATGCTCTAGGAATTATTCTAGGTATTAATATTCATTAACTACAACAATACACAATCTAATTTAAGCAGACTTTCATCCATTTTTTCATTGAATTTATTTTTTGCTCCCAGGTGACTTGAAGGACTACTTTAGTTGTAACTCTGTTGATCGATCGAAAATACACGACAGGGACATGCTTGATGTTCTCACTCCGTAATTTCTAAGCTCTTTAAAAAAATTACGTAAAGTTAAAGATCGAGACATCCATCATGTTAATGCGGAATATTGACCAGTCATAAGGGTTATGTAACGGAACACGGCTTATTGTGACTAAGATGGCTACGCATGTACTTGAAACATGTCTTATGGGTGGAAAAAATCACGGCGACATCGTCTATATACCAAGGATGAATATGTCCCCTTCATAATCTCCGTGGCCTTTCAAGCTGAGCCGACGTCAAATCCCGATCATTGTGTCCTACGTAATGATGATTAACAAGTCGATAGGCCAGTCATTGGACTGGGTGGGACTATATATATATTCCCCGAGACATTTTTTACACATGGAAAAACATATGTTGTTGTAATACCCCGTATTTTATTTAATGCTCTGAACAATATTAATTGGTAATAATATTATTCTGGATTACTCTAAGAAATTTTAACGGAACCAAATAGAGTAATCAACGGGATATTATTTTATTAATTGATATTAGCTGACTCAGAGGTTTTATAAAATATCAGATTAAGAGACATTTTTGGATACCCTCTAATTTTGGACACAGAGGCAAAAATATATGTTTTTATATTTATTAATATAAAGGAAATAATAAGAAGAGGAAGTTAGTAAGGAAAGGAAGAATAGAAAAGAAGAAGGAAGAAAAGAGAGAGAAGAGAAGAAAAGGAGGAAAAAACCCAAGAATTCAAATTCATCTTGCTTCGCCATTCGTCCGTCGAATCGACTCAATATTTTCGCCAATCTTCATCTCCTGAGGTGGGTTCTTAGTTATAAGCTTTTATCTTTGATTTTGGTTGAGTTTTAGAGATTTTGTGATTTAGGGTTTTATTGGAAAATCTAAGAAATCGAAAGTTTAATGGTTAAAACTCGATTAAAACTTAACTATAATTCTCACATTATGTCTATGAATGTGTTTGGCTATGTTTTTCTGCATCGGTTGATGTTTGGAGTTGAGTTTGGGTTGGATAAGTTATTTCCCATAAGCTTGGAATTTCCTGAACCGGTATAGCACGCTCAGCAAGCAGTTCCTCACTCAGCGAGAATTCCGGAAGTTTTTTCGCTCTACGAGCTTAGGGCTCGCTCAGCGAGTGTTGCACCCCAAAATTTGCCCTCAAAAGACAATACTTTGTGTACTAAGAGGTTCACAAGGTTCACAAGACATCTTATGAGGTTCACAAGGTTCACAATTAGTCAGAAGATTTGACATTTCCCTCAGACAATGCATCCTCCTAAGCAATGCATCCTAAACTTCCAAGACTTCAAGTGAGCTTCATAACATCTTATATGTGTTTAAGAACCCCCATGACAAATTTCAAGACTTTTCCCAAAGGTTTGCTCTGTCAGATGATCAGATAAGTTAAAATCAGTCAAAGTAGTTAAAAAGTCAAACTGAGGTCAACTGTGGTCAAACCAAAGTCAAACTTCATGATTTTTTGCCAACATCAAGTATATGAAGTAAAATTCATCATTTGATCAAGGGTTGATCATGATTCATCAAGGAGATTTCAGATCATCAAGAATCAGGAGTTTCTAAATTAGGGTTTCCTCAGGAAAAGTCAACTGAACTTTGACCAACCATAATTTTCACATGCTTCATCAAATTTTTCCCATCCAAAGCTCATTTTGAAGGATATTGAATTCTCTACAACTTTGTGTCTCACAAGCCAAGCCCAAAAATGCTTCATTTGGAAGGTATGAGCTAAGACATTATAGGTCATTTTAAAAGTCAACAAAAAGTCAACAACTTCCAAAGAGCATAACTTGAGAATGGTAAGAGATATGGACATGAGACCAAAGAGGTTGGTTAGAGGACTCTTTAAGCTTTCCAAAATGTCCAATAACACCTTCATAGCATTAAAATTGAAGGATTTGTGCCCTTGCAAAGTTGGGAAATTTTTGAGAGGTTTATGAAGCAAATGGGGTCTTAAAACCATAATTCACGAAATGGGCTTGCTTTTTTATGATCCAAACACTTCCATGACATCATGCACGAATTAAAATTTATTTATTCATAATTTTATTCATTTTATTTTATTTATTATGATTTTTTATGTTAAAAATCATTTTAAATTAAAATAAAATATAAAAGGATGGATATTTGATTTGATTTTGGTTCTAGAAGGTCTTAATATTCATTTAAAAGTTAATTGGAATCATATTAAATCAGATCAACCAAAATAGCAAGGAGATATTAGATTTTTTTTCAATATTTGAATCATATCTTTCTTCATGATCAAGCTATCCAAAAGTCCAAAGAATAGATTGGTTTTTTGACCTAATTTTCTTTTACTATATAACCACAACAACATCACAAGACAAAAAAAAGGATGGAGAGCAAGAGGATGATATTCATACTTTAAAATTTCACATAATTCAAAATTAGGTTTCCACAATCCACCACTTTTACTAGTTGATTAAAGGCTGCAAATGAATCCTTGAGGTTTCCTGAACCTATTCCAATCATCCTCATCATCAAATTCATGCCAAATCATACAAACCAAATTCATATTCTTGCCTTTCTTTTGATTTTTTTTCAATTTCAATGATTTACGCATGATTAATTGATTTTGATTACATAATATGTTTGTTTGATCGTGTAGATGGTTTTTGGATAGTTGGATTTAAGTTTCGATGCAGGAATCATAGGGCACCATGGAGAACTAAACTATTGGTTAATCTGCTGTAATCTGTTTTCGTCGATACTTCGAAGGCTGCAGTAGTGATAAACATTATAGGCTGACAGGTAAGTCAGGTAAGTACTACTGTTTCGATTTGCTCCGAATTTTTTCTAGAAGTTCAGAAAAAAATCGACAAACAATACTCTTTTAGAATAAAATTCTAAAAGATTTCGACCCTCAAAATCGCAAATTCCTCTTTTTTCTATTTTATTTGATTTATTTTCTATTTTCATATTCTCAAAAAAATCTAAAAAAAATTGTGCGTTCTTTATTTGATTTTATTAGATTTTTAGCATCGTTTTAATATTTTTTAGATTTTATTTTAATCGCTTTTCTTATTTTTCATTATTTTAAAATCTGCAGCAATTTTATTTGATCCTGTTTATTTCTTTTTTATTCTTCCAACAGTATATACCAAAAATATGCAGGTGGGAGGAAGAAGATGGTGTGTGACATGCGCTGATTGACCTAGTGACAAAGACCTAAGCTTGAAAGTATGAGGGCGTGGGTTCAACACTCATTCCCAATATTTTGGCAAAGAAACATGGGTTCTTCATCATTTTTTTCCCTTAATTTATCTTTTAAACATGGCTAACCTATTATTTTTAATTAACTTTTTTTAACAAATCATTTTTTTATTTAATTTAGGTTAGCATATTTTTATTAGTATTATTACTTTTATATTTAGGTTTATTAAAACCTGAAACTTTTTTTTTTATATAAAAACCTTAATCAACATTTAAATGTTTTTTAATTTAATTAATTCTCATAATTCATTTTTCTTAGATTTATTTAATTATTAGGCTATTTTAATATAAATTGTTTATATATTTTCTTTTAAAACTCAACCTTGGAAAATTTTGTTTTACTAACATGTTTTTTTCATTTTTATTATATAATAGGTATTTGTTACACTTATTCATATGCAGACCCACAACCTAGTGGCAAGGAACTGAGGTTTGGAGCATTTTGATGAAGAAACGTGGGTGTCCCAGTGGCAAAGAACTCAATGAAGCAAAAAGGGCAAACCCCCAATATTTTGGGTATCTCTAACTTTATTTTTCCCTTTTTCATCAAATTATGTATTTTCTTTGAATTTCCTTATTATTATTATTAAACTAATTTCAAAAAGATAAAACAAAATCCTTTTTTTTTAAACTTATATTTTTTTTCATAAATCTTAATTTTTTCCCTAAACCTTAAATTTAAACCTAAATCTTAATTTTTTTCATAAATTTTAAACCCTAAAAATTTAGCCCTAATCTTTATCTTAAAACCCAAATTTCGCCATAATTTTTACCCTAAAATTTTTCCTAAACCTTAAATTTTTTTTTTTAAACCTTAAATTTTTTTTCTCAAATACTAACCCTAATTTTTCTTCTAACCCTAAAAATTAACTTAATTTCCTAAACCCTAATCATTAATCCTTATTTTTATTAATATGTAAATGACTTTAATATTTTGTTTATTATTAATTAAATTTATTATATTTTCTTAATTAACTACTAAAAAATTTTCAATATTTATTTAACCTAAAAATAATTTTTCTTTTTAAATTCTTATTTTCTTTATTATTCTAACCATTATTATTGTTAATATTTTATTATTACTAATATTTGATTTTGTGGTTTATTTATTATTCTTATTATATTTATTATTATTATTTTATTTTGATTATTATGTATCTGCTAAAGCCATGTAATAGTCGTAGGTTTATTCTTGTTTCTATTTTATGTTTATAAATATTTTCATTGTGTGGTTAGTAACTATAGGGTGTGCATAATATGTTTGTGATTAAAGTTAATTTAGAAAATTAATTAAATAAGATAAATACTTGAACATGAACACTCACACACGTAAGTCGATCTTTGATCGCCATCCTACACTTTCTAAGGTTACCTCTCATGTTGCCTAAATCAAAAGGTCAAGTAAGGTGTCTAAAAGCAAAGTCCCTTCTCATAAACAAATCATCTAGTCCCTTTAAAGATTATAAGATCAAGTCCCTTCGACGTTGCCTTCGTAAATGATCTTGTCCCTTTCGAATAAAAGATGATAAGTCCCTTCGAATTGCTAAGACACTTTACAGTTGCCTAAACACAGATGACCCTTCACATGTCCCTTACAACATCCAAGGTAATGACTACCTATTCCTTAATAATAGGGATAGTTTTACCATTGAAAGAACATTTAAGAACAGTAAAGATCTAAACATAGGGTAGGTTCCTCTTATGTACTTGCTCACTCATTCAAAAACATTTCAAAAACACTTCATAATTTCAAACAATTTTCAAAACAAAGTCTTTATATATATCCGTACATGGATCATTATAAAGTACTTAAGAAAATTTCTAATCACACACTACACTTCTCAAAACATTTTAAAGTGAGCTAAGTAACTAAGAGCCCATAGATAACCATGGATGTAAAGGGTGCTAACACCTTCCCTTTACATAACCTACCCCCCGAACCCAAAAATCTTTTAAGGTCTTTCCTGTTCTTTTATGCCATTTCCTTTGGATAAAATAAAAGTCGGTGGCGACTCTTGCTATCCGATACATTTAACTAAAGTCAGTTCTCCCACCGTGTTACAGAACTGGCGACTCTGCTGGGGATTTAATAAAAGAGGGGTACCCTTAGGAATTAGATCACTTTAAATTGTTTGCCTTGTTTGCTTTATACTTACTTGTTGGGTGCTCTTATGTGTGAAAGATCCTAACCCGGATCTAGTGTACCTTAGGTAAATGGCAATAGACCAAGGAAACTGTACGGCGTATACCGATATGGTTGATCTGGTGGCCATAGTTAGTGTGACTTCTTGGTTGGTGCTTATGTTCCTTAAGTCAAGTTGAGGATAATATGAGGCTGCCATATGTTGTCAATGCACTAACTAACTTTTAGAACCCTAGTTATCCCATCTTGGCCTTTAGAAAAGTAGTGAGATAACCAGCTTTGGTGAAGACTGAAGTTGGTTGATACTCGATACTACGCTCATTGAGATTCTAAACTTGGAGGGTTTTGGTTGGCAAGTAAGTTGCCTTCTGAACAACCACCCTTGTGAAGGATCAATGATATTGAGATCCCTTAGAACCTGGTTACTTTATAGGACATGATGAACCAACTAAACTTCAGGGGAGGGTATTTACCTTTGAACCTCATGCAAGCCTTTAAACCTAGGGCTATGGTGTGACTTGTTTGTGTGTGCCACATGTTTGTGATTGATCATAACATCATAGCATCATCATGCATCATAAGAATAGCATTTTCACTAACCATTTCAAGGACCAAAGGATTTATCTTTGTTCTTTGTTGCAGGTCATGGCTTATGCTCGTAGAAACACTATCAGGATCAACTTTGTGGGAATACCTCCTAAGCTTAAGGAATTGGTCTCCCAGGTTTCTGAAAATTCCCAGTTTATCAAGAGACATGGCTACCTACTGGATCTAGTCACCTCAGGGTTCAATGAAGACATGATGAGTGTTCTATTTCAGTTCTTTGATCCTAAGCACCATTGCTTCACATTCCCTGACTATCAGCTGGTTCCTACAATGGAAGAATTCTCTAAACTTATGGGTATACCTGTTCTTGATCAAAGACCCTTCACAGGCTTGGAAAAAGAGCCTAAATCTGAGGTTATTGTTGCAGCTCTACATATGAAGAAGTCAAACATTGTTCTAGAAACGAGAAGCGGAGTTAAGGGTATTCTTGCTAAGGTGTTGATAAAAAAGGCTCAAGTGTTCTTGAAGGCTATGAGCTATGATGCTTTTGAGGAGATCTTAGCCTTGCTGATCTATGGCTTAGTATTGTTCCCTAATCCAGACCAGTTCATAGATGTTCATGCCATCAACATATTTCTGAGTCACAATCCAGTGCCTACATTACTTGGAGACATTCTGCATTCTCTTCATACTCGTACTACAAAGGCACGAGGAACTCTGATGTGTTGCATACCTTTGCTATCTAGGTGGTTTATTTCTCACCTTCCTCGCTCAGTGATGAAGAATGAACAAGGGTTCAGGTGGTCCAAAAGGATTATGTCACTCTCTCATTCAGATATCCATTGGTGCTCCAGATCTATGGAGAATGTCACTATCATTGACCGTTGTGGGGAGTTTCCTAATGTGCCACTTCTAGGCATAAGAGGAGGCATTACTTACAACCCTTCTTTAGCTTTAAGACAGTTTGGTTATGCTCGGAGTGATGGTCCACATAACATGTTGATTCAGGGTATTGTGTTTGACTACGACAACGATCTTCAAGGTTACCGTCAAAGGTTTATACGAGCATGGGGGAAAGTGAACAAGGTTGACAGCAAGACTCTAGAGCCTAAGTACACTATTCCTATGGAAGCTTATCTCAGATGGGTACGGTCTCGTGCTCAGACTCTTATGATGCCATATCCTGCCATCCTGCCAGTTACTATGGAGCCTGTTGCTGAAGGGGATGCTTCCTATACCATCCTTCACCCAGACATGCCCACTGACATGGAAGACTTACAGAGATCCTGGATCCAATTGAAGGAGCAAAGGGATACTTTTGAGACTCATTACAAAGCAAGTCAAGAAAGAATCCTGGAGCTAACAAAGCAACTTCACGAGGAGCGAAATCTCAACTCATACCTCAACACAAAGAGGAAACGTACATGGGAGACTTAAAACCCCATCTTTTGTATTTATTTCATTTTATTTTGTAAGCCCAAAGGGCAAACAAATTTATTACTAATAAAAGTTTACTTTCTTGTTTGTTTAAGCAAATTTAAATCCTGCGGTCCTTGAAAACATTGCATACGCATTTACATACCATATCATTGCATCACAGGTTTCTTATGTACAGGTATCTTATCTTCTCGCTGTTTATTTCAGCAGAAATGGCTCTTGAACAGACTATCAAAGATCTCCAGGCTCAGAATGCGCAATTCCAAGAGTTGATTCTGAACCTGTCCAAGGGACAAGATGAGTTGAAGACATTGCTGGCTAAGAAGAAAGATCCTGAAGATAACAAGGATAATCAGTTGAAACAACTGCAAGCTGAGATGACAAAAATGAGGACCCAGATGAATGACCAGGTGGCTCTTATTCAAAGTTTAGCTCAGGGGCAAGAAGAGCTAAGAACTTTTGTCCACAAACTTAAAAGTAATGGAGTCAGGAATATAATTGTCAGTCAACCTCCATTAAAACAAGCTGATTTGGTTGAAAGGAAGATGAGGATAAAAGAAGGTAAGAGATAGGTTGCCACTGATTGTTCTTCATTTGAAGAAGAAGGACCTGATAAGGTTAATCCACCTCAACACAAGGAATGTAGAAGGCAGTTTATCAAGTTCAGCACTTCAATGTCACAAGTTCTGCAATGCTTGTTGGAGATGAAGCTAATTTCCTTGAAAAATCCTCCTCAAAATCCTAAAACTTCCTCTCCTCACTATAATCCCAAGGCAAGGTGTGAGTATCACTCCAACAGTCCTGGACATGATACTAATAACTGTTGGGCATTGAAGAAAAAGATTCAAGACCTGATTGACGAAGGAATCCTAGAGGTTACTCCAGAAGGTCAAGTTGAGTTCTACTATCGTCCATAAAACACCGAAGCTGCAAAACAAGTTGTCCAAGGTAGCAAGAAAGAAAGTCTACCTATTCCTGTTGAGATATGAGGCACCTTGGGACATCCAAGTGGAAAATTTGATTTCATGGTGAAATATACTGCTCCTGAAAGTTCACAGATTGCAATTGAAGACATTCAGCCAACTGGATGGGACAACATTTGAATTTTCATTTGTAATTTCTTTTATTTGTTTAAACACTTACTATTACATTAAAACTTTTGTTTTCATTAATGCATTGCATATGTTTGTCTTGAATTAATCCATTCGTTTCACTATATTTTGAAGTATGTTTCATATTTCTATTTTGTGATATTTTAACTCCTGATAAAGCTATAAGCCTGTAGAGGGAGGATGACGTAAACAATACCATAATATTAGGCAGTATGCTTTTGAACAGACTATGCTGACGATGTACAGGCATTGTTTCAATTCCTAAACAGTGGAGATATAAGGAAGTTAATCCCTAGTCAACCCTTTTGAGCCTATGAAGTAGGAGTTTTTTATTCTTGCACAAATTAACTCTTATTCATAACCCGGGGCAGGGTAGTTACTCGGTTAACTCAAATATGCCAATTATCTGTGTTGTACACAACTAATGATGGTTCTCTGTAATCATTAAACCTGACAGTCAATATCCAGCAAAAGAAGAACCCACTAAGTCAAAACCTATGAAGGAGACTTAGTAAATAAAATTTTTTTTTGAGAAATTCCGCTGACTGTAATCTTAAAGCAAACAGTTCAGGAAGGGATAATAAAGCCAAAAAAAATGAAAAAAAAGGTCACTATGAATCCTCAACAAAGAAAGATGACTGAATGTTCAAATAAATTTTTGGTTTCTGAACCATCACAAATGTCAGTGTTACAATTCCAAACTCCTTTGAGCCTCAATGCATAAGTTAACTGAGCATAGGATTGAAAAACATCATGGAGATTGGGTTGGGTACAAATAAAATTTGAGCCTTTATCCTTTGTTTCTTAAACCGTGAACCAGGCCACGTTATAACCCTTTAAAAGTCCTAACTGAAGCATGGTTAGTTCGAAAGCATACTGCTACAAAAAGGTATCCTGACTCCTTTAAGGCTTATTATAAAACTTGAGTTAATATCACAGTTTTCATAAAAATTGTTTTTCTAAAATAACTCTTTTCAAAACTTCAAGACAAACATAAGCATTGCATTTTTGAAAATATTTGTTTGCATATACTTGAGTATTTGATAAACAGAGAAACTTACAAGATGAATGTTCAAAATCCTTCCGATAAACAAAGTTGCTTCCTGGATCAAAGTCCATGTATACAGAGGGGCATAGTCATTATCTCCCAATCAAGGGGGCAGGCCATGATACTGCCTAACTCATTTGGGGCAATCAGGACAAGATTCAACTATGTTTAAGTAGCCAGGGGAAGATCTCCTCATCTATCTAAGTTACCAAAGGTAACATTACAGAGTTCATAATGCCAGGGGCATAGTCACTGTTTCCTAATCAAAGGGGCATACCAACTTACTGTTCAATTCATTCGGGGCAATCAGGTCCAGATTCAACAATGCTTAATAGTCAGGGGCAACTCTCCTCATATATTTGAATTGCCAAGGGTAACATTATAAAGTTCATGATGTCAGGGGCATATTATTGTGGGGAATTCTACTTATTTCTCTTGAGGTAACTACATTCAGATACTTCTATTATGGGACAATTCATCCTCAACCAAGGGGCAATGCTTTCTTTTCAAATCTAATACCTGGAGCGTATATAGTCCATCACAATTTGAAGACACATTCCTCTCATTGTGTTACCTTGATATTGGATTCTCAGCAGAAGCCATGATGGAAATTAATTTTCTACGCCAGTAGTATCAGATGGTGTCAGTATCATGTCTTCAGATCCAACTATGAGGATTTCTGGGAAGGTATTCAGGAGAATTAAGAATCTCAGGAGCTCTAAATCCAATTGGTTATACACTCTCGAAGTTGAAACGATTCTGTTTTCAAGTTCAGCTTTACTTTTCCCTCTTTATTCAAGATTACTTTTCCTCTTTTACTATAGCGAAAAACGTCTATTGGTTGTGTTTGAATGTATATATGCTTTGAATATGATTGATGCTTACCAGAAATGCATGAAATGCAGTAATATTATTTACTAAGGACGAACGAGGGTAGTAGTTCAACGAAGCTTCGCCGGTTCATCCCCACCAGACAGTTACAAATTCCCTAGTAGGGCAAATCCATCTTCATAGATACTTCGAGTTACATCACCCCTGGAATTTATATCCATCTCTTTTATCCTCAGAAAGATAATCGGAATTTATTCTTTTAATAAGAGTACGACGAACGAAGACGGGAGGTTATGGATACCTTACTATCAAACGAAGATGGGAGGTTATAAATACTATGTTATCAAACAAAACAAGACGAGTTCCTCATATTCTTCGGCAACAAATTGGGATTTATTTTCCCTGGCCAGCAGTTGTTATACGAAGATTTCCAGACGCTTCAGATTAATTCTCCAGCAGACAAACTACATCAACAACTTATACCTCGGGACGTTGTTTATCCTCCTGAAAGCTATCATGACTTTGGGCCGTTGTTTATCTTCCCAAAAGCTATTCCATTACCTCGGGACGTTGTTTATCCTCCTGAAAGCTATCATGACTTTGGGCCGTTGTTTATCTTCCCAAAAGTCATACCCTTACCTTGGGCCGTTGTTTATCTTCCCAAAGGTTATCTCATTACATTGGGACGTCGTTTATCTTCCCAAAGGCTATATTGAGACGTCGTTTATCTTCTCAAAAGCCATATTGTTACCTTGGGCCGTTGTTTATCTTCCCAAGTACCCTATCATGACTTTGGGCCGTTGTTTATCTTCCCAAAAGTCATACCCTTACCTTGGGCCGTTGTTTATCTTCCCAAGTACTCTATTATCACTTTGGGCCGTTGTTTATCCTCCCAAAAGTTATATCCTTACCTTGGGCCGTTGTTTATCTTCCCAAGCACCCTATTATACCTCGGGACGTTGTTTATCCTCCTGAAAGCTATTATGACTTTGGGCCGTCGTTTATCTTCCCAAAAAGTCATACCCTTACCTTGGGCCGTTGTTTATCTTCCCAAAGGTAATGGTGGGACGTTGTTTATCTTCCCAAAAGCTATATCTTCATACTTTGGACTACCTTATTCTCCAAGAAGTATATTTGAAGAACCTTTCTCCAGATGGCATCTCTAAGCCCATCTCCAGTTCATTCTGATGGCATCTCTAAGCCCATCTCCAGTTCCTCCAAGTGGCATCTTTAAGCCCACTCAAGCATATACAACATATCATCAGTATTACTCTACGCACCAGTGAGTGCAAATTTTTGGGCTTTTGTGTTCAATCCCCTTCAACCTTCCAGGTCACGACTGGCACATATACCAATCTAACCCCTCAGGTTTCAGAAAATTGAACAGGGGCAGCTGTTGCACCCCAAAATTTTCCCTCACAAGACAAGACTTTATGTACTAAGAGGTTCACAAGGTTCACAAGACATCTTATGAGGTTCACAAGGTTCACAATTAGTCAGAAGATTTGACATTTCCCTCAGATAATGCATCCTCCTAAGCAATGCATCCTAAACTAGGGTTTTGACTTTAATCAGGCTAAATGAACTTCCAAGACTTCAAGTGAGTTTCATAACATCTTATATGTGTTTAAGAACCCCCATGACAAATTTCAAGACTTTTCCCAAAGGTTTGCTCTTGCAGATGATCAGATAAGTTAAAATCAGTCAAAGTAGTTAAAAAGTCAAACTGAGGTCAATTGTGGTCAAACCAAAGTCAAACTTCATAATTTTTTGCCAACATCAATTATATGAAGTAAAATTCATCATTTGATCAAGGGTTGATCATGATTCATCAAGGAGATTTCAGATCATCAAGAATCAGGAGTTTCTAAATTAGGGTTTCCTTAGGAAAAGTCAACTGAACTTTGACCAGCCATAACTTTCACATGCTTCATCAAATTTTTCCCATCCAAAGCTTATTTTGAAGGAAATTGAATTCTCTACAACTTTGTGTCTCACAAGCCAAGCCCAAAAATGCTTCATTTGGAAGGTATGAGCTAAGACATTATAGGTCCTTTTAAAAGTCAACAAAAAGTCAACAACTTCCAAAGAGCATAACTTGAGAATGGTAAAAGATATGGACATGAGACCAAAGAGGTTGGTTAGAGGACTCTTTAAGCTTTCTAAAATGTCCAAGAACACCTTCATAGCATTAAAATTGAAGGATTTGTGCCCTTGAAAAGTTGGGAAATTTTTGAGAGGTTTATGAAGCAAATGGGGTCTTAAAACCATAATTCACGAAATGGGCTTGCTTTTTTATGATCCAAACACTTCCATGACATCATGCACGAATTAAAATTTATTTATTCATAATTTTATTCATTTTATTTTATTTATTATGATTTTTTATGTTAAAAATCATTTTAAATTAAAATAAAATATAAAAGGATGGATATTTGATTTGATTTTGGTTCTATAAGGTCTTAATATTCATTTAAAAGTTAATTGGAATCATATAAAATCAGATCAACCAAAATAGCAAGGAGATATTAGATTTTTTTCAATATTTGAATCATATCTTTCTTCATGATCAAGCTATCCAAAAGTCCAAAGAATAGATTGGTTTTTTGACCTAATTTTCTTTTACTATATAACCACAACAACAACACAAGACAAAAAAAAGGATGGAGAGCAAGAGGATGATATTCATACTTTAAAATTTCACATAATTCAAAATTAGGTTTCCACAATCCACCACTTTTACTAGTTGATTAAAGGCTGTAAATGAATCCTTGAGGTTTCCTGAACCTATTCTAATCATCCTCATCATCAAATTCATGCCAAATCATACAAACCAAATTCATATTCTTGCCTTTCTTTTGATTTTTTTTCAATTTCAATGATTTACGCATGATTAATTGATTTTGATTACATAATATGTTTGTTTGATCGTGTAGATGGTTTTTGGATAGTTGGATTTAAGTTTCGATGCAGGAATTATAGGGCACCATGGAGAACTAAACTATTGGTTAATCTGCTGTAATCTGTTTTCGTCGATACTTCGAAGGCTGCAGTAGTGATAAACATTACAGGCTGACAGGTAAGTCAGGTAAGTACTACTGTTTCGATTTGCTCCGAATTTTTTCCAGAAGTTCAGAAAAAAAATCGACAAACAATACTCTTTTAGAATAGAATTCTAAAAGATTTCAACCCTCAAAATCGCAAATTCCTCTTTTTTCTATTTTATTTGATTTATTTTCTATTTTCATATTCTCAAAAAAATCTAAAAAAAATTGTGCGTTCTTTATTTGATTTTATTAGATTTTTAGCATCGTTTTAATATTTTTTAGATTTTATTTTAATCGCTTTTCTTATTTTTCATTATTTTAAAATCTGCAGCAATTTTATTTGATCCTGTTTATTTCTTTTTTTATTCTTCTAACAGTATATACCAAAAATATGCAGGTGGGAGGAAGAAGATGGTGTGTGACATGCGCTGATTGACCTAGTGACAAAGACCTAAGCTTGAAAGTATGAGGGCGTGAGTTCAACACTCATTCCCAATATTTTGGCAAAGAAACATGGGTTCTTCATCATTTTTTTTCCTTAATTTATCTTTTAAACATGGCTAACCTATTATTTTTAATTAACTTTTTTTAACAAATCTTTTTTTTATTTAATTTAGGTTAGCATTTTTTATTAGTATTATTACTTTTATATTTAGGTTTATTAAAACCTCAAACTTTTTTTTTTTATATAAAAACCTTAATCAACCTTTAAATGTTTTTTAATTTAATTAATTCTCATAATTCATTTTTCTTAGATTTATTTAATTATTAGACTATTTTAATATAAATTAATTATATATTTTCTTTTGTAAAACTCAACCTTGGAAAACTTTGTTTTACTAACATGTTTTTTTCATTTTTATAATATAATAGGTATTTGTTACACTTATTCATATGCAGACCCACAACTTAGTGGCAAGGAACTGAGGTTTGGAGCATTTTGATGAAGAAACGTGTGTGTCCCAGTGGCAAAGAACTCAATGAAGCAAAAAGGCAAACCCCCAATATTTTGGGTATCTCTAACTTTATTTTTCCCTTTTTCATCAAATTATGTATTTTCTTTGAATTTCCTTATTATTATTATTAAACTAATTTCAAAAAGTTAAACAAAATCTTTTTTTTTTAAAACTTATATTTTTTTTTCATAAACCTTAATTTTTTCCCTAAACCTTAATTTTAAACCTAAATCTTAATTTTTTTCATAAATTTTAAACCCTAAAAATTTAGCCCTAATCTTTATCTTAAAACCCAAATTTCGCCATAATTTTTACCCTAAAATTTTTCCTAAACCTTAAATTTTTTTTTTAAACCTTAAATTTTTTTTTCTCAAATACTAACCCTAATTTTTCTTCTAACCCTAAAAATTAACTTATTTTCCTAAACCCTAATCATTAATCCTTATTTTTATTAATATGTAAATGACTTTAATATTTTGTTTATTATTATTAAATTTATTATATTTTCTTAATTAACTACTAAAAAATTTTCAATATTTATTTAACCTAAAAATAATTTTTCTTTTTAAATTCTTATTTTCTTTATTATTTTAACCATTATTATTGTTAATATTTTATTATTACTAATATTTGATTTTGTGGTTTATTTATTATTCTTATTATATTTATTATTATTATTTTATTT
This sequence comes from Lathyrus aphaca, assembly GCA_963966055.1. NCBI lineage: Eukaryota > Viridiplantae > Streptophyta > Magnoliopsida > Fabales > Fabaceae > Lathyrus > Lathyrus aphaca. Next base: position 578,647,591 of record OZ014519.1, on the reverse strand, counting down.
TGATTATTATGTATCTGCTAAAGCCATGTAATAGTCGTAGGTTTATTCTTGTTTCTATTTTATGTTTATAAATATTTTCATTGTGTGGTTAGTAACTATAGGGTGTGCATAATATGTTTGTGATTAAAGTTAATTTAGAAAATTAATTAAATAAGATAAATATTTGAACATGAACACTCACACACGTAAGTCGATCTTTGATCGCCATCCTACACTTTCTAAGGTTACCTCTCATGTTGCCTAAATCAAAAGGTCAAGTAAGGTGTCTAAAAGCAAAGTCCCTTCTCATAAACAAATCATCTAGTCCCTTTAAAGATTATAAGATCAAGTCCCTTCGACATTGCCTTTGTAAATGATCTTGTCCCTTTCGAATAAAAGATGATAAGTCCCTTCGAATTGCTAAGACACTTTACAGTTGCCTAAACACAGATGACCCTTCACATGTCCCTTACAACATCCAAGGTAATGACTACCTATTCCTTAATAATAGGGATAGTCTTACCATTGAAAGAACATTTAAGAACAGTAAAGATCTAAACATAGGGTAGGTTCCTCTTATGTACTTGCTCACTCATTCAAAAACATTTCAAAAACACTTCATAATTTCAAACAATTTTCAAAACAAAGTCTTTATATATATCCGTACATGTATCATTATAAAGTACTTAAGAAAATTTCTAATCACACACTACACTTCTCAAAACATTTTAAAGTGAGCTAAGTAACTAAGAGCCCATGGATAACCATGGATGTAAAGGGTGCTAACACCTTCCCTTTACATAACCTACCCCCCGAACCCAAAAATCTTTTAAGGTCTTTCCTGTTCTTTTATGCCCTTTCCTTTGGATAAAATAAAAGTCGGTGGCGACTCTTGCTATCCGCAACATTTAACTAAAGTCAGTTCTCCCACCGTGTTACAGCGAGACCTGCAGGTTTCAATTGTGGTGTTTAATTCGTAACTTTTGATCCGGGCATCCGTTTTTAACGTTCCACATATCGTTTTGAAGCTAAAAATATCTACTTTCTTATGATGCTGGAAAATATTATTACCCGACTTTATCGAAACACCATAAAGATGTTAATTATGAGATTGTGAATTTAAAGAAAGAAATGATAAAGATTATGAGAAAGCTAGGATACCCTAGGTTGTTGCGGAGTTGTTTTATAAGACTTAGTGATATCTAGGCGTCGATACTCGATTAGTATCTTAGGGTTAGAAAGTTTGTGAAGTTAGAAATTTACTTCTTGCGTTACGATCTAATCATGGAATTGAATCCCTTAATGAAAGAATGTGACCCATACTCATCCCGTTGTGGCAGGGCGGGGAAAGTTTCCATTAGGATAAGTAATGAGTGACCCGTACTCGTCCGTGTGTGACTGGGCGTTGAAAGTATCTTAGTTAGGTAGTAAGTGACACGTATTCGTCCTTGTGTGGCTGAGCAGGGAAAGCTACCTATGTGTTGAGGATTGAGTGAGATGTGCTTGTCGGCTAAGGGCATGGCTGGGTAGGGAAAGATGCCTCTAAGTTCCTTGTGGGTGCTTCGTTGTTTTATCGTGGATGCTCCCAGTTATGTGAACTCGAAGTCTAGGTTTCCCCGACTTGAGTAGTGTTTTAATTAGAACCTTTTAGTGTCGAGAGAACTCTAAGATAGGGAACTCACTGAGATGTTTTATCTCACCCCATATTGATGTTGTTATTTCAGGTACTTCAGGTTCCGTTAAGGGTAAGGATAAGGCGACTTGATTATCCTTACAAGTTGATGGCTTTGTCTTCCGCTGTGGACTTTTGAGATCTTCGGATCTAGTTCTTAGACTTTTATAGTTTGAACATCTTGTATTATTTTATAGCCTTGTTTTAGTACCTTATGTTGTAGTGGCTATATTTATACAATGTGTTGCTAAGAACTTATTTGTATTTCAGTACTAAATTTTAAATATTTATATATGAAAAATATGCTTTATGTATGTCTTTTGTATATGGGTATTACAGTTGTGCTATCGAGAGTAACCAACGAGAAGGGTATCAAAGTCTTGATCCACGATGACGACAACGTAGCCAAAAGTACAACGACAAACGTTGTTTACAAAGAGGTTTTCAACAACCTTTAAATAAGTGTCTTATCGACTACATTAGTAAACTTTATATCTTTGTAGTTTGTGTTTGATGTGTATTTTGTTGAAGTATTTTCTGACATCCTCTGTTGCGAACGATTAATGTGTTAGAGAATGAATTGGACATAGTGTCCTACATATTGAAGTGATTTTGGTGTTGTTGAAGTTTGTATACTACTGCTGATATTACTGTTAAATTTTCATGTCATCATGTGTTTCTATCTTTAGTGTATTAAATGTGTATTTTTTATGACACCATATAGCTAATATGTTTATAATGATTATACTGTGATTATAAGACATACATTACTATACTACTAATACCTGATAACCTTCTTAGAATTAATGTTCACATATGCAAATGTTCAAGAAATTGTTAAAACATACATAGTACACATTAGCTTCAAAAGGTCTGAGATATTGCATTGAGATTTCATACCCGACCTCTCTTTTGGAAGGCTGAACTATACTATAAATATTTACATGCATCCATTGTCGACTTCATCCGTCTACGATTCCTACGATAAAAATTAAATATTACCACAAGCTTTAAAATTTCATAGTTGTTGCATACAAATCACCAGAATCATATTACACACCTTTATATATATAGTTTGATTGCTTGATATACAATTTTTACCAAGGACATATATAAACATGGCATACTTTCTGGACGGAAGCAGTATCAATTCTGAATTGGATTATATCCCCCGCTTTGAAATTACTATCTTTGCAAAAGTCATCCCAGTCATATCCCAATTTGGTGTTATGAGCATCTCCAACATTCAATAGTTGCATTGTTTTTGGCTTCCCATTATCACCTAAAAGTAGCAAGTCTTCATAATCATAGTCCCTCAGGACTTCAGCAAAATCGACTTGCAACTTCTATTATAGACAAAATGATTTGTATGATATTAGTCATTTTATCTACTACTTATTTAGAAATCACAAGCAACAACATTTTTACTTAAACAAAAATAACTATTATAAAAATGTTATTCAAGTAAAAAACACTTAAACATATAACTCAATGGATCTGCAAATTTTAACAAAAGTTAAAATTTTACAACATGTCTAATCAACAAATTTTGGGAGATCCACACTGTTGGGGGTAAGTGTTACTTGAAAAAAAATATCTTCGGGCGGGAAATATTTCTACTGTGAAAATTCGGTAGGTCTGCAATATTTCATAATCTATTTGAAACTGTTAATACCAAAAATGTTCTTACCATAATATCACATTATTACTACAACATCACAAGGTATATCATATTAGGCTTCCAATATCGGCCAACCACTTATAATAAGTGGTTGATGGACAACTTTGTTGAAAACCAGTTCATGATGAACACATTGGTTGTTTAACACGAGCCAAGAGTTCGTTAAATCATCTCCGTAATCATTCACAAATGAGTTATCAACCTCAGGAAAATCCTGTATATGGAATTATATTCCAAAAAATTGATGCTTTCATTTTCCTTGTCATAACAACTTTAAAAATGAATCAACATAATTATTTAACATCTCATTTACCTGCGTGGAAAGCTTCATGATTTTAAAGCATGTAACCAACTCAGAATGTTTGAGAATTCCACAACATCCATGGAAGTATATATTATTTTACAAGAAGGTGGAGATGGATGAAAGTGATTGCATGTAACCCCTTTCCTTTGTTAATGGTTATGAATATACCACCCTATTTATTATGTTAGCACCCTCTTTATTTATTTCCCATTTATGCTTTCAACCACTCAAATTTTTATCACGTGAAAGTTGTAAGGAATATTTTCCTCTTCTAATAAACTATGACACAATAATTACTTTGCACGTGCATGTCTCAAAGTGGGTCAAATGCATGCCTTGGAACCTTTCATGCTAACAGTATGTATACCACGTGTTCTGTAGATTCTTTTATTTTTACTTTGTTTAACTTGCTTGACACACCTATCCATTATCAAATGAATTTACTTGCATGTTAAATTTTCTATGCCAACAACAAATTATATATCATACCCAACATACACATATAACATGACAACTCTAAGTAATATAACAAACATATTATATGTCATACATTGTAATACATGTGTTCCATTTCAGCCTTAACATTGTACTTACTAAAAATGAAATAGGTTAACATCCCAAAAAATGAAAGCAAGTTTTTACCGAGAAAGTGTGCATGAAACAATCAATACAATCAACATTGTAAGGTAATAAAAAAGGTATGAACTGACTTAAATGTAAATACTTTAGTTTATGCTCATCAGAAATCTCAGTAGTTCATAAACATTTTCTAAAGTATGACACATTATTAAGCATACTATAGGAAAATGACTTACAATTTTGATTGTTTCATACACATTGTTTAGGATAACCACACTAAATTATACCTACATAGTCAATAACATAAGAAGTTTATGAATTTACCAAGACGATGAAGACTAAATTGTTATGACGTTTTCCTTCTTTTCTACATTTTCCACCTTTGTCTTGACATTATCACAATACCCAACACCTCATGTAGAAATTTCAACTACTGGTGACTTCCCCTTTTGTTTGTGTACAAAGTTTTTTCCCACTGAAACAGATGTTGACACGCACAAAACACATTCACCATCATTGTTGAAACTCACATGTTTTGGTGTTTTTGTAAATTTTGGGGTGACTACAGTCCTGTAAACAAACAATGGGAGGAGGATTATCCATGACAAAGTCGTGAATATTGTATTATAGTTATTACTAACAACAACAAATGCAGAAAATGCAGATAATTGTATTAACAAATAATGCAGAACTTATATCTATATTCATATTACCATTCTTCGAACTCTTTTTGGTAATTCCTCTACCAAATGTAGTCACGGATATCAACAAGGTGTTACCCCCTACACATACGTTCTTCAGCTTCTTATATATCAAACATGAGATCCTCCTTAGTTTTCGTCAAGCTGCAAAAGTAATAAGGTTCTAAGAAAACCACAAAATGAGTGTAATGAAAACAAATGAGGTACGGGAAGAGGGCCCACATGAAGTGAGTGGAGGGAATATTTCCGTTACTAACCAACCACAAGGTACGGGAATACGCAGAAGTGGGAGAGCACGCACGGAAAACGTGACGTTGAAGGACTATGTGACAGCATGAGATTATAAGGCTTGTGAGAGTAGTGTAGGGTTATGTGTGATTTGTGAAATTTTCTGCTATTCTCTTCCTCTCAAATCTGTATCAGCTTGCTGAGTTTAATCAATTTTTCAATCAATATATACTCTTCTTATCTTCCATTTTATTACTGTTTCATTGGTGCTTTCATCAGCCATGGCCGCTCCACAATACAAGGAGATGCAGGAAGATCTCAGACGCAATACCGAGGAGATGAAGTTGTTTCAGACGGAAATCCTTGAGCGTATGGAACGACTGGAAGTTGGTAATGCGTCAAAGTTTGAGGAGATTCACACAGCACTCGATATACTCATCCATCAAACACCGTCGAAGCAACGCCATGGTCCCGAACTCAATAACAGACCTCCATTTCAGGTGAGAAACATCAAACTAGAGTTCCCTCGTTTTGATGGCACTAACGTCCATGAATGGATCTTTCGTGCTGAACAGTTTTTTGGGTATTATGATACTCCTGATCATGATAGATTAACCATCTCATCGGTGCATCTTGATAAAGATGTGGTTCCTAGGTTTCAAATGGTACAACGTTCAAATCCATTTCATTCTTGGCTAGAGTTTACGCGTGCGTTAGAGTTGGATTTTGGTCCGTCCATTTATGAATGTCCACGGGCTACCCTGTTTAAGCTCACTCAATCTGGTACTGTGGCTGAATATTATATGCAGTTTACTTCATTAGCTAACAGGGTTTATGGCCTGAGTAATGATGCTCTAATCGATTGTTTCATTAGCGGATTGAATGTTGATATCCGTCGTGATGTATTGATTCACACACCCACCTCCATTGTTAAGGCAGTATCTCTAGCGAAAGTTTATGAGGAGAAGTATACCTCCGTTTCCAAGCCACAAAAACCAAACACAACCAATTAAGTCCCCAACAAACCATTCACCCACAAACCAGAAAATAACCACAAAAATATGCCCCCCATCCTCAATACACCCCCAACCAGACCAATGAGTCAATGCCAAAAAAATCCTAATATTAAGAGAATGTCACCAGCAGAAATGCAAGTGAGAAGAGACAAAGGACTTTGTTATTGGTGTGATGACAAATTCTCTTTCACCCATAAGTGTCCTAATCGACAATTGATGTTATTACAATATGATGACAATGATGCAGACCAGGTGCTCGACAAAATGGCCGAACCACCAGATATAACATCAAACAACCTTGCAACCAACCAAACTGAACATCACCTATCCTTGAATGCCATGAAAGGGACTAGTAACATGGGTGTGTTGAGATTCTCCGGCTTTATTGATAATATTCAGGTGCAAATTCTCATCGACGGAGGTAGCTCGGATAACTTTGTCCAACCAAGAATAGCCAAGTTTCTTATGTTACCAGTGGAACCAGCACCAGTTTTTAAAGTATTAGTAGGTAATGGTGAGATCATGACGGTTGAGGGTGTGATACAAAAACTGCCAGTAGTAGTACAAGGACACAAACTAGAAGTGCCAGTGTTCTTACTGCCTGTGGCGGGAGCTGATGTCATATTGGGTGCATCTTGGTTAGCAACATTAGGCCCACATGTTGCTGATTATGCAGCGTTGACTCTAAAATTTTTTCTAAATGGAAAATTTGTAACCTTGACAGGAGAAACTAATACTACTGCACCTGCTTCAGCTCAACTCCATCACTTTAAGAGACTGCAAACTACGGATGCAATTGCAGAATGTTTTACCATTCAATGGCTGAAATCTCATGAGTTGGAAGATATTTTCAATGAGCTACCTACTGACACTGAGCCAGAAATAGCTGTCTTGTTACACACATACAAAGATATTTTTCAAGCCCCGTCATTTCTACCGCCGGCCAGAGCACATAATCACACTATACCATTATTAGAAGGTTCAAACCCTGTTAAGGTCAAACCTTACAGGTATCCACATAGTCAGAAAAACCAGATTGAGAACATGGTTCAAGAAATGTTGCAACAAGGAATCATTCAACCAAGTACTAGTCCATTTTCATCACCAATCATTCTGGTGAAAAAGAAGGATGGAACATGGAGATTTTGCACTGACTATCGAGCTCTTAATGCTTTAACCATTAAAGATAGTTTCCCTATTCCGACAGTGGATGAATTGTTAGATGAGTTGTTTGGAGCTAAATTTTTTTCTAAGTTGGACTTAAGATCAGGCTACCATCAGATATTGGTACATCCAGATGACAGATACAAGACAGCTTTCAGAACACATCATGGTCATTACGAGTGGTTGGTCATGCCTTTTGGTCTAACAAATGCTCCTGCAACATTTCAAAGTCTAATGAACCACATATTTCAGCATGCCTTAAGAAAATATGTTTTAGTGTTTTTTGACGATATGTTGGTCTATAGTACCAATTGGACAGAGCACTTAAAGCATTTAGAGGCAGTCCTCAAAGTACTACAAGAGCATACGTTGTTTGTCAAGTTGTCTAAATGTGCTTTTGGAGTCAGAGAAATTGATTACTTGGGACACGTGGTGAATGGAGATGGTGTGCACATGGATAAAGACAAGGTTCGAGCTGTCTTGGAATGGCCAACTCCTAATAATATAAAACAATTGCGAGGATTTCTAGGCTTGACAGGGTACTATCGAAGATTCATCAAGTCCTATGCTAACTTAGCTGGTCCTTTAACTGAATTGCTGAAGAAAAATAGTTATGAATGGAACCCACAAGCTGAAAAGGCTTTTCAACAATTAAAGTTAGCAATCACTTCTGCCCCTGTGTTGGCCTTACCAAATTTTCAAAAGCCTTTTGTATTGGAGACGGATGCATCAGGTATTGGAATAGGCGCTGTACTCCATCAAGATGGGCATCCAGTGGCTTACTTTTCAAAGAAGTTAGTGCCTCAAAATCAGAAAAAGTCTGCTTATTTTAGAGAAATGCTAGCTATCTCGGAAGCCATTGCTAAATTTAGACACTATTTACTGGGTCATAAATTTATAATTCGCACTGATCAGAAAAGCTTGAGGAACTTGATGGATCAAGCTTTGCAAACACCAGATCAACAACAGTGGCTACATAAGTTTCTTGGCTATGACTTCACTATCGAATATAAGCCAGGAAGGGAGAATTTAGCTGCCGATGCCTTGTCTAGAATAATGCCGTTAACTTGGTCTGAACCTCGCGCAACAATAATTCAAGAGATCAAAGTAGCTTTACAAACAAATCCAATCTTATTGGATATTATGAACAAATGCAGCACTGACAATCAATCACAACAGCAGTACACAGTCAGGGAAGGCTTGTTATTTCGGAAGAATAAGATTGTGGTTCCCACTCCATCTGACTTGGTTCGAAAATTACTGCATGAATATCACAATTCACCAATAGGTGGTCATGCTGGCATCACCCGAACAACTGCTAGAATTAAAGCCCAATTTTATTGGCCAACACTGCAGAAAGATATTAAAGAATTTGTTCAGACGTGCTCGGTATGTCAACAAGCTAAGGTGGCTAACACATTGCCTGCGGGGTTACTCCAACCTCTTCCGATACCCTCACAAGTGTGGGAGGATATAGCCATGGATTTTATTACGGGACTGCCTCCTTCACATGGCTATACTACTATTATGGTAGTGGTGGATCGTTTGACAAAATATGCTCATTTTATGGCTATGAAATCTGATTACACTAGTAACTCAGTAGCAGAAGCCTTTATGAACAACATCGTCAAACTACACGGTATGCCTAAATCTATTGTGTCAGATAGAGACAAGGTTTTCACTAGTGCTTTTTGGCAACACCTCTTCAAATTACAAGGCACAACACTAGCCATGAGCAGTGCCAACCACCCTCAGTCGGACGGCCAGACGGAGGTGCTCAACAAAGGCTTGGAATTGTTTTTGAGATGCTTTACATTCAACAATCCCAAATCGTGGTTTAAGGCTTTAACATGGGCAGAGTACTGGTACAATACGGCTTTGAAAACGAGTATAGGCATGACTCCTTTCAAAGCTTTATATGGAAGAGACCCTCCTACATTGACAAGATATGTGTCTCAGGCTTCTGATCCTTCAACACTTCAAGAGGAGTTGATGGAGAGGGATAGAATCCTACAACAGCTGAAAGATAATTTGGAGAAAGCTCAGCAGTATATGAAAAAGCAGGCAGACAGACATAGAAGAGATGTCCATCTACAGGTAGGAGACTTGGTCTTAGTGAAATTGCAGCCTTACAGACAACAATCTGTAGCATTGAGAAAGAATAATAAACTGGGAATGAGATATTTTGGGCCTTTTGAAGTCTTAGACAAGGTAGGAGAAGTTGCTTAAAAACTGAAGTTGCCGGACCATGCTAAGATTCACCCAGTTTTCCACGTATCTCAATTGAAGCCTTTTAAGGGTGTTCCTCAAGATCAATACATGCCACTACCTCTTACTATGACTGATACAGGCCCAATCATTTGGCCGGTAGAGATTTTGCAAGCTAGGACGATCACTAAAGGGTTACAAAGAGTTCAACAAGTTCTGGTTCAATGGGATCAGCAGCCTAGATCGGAAGCTACGTGGGAGGACATAGCTAGCTTACAACAGAAGTTTCCTCTTTTCAACCTTGAGGACAAGGTTGATTTTAAAGGGGAGGGTATTGTAATGAAAACAAATGAGGTACGGGAAGAGGGCCCACATGAAGTGAGTGGAGGGAATATTTTCGTTACTAACCAACCACAAGGTACGGGAATACGCAGAAGTGGGAGAGCACGCACGGAAAACGTGACGTTGAAGGACTATGTGACAGCATGAGATTATAAGGCTTGTGAGAGTAGTGTAGGGTTATGTGTGATTTGTGAAATTTTCTGCTATTCTCTTCCTCTCAACTCTGTATCAGCTTGCTGAGTTTAATCAATTTTTCAATCAATATATACTCTTCTTATCTTCCATTTTATTACTGTTTCAATGAGTAATACAATCCAAGAAGAATATATGACAAATGGTGCTAACAAAACATATTCAATACAACACACCGTGTTACTGTGAAAACCGAACCTAGTTTTTGAATCAAGAAGTCCTTTTGCAAATCTAAATAGTGTGTAAGCAAACATCAAAAACATCAAAAATTGTACACCCACATGCAATGAATTTGATCTTTTCAACAACCTGTCAAGCGAAATAAACCCTAAAACGTTTAAAGCATGCAACAAAGAATACCAAATTGACTACTCACCTAAACGGTTGCGCTGTGGAGTCGCCGGTGTGCGACGATGGTTTCTTCGGATTGTTTCCTTCCACGGTTTCCATTAGCTTTCCTCCTTTGGTTTCCATGTGTGACTACACCTGGTATTGCTAGCTTTTCTTTCACTATATGCGTAGAAGATATACACGTTAGATTTTGAGGAAAACCAATAGACAAGTCACAAGCCTATGAATTTATAATTTGAGATTTTCTTTTTATATCGTTTTTGTTATATTATTTTAATTTATTTGCTATTTTATTAACAACGTTTTAACTATTTAATTAATTTAACTTTAATGAATATTATTTTTTTAAATATATATTATTTCAATGCATCTTCGTGGGTTTTGAATGACCCCATTGGAGGTCCTCCCCCTGTTCAATGATCATCTCTTGGAACATTAGGGGGCTTAACAAACCGATTAAGTACAGAGAGGTGAGCTCCCGCCTCTTAAAGCTTAATCCATTGATTGTCATTTTGGTAGAAACAAGGGTGAAAAGGGACAAAGCAGAAAATATTCGACGAAGAATCAAACTTAAAGGTGAGTATATAGATAACTATAATGACCATTCTAATGGTAGACTTTGTATTTGGTGGGATAATTCAAAGGTAGAATTACGGCGAGTATCCAGTTCAGCTCAGTTTGTTCACAATGGAGTATATGATTGCAATGGAAATTTTCTGTATTAGCTCACGGAAATTTATGGGATGAATCAGTTGGAGTATAGGAAGAAATTATGGGATGAGTTGAAAGTCATTCATGCCCAGCAGCTAGGTCCTTGGCTCATTATGGAGCAACTAGTTCGTTGGTCACAGCTAGAAGGAACCTTGAAAATATTCAAATCTCTCTTGCTCATGACAGAACCAATCCTGACTTGCTCAAGAAAGCCAAAGCTGCAACTGAGGAGGTGTTTAAATGGAGCAATATTGAGGAGCAAAATCTAAGTTAGAAAGCAAAAGTCACGCACTAGTAGAAATGCACTGTTTTCCTGCGGATTTTAGAAAAAAATCCGCAGAAAACACGTTTCCTGCGACTTTTCCTGCGACTTTTCGTCCCCAGCTAAAACCTTCGTGGATAATATAAATCCGCAGGTAAGGTCGCAGGAATCAAAATCCGCAGGTAAAGTCACAGGAAAAACCCGCAGGTAAATGCGCAGGAAAGTCTCAAGTCGCAGTAAAATCCACAGGAAAATTCGCAGGAAAATAAAAAACCACAGGTAATTCCGCAGAAAATTTTTCTCTAATTTTTAAATTTTTTTGTCTAATTCATTTTTTAAATATTATAATATGTTAAATATCAAAGTAACAATAATATATAAATTAAAATTTAATTTACAATCTACAAAATTAAAGACTGAATAGCTCAGGATTTACATATCAATTTTCTGAATATATTACATTATAACAGAAGAAAAAAATACAGAGAATTATTCATACTGTTATCTTGGGCCAGAAAGACGAACTGCAGAAAGATAAGCATCACTATTACAATCTGATGGACCAGAGGAATTTCCTCCTTCACTGGATGATTTAAACACAGTGGAATAAAGTCTAGAACCCAAATAAGAACTAGTTGGTGGTATAGGAACAGTACAAAGACCTTCCAACATTTGAACAACCTTTGTCATTGATGGTCTCATTGACATGTCTTCTTGTATACACCACAATGCAACCCTTATAGCACAATGAACCCTATCATCATGCTCATCAATTTGCAGCTCAGAGTCAAGTATATCTCTCATTTTCCCTTCTTCCATCATCTTGAAAGCGAAACTCGGGAAATAGTTTTTCTCTGAAGTCTCATTCGTATCGTAGTTCTTCCTTCCGCCGATAATCTCTAGCAAGACCATTCTGTAGCTGTATACGTCGCTTTTCTCTGATATAGCGTAGTTTGTTATCCATTCTGGTGCCAGGTAGCCGCGTGTTCCTCTTAGTGTTGTGAAAACATGGCTTTGTTCTCGGTTCATGAGCTTGGCTAACCCGAAATCTGAAACTTTAGCCATGAAATGATCGTCTAGGAGTACGTTTTCTGGCTTGATGTCACAATGAACAATCTTTGAGTCGCAATCTTCGTGCAGATAAGCTAGTCCTTTCGCTATTCCTACTGCGATGTTATACCTTGTATCCCAATCCAAAAGAAATTCGCCTTACCAAATTAAGATGATGAATGCTTCCGATGATGCTAACTTCAGCTCTGAACTCTTTTTTCCCTTCTATGAGCGAACATCATTCTTCAAAAGACGAGCAAAAGCTTCATTGATTGTATCAGCTTTGATTAACTCAATGTCACATGTTATATTCAGTTTTCCACAAACGTCCAACATTTCTTGTGTCTCTTTTATTCCTCCAATGATTCCACCTTTTATGGATCTCTTCCCTGTAATTGGTAAGTAACAACAACAAATTGCATTTATTAACTAATAAACTAAACACTCAAATGCTTAGAATTAGTGTTACTGTCTATACATGGTTGCTTGATCAATATCAAGAATGCACCAAATGTGTGAATACTTAAAGTTTCTAACTGTGAGAATAGTTTTACCGAATATCAATGGAAAAGCAGGCAATTGTAGTGGCTTGTCGGGTGCGCCCACAAGAAATAAGGTCCCAGTAACTTTGAGCAATTCTAAGATAGGCAATAGAGCATGATCTGCTGATACAGTGTCCAGAATAAAATCTAAGCTTCTCTTTGCAGCCTGTAAAAGAAAATCATAACTAAATGGTAAAAATGTCACTCATATGTCAGACATTAGACACATAAACCTGCAATTGTTCGGGATTAGTGCTGACTATAAAATCATCAGCTCCCAAACGTTTCTTAGCTTCGTCTTCTTTGGAAGGAGAAGTGCTTATGACAGTAACATGGTGACCAAAAGCTTTCCCAAATTTAACAGCCATGTGACCAAGTCCTCCCAAACCAACCACACCAATTCTTTTCCCAGGTGTTGATACCAAATTATGATCTTTCAAAGGACTAAACACTGTTATTCCAGCACATAACAATGGTGCTGCTGCATCCATTGGTAAGCTCTCTGGAATGTGTACTACATATCTGAACATCAAATTTTCATAATCTTTAGTCAATGTTCGATATAAAATTCTAATTTAAAAATGAAGCATAGACAAAATCTGTCTCTATTAGAAGACAATTTATTAATTACTTTTATTCGGCTGGTGAATAGTAGTACTAGTGTTAAAAAAATCTGAGACATGTTCAACAACTATTTGCGGTGAACTTAAAAATTGAATTCCCCATTTTACCCTCAGTTAAAGAAATGAATAAAAAAATACCTGTAGTCTACCACCAAGATTTGTGAGTAACCACCATATGTAATGCTACCATCCCAGAAAATTCCATTGTAAACAAACTGCAACTTTTCACAGTAATTTTCTTGATCTGTTTTGCAAAACTCACAATCCAAACATGAAGCAGCCAAACACCCCACACCAACTCTTTCTCCTTCTTTGAATCCTGATACATCACTCCCAACCTTAGTGATAACCCCTGTTATCTCATGCCTATACATATATATATACAATACAATCAAAATCAATTATATTCGTAAGATCAAACTCAACTGACGAATATCTTTGTGTGTGGTTATTAATATTACCCGGGAACTACGGGGTACATAGTAATGCCCCAATCATATTCAATGTAACACATCTTTAAGATTTTTCACAAAACAAGAAATGATAAAGACACAACAGAAGATCCATTTAGAGTGGCATAGGTAATCAGATAATGTGACACTGTAAGACTTGCAAGAAAATTCACATACCACCCTCCTCTGCTAACAGTATCCTTTTCAAATGAAAGCTTCCAATCTTGTCGATAACCTTCCATGTACAATTCTATTATCTTAAGACCTGCCTGAAGTTAACAGCTAAAATTAAAACATGTATCTTTTGTATAGTTAACAAAAAAACTTCAATTATAAGTGTATACATCACTCAGCCATTACTTTGGGGGTAAATGTGGTTAAAACTCCAGAAACAAATCTTAAGGCCTCATATGACGATTGAGCAGGGTCTGCATAGATTTCTAGAACAAGTAACAAGATTCTGTTAAAGTACTGATATATAAAAGATGATTACATTACAGAAACTAGCATAAGTAATAGGTCAGGTCAGATCTAAAGTACCTCCTTTAAATTTTGTTTGCTCAGCAAAGGATTTGGCCTGTATTAAATATAGGTATTAGCTGCAAAATTAGATCAATCAATTCAGAATTCTAAGATGCTACGAGAATGCAGAAAATTTAGCACACCTGATCAATGTTGCCAAGTCCAATCAATACAAACATGAAAATCACATGTGCTTTCTTACTCCAAGCTAAACTTGAAAAGAGATAGCCTAAAAACAAAACTATAAGATGAATAACAACAATGTTAAAGCTCATACCTATATCTCATGGCCTCGATGGAGGGTGAAAATCACCAATGAACAAAGTGAGTGACACTGATTAGGTTCCGATTGAGTGACACCGATTGACCATTATGTTATTCTTCAACGAGATTTTCTGCAACGAGATTTTCTAAATAACGTTATGATCAACAGAACTGATGATCCAAAATTATTTTAACAACTCAGCACATTTTTGTTAAGACATGTATATTATTATTTAATTAACTAAACAATGACCAAGTGCACAATGTCCAAGTAACTAACTAATCCTGTGCTTCTAAAAAGTGTATGCTGCCTGCTTGTATCACTCATTGGCTGATCTAGATACATCTAATTACAAGATCTCTTGCTCATCTGGCTAATCACTTTCCTACTTTTCTTCCAAAATGTTCTCACAAAACAGAGAGAGAAAAAAGTGCCATAAAATTAAATACTAAGAATATAACAAATGAATAAGAAGCATTTATATATAATTATTGATAGAGAAAAGCTTGTATCAAACGTTATACAAGAATCTATAATTCTGTTAAAGAAAAAGAAGGAGAGAGAGAGAGAGTGAGAAATTAAAAAAAAGAATGACTAATTAAATGCCAAGTTGCCAACCAACAAAAAGTGGCATTAGGTTACTCACGGGAAGCATTACATTTAACATGTAACAGTAGTATCCATTCTCCACATCATTACTTTATGTCATGTTTGGATAAACAACTTAATCATTTATTATATAAGTGCTTATGTATAAGTTACTTTTAATACAAAAGATAAATATAGGCAACTGAGAAGGAAAATGCAGATATTTGTATGGAAGGTTTCCTGCCCTCACAAGATCACTTATTGATACAATATCAAGAATTCTTGTAGGTACAATACCATCTTACACTAACCAACACTGTATTTTCTAAATCTTTATGATCCCCTGCATATAGTAAAGTGTCAATAAACATCAATGGTACTGGTAATACCTTTATCATATCTTGGAACAAGAGATCTCTCACTTTCCTCATTTCCATCATGTTCCTCGTAATGGCGAACAGAAACAGCAACAGGTGCCAACCCTGTCTCAGTTATTGAGCAGACGGTGAATAATTCGAGTAAAAAGAAACTCCAGGAGGAGGAACAATCGGACCACATATTCTAATGGGTACATGTTTATATATTGACTTACATTAACACGCATGGATTTGCAACCAATGAGATTTGCTAAAAGAACTTCAAGTATGAGATTTTCCATATAATCATCTCATTTTAGTTAAAACCATATAATCATCTCATTTATGTTAAAATCAAGTTTACACCTAAATAATCAATTTAAGCTAATGTGATCAAGACTACTAAACACACTTATATAAATCTAAAAGCTAATCTAAATAGTACCAAAATCTAAACCTAAATTGCAAGTAAGTTTTTCAGATGAAGAAGAACATTATCCACCTTACAGTGTTGATGAGCTATCCACCCACTCCCCATCTCAATTTCCATCTTCTTCCCAAATCATCATCACTGTCATCGACAGTGGCGACGACGGTGGGAGCAGGAGTTGGCCAAAAATAGAAATCTAAACCTATATATACAAACATGAAAAATACATGTGCTTTCTTACTCCAAGCTAAACTTGAAAAGAGATGGCCTAAAAACAAAACTATACGATGAATAACAACAATGAGCGCATACCTATATCTCACGGCCTCGATGGAGGGTGAAAATCACCAATGAACAAAGTGAGTGACACCGATTAGATTCCAATTGAATGACACCGATTGACCATTATGTTATTCTTCGACGAGATTTTCTGCAACTACAAAAAATAGCGAGTGAAAAGAATCCGTAACGGAACTAAAACAAGTCAAAGAAAAGAAGAAACTTGGTTCGGGAATTTTACCAAACACTTGGTGTGCAGTTGCGAAACGTCAAAAACGTTAACCAATTCACAAATGAAAATGAAGCTCCAATCCGCAACAAAAACAAATAACATCCCTGCAAGAAGTCTATAGCATCAATTGAAACAAGAGGAGAAGAATTTTCACACAGTTAAATTCCTATTCAAAAAATACGAACTCAACCAAAACAGAGTCACGATTGAAATAATTCCGCACCCGAACCACGAAACAACTCCAAACTGAGTTTAATACACAACCATTTTTGAGTTGTTCATAAGCAAAACACAATTCTGAATCTAAACGAAATTCTGAACCAAAATCACACAAGCAGAACTTCG
Organism: Lathyrus aphaca; assembly: GCA_963966055.1. Lineage (NCBI taxonomy): Eukaryota > Viridiplantae > Streptophyta > Magnoliopsida > Fabales > Fabaceae > Lathyrus > Lathyrus aphaca. Next base: position 578,630,517 of record OZ014519.1, on the reverse strand, counting down.
AATTTGAAACCGATTATGAGTCGAAACATGATGCTAAACCGAAACCAAGAGAGATTAGTTGTTGTTGTTACCTCGTTGTCCGAGAGAGAAGAGCAAAAATATGTGAGAATCCATGGTGTTGCGATGAAAATTCGCTTATGGGAAGCATAGTTTCGTGTTTACGTTACTGAAATGCAATAGTGAAACTGTATCTCTTAGACAGTTACAAAGAAGGTTACGCAAAAGTTGAAAATCAAAGCCAATACAACCATGAGGGTTCTTTTCATTTTCTGGTAGGTTTTGATTTGTTTTGTTTTGTTTTGCTCTAATGGTAATGAGAGGGATAGAGAGATATTTTTTAATAAAGATTTTTTAATAAAATTTAAACAAAAACTATTATTATTCAATAATGATAAAAAAAAATTGTTGTGAAAAATTATTTTAAAATATGTTTGTTTTTATATTATATATATATATATATATATATATATATATATATATATATATATATATATATATATATATATATATATATATATATATATATATATATATATATATATATATATATATATATATATATATATATATATATATATATATATATATATTATTTTTATTTAAAAAATAATAAGGATGATATCTCTGACTCGTTTCTAATTACACCCTATATTTGTTTACACACTTCTAACTTTCCTTTATTTAATTCTATTTTCTTATTCAATAAAGATTTTTTAATAAAATTAATGGTAAACATTTTTTAATAAAATTTAAACAAAAATTATTATTATTCAATAAAGATAAAAAAAAGTTTGTGTGAAAAATTATTTTAAAATATGTTTAATTTTATATTATATATATTTTTTCTAAAATATGTTTGCTTAGAAATATAAGAATTAATCAGTTAACTTTGTATTTTATTTTATTTTATTTTATTCTTTAAAAAACAATAAAAGGATTGATATAATAAAAAAAATAGAAATATAAAAATTAATATGAAATTAGAATATATTTTTTATAATTTTATTTATAATTTTTAAAAATATAAAAAAATTCAAAAACAAATAGGATTAATAATTCGCACCAAAAGTTGCAGCAAAACCCGCAGCAAAATTCGCAGCAAATCCTGCGATAGAGAATTTGAGTTTTCATGCGAAAAATGTAGTAAAAACCGCAGGAAAATGAAAATAATATTATAAAATCCAAAGTCGCAGGTAAAGTCTCAGGAATTCCTGCGAATTTATTTTTGTAGAAAATAATTTTTTACATCAGAAATCCGCAGCTAATGTCACAGGTATACCTGCGGATAATTTTCCACAGAAAAATCCGCAGGTAAATCATGTATTTCTAGTAGTGACGTGGCTTAGACTTGGTGATGGTAACAACCGGTATTTTCACGCGCAGATGAAGCTTAGAAGTATGCAGAATGATATGTCTAACATCCGTAGTAAAGATGGTTCAAATCTTACTGAAGATAAGGTTATTGAAAATGAAGTGCTCGGTTTTTACGATAAGCTGATGGGTAGTTCTAATGCGATTATGGATGGAATAGACATTGAAGTTATGAGAAGTGGTCCTCAGCTGACTTTTGACCAAAGATTGGAGTTGGATAAACCTGTCAATGAAGGTGAAATTCTACAGGCTCTGAATAGCATCCATGATCAGAAAGTGCCAGGGATTGATGGCTACGGGGCCAAGTTTTTCAAAGATGCGTGGGAGATTGTTGGTACAGATGTCTCTAATGCTGTTATGGAATTTTTCACCTGTAATCGTATGTTCCCGACTTTCAATCTTACCCTTGTTTCTTTAATTCCTAAAGGACACAAAAGTAACATGGTGAAGGATTTTCGTCCCATTTCTTGTTGTACCATTGTTTACAAAATTATTTCCAAGATTCTAGCTTGTCGGTTGAGTAAGGTACTTCCGTTTCTGATCAGCCAAAATCAAGCGGCTTTTGTATCGGGTCATCACATACATGATCATATTCTTTTAGCTTATGAGTTGATAAGAGGTTATAGTAGGAAAGGTGGTACTCCCAGGTGTATACTTCAACTTGATATCCATAAGGCTTATGATTCGGTCGAATGGTCCGCTATTGATAGCATCCTTAAAGAGGTTAGTTTCCCTCACATCTTCTGTTCCTGGATCATGTTGGCAGTAACTTCGGTTATCTATTGTTTTAATGTGAATGGAAGACGGTTGACTTTGATGAAAGCTAAAAGGGGTTTGCGACAGGGAGACCCTATCTCCCCTAAGCTGTTTGTGTTGGTCATGGAATATTTCCATCGGTGTCTTGGAAAACTTGAGCTTAATCACAATTTCAACTACCATTCGAGATGCGAAAAACACAAGATTATTGATATTTCCTTTACTGATGACTTGTTGCTGTTCTCGCAGGGGGATATTGGGTCAATTCAGTTACTTAAGGGGAAAATTGCTGATTTCGCTAAAGCCACAAGCCTGCATATCAATCCGACAAAATGTAATATGTACTATGGTGGTGTGGCGGATAATGTCAAAGCTGCTATTGGTGAGCTGAATGGTTTTTCTATTGGTAGTCTTCCTTTCAGGTATTTGGGTGTGCCGCTTACTAGTAGAAAACTCTCGGTTCAACATTATCTTCCCTTGATTGACCGTATTCTTCTTAAAATCTCGCATTGGAGTTCAAAACTTCTATCGTATGCAGGTCGACTTCAACTTATTAATAGTGTGCTTACTGCTATGGTGTCATTTTGGATGCAATGCATCCCTTTCCCGAAAATGGTCATTAGTATTATTAATGCTAAGTGTAGAGCTTTTTTGTGGACTGGTGGTGATACCCCCTCTCGTAAATCCCTTGTTGCGTGGAAGAATGTTTGTGCTCCAACAAAACATGGCGGTCTTAACATTATTTCTCTTGAGGAGTGGAATAAAACGAATATGGCCAAGCTGTTATGGAACCCTAGCCACAAAAAGGATTCTCTGTGGGTTAAATGGATTCACTCCTTCTATTTCAAAGGGGCGGAAATTGGTAATGTTAACATCCGGAGTAATATGTCATGGGTGCTGAAATCTATACTGAAGCGTCGTGACATCAGTGCTAGTATGCCTCTTTAGAATTGTATGACTAATAGGTTTTCTACCAAAACTGTTTATTTGTTTCTTCTTCAGAACATCCCGACGGTTCAGTGGAGGAAACTTTTGTACTTTAACATAGCAAGGCCGCGAGCGATTTTTATTTTGTGGTTGGTGTGCCACAACCATTTGGCTACCCGAGACAGGTTGAAGAGATTTGGATTAATCGATGATGATAAATGTATCTTTTGTGAAGAAACTGAATCATGTGATCACCTCTTTTTCAAGTGTTTGTTTATGGCGGAGAATTGGAAGAAAATCATGTTGTGGCTTCATATGGATCATAAGCCTTGTGGATGGTCTCAATATTTGGAATGGATTTGTCGTCACAGTAAAGGTAAAAATTGGAGAGCTTGCCTCTTTAGAGGGGCAGTGGCTGAGCTAATTTATGAAGGGTGGAATTATAGGAATAGGAAAAAAAATTATTTGAATGTAAATAGTAATGTCATATATGAAAATGTGATTACTACTCTAACTAATAGAGGTTGGCATAGTTCTAGACTTAGGAAACACATAGCTAATCTGCTTGTAGATTAGTTCTTGGGATTTTGGTCTTTTTGTATTTGTAGGTCTTTGACCGAGATTTTCCTTTTTGATATATAAAGTTATCTTTATTTCAAAAAAAAATAGTGAATTATGAATATTAGTTAGAGGATGCAATTGGAAATTAAATATAACATTTATTTTAAAATATATTTTATTTACAAATACAATATTTATTTTAGAACGAAAACGGAAGAAGTATATAGATATAAATAAGCAAAGATGACAAAACAAGAGATCAAGTGGGTGTATTAAATTTTTTTTTATAAACAAATATTGAATATATAAGAGAAAAATGGATTCTCCAACCTAATACAAAAATGGAAGATATGACTTTCAAAATTACAAAAAATCTAAAGGACATTTAGTCCAATCAAAAAGGGAACAAAATCTATGATTGTTAATTCCTACCACTAACCATCTCCAAGACAACAAGAGAATGCGATAAAAAAATGGCTTCAACATTACAAATCTCCCCGTTGAAAAGAATATTGTTCCAAACCAAATCGAACAAGCCGATTGAACATTACTCCTAGGAATCACCCTAAAAAACAATTCAAAATATGCTCACTACAAGTTAAATCAAAAATTTCTTGAATACCCAACCAAGAAAAAACTTTCTTCCAAATCGCAAGACTTTTAGAGCAAGTAATAAAAAGATGATTAATATCTTCGTTCTCCAAAAAATTACAAGACACAAACTTTATCGTGACTAGATTAAACAACACCCCTTATCGTGACTAGATTCAACAACATCCCTTAAAGCGAGATTAAGACGAGTTGAAAGTCTATTAATAAACAGTGGCCGAGAAAAAAATCTTAATTTTAAATGGAATGAGAGTATACCAAATTAGCTTAATAATAACAGCTGCAGAGTCACTCAAAAGAATCCTATCATCATCGTTTAAGATGATATCATAGAAAGATTTCACCGAACACCCTTTAGACCTATCTAACCTCCACTCCCACTGATCCTCCTCATCCTGCCGCAAACTAACAGGCACAAAATAGCCTGCAAACCAGACTGGCCTGCCACTGTCACCCCTGACCCCTGCTGAACCACATCCCACTGCCATGACTCATGCTCCCACTCTCCCTTTTTGGTAATTTCTATTTGTTTCTTTATCATTGTCTATTTTCCTTCTTGTGTTTTATAAATAGAACACGTTTAAATATAATCACTACAATGTACTTTTATCAATACTATAAATTTATATAAACTATATCTCTATTATCTTGCTCTTTAAATTTATTTACTTTATGAAAATATGTTTTGACAAAAAAGAAATATTTTGATAATACTTAAATAAAAGTATATCATTATTAAAATATACGTAATACCTACGGATTTTCCTGAGAAAACATTTCAGCATGTATACATGCGATTTTACGTAATTATATTTGAGACATTTTTTAATTGTGTATTAAATCTTATTTTTTTAAATGTATGATATTAATTTGAGTTTTTTAGTTATTTTTAAAGATAAATTTATTTAATATTATTTATCGTTGTAAAAATTTTAAAAAAATTATAAATATAACTTTATGGTATAATTTGTTTATAATGCTTCAACTTGTAATTTTTTTTAATTTAAAATTCAGAAGAAAAAAAATTATAAAATATGAAGAAAACAAATTGTAGCATTACATGGATCAGAACTTTCAAATAAGAGACACGAATATGAACCATCATTCTAGAAAATTCATTTATTAATTTTAGGAAACAAATAATATATATAATTTTAAAAAAAATATCTATTTTAAAATTATGTTTCACAATAATTTTTTTCCTTTATCGAATAATAATAATCTTTGTTTAAATTCTTTAAAATTATACTTACCACTAATTTTATATAACATAATATAATAATTCATATAAAAAATAAATTAATTTTATATAATTTTATATAATAATTCATATAAGAAAATATAATTATTTATCACTAATTATTCATATATGAATTAAATTATAAAATTATATATATTTTACTTAACAAAAATTGAACTTTTAAATCTCATTTATAAATATTAATATAATATAAATTAATCTATTTTAAAAATAAATAAAATAATAAAATGACAACACAATACAAATAGCATAGCATACAAATAATTTATAACATAAAAAATCAAGATTTTATACATGTTATTTTTTTTTCTTTTCGTTTCTTTATAATGCCAAACAAAGAAGAAACAAGATTGCTTCTCTTTCCCTCAAACTCCTAACTTTGTCGGCACAATTTCTTCTGTCTTCGATGGTCATAACGATAGTAGATCAGTGTTTTGATTCATCTCCACCGACTCTTCTTGCGCCTCTGTTTATTTGAGCCATGTGTTTTCAGTTGGAAACTACCAACGAAGTATTTTTCAGTTAGAGCGTTATTTGAGAGTCATACATTGCTAAAGGTTTGTTTATTTCTAAGGTTTTGCTTATTTTTAATCTTACCTTCAATTATAGTTACTCTTATGGTTAAAGCTTTTACAGGTTAAGAATTTGAATTTGAATAAATGTAAACTATGAATGTTTCTATATAAAGAAGTAGTTATTCTTTTGAGAAAAACATGAGATCCTTTATCGCACTCCAAATGTTCGATAAAATGCCTCTGCGGAATTGGGGTTACACTATGCTAAGAGGGATAGAGCTGGTGGGTACACCCGATTGCTTCAGACTCGTATTCGAGTTGACGATGCTGCACTAATGGCCTATATCGAGTAAATCTCTGTTGATTTTCTGATAGTCACAAGTCTAACCAATTTTATGCTAAATTTGCAACTCTGTTGGACAAAATCTCTTAACAAATATGCATGGGAATGTGAAAGGAAATGTCCTTTCTTTGTTTCGCAGGCGTATTCCAGATTAGAAAAAGAGCTTGCTAGATATGGTAGAAAGCCAGGTATGTTGTCCAATGGGTTGCACATAACATCTATCTCAGAAAAGCATTTTAGTGCTACTAGATAGTTTTTCTTATGGTTGAAGGCAGAGAAAATTGTCAGATGATCAGGCCTTGCATAGGTACTACATATCTTTTATTTATGGCTTACCAATGATCTTATATCAAACAATTTATGTTGGACAAGATTAGCGAATTCAACATGAGCGACAAAAGCCTTCATTATAAGCAATGCAACATCGTCAACATGGCTGATTAAAGATATGTATTCACATGGACCTCCTTTCTAATTGGTGATTCGTAAGCTATTACACCTGGGAAAACTTTTCGGTAGTATAATGGCGTGCCTTTGAAATGAATATAAATGATGTTGTATAACATGGGTTATCATGAGATAATTTGTTTGATTAAATGTCTTCTCTATAATTGACCTATGTCACTCCCTGGATTTTCATCCTAGTACAAACGTGAAAGTGGTGCGGAAAAGGTAGAGTCGTCAGCCATGCATTTTAATCCCGAATGAATGGGAAATGTAATGTTGCAAAAAACTGAGGAAGAAGGAAAGGACGAGGTCCTGCGAACCAAAGATCTAGGTTCGGGAGTCGGTTACGACCTGGGAAGGTATTAGCCCTCCAGATCATCCGTCGTACCCGACGGGATCCACGCTTGTTTGTTTGCTTCAAAGGGTGAGAAAATAAAGTTGCTGCTGAATAAAAACTGCTACTGGAACTGGAACTGAAATGTGAAAAGGAGTTGGAACAAAGAATGAAAAGGACGGGGAAATGTAGGGAAAATAAAAGAGTGTGCTCGAACGGGCCCTACCCCGTTGCCTACGTACCTCATCGGGAAAATGAGGATCAGAGTCGACGTAGTTCGCCTAACTAAGGCGGGAACTATTTTTGTTTTTTATGGCTTGAATTACGTATGTCTATGCTCAGGTGTTGCAGGCTCGTCTAGTACGAGTGCGTTTACTGTCTTGCATGCGAGACAAGTCATCGCAAGTTCGCGTTATGAGTGAATGAGATGAGAAGAGAAGTTCCCGCAGGAAAGTCACTTATTGTTTGTTTTTGCCTTTTAAGAGTTTTGCATGAATTTGGCACAAGGAAGTGAATTCAAACTCTTTTCCATGGAATATGTACTTGCTACTACATTCCAAGATGGAATAATATAACAAGCACACCAAGTGAGGAGAATTTATCCAAGACTTGTTTCCAAGGATTAGGGTCTAAGTTCGCTAGCTTGTTGAACTTAATTACATGTTTTTGTAGCTTTTGTGAAGAAGTGTCTTTTAGATTTTCTTTGTGAAGTATTCTCATGCTAAGACCTATCCACCACGAGGGATATCCTACACCTCGCCCCGAAACGGAACGCGTGCAAGTATCTCATAGCAAAGTCTCGCGGCACATGAGAAGACTTGTCATTTATTAAAGTGACTTAAAGCTAAATTTGAAGATGGAAAGAGAGAGCACCAAAAGGATCTCAAAGGTAAAATATAATGGAGAAGACTACTCCTAATGTTATCATGCATTGGAGTCCTAGGTTAGTATGGTTTGAAATCTATCCTAATGAAGAAGAAGGAAAGAAGATAAAGGACTTAGAACTCAACTTACTTTCTAAGGAAGTTAAGTTGGTTCTAAAAGAATGAAAGGGAAATCATATATTCAAAGCACAAGGTGCTAAGGAAAACACAATTAAAATGAATAAGGGATAAGAATGAAGTAATGCTTACAATAATCTTCCCCCCTACAAAACAAATGTTAGCATGATGAAGCATTTTGAACAATTACAACATGGCAAATTTCAATTAAGAACTCACACTAGTTAATAAAGGCGTTAATGAACTTCTAAGCCTAAAGTCAAGTCCTAAGGGATATTATATGCTATCTAGCTTCTAAGGTCAGTAGATAAGTCACACCTAAATGATCTAAGGTTGAAAATAGAAACACACTCAAACTATGCCCTAAATGACACTAAAACCCCTAAATGGAAACTAGGTGGATTTGCATGGAAAACTCGAATAAAGTCAAAGCACTACAAACATGGTAAAGGTCATGGAAAAATATGAGATTAATTCCTTACGGTCCCTAACCTAAATCTAATGTTGTGTCAAACAATCTCCTAAAAAATCATAACCAAACTATGTCAAATGATCACTTAAATCTACATAAGATCTAAACACAATTTTACACAAACTATGCTGCCAAAACAGTGGATAAAAAGGACCTAAAAATATGACAAAAATAATTCCAGGTTCTATTATGAGTCCTCTAATCATAGAAAAAAGAATGGGACAAAAATATAACTGGAAGTGGGAGAAATAAAATGAAAAAAATGAAGTGTAGCTGCGAGAATTCCATAGAAAACTAATTAAATAGAAAATCGACCAAAAATGGAAAATAGCTAAAACTATGAAAGTAAAAGTGTGGAAAATTTCTAAAATGAGTTAGAAAGTCTTTGTGATTTTTGGGGAATTTTATCATGAGTTTTAGTATTTTTGTTGGATTAAAATTGAAAGTTATGTAAAGCAGAAATTAAAGAAAACAAGGCAAATGGAGAGGGGTACAAGAAGTGAAAAGCTGAACTGAATTGGGTTGGACCCAAACATGTTGGGGTGCAAATAGTGATCTAAAAATCTCTTCACAAAATATGGCACATGATTGGCACATGATCATTAATGTGGTGGCAGAATCTGAAGCATTGGATTAAACTAAACTAAAGGTTGTGTTATGTTTTCCACTTAATGCTAGGTTTACTATTCCGATCACCGGAGCTAAAATCTGATCATCTTAAAGTACATCAACAATCTAGGCTTGATTTTCTCCTAAGGCTCATGAATAATGCAAATCGAAGCACACAAGAATCAACTTAAAAATTGAATCTAAGCACCTAAGGTGTCTATCAACTAGCAAGTATAAGCATTACTCCTATTGAGATCATATCAACACAAAATAACAAAAAAAAACAAAATTCGTGTCAATGGAATTGAAGATGAAACCTGAAATTCAATGGTGTTTATAGTTGTAGAAATCCAGAGGTGAGGTTCCAATGTCTTCTATGCTTGACCTTGATCCTATGTGAAGTGAAATAAACACTTTGTTGATGAAGAATCTTGAGAAATTGATGAAGATGCAAAAAATTCAGAAGTGAATTCTTGATGATTCAGGCTATAAACTCCATGGATATGTTGTAAATCATGATGCTGGTGATGAATTGATGCTCAATGAGGCTTGTTGGATGATAATTTAGCTTGTTCAATCCAAAAGGTGGAAATGTTGTGATGATGCAACTTCAAATTTCCAGCTTCAAGTCTCCATGAAAATACACTATGAATGGTGCTTGAAGAAGCACAAGGAAGAAGAAGATCAATGTTGTGGTTGTGGAAGCTTAATCCTTCAAAATGCAGAGAATTTGCAGAGAAAATACAGAGCCAAATTTGGAGGATTTTGGTGTGCTTTGAGTGAAAAATGAAGCTGACCCCCAAACTCAGTCACTACTCATCCTTTTATAGAACATTATTCCTCTGGTTAACAGTTAGAACCAGGGTTAATTCACCCTGGTTAACTGAGTGAAGTGAGTTAAATGAGTGAAGTTAGTTATGAAAGTTATGCCAGTTGGATTTCTAGAACCTTCTTCAGTTGAAATCAATCTAATGCTGCAGAGAATATGAAGCTTATAATGAAGACTAGTGAAGTGAAACACCAACTTAGTTTCCCAAGGATTACAGGTTGAGTTTGCTCACTTGGTTGTGAGATGCACAACAATTAAGGTGGTCCTGCATACACTTAATGCCAGCCTGCTGATGCAACAAAACTAAGTCCAAATGCAGCTTGAGACCAATAGATCTAGTGTACACCAGCTCATGCTCATTATGGTGAGGTTCATTATGATGTAGCAGCAATTGTTGAAGTTTAAATTGAAGTAAATATGAAGCTAAATGAGCTCTAGTATGCGTACAAATCACCCTTGAACTCAGCCCCAAGATAGCACTGTCATTGCCCCTTTCTATGCATCATACAACAACGTTTTAGCAGAAAACCTAGCCTATGTATCGATACATAACATGGATGCATCGATACATGTTAGTTTTTTAACTGATATGTATCGATACATGCATGTATGCATCGATGCATACTGAAGCATTGGCAATTCCAGCAGAAAAAATCAACTATGTATCGATACATCCCTCGTATGCATCGATGCATGTCAGATTTTTTACTGATATGTATCGATACATGGCTGTATGCATCGATGCATACTGAAGTTTCTTGATTATTTCCAACAAATGAAATCCATCATGCATCAATACATTCCTCGTATGCATCGATACATATTCCTCAAAAAAATATTTTTTCTTGATCTTTTCATCACTTCTTGATCCAACTTGGTCCATAAGACTCTTGTAATCATACTTTCATGATTTTGAACCCAAAAAGTCATGAGTTGACCTTCCTTTTGCTCAGTCTGGTTGACCTTTCCCAAGTTTTCTGATTTTCAATCATCTGGCCAATTGAACCTCTTCCAAAATGAATTTGTGGATGAAACTTGAACCCTAAGCACTTGTTGTCATATAGAACACAATGGAATCAACTTTGGATAAAAACTTCATTGAGAAGCTCTTCACAATTGAAACCCTAATTTGGATCATTTCCTCAGGAGATGTTGCACTGCTTGCATTCCTTGGAGCCATTCACTTCTTTTCAAGACTTGAGGCTTCAAATGGAGACTTGTGGGATATTGTAGACCCTTTTCACATGATTGGGAAGCTTTATGAATCATTGGTTGTCTTTGTATAGCCTTCAATTACTCCAATCATTGACCACATACCTATGCCTCAGCTATGCTATACATGATGCAATGTTTTTTTTATAATTATTTTATGAACTTATGTATGCTAAATGCTATGCCAAATGTTGAGGATATGAGAGGTCAAATTCTGAGGTATTACAACTTCCCATATTCAATCATCTGCAAGCTTGAATGAATAATTGCGAAAGCTTTTAGACCTTCAAGGTATGGAGTGATTGAATACTCGAATAAAACCTGGAAATTTGAACTCGGTGGATAATAGAAATGCCATATGCTCTTAATTTGTTTTTTTTGTTTTGACCTTTGAATAGATAGTGGGAAAAGAACAAGGTGGAACGGGATCGTTGTACATAAACGAGAGCCCAGACAAACAGGACCGTTGTACAAAACGATAACTTGCGACGTGACTGTTGAGCAAATCAAGCCATGGAAGGTGCCCGTTGGCGAAACAGGGCTTAACGAGACCGTTAGCGAAACAGAACTCGACAATGTGACTGCTGGGCGAACCCAGCCACAAAGAAAAACACGCGACTGCTGGGCGGACCAAGCCACGGAAGGTGCCTGTTGGAAAAACAGGGTTTAACGAAACCATTAGCGGAATGGGACTCGACAATGTGACTGCAGAACGGACCAAGCCACAAAGAAAAACATGCGACTGTTGGGCGGACCAAACCACGGAAGGTGTCTGTTGGAGAAACAGGGCTTAACGAGACCATTAGCGGGATGGGACTCGACAATGCGACTGCTGGGCGGACCAAGCCACAAAGAAAAACATGCGACTGCTGGGCGGACCAAGCCACAGAAGGTTCCTGTTGGCGAAATAGGTATTAACGAGACCATTAGCGGAATGGGACTCGACAATGTGACTGTTGGGCGGATCAAGCCATAAAGAAAAACACGCGACTGCTGGGCGGACCAAGCCACAGAAGGTGCCTGTTGGCGAAACAGGGCTTAACGAGACCATTAGCGGAATGGGACTCGACAATGTGACTGCTGGGCGGACCAAGCCACAAAGAAACACAACTTCTTGGAAAGACAAAGATGCCTGGCAAATGGTATAAGTATCTTCTATGGAGAATATCTCAGGTTGAGAAGATGCTCCGGGTTGTATAAAAAATACCTCAAAACTGGCCCATGTTGGTATGCACATGTTTGAATTTATAGCGTAATGCTCCATGATGATGGAAATGCTACGCTCTTGAGGATGCAAATGCAATGACGATTATGCGTATGTGTAAACACCCCAAATTTTCCCTCACCCATTCACACCATGGCTTGTGATCTCCTCATATGCATAAGTTCAACCATAGCATCTCATATTGCATTTTTGATTCACTGCATTGGTTCAAAGTCATCTGCATCCAGGGTTTGTGATCTGAGCTATCCAAGAGCTTCTTGAGCCACTCCAAAGGTCATCAATCACTTAAAAGGGGTCCATGTATGTTCAAGCATCATATTATATCCTCTCAAAGTCAAAGAAGCCAAAAATTCACAAGAACTGAGAATGGCATGGAAGCAGAGCCAGGTTTGACTGCACAGATGACCTAGAATTAGGGTTTTGGTTTCAAAGGCCATAACTCCAATTTTTTTGGTCATTCTTGTTTCTATTGGTCTCTATATGTTATAAGGAGCATGCATATCAATTTTCATGAAGAAATTCAATGGGGAAGTCATCTGATCAAGAGTTGACTTTTTGAGCAAGTCAGTGCAAAATCAGGGCATTTGAGGCCCCCAATGACCCAACCAAAGGGTGTTCTTCATCATTTTGATGGTGTATGATCTTTATTTGATCATAGAAGATGTTAGAAGTTCACAAAATTGAAGAATTTCAAGCCATTTGCAAAGTTGACTTTTTGGGAAAATGACTTGTAATGGAAAATTGCCATTTTGGGAAACTTTTTCAACCCTTGCTTTTTGATTCAAAAATGCTTCAAATGGGAAAACTTTGGTCATGAAAGTTGTAGAATGGATCATTCCCTTTTCAAAAAGTACAAGAACTTGTTCTAATTCATTTTGGATCAAAAGTTATGGCTTGTCAAAGTTGGCCAAAATCACATAATTTCAAGTTTTCCACCAAAGAGGCAAAGTTGCAAAATCCCTTGCCAAGGAAAATTGAGCTTTCAAATGGACTTCTAAACTTCACACAAACATGAACTAATGTGTAAAAGTCAGATTGCATCAAGAGTTTGCTCATTTTCATGACTTGTGGATAAAGAAACTTCAAAAGGGCCAAACTTTGTCAAATTTGCAAAACACCCCATAACTTATTTCCCACATGCTGAATTGCATCAAAGTGAATTCCATGGTTCTCCTCACTTCTTGCTGCGCAGGACACCCCTCTTGTCCTTGGCTAGCCATGAGCCCATACCTCTCTTACACAAAGCTTGACTTTTTGGCAAAAGACCCATACCAATCACAATAGGGCACACCAACTCCACAGGCCTATCCATGAGTGATAAGTGGACCAAAACCAGCTCAACACATAACACAATTAATGCTGAAGCTCTCTCATAACCATAGTTCCAAGTTTATGCTCCATATACAAAATCTTTCGAAACACACAGCACAAGCATCAAACACAAAAACAAACTTCACCATTGATCTCAAGATGTTCCACTGATCACAAACCAACCATTGAAACAGCCCAGAACCTCACACAAACCAAATACAATTTCCTCACTTCACTGAACAGAACTCTGCCAATCTCCCAAACAAGCCATCACAAACTTCTTCCAAGCATCAAAGCTTCATCAGGAGGTCAAGGGGAGTGGTTTTGCACAAGAGAAGTGGCCAGAAAGCTCCAGATAGCAAAGCTTCACCTCAGGTAGCCATCTCAAACTTTTTTTCAGAAACTCCATTTTAAGTTCTTAAACGATTCTATGTGCTCCCCTGATCATTGGGATGTGATTATTTTTGAAAATGGTTGAGAAACCAGGATGTATGGTTGCTCTGAAACTTTCTGACCTAAAAATTGTTTGCTTCGATTCATGATGTTCTTGAGTGATAAATGATTTTTGAGGATTGAGTCGTGTTTAGGGTTGTTTAAGGTTTGATTCTAGAGCTTTTGGTGAAGTTTCATGGCGTTTTGAGGGATTCAGGGGAGGGGACTGGCCGGAGAAGATGACCGGAGGTCTTCTCCGGCCACCTGAGAGTCATTAATACTTAATTAGGGTTTAGTGGTGAGTTTGAATCTGGAGCGTAGGATGAGGCTTCCCGCGCGTGTTTCAAGGGCTCAGATCATGTCATTAGCCCTAATTCCTGATTATTTAATTTAATTATAATTAATTAGCCCAGGTGAGATCCAGGCCATTCATTAGCGCGCCAGTCAACCATTAACCCTCAGTTTTGAATCTGGATCATTGGATCAGATTACTTTCCCTTTTATTTAATTTTATTCTATTTTCTTCCTATTTAATTTATACATTTTATTAAAAATAGCAAAAAAGGTCTAAAAATTCTGAAATTTTTTATCGAAGCTTTAATTAATTTTCAGGAACCAAAAATATTTTTATTTTTATTTTTTGCATTAAAAATCATTTTTAAATCATTTAAAAGATTATTTTTAATTAGTTAATGGAAATTAATTAATTAAAAATACTTTTAGGTATTTAAAAATCACAAAAAAATTCATGTAGCCTTTAAAAACATTTAGAAACATTGCCCAACTCTCAAACCAAATTTATTTTTTGTTCTTGATGCCTTTTGACTATTTTCAATGGAATTAAAATCATTTCAAGGCAATATTTTGTTTCAAACTTCAAAAATACATTTCTGCCTAACCATTGAGAGTTGGACAATGATTCTTTTTGCATTGCATCTTGCATAACATGTAGTTTATAGGATAAAATTGGCATGAATTGATCTTGCATTTTCAATTTGTTTGGCATTTTTCTTGACAAGGTACCTTAAAACCCTAGCAATCTTAGGAAATTCATAACTCTCACTAGGTTAAGAGTTGGATCCCCTCCTTTGGGCAGTGAGTTTGTATAGGTTTAGGGTTCCTTTGAATTCATTTTCAAATTTTTATCATGTCATTTGCTTCTGGTTTTGGATTTTTGCTTTGTATGTTGCATATAACCCTAATTCATGCCTTCCTTTGCATCCATCTTCCATTTTTTTGCATATCATGACTTGCCATGACATATTGTGCATTCATTTGATTCATAAGACATATTAGGACATATTAGAATCATGTTTGATCATTGCATCTCACATTTGCCATGTTGTATGTCATTTGCATTCCATAACTTTTCATGAACATCCATGGTTCAAAACATGCTTCTCTTGCATCCATATGTTTGTATGATCATTATCATGCCTTGCTTCATGTTTGCATCATCTCTTAGCATCATTAAAATCATACTCATGCTTCTGGTTTTGGTTTGCATCATGCCATTTCATCTCATTTGCATTGCATTTCATTTCTTTACTAACTTTTCAGGTGGTAGGTTTGTTTGAGAAGTGAATTTGCCTTCACTTCTCATATTCTCTTTTCATATCTTTCACTTCCCTTGCTGCATTTTGTATGTGTTTGGATTGAGCTTGCTCATTCTTGTTCATCTCTTACTTTCTTTCTTCAAGTGACTTGTCTTCTTAAATGAAGCAAGTTGCTTTGCTTCTCTTTGCTCCTTTCATCTGCTTCTCTCCTTGGTGGCTCTTTGAAGATCTTTCTCTTAAGCCTCACAAACCTTAGGACTTCCAAGCATGATAACTTTTTAGGATTGTTTAGTCCCCCCATTTAGCTTTTACCTTTGTGTCATCTCTTGAGTCTTCTCTTCTCATCTCATTATCCAGGACTAAACCCTAAAGGCTTTAAGGCTTTGTGATTAAGCTTATGCATGCATCCTTCTATTAGGATGGAGTGTATAACTTTAATCCTAAGTGTTAGACCCTTAATGTGTTTAAATCCTCTAATCAATTCACCTAATAATCATCAAGATATCAAGCTTGTAACTTGGGCCTTGCATTAGGGTTCTAATTCTTCCTTAATTGGTTAAGAAGGACTAACCCTAGTGTTAATGGACAAGTCCCCCTCAAGCTGTCTTACAAATCATAAAACTCACTTCTTCATCTCATCATTAACTAAAATCCATTTAATAAAGGTTTTGTTTTGTCATGAGTTTAATCCCTAATCATGGATTAAGTTGAGGAGTTTTCCTCAGCCTAAACATTCTCATTTATTATCCTTCTATTAGGATGGTGTAATGAGTCTGTTTAATCCCTGATTATGGCTTAAGCTCATTACTTAACACTAAACAAAAACTCCAAAAAACATCTAAATAATCACAAGTAGGTTAATGATCTTAATCCTACATCAGGGTGATTAAGTGTGAGATGCTGACTTCACACTTAATGTATTCTCATTACCCCTAATCAGAGGGGAGATGTGATGAGTTTACTAACCCATTGGCTTAGGCTTAAGCTCATTTTCTTATGACAAATTTCCAAAAGCAATAAAAGACTGAAAACACAAAAACAAACAATAATCGTCTCCTCCGGGATTCTTTTCTCATCTCATTCACTCACAAACGAGAACTCGCTTCTTCCGTCTAATGCAAGACAGTTTGCACCTGAGCCAGACAGGTCATACACTTGAGCATAGACAGGTAAGCAGTTCAGAAGTCAATTTATCTTTCAGTCTCTTTGAGTCGAACTACGGTGTTCTGACTTCCTCATTGCACGAGAGGATACGTAGGCATAACTTAACAGTTATCGAACAAAAGTCTATGTATATTCCCCCTCTTTCCAGCACCATTCTTTTAGCCTCATGATCTTGAGCATTTCACTTTTGTCCTTACACTGACACTTCTCTTACACACCTCACACTTCTTTTACACTGACACTTGCATTCTTTTCCAGCTTTGATACACAGATTGCACTGACACTACCCCTTTAAAACACAAATCTTTTAAGCGTGGATCCCGTCGAGTACGACGGACAATCTGGGTGCTAATACCTTCCCAGGTTGTAACCAACCCCCTTTCTCAGTCTCTCTGGTTCGCAACCGTCTTATCCATATCTTTCTAGGTCTATGCAGCATTACCTTTCCTCCGGGATAAAAATGCCTAGCTGGCGACTCTTTCTTTCTCTTGAGTTCACTCATGTGTGTTCTCATCCCTCTTTCGCCGACCGTTCGCGTCTGTACCCCTCTTGGCCCCGTGTGTCATTTTGGTGGGAGCGACAGCTTGGCGACTCTGCTGGGGATACTTATACTGTAACCAGGGCTTCTGGTTCTTTTTGTGGGTTCCTCCTAGCGCTTGTTTGATTTGTGTTTACTGGGGTGTTATGTGCTAATTGTGTTTGTATATTTGCTTTATTTACTGCTTTATGTACAGTTATTTACTGCTTTTTTTACAGCTTTATATATCATACTGTCATACTGTATCTGGCTGGATATGGTTTTGTTGCTTTGGTGGGTGGGGTTCTACTGAGAGTTTTAGGTCCTATACCTGGGACCTGAGTGACACCTAGTCTAGAGTGGTTCATGTTCTTTCCCATTCCATTTCGGTCTGGTGCGGGAATATGAAACACGGTTCAGATATGGGTTTCTTCTTGAGAACTCTGTGCTATATATCTCCTGTAGTGCTAGGGCTATCTGGGAAGCCTGCTAAGTTTGGATGACCTTTACTATGACCTTCAGAAACTGAGGTGAATTAGAGGAGGATCTTTTATGGTTATTGTAAACACTGTACCTCCGGGTTAGAAGTGTTTACATTTCTCATAACTGATCCAAGTCTGAGGATCCTTGTTTTAGAACACCACCTGTGAGGGGGTTGGGTTGTTTGCAGGTTTGCAGGTACCCTTGACTACAACATACCCTGATACTTTGTTTTGATTAAGAGTACTCCACTTTGGACAGTTCTTGTGATTTTAACCCTGGACATGTGACTCTTTATTTGAGTCCCCCACCTTGGTTACTGGACTTTTGAACCTCCATCTGGACTTCTTAAACATACATGGACTTATACCAAGGCAGTAATTAGATCCAGCTTGATCACAAACCCTTGCATATCATTTGCATACTCATCATTTGCATCATTTAACATTTGGTTATTTGTTTTTCAGGGTATCCACTCCATATTTAGCTTGGTTTTGACCCCTTCATCTGCATAGACCCCTGTTCATCAGTGATCTGCTTCAGCTATCTTCATCAGCTACCTGCTTCAGTTACCTTCATCACCAGCACTAGCCTATCAGTGGCTCATCTCCAGTATTGATTTTTGATCTTCATCAGCACCTGTCTTCAGCTCTTCATCAGCATTTGTTTCAGCTCTTCATCAGCAGTCATGGCACCCAAGAAGAGCAACATTTCATATCATTTCTTTGAGCCTGTGCTGGGTGGCATCAGGCAAGTTCAGGAACTTATCACTCCAGACCACATACCACTATTCAGAGAGCATTATGGAGGCATCCTTGACATGGTTATGGACTTGGACCCTTCTCAGAGGAGTTTGATCCACACTTTCCTACAGTTCTATGATCCTCCTTTGAGATGTTTCACTTTCCAGAACTTTCAGTTGGTACCTCTGCTGGAGGAGTTTTCATCTTTGATTGGAGTACCTGTCAGGGGTG
Organism: Lathyrus aphaca; assembly: GCA_963966055.1. Taxonomy (NCBI): domain Eukaryota; kingdom Viridiplantae; phylum Streptophyta; class Magnoliopsida; order Fabales; family Fabaceae; genus Lathyrus; species Lathyrus aphaca. The sequence continues at coordinate 578,611,611 of OZ014519.1, read as the reverse complement.
GTGTCCCCTTCAACCCTGAGATGGCTTTTCCCAGCAATGAAGAAGTGGCAAAAGCACTGTTCCTGGAGCCTACTTTGATTGAGCAGAACATGACAACAAAGGCTGGAATCTCTGGTCTACACTTGGATTTCTTGACTTCTCAGGCCATCCTGAAGGCCTCTCTGGGAGAGTGGAGGGCAGTTTGTGCATTGTTAGCTCTCAATGTTTATGGGATTATATTATTTGCAGATGAGCCCAAGTTTATCAGTAAGAATGCTATTCATCTCTTCCTTTTGAGGAACCCAGCACCCACCTTGCTGGGAGATTTCTATTACTCTGTTCACCAAAGGAATGAAAAGCAAAGAGGGAGGTTGGTGAGATGCTGTGCTCCCCTGTTTCATACCTGACTGCTTAAACACTTGCCCAAGACTGATGCCTTCCTGAATCCTCACCAACAGAAGAATTGGGCTAGGAGACTTACTGCTTTGACTTCAGATGACATCAGATGGTGCACCCAGAGCACTAAAGGCAGGGACATAATTACTAGCTGTGGGCAGTTCCCCAATGTACCTCTAATAGGAGTGAAGGGTTGCATCAACTACAACCCTTTGTTGTTTAAAAGACAGTTGGGCTATGCCTTGGTTCACCCTCCTAGAGTGCAAGACTTGGATGAAACCCTTTATTGTGAGATAAAACCTAATCTAGCTGTTGTCAGGCAAGCATCCTAGGCTTGGGACAACATCCAGACCAAAGGGATGGCCATTCTTGGGAGATGCAATAATGTGGCTTCAGCTCAGTATCATGAATGGTCTCATGCTAGGGCTCAGATTTCTGGAATGCCTTTCACCATTGAGGATGCACCTGGACCATCCACAGCACCACCTCCAGCCACTGTCAGCCTGGAAGAGTTTGAGAAACTGAAAGAAAGGAATGAGAATCTGTCTCAAGCTCTGAAGAGGACCCTCTGGGAGAGGAGTGATGGTCGTCTAGACATTGAGAGGTTGGAAAAGCTTAAGGTGGAGCATCTAGCCAGGATTGAGAAAGCAGAGGACTACATCAAGAAGTCAAGAGCTAGAGAGCAGATTTTGAAGAATACATGTAAAAAGGCCCAATTTCAGAAGGCTAGGACTGATCTCTATCTGAAAGAAAGTCAAGCTAGGTGGGTCAGGATCACTGAAGCTCGTACTCAAGAGGATAAGAGAACTCAGGACAGGATTGAGCAGTTGGAGGCCAATGAAAAGAAACAACAGGAGGCTCTGCTAGTAGCCCAGAAGGAGATTTCAGAATTGAAGCTTAGGACTGGTGTGAAGAGGTCAAAGGACTAAGACAGGCACAAGAAGCTGACTGCTGCTATTGCCACCAGGAACCTTCTTATCAGAAGCATTACAGAGCATCCGGCTGATCCTGTAACTGAAGCACTTCTGAAGGAGGTTAAGGAGGATGAATTTGGTCTTGATGTCTGACTTTTTGTTTGTTGTTGCTTTCATTTCATGTACTTTTCCTTTTATGTTGTACTTTGACCCCTCATAGGGCATGTGTTGTAAAAATAGACTATGTGTTATGCACCATTTGTAATGTATTTGTCAGTTGTTTCATTTGAGTACCTTTTCTCTAGCAACATCACAACATCTTCCTCAAGGGTCTGGAAAGGTCAAAACCAAGAGCCAAGCCGGATACCTTGGAAACAAATAAGCATACTGCATTGCATACTGACTTTTGTTTGTTTTGTAGGTTTTTGTTTTGTTACTAACTCTGTTGTGGTTCAGGAATTATTGCTCGCCGTAGAGTGTTCCCTCTCAACCGTCCGCACAGATATCCTACTCGCAACAATCTTCCTGGTATCCAGATGGACCAAGTACAGCAAGATCTGACAGAAGTCAGGACTCAGATGGCCAATGAAAGGCTGGAGATGAGAAACCAAATGACCCAGTTCATGGAAGTAATGAATGGCTTGGCCCAGAGTCAAGAAAGATTAAGGGCATTGGTAGAAAGGCAGACCCAGGAAGAACCCCATCTAGGGACTGGAGGAACAAGTAATAATGAGAGGGTTCAGCCTCATGTTAACCCACCAGTATATGGGCCTCATCTACACCCGGAAGTCAATATCCCAGTTAACGTGCAAGGGAATACAACTGCAGGCAGAATCTTACAAGAAGACCCCCAGGAAGAGCAATTCACTGTAATGGGAGCTGGGGATGAAGTCTATGATAGGAGACTTGATGAAATTGCTGAGAAGTTGAGATCTCTGGAGTCTCAAAATTCCCTGGGTTTTGATGTCATGGATATGGGGTTAGTGGATGGGGTAAGAATCCCTCATAAGTTTAAACCCCCGTGCTTCGAGAAGTACAATGGCACTTCCTGTCCACGAACTCACTTGCAATCCTTCCTGGGGAGACTTAAGGCATACACCATGGATGAAAAACTGTGGATGTTTTACTTTGAAGACAGTTTGACTGGGGATTCAAGAGAGTGGTATTCACACTTGACCAGAGCTACTATCAGATGCTGGAAGGACCTAGCTGAGGCCTTCATCAGACAGTACCAATACAATCTGGACATGGCTCCTAACATGACTCTTTTGATGGGAATGTCTCAGTCCTCCAGAGAAAGCTTCAGGGAATATGCCCAGAGGTAGAGACAGCTTGCTGCTGCTGTCCAGCCACCCATGTCGGAAAGGGAAATGGCCGACATGTTTATGAACACTCTGCAAGGGACATATATTGATAGGCTAGCTACCTTTTCTTCCACCAGCTTCGCTGACGTAGTCATAGCTGGAGAAAGAATTGAAAGCCTTCTGAAGATGGGAAAAATTACTGATAATGGTGCAAGTTCATCGAGCAACCCCAGGAAGCCTTTTGTGGGACCTAGAAGAACCGGTGAGACTAATGCTATCCATGCCAACAGGGGCCGACCTCAGTATGTTCATAGGTCAGTGGCAGCTGTCACTATTCCAGCTCCGATTCCTCAACAACCAGCATAACAACCACAACAACAACCCCACTATCAACATCAAGTTCAGTATCCGCCACAGAGAAACTACAACAACAACAACAGCAATCAACAACAAAGACCTTTTCAACAAAGACCATCACAGGCAAATAGGGTGATTGACCCTATCCCTATGCCTTATGCCGCTTTATTGCCACAACTCCTGAAACTCAACTTGGTTGAGCTAAGGACATTGGCACCACCGGATCCCTCAAGTCTTCCAAGAAATTATGATGTCAACGCCAGATGTGCTTTCCATTCCAATGCACCTGGCCACAGTACAGAGAAATGCAGGGCTTTACAAATGAAAGTGCAGGATCTAGTGGATTCCAAAGCCCTCAATTTTGCACCCCCGCCAAATGTCAACAAGAATCCCATGCCCAATCATGGAGGACCAAGAATTAATGCCATTGAGGAAGACAAGCCATCTTTCTTAATCACCAGTGTTGGGCAGATTCGGACACCTCTGGTAGAAATTAAAGCTCAGCTCCTAGAATGCCAGATGTTCCCCGGGTGTGAGCTCGGTTGTGAGTACTGCAACATCTCAATCAACGGGTGTGATAATTTGAGAAGCGGCATAGATGATCTTATCAAAAGCGGTATACTTCAGATCACAACAACGGCTCCTACAAATCCAGCAATCCCTTTGACAACAATTCCTGACTCTCCTACAACTGCAACAACAATCATTCCGAACAATTCATCAATATCATCAACAATGGCTCCATCCATCACTTCAACAAATCAGATATCAACAACCATTTCTTCTACAACATCAGCACCCCTTTATTCAGCAGAATCTTCTACAACGCCAACAAATATCTCAGCAGTCACCATTTACTATGATCCAGCATATGTTCCTCCAAACAACAACTTTCAACAACAAGCAGTGGCATCTCCTTCCAGGTCACCAGTCACCATCTACTACGATCCGCACACCATTTCAGTACCCTCCTCTGCAGCAGTCAGTCCAGTTACCATCACGGTGCCTGGACCCGTTCCATATGAAAGCAGTAATGCCATACCTTAGCATTATGGCTCTGACCTCTACTGCAATGGGGAGAAAATCACTTTGGACTCTTCAACTTCTTCTCCACAGATTGATAATATTGGGGGAGGCAGAGGCTTCACCAGAAGCGGACGCCTTTTTGCCTCACAATTGCAAAGACCTAACGCCGAAGCAGAAGCTGCTGCCAAAGCAAAAGGAAAGAGTGTGGTAGTTGAAGAGCCAATTGTCAAAGAAACTCAAAAGATATCTTTTGAACAAGATGTAGACGAGTTTATGAGGATTATAAAGAGAAGTGATTACAAAGTGGTGGATCAGCTTCACCAAACTCCCTCAAAGATCTCCATATTATCCCTGCTAATGTGTTCTGAAGCTCACAGGAATGCATTACTGAAAGTCCTGCACGCAACATATGTGCCTTTGGAGATCACCGTTAATCAGCTAGAGACCGTGGTAGAAAATGTCAATACCAGCCATGGATTGGGTTTTACCAATGTTGATTTAACAACTGAGGGACGTAACCACAACAAGGCTTTACACATCACTCTAGAATGCAAGGGTGCTGTTCTATCCCATGTACTGGTAGACACTGGGTCTTCACTCAATGTTCTACCAAAGAAAGCCTTAGTGAAGCTGGAGTATGATGGCTTGGCACTGCGTCCAAGTAATCTGGTGGTAAGAGCATTTGATGGCTCTAAGAGATCAGTGCTAGGGGAGATTGATCTGCCTGTGATGATTGGCCCGCAGACCTTCAAAATTACCTTCTATGTGATGGACATTCAGCCGGCCTACAGCTGTTTGTTGGGTAGACCTTGGATCCATGCCGCTGGCGCTGTTACGTCTACCCTTCACCAGAAGCTGAAATTCGAGTGGGAAGGCCAGATCATCACCATCTGTGGTGAAGAAGATATCTTTGTTAGTCATCTGGCTACGTACAAGTATATTGAGATGGATGGAGAGATCCATGAAACCATGAGCCAAGGGTTTGAGGCCCTAAACATAAATGAAGCATCTGCTGTACTGGGAACCTCCATGACATCTTATCAGCAAGCCAGGAAGGTTGTTGAAGAGGGGACTGCCCAAGGCTGGGGCAAGCTGCTGCCTGTGGAGAAGAAGGAGGACAGATTTGGGTTGGGTTACAAACCAACTCAACAAGATCAATCAGAGGCTGCTAAGAAGCCCAATTTTGCCAGCGGGGGGATGCTCACCCCAGATGCAATGAACAACTTGGAAGATAAGTCGGAAGATGAACGCAACCTGGAGAGCTGGATACGTCCAAAGATCCCGGGGAGCCGTATCTCAAGCTGGTCTTCCCAGGAAATTATAAGGGTTACTCCTGCAGAGTAATTATTATTTCCTGTATTTTTAAGCATGCATCAAGTCTTGCATCTTGCCCAAGATGACAAGACTCATTTTGTAATCGGGCCATCTTGTAATTTTGTGCAAACAGATCAATCAATGAATATCGGACATCTTTTGCAAATGAGTCTTTTTCTTTTCCGCTCACTGTTTTTTTCATTTTCCTTTTTGTACAAAAATAAAAATGGCAATGTTTTCAAAATGAAACTTCATTTCACTTTTTCTAAACAAGATTAAAATCAATCACTAAAATGAACAATCTAAACCCTTGTAGAGAGTGCCTTTCAGACTGCACTGACAACAACACAGCTATGACTTCGTATGACTTTGACCATCCAATCAATCAAGCTGATGAAGGGGTTGAAGAAGATTATGAGCTTCCTGAAGAGCTAGCCAGGTTGTTAAGGCAAGAGGAGAAGGTTATCACTCCTCATCAGGAGGAGGTCGAAACGGTTAATCTTGGTACGGAAGAAGACGTGAAAGAGGTTAAGATCGGGGCCTGCTTACAAGACTCAGTGAAAGAACAATTGATTGACATGCTTCGGGAGTATGTGGATGTGTTTGCTTGGTCTTATCAGGATATGCCAGGGTTGGACGCCGATATTGTCATGCACAAGCTGCCTTTAAAAGAAGACTGCCCACCAGTAAAACAGAAACTGCGCCGTACTCGCCCAGATATGGCAATGAAGATAAAGGAAGAGGTACAAAAGCAGTGGGACGGCGGGTTCCTTGCTGTAACTAGCTATCCGCCGTGGGTTGCTAATATTGTACCTGTGCCTAAGCAAGACGGCAAGGTGAGGATGTGTGTGGATTACCGGGATCTGAACAGAGCCAGCCCGAAAGATGACTTCCCATTACCTCACATTGATGTATTGGTTGATAATACGGCTCAGTTCTCGGTATTCTCCTTCATGGACGGATTTTCAGGATACAATCAGATCAAGATTTCACCTGAAGACATGGAGAAGACAACTTTCATCACACCCTGGGGCACGTTCTGTTATAAGGTGATGCCATTCGGACTGAAGAATGCTGGTGCAACCTATCAACGGGCTATGGTAACATTATTCCACGACATGATCCATAAAGAAATTGAATGTTACGTGGATGACATGATTTCCAAGTCCCTCACAGAAGAAGACCACCTGGTAAATCTGCTGAAGCTATTCAAGCGTCTGAGGAAGTACCAACTGAAGTTAAACCCCAACAAGTGCACATTCGGGGTGCGATCTGGTAAGCTGCTGGGCTTTATTGTAAGTGAAAAAGGGATTGAAGTTGACCCTGATAAAGTCAAAGCCATTCAAGAAATTCCTGCACCGAAGACTGAGAAAGATGTTCGGGGGTTCTTAGGTAGACTGAACTACATTTCACGGTTCATATCTCACCTTACAGCAACTTGTGAGCCCCTGTTCAAGCTATTGAGAAAAGAGCAAACGGTCAGGTGGAACAAAGACTGCCATAGGGCTTTTGACAAGATCAAGGAATACTTACAAGAGCCTCCAATCCTTATGCCTCCAGTTGAAGGAAGACCTCTGATAATGTACTTAACAGTATTAGAAGAGTCAATGGGGTGTGTGCTGGGCCAGCATGACGAGTCTGGTCGAAAAGAGTATGCAATATACTACCTAAGCAAAAAGTTTACCGACTGTGAACAACGTTATTCACTGCTCGAGAAAACTTGCTGTGCTTTAGCGTGGGCTGCTCGCCGACTAAGGCAGTATATGTTGACCCACACCACTTTATTGATATCAAAAATGCATCCAGTTAAGTACATTTTTGAGAAGCCAGCGCTTACCGGACGGGTTGCAAGATGGCAAATGATCCTCACAGAGTATGACATCCAGTACACATCTCAAAAGGCCATCAAGGGCAGTGTACTGTCCGATTATCTTGCTGAGCAACCCATTGATGATTACCAGCCTATGAGATTTGACTTCCCTGATGAAGACATCATGTTCATAAAAGCAAAAGATCATGAAGAGCCTGTTCACACTGAAGGGCCTGACCCAAAAGAAGAATGGACTATGATGTTTGACGGGGCTGTTAACATGAATGGTCGTGGTGTTGGTGCAGTACTCATTACACCTAAGGGAGTTCACATGCCTTTCTCGGCAAAGTTCACCTTCAACTGCACTAACAACGAAGCTGAATACGAAGCTTGTATTATGGGTCTTGAGGAAGCCATTGACCTCAGGATCAAAACTTTGACTGTATTCGGAGATTCAGCTCTGGTAATTAATCAAACCAACGGCAAATGGTACACACACCAGGATCGTCTGATACCTTACAGGGATTATACAAGGAGGTTATTGACTTTCTTCACAACAGTCAAGCTTGAGTATATCCCTCGGGACGAGAATCAGTTTGCAGATGCTCTGGCTACCATTTCATCCATGATCAAAGTTCAAGCTGCCAACTTTGTACCTCGGATTTCAGTGTCCAGACTTGACAGACCAACATATGTATTTGCAGCAGATGTTGCCAAAGATGATAAGCCTTGGTTCCACGACATTAAGTGCTTCTTGGAGGATCAAACATACCCACCTGGGGCATCTTCCAATGATAAGAAGACATTAAGAAGGCTAGCTGGTAGTTTCTTCCTGAACACTGATGGTTCCCTGTACAAGAGAAACTTTGATATGGTACTCCTTAGATGCGTTGATAAGACAGAAGTAGACTTGTTAATGCACGAAGTGCACGAAGGATCCTTTGGTACCCATGCCGGAGGACATGCAATGGCAAAGAAGTTGCTAAGATCAGGCTACTACTGGATCACAATGGACGCCGACTGTTGTGCCTATGCTAGAAAATGCCATAAATGCCAGATCTATGCGGATAAGGTGCATGTGCCTCCAAATCCTCTGAATGTGATGTCTTCACCCTGGCCCTTTGCCATGTGGGGCATTGATATGATTGGCAAGATTGAACCGACTGCTTCGAATGGCCACAGATTCATCCTGGTAGCCATTGACTACTTTACCAAGTGGGTTGAAGCAGCTTCCTATGCAAATGTTACAAGGCAAGTGGTAGCCCGATTTCTGAAGAGAGATATCATCTGTCGGTATGGAGTGCCCGAGCGAATCATTACTGATAATGGTTCCAACTTGAACAACAAAATAATGGCAGAGCTATGTCGGGACTTCAAGATCCAACACCATAATTCTTCTTCTTACAGGCCAAAGATGAATGGCGCTGTTGAGGCAGCTAATAAGAATATTAAGAAGATTGTGCAGAAGATGGTAGTCACCTATAAAGACTGGCACGAGATGCTACCATTTGCCTTGCATGGGTACCGTACATCAATCAGAACATCTACAGGGGCAACACCGTATCAGCTTGTGTATGGTATGGAGGCAGTCCTGCCTGTTGAAGTTGAGTTACCCTCCCTGCGGGTACTAATGGATGTTAAGCTGAACGAAGCAGAAAGGGTCCGGTCCCGATACGAACAACTGAGTCTGATTGAAGAGAAGAGATTGGCTGCAATCTGCCATGGGCAGTTATATCAGAAAAGAATGAAGAAAGCCTTCGATCAGAAAGTCAGGCTCCGAGAGTACCAAATAGGAGATCTTGTGCTAAAAAGACTCCTCCCTCCTCATACAGACCACAGAGGCAAATGGACTCCGAACTATGAAGGACCATTCGTAGTAAAGAAAGTTTTCTCTGGTGGAGCACTGATGCTCAGCACTATGGATGGTGAAGACTTCCCGTCCACTGTGAATTCGGATGCAGTTAAAAAATACTTCGCATAAAAATGACCCGCTGGACATAAAAACAGAATGTAAGTCCAGGCAAAAATAGGGCATCCCGGCGAGTCAAAAACAGAATAAAAGACTCGGGCAAAAATAAGGGAAAATAAATAAAAAAATGTACACCCGCTGAGTTGAAAAGCCGCATTGGACAACTCAGGCAAAAATGGGTATCCCGATGGATTGAAAAACCGAAAGGGCGATTCATGCAAAATAAGGGAATAAGCGAACAACTGCATTCTGAATTCGTCTGTATCACTTACAACTCGGTAAGCTCCGAAAGGATCAAGCCTCTTTCAGAATCAGCCTTCTTCAGAAAGCAAGACGAGAAGAACGTCAAATGTCATACGAGTCATAGCAAAAGGGAAGCTCCTTGAAGCGTCGCCAACATTGCCAACATCTTGTTTCTCAATTTGTAACGATCTCCTCATTTTAGGGGATTTGTTTCTTTGACTAAATCTTGCCGATTCAGGGCACATGAATTAATAAAATCAGATTTTCAGTCACACATTGTCTCGTACTCTTTTATTTGCAAAAATGTCCGATGTCTTTAAGATACTGATTGCATAAATACAGATGCTTCTCTTTTAAAGAATACGTGCTTACAGGAAATATGCTTACTCCCGTGAGTGTCTGAACTCTTATGACGGAATCTGGTAAGGGATACCTCGGGATTACTTGTGCGTTTCTCTGCCTTTTCAGGATTGCAGGTACTCAAAGCACAACATGGGGCATGAAAGCTTCACCCCAGCAAGCCGACAAATCATTATCTACTCAGTCTATCTCCCAATTAGCACCGGAGATGGTTTTTCCCCAGCTGAGTTGTCAAGTATCATCCTCAGCAGGACCCCTACAGAAATCTCCAGGAAGACCTTCCCATGGTCTTTCTTCTTCCCCAGCCGAGTTGCCATTTACTATTCCTCCTCAGCCAAGTGCAAAAGCCGGGGAACCATCTCTCCACAGAGCTTCAGCCTCTATCCAGAAGAGCAACGTCCGAAGAAATCACAACAGAGTGAAGAAAGCTTCTACAAACCCCAGCTGGGTCCCCTCTATCAAAGATAGGTCTATCAGTGGCCTATATCCCCAAGCAAAGCCCCATATGTCAGATATACCAATGATTTCATCCCCCAGCTGGGATGTCCTACTTCGAGCAGATCAGCCCGAGATCTTCGTAACAACGGGACCCGGATCCCGGATCGGTATCTTTGCATAATCATGGCATTCGCATCATATTCTCCCCACAGAGCGTAGCATTCCGTCTAATACGGAGCATTACGGCAAAAATCAAACATATTGCATAATCATAAGCCATGTTCTGAATCAAACACTTGTGAATACTGATAATCCATCGACGATATACAGAATACTCCCCAGATTCCCCGGCAGAAAGCCCAGACATTTCTCTCACAAATACAGATACTTCTTGACACCCGTCCGTGTCATTTCCCCACCAGAGAGCCAAAGCATTTGCCTTTTACCCACAAATACAAATGCACACTCCTTTCGACACCCGTCCGTGTCATGTTTCCCTAGTAAAGTCGCCCGAGCTTTCTTTACAAACAAACACTTATACATACCAGATACTTCTTGACACCCGTCCGTGTCATACCCCCAGCAGAAAGCCGAAGCATCCCCTTTGCACTCACAGATACATCTTTATACAAATTCCCTGACACCTGTCCGTGTCGCATTCCCCAACATAGCTACCTGAACACTTTGTAAATCATATATTTGTTTATAATATACTTTTCTCCTTTTGACACTCGTCTGTGTCACTCTCCCCAGCAGTTTAAACACTCATCTATACACCACTCATACTTATTTCACTCATACAGATACTCGTCCGTATCTTGTATACACCATTCATACCTTTGCAGATTCGACACTCGTCCGTGTTCTTTGTTAACCCGTTGGTACTCGTCCGTATCATCATCTCTGAGCATGTGTCAGCGTTTGTTTCTACCTGATACTCGTCCGTATCACAGTCTTAGGGATGCTCGTCAGCATCTTTAATCCATACACGTGTCAAACACTTATGTCTTCTTGAATTTAGACACTCGTCTGTGTCTACTATTCCCCAGAAGAGTCCCCTCAGAATCAACACTCGTCCGTGTTCCTTGTTAACCAGTTGATACTCGTCCGTATCATCATCTCTGAACACGTGTCAGTATTTGTTTCTACCCGATACTCGTCCGTATCGTAGTCTTAAGGATGCTCGTCCGCATCTTTAATCTATACACAACGTCAAAACGCTTATACCTTTTATTTCTTGGATGTAAACACTCGTCCGTGTTTACTATTCCCCAGTAGGTCGCCAGCAAAGCAACCTTTTCTATCTGACATTCGGCAGCCGTACCCTGCCAGGTGATCGTCCTTCACCTTTGGATGACCGTACCTCATCCTTTCCCCAACGGAGTCTCTATTTCATTAGAACCCCTTTTCTATCCGGCATTCGTCCTATGTCGTGATTTTTTAGCAGCTGTCCCCTGCTAGGTGATCGTCCTTCACCTTTTGATGATCGTCCTTCATCATTTTATCCGATGGCCGTCGCCATCGTTGATCTTGTTATCTGACATTCGTCCTATGCCATGATAAACCTTGAGAGCAGCCGTCCCCTGCTAGGTGATCGTCCTTCACCTCTTGATGATCGTCCTTCATCATGCTCATTCGATGGTCGTCCCCATCGTTGATCTTGTTATCTGACATTCGTCCTATGTCATGATAAACCTTGAGAGCAGCCGTCCCCTGCTAGGTGATCGTCCTTCACCTCTTGATGATCGTCCTTCATCATGCTCATCCGATGGCCGTCCCCATCGTCGACCTTTTATCCGGCATTCGTCCTATGTCGCGATACTTTTGGCAGCCGTACCCTGCCAGGTGATCGTCCTTCACCTTAGATGACCGTCCCTCATCTTATCCCCTCGAGAGCAGCCGTCCCCTGCTAGGTGATCGTCCTTCACCTCTTGATGATCGTCCTTCATCATGCTCATCCGATGGCCGTCCCCGTCGTGGTTCCTTTTCCTTTTCCTGGTGATCGTCCTTCACCTTTGATGATCGTCCCTCATCATTATTTCATTTATTCTTTAACCCGATGGTCGTCCCCGTCGTGGTCCCTTTTCCTTTTCCTGGTGATCGTCCTTCACCTTTGATGACCGTCCCTCATCATTATTTCATTTATTCTTTAACCCGATGGCCGTCCCCGTCGTGGTCCCTTTTCCTTTTCCTGATGATCGTCCTTCATCAGTTTAGCCCGATGGTCGTCCACATCGTTGTTTACATTACTTTATGAACCTGATGACCGTACCTCATCATTTATTTTTACCTATTCCCCAGAGAATCTTATAACTTCATCTTGATGGCCGTCCCCATCATAATCTCTTTTCCCCAGCATGTCGGCCATCCCCGTCATTGCTTTATTTCCCGCATCTTCCCCAGCTAGTCGGCCGTCCCCGTCTTTGCTTTATTTCCCGCATTTTTTCCCAGCATGTCGGTCGTCCCCGCCATTGCTTTATCCCCAGCAGTCGTCCTCTGCTCGACGGTCGTCCTCTGTCGCCCGCACTTTATGATATACTTTATTTTCCTTTACAATCTATATCCCTTTTCTTCTTCATTCTGTGAGTGCAAATTTTGGACTGTCTTTGGTATTCAACCACAAGTTATCTTGTTCGCCTGATAAGCCGTTGCTTACATTCTACACAGCTAACTCATGCTCGAATAGGGGCAGCTGTAAACACCCCAAATTTACCCTCACCCATTCACACCATGGCTTGTGATCTCCTCATATGCATAAGTTCAACCATAGCATCGCATATTGCATTTTTGATTCACTGCATTGGGTCAAAGTCATCTGCATCTAGGGTTTGTGATCTGAGCTATCCAAGAGCTTCTTGAGCCACTCCAAAGGTCATCAATCACTTCAAAGGGGTCCATGTATGTTCAAGCATCATATTATATCCTCTCAAAGTCAAAGAAGCCAAAAAATCACAAGAACTGAGAATGGCATGGAAGCAGAGCCAGGTTTGACTGCACAGATGACCTAGAATTAGGGTTTTGGTTTCAAAGGCCATAACTCCAATTTTTTTGGTCATTCTTGTTTCTATTGGTCTCTATATGTTATAAGGAGCATGCATATCAATTTTCATGAAGAAATTCAATGGGGAAGTCATCTGATCAAGAGTTGACTTTTTGAGCAAGTCAGTGCAAAATCAGGGCATCTGAGGCCCCCAATGACCCAACCAAAGGGTGTTCTTCATCATTTTGATGGTGTATGATCTTTATTTGATCATAGAAGATGTTAGAAGTTCACAAAATTGAAGAATTTCAAGCCATTTGCAAAGTTGACTTTTTGGGAAAATGACTTGTAATGGAAAATTGCCATTTTGGGAAACTTTTTCAACCCTTGTTTTTTGATTCAAAAATGCTTCAAATGGGAAAACTTTGGTCATGAAAGTTGTAGAATGGATCATTCCCTTTTCAAAAAGTACAAGAACTTGTTCTAATTCATTTTGGATCAAAAGTTATGGCTTGTCAAAGTTGGCCAAAATCACATAATTTCAAGTTTTCCACCAAAGAGGCAAAGTTGCAAAATCCCTTGCCAAGGCAAATTGAGCTTTCAAATGGACTTCTAAACTTCACACAAACATGAACCAATGTCTAAAAGTCAGATTGCATCAAGAGTTTGCTCATTTTCATGACTTGTGGATCAAGAAACTTCAAAAGGGCCAAACTTTGTCAAATTTGCAAAACACCCCATAACTTATTTCCCACATGCTGAATTGCATCAAAGTGAATTCCATGGTTCTCCTCACTTCTTGCTGCGCAGGACACCCCTCTTGTCCTTGGCTAGCCATGAGCCCATACCTCTCTTACACAAAGCTTGACTTTTTGGCAAAAGACCCATACCAATCACAATAGGGCACACCAACTCCACAGGCCTATCCATGAGTGATAAGTGGACCAAAACCAGCTCAACACATAACACAATTCATGCTGAAGCTCTCTCATAACCATAGTTCCAAGTTTATGCTCCATATGCAAAATATTTCGAAACACACAGCACAAGCATCAAACACAAAAACAAACTTCACCATTGATCTCAAGATGTTCCACTGATCACAAACCAACCATTGAAACAGCCTAGAACCTCACACAAACCAAATACGATTTCCTCACTTCACTGAACAGAACTCTGCCAATCTCCCAAACCAGCCACCACAAACTTCTTCCAAGCATCAAAGCTTCATCAGGAGGTCAAGGGGAGTGGTTTTGCACAAGAGAAGTGGCCAGAAAGCTCCAGATAGTAAAGCTTCACCTCGGGTAGCCATCTCAAACTTTTTTTCAGAAACTCCATTTTAAGTTCTTAAACGATTCTATGTGCTCCCCTGATCATGGGGATGTGATTATTTTTTAAAATGGTTGAGAAACTAGGATGTATGGTTGCTCTGAAACTTTCTGACCTAAAAATTGTTTGCTTCGATTCATGATGTTCTTGAGTGATAAATGATTTTTGAGGATTGAGTCGTGTTTAGGGTTGTTTAAGGTTTGATTCTAGAGCTTTTGGTGAAGTTTCATGGCGTTTTGAGGGATTCAGGGGAGGGGACTGGCCGGAGAAGATGACCGGAGGTCTTCTCCGGCCACCTGAGAGTCATTAATACTTAATTAGGGTTTAGTGGTGAGTTTGAATCTGGAGCGTAGGATGAGGCTTCCCGCGCGTGTTTCAAGGGCTCAGATCATGTCATTAGCCCTAATTCCTGATTATTTAATTTAATTATAATTAATTAGCCCAGGTGAGATCCAGGCCATTCATTAACGTGCCAGTCAACCATTAACCCTCAGTTTTGAATCTGGATCATTGGATCAGATTACTTTCCCTTTTATTTAATTTTATTCTATTTTCTTCCTATTTAATTTATACATTTTATTAAAAATAGCAAAAAAGGTCTAAAAATTCTGAAATTTTTTATCCAAGCTTTAATTAATTTTCAGGAACCAAAAATATTTTTATTTTTATTTTTTGCATTAAAAATCATTTTTAAATCATTTAAAAGATTATTTTTAATTAGTTAATGGAAATTAATTAATTAAAAATACTTTTAGGTATTTAAAAATCACAAAAAAATTCATGTAGCCTTTAAAAACATTTAGAAACATTGTCCAACTCTCAAACCAAATTTATTTTTTGTTCTTGATGCCTTTTGACTATTTTCAATGGAATTAAAATCATTTCAAGGCAATATTTTGTTTCAAACTTCAAAAATACATTTCTGCCTAACCATTGAGAGTTGGACAATGATTCTTTTTGCATTGCATCTTGCATAACATGTAGTTTATAGGATAAAATTGGCATGAATTGATCTTGCATTTTCAATTTGTTTGGCATTTTTCTTGACAAGGTACCTTAAAACCCTAGCAATCTTAGGAAATTCATAACTCTCACTAGGTTAAGAGTTGGATCCCCTCCTTTGGGCAGTGAGTTTGTATAGGTTTAGGGTTCCTTTGAATGCATTTTCAAATTTTTATCATGTCATTTGCTTCTGGTTTTGGATTTTTGCTTTGTATGTTGCATATAACCCTAATTCATGCCTTCCTTTGCATCCATCTTCCATTTGTTTACATATCATGACTTGCCATGACATCTTGTACATTCATTTGATTCATAAGACATCTTAGGACATATTAGAATCATGTTTGATCATTGCATCTCACATTTGCCATGTTGTATGTCATTTGCATTCCATAACTTTTCATGAACATCCATGGTTCAAAACATGCTTCTCTTGCATCCATATGTTTGTATGATCATTATCATGCCTTGCTTCATGTTTGCATCATCTCTTAGCATCATTAACATCATACTCATGCTTCTGGTTTTGGTTAGCATCATGCCATTTCATCTCATTTGCATTGCATTTCATTTCTTTACTAACTTTTCAGGTGGTAGGTTTGTTTGAGAAGTGAATTTGCCTTCACTTCTCATATTCTCTTTTCATCTCTTTCACTTCCCTTGCTGCATTTTGTATGTGTTTGGATTGAGCTTGCTCATTCTTGTTCATCTCTTACTTTCTTTCTTCAAGTGACTTGTCTTCTTAAATGAAGCAAGTTGCTTTGCCTCTCTTTTCTCCTTTCATCTGCTTCTCTCCTTGGTGGCTCTTTGAAGATCTTTCTCTTAAGCCTCACAAACCCTAGGAATTCCAAGCATGATAACTTTTTAGGATTGTTTAGTCCCCCCATTTAGCTTTTACCTTTGTGTCATCTCTTGAGTCTTCTCTTCTCATCTCATAATCCAGGACTAAACCCTAAAGGCTTTAAGGCTTTGTGATTAAGCTTATGCCTGCATCCTTCTATTAGGATGGAATGTATAACTTTAATCCTAAGTGTTAGAACCTTAATGTGTTTAAATCCTCTAATCAATTCACCTAATAATCATTAAGACATCAAGCTTGTAACTTGGGCCTTGCATTATGGTTCTAATTCTTCCTTAATTGGTTAAGAAGGACTAATCCTAGTGTTAATGGACAAGTCCCCCTCAAGCTGTCTTACAAATCATAAAACTAACTTCTTCATCTCATCATTAACTAAAATCCATTTAATAAAGGTTTTGTTTTGTCATGAGTTTAATCCCTAATCATGGATTAAGTTGAGGAGTTTTCCTCAGCCTAAACATTCTCATCTATTATCCTTCTATTAGGATGGTGTAATGAGTCTGTTTAATCCCTGATTATGGCTTAAGCTCATTACTTAACACTAAACAAAAACTCCAAAAAACATCTAAATAATCACAAGTAGGTTAATGATCTTAATCCTACATCAGGGTGATTAAGTGTGAGATGCTGACTTCACACTTAAGGTATTCTCATTACCCCTAATCAGAGGGGAGATGTGATGAGTTTACTAACCCATTGGCTTAGGCTTAAGCTCATTTTCTTATGACAAATTTCCAAAAGCAATAAAAGACTGAAAACACAAAAACAAACAATAATCGTCTCCTCCGGGATTCTTTTCTCATCTCATTCACTCACAAACGAGAACTCGCTTCTTCCGTCTAATGCAAGACAGTTTGCACCTGAGCCAGACAGGTCATACACTTGAGCATAGACAGGTAAGCAGTTCAGAAGTCAATTTATCTTTCAGTCTCTTTGAGTCGAACTACGGTGTTCTGACTTCCTCATTGCATGAGAGAATACGTAGGCATAACTTAACAGTTATCGAACAAAAGTCTCTGTATATTCCCCCTCTTTCCAGCACCATTCTTTTAGCCTCATGATCTTGAGCATTTCACTCTTGTCCTTACACTGACACTTCTCTTACACACCTCACATTTCTTTTACACTGACACTTGCATTCTTTTCCAGCTTTGATACACAGATTGCACTGACACTACCCCTTTAAAACACAAATCTTTTAAGCGTGGATCCCGTCGAGTACGACGGACAATCTGGGTGCTAATACCTTCCCAGGTTGTAACCAACCCCCTTTCTCAGTCTCTCTGGTTCGCAACCGTCTTATCCATATCTTTCTAGGTCTATGCAGCATTACCTTTCCTCCGGGATAAAAATGCCTAGCTGGCGACTCTTTCTTTCTCTTGAGTTCAGTCCTGTGTGTTCTCATCCCTCTTTCGCCGACCATTCGCGTCTGTACCCCTCTTGGCCCCGTGTGTCATTTTGGTGGGAGCGACAGTATGCAAATGCAAAAGGATCTCCTGGCGAGGAGACTGCAAGTATCCCATATGGCTTGATTGGGGAGGAACTGATGATCACTGCATTGATCTGGTCCATCCTGATGAGGAAGAAACAACTCTGCGGGGAATGTTGTTAATGATATGCCGACTCTAAACTACTACCAATGCCAAAAATAAATTGGACTTTGAGATTGGAATCCCAAGACCCTGCTGGAGATGGACCCTTCTTGAACTCTGATGGGGACATGCAGACACTTCTGACTTGGCTGGGAACCAGAGGTATGGCTCTACTGAAGAAGCAACCTGTTGGGGGAGGAAAGACACTCCTTGCACTGCTGGGATTTACTCCAGTATTGAAAGGGAAGCTCTGCTTGGGGAGGACAAACATCTTTTTGTTATTACTGCCGTTGGGGAAGAACTTCAACTTCATTTCTACTGGGGATAACAGGAGACACCCGGGAAGACACATGTTCTTGTTCAAGTATAATGAAATTTTCTTCCTGGGAATCTGCTTTAGCTCTGTTAGCAACACATGCACCTGCGTAAACACAACTAATAGTGCCTGCAACATGGAAAGTTAGTTTGGACTTGTATGCCCCAGGCTCATAGCATGAATCATCATCTGGGCCTCTTGACACCCTTTTTAGAGTTGTATTAAATGTTTATGTCCTCCTGCATGAGTTAGAAAGCATTCAAATGTTACTAACACAATATAAATCACAATTTGTTGGACGTCTCCGCAATCAATCGATGCTAGATGAAAAACAAAAACAAGAATCAGATAGTCACAAGTTGACTGAAATTGAATTTTTATTGATTTGGAAAAATGGCCCTGAATAGGCATTAAAAAGGAAGCAATTTCCTGGAAAGAGGAAATAGCCAAAAAGGAAAACAAACTATCCTATTGGCAATGTGAGAAGTGAATCTCATCAAGTTTCGACCCGGCTATGACTCGTATATCTTCAAGACTATTCGCTCGCTCTGCCCCTTGAGAAAGGTGATTGAACTGGTTTTTAACCTTTAGAATAACCTTAATTGCAGATGAGTTACGAATTTCGCAGATTGCAGTCGTTCGTGTTAGTCCCTCTTTTGTGTGGACCGCCCTTTCGGGTTTTCAATCCATTGGGATACCCTTTTTTGCCTGAGCTGTCCGACGTGGCTTTTCAACTCAGCGGGTGTACACATTTTTTAAAGATTTCCCTAATTTTTTCCCGAGCCTTTTATTCTGTTTTTGGCTCGCCGGGATGCCCATTTTTTCCTGGAACTTCATTCTATTTTTATCCAGCGGGTCCTTTTTACACGAAGTATTTTTTTACTGCGTCCGTGTTGACAGGGGAATGGAAGTCTTCTCCATCCATGGTTGTTAGCATCAAAGCTCCACCTGAGAAAACATTTTTAACCACGAACGGTCCTTCATAATTAGGTGTCCATTTGCCCCTATGATCGTTAAGAGGAGGAAGAATCCTTTTCAGCACCAGGTCACCTGGTATGTACCTTTGTGGCCGTACCTTCTTGTCAAAAGCATGCTTCATCCGCCGTTGATACAACTGCCCATGACATACAGCTGCTAGACGTTTTTCTTCAATGAGGCTCAGTTGATTATATCTGGATCGGAGCCACTCAGCTTCATCTAGCTTAATATCCATCATTAACCTCAGCGAGGGGATTTCGACTTCAATTGGTAGGATTGCCTCCATACCATATACCAGTTAGAATGGGGTTGCCCCTGTTGAGGTACGCACTGACGTTCTGTACCCATGTAAAGTAAATGGCAGCATCTCATGCCAGTCTTTGTATGTCACAACCATCTTCTGCACGATCTTCTTGATGTTTTTGTTGGCCGCCTCGACGACGCCATTCATCTTCGGGAGATATGGAGAAGAGTTGTGATGTTCTATTTTGAGATCCCAATACAAGCCAACCATCATTTTGTTGTTGAGGTTAGAACCAATATCAGTAATGATTCTTTCGGGAATTTCGTACCGGCAAATGATGTCTCTTTTAATAAACCGGGCTACCACTTGTTTAGTAACGTTGGCGTAAGACGCCGCTTCGACCCACTTCGTGAAATAGTCTATAGCAACCAGGATAAAGCGGTGACCGTTGGAAGCTGTCGGCTCGATCTTGCCAATCATATCATTGCCCACATGGCGAACGACCATGGTGAAGACATGACACTTAATGGATTCGGAGTCACATGGACCTTATCGGCGTAAATCTGACACTTGTGACATTTACGGGAGTATCTACAGCAATCAGATTCCACGGTGATCCAATAATATCCCGATCTCAACAATTTCTTGGCCATAGCATGTCCTCCAGCATGGGTACCAAAGGAGCCTTCATGAACCTCTTGCATCAACAGGTCTGCTTTGTGTCTATCCACGCATCTGAGCAGAACCATGTCGAAGTTTCTCTTGTATAGAACACCATCTTGATTCAAGAAGAAACCACATGCTAGTCTTCTGAGGGTCTTCTTGTCTTTACTGGATGCCCCAGCCGGGTATTCTTGAGTCTTCAAGAATTGCTTGATATCATGATACCAAGGTTTGTTATCTTCACCACTGTCAACTGCAAAGACAAAGGCAGGTTTTTCAAGATAGGAGACCATGATTCGAGGCACGAAATTCTCTTGGAAAACTTTGATCATAGATGACAAAGTTTCTAGAGCATCAGCGAACTGATTTTAATCTCGAGGGATATAATTCAACTTGACCTTGGTGAAGAAAGCTAGCAACCTCCTGGTATAATCCCTGTAAGGAACTAAATGAGGTTGATGAACTAACCAGTTTCCATAGACTTGGTTCACCACCAGAGCGGAATATCCGAAGATCTCGAGATTCTTGACTCGCAAGTTGATTGCTTCTTCAACCCCCATGATGCAAGTGTCGCTCCCGAAGATTTGCATCCCGGTACAAGCGCGAACGGTCGGCGAAAGGAGAAAATGAAAGTGAAGTGAATAGAGTCGCCAGCTAGGCATTTTTATCCCGAAGGAAAAGTAATGCTACATAAACCTAGAAAAAGATGGATAAGACGGTTGCGAACTAGAGAAACTGAGAAAGGGGGTTGGTTGCAACCTGGGAAGATATTAGCACCCAAATTGTCCGTCGTACTCGATGGGATCCACGCTTAAAATATTGTGTTTAAAAGGGGTAAGTGTAGGTGATATCTGTGTGCAAAAGATGGAAAAGGAATGTACAAGTGTTAGTGCAAAAGAGAAATGAAATGCTCAAGAACTGAGGCTTAAACGAATGCTGGAAGAGAGGGGATGACAAAGAGACTTTTGTTCGATAACAATTAAGTTATGCCTACACATCCTCTCGTGCAATGAGGAAGTCAGAACACCGTAGTTCGACTCAAAGAGACTGAAAGATAAAATGACTGTGAACTGCTTGCTTGCCTATGCTCAAGTGTATGACTCGTCTGGCCCGAGTGCTAACTGTCTTGCATTAGACGGAAGAAGCAAGTTCTCGTTTGTGAATGAGTATGATGAGAAAATAATCCCGAAGGGGACGATTATTGTTTGCTTTTGTGTTTTTAGTTTTTTATTGTTTTTGGTGTTTTGCATAAGTTAATGAGCTTAAGCCTAAATCAAGGGCTTGTAAACTCATTATATCCTCCCTGATTAGGGATAATGAGCTTACTTAAGTATGAGATAAGCATCTCAACTTAATTTCCATGATGATGTAGGATTAAGATCATTAATCTACTTGTGATTATTTAGATGTTTTTTGGGTTTTTATTTAGTGTTAAGCAATGAGTTTAATCTCTAATCACAAATTAGTGAACTCATTACACCAACCTAATAGAAGGATAATAGATGAGAACACTAAGCTGAGGAAGATACCTCAACTTAATTCATGGTTAGGGATTAAATTAATGATATAACAAACCTTTATTAAATGGATTTTAATTAAGGGTCAGATTAAGAAATTAATTTTATGTTTGTAAGACAACTTGAGGGGGACTTGTCCATTAAAAACTAGGGTTAGTCCTTCTTAACCATAAAGGAAGAATTTGAACCCTAATGTAAGGCCCAAGTTACAAGATGAAGTCTTAGTGATTATTAAGATGATTTGATTAAGAGGTTTAAACAAATTAAAGGTTTAACACTTAGGATTAAAGTTATACACTCCATCCTAATAGAAGGATACAGGCATAACCCTAATTCCAAAGTCCTAAAACTTTAAGAGTTTAGTCTCTGATTAAGAGGTGAGAAGAGAGACTCAAAGAAGACTCAAAGGTGAAAGACTAAAGGGGAACTATATACAACCCTAAAGTTATCATGCTTGGTTATCCTATGGTTTATGAGGCTCAAGAGAAGTCTTCAAGATGGCCACCAAGGAAGAAGCAGATGAAAAGAGAAGAAAGGAGGATTGTGTTACTTACTTCATTTCAGAAGATAAGTAAACCTAAGGGAAAGAAAAGAAAGGAAGAGGCACAAATGAATGAAATTCACTTCAAGCACAAGAATAATGCACAAAAATAAAAGAGAAAGAGAAGTTAGATGTGGATGCACACCCACTCCTTAAACAACTTACCATAAGCCCCTGAAATGTTAGTTGAACATATAAAGAAAGAAATGAAATGCAAATGCATTAAAAAAAGGTGCTATGATCAAAGTCAGAAGTGCATATGCAAGGCAAATGAGTTATGAGATGCTGCAAAGTCACACATGATGCATATGTATGCTTATATGAGAGATGGGATGCAAAGGAAGCAAGTTAGAAGCATGGAAACACATGGATGTTCATGAAATGTTATGAATGCAAAGCATTACCAAATGAATGAATAAATGATAAAGCAATGTTCTAACATGTCTTAGGATGTCTAAGATGACATATAAATGCTTGAGATGTCATGGAAAGTTCATGTATGGATGAATATGCAAGATGAATGCAAATGAACATGTAAAATTAGGGTTTATGACAACATGAGATGCAAATGACCAAAACAGAAGAATACATCAAGATAAAAAATTGAAAATTCACTCAAAGGAATCCTAAACCTATACTAGGTTACCATCCAAAGGGGGAGGTCAGAAGCTAAACCTAGACGAAGTTATGGATTTTCTAAGTTTGCTAGGGTTTTTGGGTGATCCTCAATGTAAAATACCAAACAATTTGATAATGCAAGGTAAAAATGAAACAAAACTGTTTTTGGATGCTAGAAGACATGCATAGAACAATGCAAAAAGAACCATTCACAAACTCAACTTAGTTTAAAAGTTATGAATTTTTGAAGTTAGGGTTAGAAAATAGGTCATTTTAGGAACCCTAATTCAATGAAAAATGTCAAAGCATGATCAAAGCTAAAAAGAAATTTATATGATGAGTTTGTAAATGTTTATAAATGCTCTCTGATTTTTTTGGTGATTTTTAAATACTTAAATGTATTTTTAATTAATTAAAATCAATTAATTAATTAAATAAAACAGTTAAATGATTTAAAAATATGTTTTTAATGCAAAAAATAAAAATAAAAATATTTTTGGTTTTTGAAAATTAATAAAAGTTTTGACAAAATTTTTCAGAATTTTAAATGGATTTTGCTATTTTAAATAAATTATGAAAGAAAAATACAAAGAAAATGAAATAAAAATAGAATAAAGGGGAAGTATGCTGAATCAAGGGCCAGAATTCAAACTCAGGGGGGAGGGTTAAATGGCGCGTTATCCAATGGCTGGGATTAATCCTGATTTAATTAATTAAAATTAAACTAATTAAACTGGATTAGGGTTTTAATGGAGGATCTAGGCCGTTCACACGCGCGCGGGAAGCAGTATCTAAGGGCTCAGATTCAAACTCAGCCTAAACACGTCATTAACCATAAACACTTTCAGATGACCGGAACAGTGTTCCAGTCATATTCTCCGACCAGCCAAAATGCTATCTCTCTACTCAAGCTTCTAAAACCTAATTTCTCTGCCCAGAAATGATCCCCATACACCACTGAATCTAAATCCCCAAACAAAATTCATTTATCACGCATCAAAAGGGCAAATCGAAGCAAATCATTCTTAGGTCAAAAACTTTCAGAGAATTCATACATGCTTAAAACTCAATCATTTTGCAAAATAAACACATCAGGATCATCAACACATCATGGAGATTCATCTAAGAACTTAAAAATATATTTCTGGAAAAAATGTTCTTGAGGTATACCTAAGATGAAGCTTTGCTATCTGGAGCTTTCTGGCCACCTCCTTGGTGCTTTTCCTCTCCAATGAACCCCTTGGTGCTTCTGGCAAGCTTGAAACAAGTTTATGTTTTCTGTTTTTGAGGTTTCAATTCAGAGGAAGCTGAAATCGTGTTTTTGTTTGAGATGGTTTCAGGCCAATGTGAGGGGTGGGAAATGATCCTGGGGTTATGTGGAGATGATTGGTGAAAGAATTTTAGATTTTTGTTGGCTAAGTTGAGAGATTCGAAGAGATGAAGTTTTGAGGGGATTTTGTGTAATCTGAGCTATGGAGAGTTTCAGGCTTGTGTCTTATGTTCTTTGTGATCCATAAGATTAGTGTAAGCAAGTGTGATTGGTCAGAGGAGTTGGTGTGGCATAGTGTGATTGGTATGGGGTGATTTGCAAAAAAGACAAGAATGTGTACTTGAGGTATGGGCATGGTGCATGCCTGAGTTTTTGGGGCGTCTGGCCTCAGCATGGATCAAGGAAGGCCATAGGATTGAAATTGATGAGCTGGAACACTTGCAGCTAGGGTTTCTATGTGTTTTTGCAAATTTTCCCTCTTTGGTGTTTCTTGTGATTCAAGGCATGAAATGATCCAATTGTTGGGCTAATTCTAAGTCTTTGATGTTGTTTGATCATGTTATGAAGTGTTTGTACACATTTGAAGTCATTTGAGGCCTTGGCAAGTGGTTTTTCAAAAATCCCTCTTTGGTGCATTCTTGAAAATTATAGGATTTTTGCCAACTTTGAAGGATCATAACTTGAGTTCTATAATGAATTAGAAGGAGTTCTTGTACTTTTTGTAAAGGGAAAGACCTAATCTACAACTTTCATGACCAAGAATTTTTCATTTGAAGCATTTTTGGTTGAGAAAGAGGAGGTTGAAAAACTTTCCCAAAATGGAAAGTTTCCATTACAAGTCATTTCCATTTTTGGCAACTTTGCAAATGGCTCTAAATTCTTCAATCTTGTGAACTTCTGTAAACACCCCAAATTTGCCCTCACCCATTCACACCATGGCTTGTGATCATTTCATATGCATAAACACAAGCATACCATCTCACATCACATTTTTGATTCATTGCATAGATTCAAAGTCATCTGCATCTAGGGTTTGTGATCTGAGCAATCCAAGAGCTTCTTGAGCCACTCCAAAGGCCATCAACCACTTCAAAGGGGTCTATGTGTGTTCTTATATCATATTACATCCTCTCAAAGTCAAGAATGCCAAAGAATCACAAGAATTGGGATTGGTATGGATGCAGAGCCAGGTTTGACTGCACAGTTGACCTAAAATTAGGGTTTTGGTTTCAGAGGCCATAACTCCAAATTTTTTGGTCATTCTTGTTTCTATTGGTCTCTATATGGTATAGGGAGTATGCATATCAATTTTCATGAAGAAATTCCATGGGGGAAGTCATCTGATCAAGAGTTGACTTTTTGGACAAGTCAGTACAAAATCAGGGCATCTGAGGCCCCCAATGACCCAACCAAGGGGTGATCTTCATCATTTTGAGTGTAAATGATCTTTATTTGATCATGGAAGAAGGTTGAAGTTCACAAAATTCAAGAATTATAAGTTTTTGCAAAGTTGACTTTTTAGGGCATGGTTGACTTTTAAAGAATATGTCATTTTATGCCACTTTTCAAACCTTACTTTTTGATCCAAAAATGCTTCAAATGGAAAAACTTTGGTCATGAAAGTTGTAGATTAGATCTTTCCCTTTTCAAAAAGTACAAGAACATGATCTAATTCTTCTTGGATCAAAAGTTATGGTGTGTCAAAGTTGGCAAAAATCACTAATTTTCAAGACATGCACCAAATGAGAAACTTGCAAAAAACTTTGTACCAAGGCATTTGTGACTTCTAGTTCATGTCTAACCATTACACAAACATCACATATGATCTAAAAATCAGATTTGAACCAAAGTTTCTCATGTTTCATGGCTTGTGAGGCAAGATAGTTTCATAAGAACCAAAAGTGATCAAGTTGCAAAATCATCATCACACTTTCACCCACTTGTTGTCTTGGCTGCTGAACCATGCTAGCATCCCTCACACACCATGCTGCGCCAGCCCACATGCTTGTACTAGCCTAGGGTTCAACCAATGCCTTCCTTACACCAAAGTTGACATTTTGCAAAAGTGAACTTACCTATCACAGCAGGCCAGGTCACATCATCTGACCAATGGGAGTTTTTTATGCAAGGAAAATGCTAGCCATTTCATACATCAAGCAAGGCTGAAACACACAAGAACACCACATTCACAAAAACACTCCCTCAAGCATTTCTCTTCGAATTTCTCTACACAGCTCACAAACACAAAAACCAAGTCCATTGATCAAATCACCTTGCTTCACTGAGCCAAAACCAGCAAGACTCAGGCCTGAACTAAGCAAGAACATCACTCTTCCATTTTTCACTCTCAAAGCCAAAACTTTCGAATCTCATTCCACAGCTCACAAACACCTGAACAAACTTCATAAACCTTCTCCATTCATCATCCTGGTCATAATGAACCCTTCACCTTTGCCTGAAACAGCCTGAATCACCCACACCATTTTCACCTGAGTTTGAGCAGAAGCTGTTCAAACTCCTTAACCAGCCAGCATAAATTTCTTCCAAGCATCCAAACATCATCTAGGGGTCACAAGGAGTGGTTTGCATCAAAGGAAGGGGTCAGAAAGTTACAAGAGTGAAAGCTTCGAAACTCAGGTAGCTCAAGAACTTTTTTTCCAGAAATCATTTTTTAAGTTCTTAAGTTATTCTATATGCTTTCCTGATCACAACTATGTCATTGGTTTTGAAAATGGTTGGAAAATGAGGGTGTAATCGTGTTCTGAAACTCCCTGACCTAAAAAATGTTTTGTTCGATTCAAGAGTTTGAGGAAATATAAATGATTTCTAGCTTAGGGTTTTGATTCAGGGGAGTGTGGGAATCATTTCTGTGTGTTTGGATTTCATTTTGGTTGCGTTTTGTGGATTTTGGGGATTTTTCAGGTGGGGTTCCCACCGGAGAAGACGACCGGAGGTCTTCTCCGGCCACCTGAAAATCATTAGGGTTTAATCAGGTAATTAAATGAAGTTTGAATCTGGAGCGTTAGATTGCTTTGACCTGTTGACTTCGCGCGCGTGTGTATGGCTGAGATGCAGTCATTAAACCCTAATCACCATTATTTATTTAATTAAATGAGATTAATTCAGTTTGAATATGGGCCATCAGATGGCGCGCGCAGTCAACTATTTCAAATCCAGAGTGAATCCTGGCCTTCCATCCTGCATACTTCAGTCTTTTTTTTATTTTTATTTCATTTTCTTTCATTTAACTTCCATAATTTATTTAAAATAGTAAAAATTGTCTAAAAAATTATGAAACTTTTTGTCAAGAGTTTCATTAATTTTTAAGACACAAAAATATTTTTATTTTCATTTTTAGCATTAAAAAAGTATTTTTAAAATATTTAAAAGTCTATTTTTAATTGATTAATGAGAATTAATTTATTAAAAATACTTTTAGGTATTTAAAAATTACCAAAAAATTCATGAAATGTTCTAAGACATTTAGAAACATTGTCCAACCTTCAAACCAAATTTATTTTTTGATCTTGATGCATTTTGAGAATTTTTCCTTGATTTAAAATCATTTTTATGCATTAATTTGATCCAAAGTTCCAAAAATCATTTCTGCCTATCCATGAGGAGTTGGACATTGATTCTTTTTGCATTGCATTGTGTTTAGCATG
This sequence comes from Lathyrus aphaca, assembly GCA_963966055.1. NCBI lineage: Eukaryota > Viridiplantae > Streptophyta > Magnoliopsida > Fabales > Fabaceae > Lathyrus > Lathyrus aphaca. The sequence continues at coordinate 578,583,927 of OZ014519.1, read as the reverse complement.
TAGTTTATGAGATTAAATGGCCATGATTTGATCTTTCATTTTCCATTTGTCTGGTAATTTTCTTGTTAAGGAACCCTAAAACCCTAGAAATCTTAAGAAAATCATAACTTGAACTTGGTTAAGAGTTGAAGCCTCTCCTTTGGGCATTGGGTTAGTATAGGATTAGGGGTCCTTTGAGTGCATTTTCAATTTTTTATAATTTTGTTTGTTTCTGATTTTGGTTTTTGTTTGTTGTATTGTTCATAAACCCTAATTTGGGCTTCCATATGCATCCATCTTGCATTCTCTTGCATAACATGACTTGCCATGACATTTCAAGCATCCATGTGATTCATTTGACATCATAAGACATATTGAAAGCATGTTTGATCATTGCATCATGTATTTGCCATGTTGTATTCCATGTGCACTTCATAACTTTTCATGTATGTTCATGCTTCTTAACTTGCTTCATTTGCATTCATGAGCTTGTATGATCATTTCCATGTGCTGCCTCATGTTTGTAGCATCTCATAGCATCATTAGCATCATGTAATTGCTTCTGGTTTTGTTTCTCATCATGTCATCTCATCCCATTCTGCATTGCATTGCATTTCTTTTCTAATCTTTCAGGTGGTAAGTGACTTTGAGAAGTGAATTTGCCTTCACTTCTCATAACTTCTCTTCATCTCTTTTTATGCATCCTTGCTGCATTTATGTTTGTGTTTGAGATTGAGCTTGCTCATTCTTCTTTTCCCCACTTTCTTTCTTCAAGTGACTTGACTTCTTGAATGAAGCAAGTTGCTTTGCTTCTCTTGATCCTTTCATCTGCTTCCTGGTGGTTCCATTGAAGATTTCTCTTGAAAACCTCACAAACCTTAGGAACAACCAAGCATGACAATGATTAGGGTTTTGATTAGTCTCCCCTCTTAGTTTTACCTTTGTGTCTCTCTTGAGTCTTCTCTTCCCATCTCATAATCAGGGACTAAACCCTAAAGGCTTTAAGGCTTTGTGATTAAGCTTATGCCTGCATCCTTCTATTAGGATGGAGTGTATAACTTTAATCCTAAGTGTTAAACCCTTAATGTGTTTAAATCCCTTAATCAATTCACATAATAATCATCAAGACATCACACTTGTAACTTGGGCCTTGCGTTAGGGTTCTAATTCTTCCTTAATTGGTTAAGAAGGACTAACCCTAGTGTTAATGGACAAGTCCCCCTCAAGTTGTCTTACAAATCATAAAATCCACTTCATCATCATATCATTCAATAAAATCCACTTAATCAAAGGCTTGTTTTGTCATGGGTTTAATCCCTAATCATGGATTAAGTTGAGGAGCTTTCCTCAGCTTAAACATTCTCATCTATTATCCTTCTATTAGGATGGTGTAATGAGTCGGTTTAATCCCTGATTATGGCTTAATCTCATTACTCAACACTAAACAAAAACACCAAAAACATTCAAATAATCATAAGTAGGTTAATGATCTTAATCCTACTTCAAAGGTGATTAAGTGTGAGAATCTGACTTCACACTTAAGGTATTCTCATTACCCCTAATCAGAGGGAAGATGTGATGAGTTTACTAAATCCATTGGTTTAGGCTTAAGCTCATTAACTTATGACAAATCCAAAAGCAATAAAAGACTGAAAGCACAAAAACAAACAATAATCGTCTCCTCCGGGATTCTTTTCTCATCTCATTCACTCACAATCGAGAACTTGCTTCTTCCGTCTAATGCAAGACAGTTAGCATCTGTGCCAGACAGATCATACACTTGAGCATAGACAAGTAAGCAGTTCACAAGTCAATTCATCTTTCAGTCTCTTTGGGTCGAACTACGGTGTTCTGACTTCCTCATTGCACGAGAGGATACGTAGGCATAACTTAACAGTTATCGAACAAAAGTCTCTGTATATTCCCCCTCTTTCCAGCTTTATTCTTGTAGCCTCATAGTCTTGAGCAATTCATTCTCATTCTTACACTGACACTTCACTTATACACTTCACTTCACCATAAACTGACACCTGTACATTTCTTTCCAGCTCTTTTATACACAGATTGCACTGACACTACCCCTTTAAAACACAAATCTTTTAAGCGTGGATCCCGTCGAGTACGACGGACAATCTGGGTGCTAATACCTTCCCAGGTTGTAACCAACCCCCTTTCTCAGTCTCTCTGGTTCGCAACCGTCTTATCCATCTCTTTCTAGGTATATGCAGCATTGCCTTTCCTCCGGGATAAAAATGCCTAGCTGGCGACTCTATTCATCTCCAGTGAGTTCACGGCTGTGTGTTCTCATTGTCCCTCTCGCCGACCGTTCGCGTCTGTACCTTTATTTGGGCCCAGTTCCCATTTTATCGGGAGCGACAACTTCCAACCACTTATAAGATCAAATAAAGATCATATAACTTCAATTTGATGAAAAATCCCTTTGGTTCCATTGTTGGGGGCCTCAGATGCCCTGATTTTGACTTAACTTGCTCAAGAAGTTACCCAGTGAACAAATGACTTCCTCAATGAATTTCTTCATCAAACTTGGTACACATGATCCTTATAACATCTTAAGAACATTAGAAACAAGAATGGCCCAAAAATTTGGAGTTGAGGCCTCTGAAACCAAAACCCTAATTTTGGTCATCTATGTAGTGAAAACCCTAGCTCCGCTTCCATGCCTTGCCAGATCTTGTGATTTCTTGACTTCCATGAACTTTTAGGGACACAATATGATGGTAGAACACACATGGACCCTCTTGGTAAGCTTTGAGACCTTTGGGATGACTCAGATGGATCCTTGGATTGCTTAGATCACAAACCCTAGATGCAGATGAACTTGAACTATGCAGATGAAACAAATATGCAATGTGAGATGGTATGCTTATGCTAATGCAAACATGAAAGATCACAAGCCATGGTATGATATGAGTTAGGGCAAATTTGGGTGTTTATAGCTTCCCCTATTCAAACATGAGTTAGCTGTGTAGGATGTAAACGCCTGGCTTAACAGACAAACAAGATAACTTGTGGTTGAATACCAAAGACAGTCCAAAATTTGCACTCGCTGGATAGAAGAAGAAAAGGGTTATAAATTGTAAAAGGTAGTATGGCATGATTGTCAAATGAAGGCGATGGTGGACGACCATCGAGCAGAGGACGACTGCTAGGGATGAAGCGATAAGTAAAGCAATGACGGGGACGACCGACAAGTTGGGCAAGTAAAGGGACCATGATGGGGACGACCATCAGGTAAGGAAATAAGATTCTCTGGGGATTAAAGTAAAGGAAATGATGGGGACGACCATCAGGTTTGCAAAGCAAAGTAAACAACGATGGGGACGACCACCGATTTAAAGAATAAATGAAATAATGATGAGGGACGGTCATCAAAGGTGAAGGACGATCACCTAGCAGGGGACGACTGCTCTTTATCACGACATAGGACGAATGTCGGATAGAAAAGGTCGACGATGGGGACGGCCATCGGATAAAATGATGAGGGACGATCATCAAAAAGGTGAAGCACGACCACCTAGCAGGGGACGGCCATCAGATGAAATGATGAGGGACGGTCATCAAAAGGTGAAGGATGATCACCTAGCAGGGGACGGCTGCTCCTTATCATGACATAGGATGAATGTCGGATAGAAAAAGGTTCCACTAATGGGGACTCCATTGGGGAAGGGATGAGGTATGGTCATCCAAAGGTGAAGGACGATCACTTGGCAGGGGACGGCTGCCGAAAGTATCACGACATAGGACGAATGTCGGATAGAAGAAAATTTTTTTGCTGGTGACTTACTGGGGAACGGTAAACACGGACGAGTGCTCACGCTCGAGAATAAAATATATAAGTGTTTGACGTTGTGTATAGATTAAAGATGCGGACGAGCATCCTTAAGACCATGATACAGACGAGTATCAGTAGAAACAAACGCTGACGCGTGTTCTGAGATGATGATACGGACGAGTACCAACTAGTTAACAAAGAACACGGACGAGTGTCGGATCTGTTGAAGAGTGATATATATACAAGATACAGACGAGTATCAGAGACTTATGTATAAGTATGAATGAATATTGATGAAGTATGAGCAAGACACGAACGAGTGTTCAACTTGCTGGGGAACGTATGACACGGACGAGCATCGAAAGAGAATACGTATAAGCTATGAACAAATATTTGTATGTGAGAGTGTAAAAGGTGTTCTGGCAACCTGTGGGGATAGGATGACACAGACGAGTGCTGAGAAGAGTGTGTTATGAACAAGTGTGCGGTTTGCAACAAGTGATTTGGCAACCATGCTGGGGAAAGGTGACACGAACGAGTGTCAAAAGAGTATGTATAGGTATTTGTATTTGAGATGCAAAGGGGACGTTTTGGCTTATATCTGCGGGGAATAATACGACACGGACGAGTGTTGAAAAGGGTATATATATGAACAAGCACTTGTGTTGGAGAGTGCAAAGGGGACGCTTTGGCTTTTATTTGCAGGGGCTGTGAGTTTTTATATATATTGCTGATGAAATACTGATGGTAATTGCAGGTGACTGGCTCGAACCTGGCTTGTGATCATGCAAATGTTTGATTTTTGCCGTAATGCTCCGTATTAGACGGAATGCTACGCTTATTTCGGTGATTTATAATGCGAATGCTATGATTATGCAAAAGGGAAACTGATTCGGGATTCGGATCCCGCCGAAGAAAAGATCTCTGGCTGATCTGCTTGGAAGGATGCCCCGGCTGGGGAAGAGATCATTGGTGGATCTTCCAGGAGAGATAACTCTGCTTGGGGAAACAGATCGTTGGTAGATCTATCCGGAGAGAATTCAGCTGGGGAGAGGGACACTTTCATAACTTTGTTGCGTAAGAGTTTCAGGCATTGCTCTTCTGGGGAGAGGCTGGAAATTCTGTGGGGAGATTGGCTGGGGATGCTCTTGTTGAGTAGACATGTGCTAGGGATGAGGAGGCTTTGACAACTCCGTTGGGGAAAAGAATTCCAGATATTGCTTGGAGAGGAGGTATGTTGGGGAAGTGTGCTTGGCATGCCCCATGCTGCGTATTGAATACCTGCAACCTGTTAAGACAAAGTTAGCGCACAAGTATCCCGAGGTATCCCTTACCGGATTCCGTCATGGGAGTTAGGCTTTCCTGAAAGTAATATATTTCCTACAAGCATTTATTAAAGATGGCTCATTTGTTTTATGCAAGTACTTATTATGAATATTGGACATTTTGCAAACGAAACAAAAATGTACAAAAAGAGATGTGATTGAAAATTCTGATTTTATTAATCTGGGTGCCCTGAATTGGCAAATACAGTCAAAGAAACAAATCCCCTGGAATGAGGAGATTGTTATAAATTGAGAAAAGTAAAAGTGCTGGCAATGTTAACGACGTTCCAGTGAGCTTCCTTTGCTATGACCTGTATGACCTTGACGTTCTTCTTATCTGGCTTTCTGAAGAAGGTTGATTCTGACTGATGTTTTATCCTTTCGAAGCCTGCCGTGTTGTGAGTGATACAGACGAATTCAAAATGCAGTTGTTCGCTTATTCCCTGATTTTGCATGGGTCTCCCTTTCGGCTTTTCAATCCACTGGGATACCCATTTTTGCCTAAGTTGTCCAATGCGGCTTTTCAACTCAGCGGGTGTACATTTTTTTCCCTTATTTTTGCCCGAGTATTTTATTCTGTTTTTGACTCGCCGGGATGCCCTATTTTTTTCCTGAACTTACATTGTGTTTTTATGTCCAGCGGGTCATTTTATGCGAAGTATTTTTTAACTGCATCTGAATTCACAGGGGATAAGAAATCTTCACCATCCATAGTAGTGAGCATCAGTTCTCCACCAGAGAAAACCTTCTTTACTATGAATGGACCATCGTAGTTAGGAGTCCACTTGCCCCTGTGGTCTGTATGAGGAGGAAGAAGTCTTTTCAGCATAAGATCTCCCACTTGGTATTCCCGAAGCCTGACTTTCTGATCGAAGGATTTCTTCATCCTTTTCTGATATAACTGCCCATGACAGATAGCAGCTAAGCTCTTTTCTTCGATCAGATTTAGTTGATTGTACCGAGACCGGACCCATTCTGCTTCGTCTAGCTTTATATCCATCATTACCCGTAAGGAGGGTAGCTCAACTTCAACGGGCAGGACAACTTCCATACCGTATACCAACTGATAAGGTGTTGCCCCAGTGGATGTTCTGATTGAGGTTCGATACCCATGCAAGGCAAATGGTAGCATCTCATGCCAGTCTTTGTAAGTAACCACCATCTTCTGCACAATCTTCTTGATGTTTTTGTTAGCTTCCTCAACAACGCCATTCATCTTTGGCCTGTAAGGAGAAGAGTTGTGATGTTGGATTTTGAAGTCCCGGCATAGTTCTTTCATCATTTTGTTGTTCAAATTGGAACCATTATCAGTAATGATTCGCTCGGGTACTCCATATCGACAGATGATGTCTCTTTTCAGGAATCTGGCTACCACTTGTCTGGTGACGTTTGCATACGAAGCCGCTTCAACCCATTTGGTGAAGTAATAAATGGCTACCAGGATGAATCTGTGGCCATTTGAAGCAGTCGGTTCGATCTTTCCAATCATGTCAATGCTGCACATGGCAAGGGGCCAAGGTGAAGACATCACGTTCAAAGGGTTTGGAGGCACATGCACTTTGTCTGCATAGATCTGGCATTTTTGGCACTTTCTGGCATAGGCACAACAGTCTGCATCCATTGTGATCCAGTAGTAACCTGATCTTAATAATTTCTTAGCCATTGCATGTCCGCCAGAATGGGTACCGAAAGATCCTTCATGCACCTCGTGCATCAGCAAGTCTGCCTCTTTCTTATCAACATATCTGAGAAGAACCATATCAAAGTTCCGCTTGTATAATGAACTATCAACATTAAGGAAGAAACTACCAGCCAGCCTTCTTAACGTCTTCTTATCATTGGATGATGCCTCAGGTGGGTATGTCTGATCCTCTAAGAAGCTTTTGATGTTATGGAACCAAGCCTTGTAATCTTTAGCAATGTCCATAGAGAAAACGTATGATGGTCGGTCCAGTCTAGATACCGATATCCGAGGCACATAATTTGCAGTTTGAACCTTGATCATGGAGGAAATGGTAGCTAAGGCATCTGCGAACCGATTCTCATCTCGAGGGATATACTCAAGTTTGACTATTGTGAAGAAAGTCAATAATCTCCTCATATAGTCACAATATGGAATCAGATGCTCTTGGTGAGTGTACCATTTGTCGTTGGTTTGATTGATTACCAAAGTCGAATCTCCGAATACATTCAATGTCTTGATCCTGAGGTCAATGGCTTCCTCAAGACCCATGATACAGGCTTCATATCCAACTTCATTGTTAGTGCAGGCAAAGGTAAGTTTTGTCGAGAAAGGCATATGAATTCCTTTAGGTGTAATGAGCACTGCACCAACTCCTCGACCATTCATATTGACAGCCCCATCAAACATCACTGTCCATTCTTCTTTTGGGTCAGGCCCTTCAGTGTGAACAGGATCTTCATGATCTATTGCTTTTAGGTACATGATGTCTTCATCAGGGAAGTCAAATCTCATGGGCTCGTAATCATCAATGGGTTGCTCAACTAGATAGTCAGACAATACACTGCCCTTGATGGCCTTTTGAGAAGTGTACTGAATGTCATACTCTGTCAGAATCATTTGCCATCTTGCAACCCTTCCGGTAAGCGCTGGCTTCTCAAATATGTACTTAACGAGTTCCATTTTTGAGATCTACAAGGTAGTGTGAGTTAACATATACTGCCTTAGTCGGCGAGCAGCCCACGCTAAAGCACAACAAGTTTTCTCGAGCAGTGAATAACGTTGTTCACAATCGGTAAACTTTTTGCTTAGGTAGTATATTGCATACTCTTTTCGACCAGACTCGTCATGCTGGCCCAACACACACCCCATTGATCCTTCTAATACTGTCAGGTACATTATTAGAGGTCTTCCTTCAACTGGAGGCCTGAGGATCGGAGATTCTTGTAGGTACTCCTTGATCTTGTCAAAAGCCTTCTGACAATCTTTGTTCCACCTGATCGTTTGTTCCTTTCTTAATAGTTTGAACAAGGGTTCACAGGTCGCAGTAAGATGAGATATGAACCTTGATATGTAGTTCAATCTACCTAAGAACCCCCAAACTTATTTTTCAGTCCTAGGTGCAGGCATCTCTTGAATGGCTTTAACTTTGTCAGGATCAACTTCAATTCCCTTTTCACTTACAATAAATCCCAGCAGTTTACTGGACCGCACCCCGAATGTGCATTTGTTGGGGTTTAACTTCAGCTGATACTTTCTCAGACGTTTGAAAAACTTCAGCAGATTTACCAAATGATCTTCTTCAGTGAGGGACTTGGCAATCATGTCATCCACGTAGCATTCAATTTATTTGTGGATCATGTAGTGGAATAATGTTACCATAGCCTGTTGATAAGTTGCATCGGCATTCTTTAGTCCAAATGGCATTACCTTATAACAAAATGTGCCCCAAGGTGTGATGAAGGTTGTTTTCTCCATGTCTTAGGGTGACATCCTGATCTGATTATACCCAGAAAAACCATCCATGAAGGAAAACACCGAGAACTGAGTTGTGATGTCGACCAATACATCAATGTGAGGTAATGGGAAATCATCCTTTGGGCTAGCTCTGTTCAGATCCCGGTAATCCACACACATCCGTACTTTGCCATCCTTCTTAGGCACTGGTACAATACTAGTCACAACAAGGAAACCGGCGTCCCACTGATTTTGTACTTCTTCCTTTATCTTCATGGCCATATCTGGACGAGTACGGCGTAGCTTTTGCTTCACTGGAGGACAATCTTCTTTCAATGGCAGCTTGTGCATAACAATATCTGTATCTAGGCCTGGCATGTCTTGATAGGACCAAGTAAAGACGTCGACGTATTCTCGAAGCATGTCAATAAGCTGTCCTTTCACTGAATCTTGCAGGTTGGCCCTAATCTTCATTTCTTTCAAATCCTCTTCGGTACCAAGATTAATTGTTTCAACCTCCTCCTGATGAGGAATAATCACTTTCTCTTCTTGCCTCAACAACCTGGCTAACTCTTTCGGTAACTCATAGTCTTCTTCAACCCCTTCATCGGCTTGATTAATTGGATTGTCGAAGTCATACAAGGTCATAGCGGTGCTATTGTCGGTACAATCTAGAGGATAATCTCTGCAAGGGTTGAGATTTGTTCATTTTAGTGATCAATTTTAATCTTGTTTAGAAAAATTGAAAATGAAGTTATTTATTTTGAAAACATTGTCATTTTATTGTTTTGTACAAAAGTGAAAACTGAAAAGACAGTGAGCGAAAAAGTGACTTGTTTGCAAAAGATGTCCGATATTCATTGATTATCCATTTATACAAAATTACAATATGGCCCTATTACAAAATGAGTCCTGACACCTTGGGCAAGATGCAGGATTTGATGCATGCTAAAAAAAGCAGGAAATAATAATTACTCTGCAGGAGTAACCCTTATAATTTCCTGGGAAGACCAATTAAGGACTTGGTGCCCCGGGATCCTTGGACGTATCCAGCTCTCCAGGTTGCGGTCGCTTTCCGCCTCGTCTTCCAGGTTGTTAACAGCATTCGGGGTGAGCATTCCCCCACTGATGAACTTGGGATCTTTAGCAGCCTCTGATTGATCTTGTCGGAATGGTTTGTAACCCAAACCGAATTTGTCCTCCTTCTTCTCCACTGGTAGCAGCTTGCCCCAGCCTTGGGCATTACCATCTTTAACAACCTTCCAGGCTTGCTGATAGGAGACAATTGAAGTACCCATCCTATCCTCCTGGGATGCAACAAATACTCCAGTCTTCACCTCATTGATGTTCAGAGCCTCGAACCCCTGGCTCATGGTTTCATGGATTTCACCATCCATCTCAATATATTTATATGTAGCCAGATGGCTAACAAAGATGTCCTCCTCATCACATATAGTGATAATCTGTCCTTCCCACTCATATTTCAATTTCTGGTGAAGGGTCGACGTAACTGCGCTAGTGGCGTGAATCCATGGTTGACCCAACAAATAGTTGTAGGCCAGCTGTATGTCCATCCCATAGAAAGTAGTCTGAAAGACCTGCAGACCGATTATCACAGGCAGCTCCACCTCTCCAAGAACAGACCTCTTGGAGCCATCAAAAGCCCTGACCACCAGATTGCTTGGTCGGAGAGCTATACCATCATATTCGAGCTTGACAAGAGCTTTCTTCTGCAAGACATTGAGTGAGGACCCAATGTCTACAAGAACATGAGAGAGCACAGCTTCTTTACACTCCAAAGTGATGTGTAAAGCTTTGTTGTGGTGACTTCCTTCCGTTGTCAAATCAGCATTGGTGAAACCTAGCCCATGGCTAGTATTGACATTAGATACCACTGTCTCAAGCTGATTCACTGTGATCTCCTCCGGCACGTAGGTAGCGTGCAAGACCTTGAGTAGTGCATCCCGATGAGCTTCAGAACACAACAGCAGGGATAATATGGAGATCTTAGAAGGAGTCTGGTGGAGCTGATCCACAACTTTGTAGTCACTTCTTTTAATTATCCTCATAAATTCATCCACATCCTGATCAAAGGATGATTTATGAGTCTCTTTAGATGCAGATTCTTCAGGTATCACACGTTTTCCTTTGGCTTTGGCAGCAGCCTCTGCCTCAGTATTGGTTCTTGGAGCTTGTGACGCAAAAAGGCGTCCACTTCGGGTGAAGCCTCCGCCTCCCCCGACATTATCCACTTGTGAGGTAGGAACTGAAGAATCAAGAAGGACTTTTTCTCCGTTGCAGTAAAGGTCCACACCATAATGCCATGGTACAACATTTTCTTTATCATATAGAATAGGCCCTGGCACCGTGATGGTGACTGGGCTCACTGCAGTAGAGGTTGGAACCGTTATTGTCTGTGGGTCATAGAAAATGGTGACAGGACTTCTTGTAGATGTTGGAGGTAATGAATTGAAGCTTGATTGTTGCTGAAATTGTTGTTGAGATTGTTGAAAGTTGCTGGAATTTGGGACCGTTGTAGGGTCATAATAGATAGTAACTATAGAGACGTTGTTGTTGGTGGTTGTTGAAGTTGTAGAAGGAGATGAAATGGAATTGTTATTTGTTGAAGTGATGGAAGAAGTGGTTGCTGAAGTTGTAGACGAGTCAGTGGGAACAATTGTTGTTGCAGTTGTAGAAGAGTCATTTGTACAAGGAGTTGCTGGTGTTGTAGAAGCTGTTGTGGTTATTTGTAGAATTCCTTCTTTGATCAAGCCATTGATGCCATTCCTCAAGCTTGCACACCCATTCTCGGAAACCTTGCAGGATTCACAATAGACCTTACAACCTGGAAACACTTGGCATTTCAAAATCTGAGCTTTAACCTCTTCCAGAGGTGTCTGAATACTTGCAATATCTTCAATCAAACTCATGGGTGAGCCTTCCTCTATAGCATTAATCCTTGGCCCACTATGGCTTGACATAGGATTTTTCATGACATTGGGAGGTGGTGCAAAGTTCAGGGCCTTTGAATCTACCAGATCTTGGACCTTCATATGCAGAGCCCTGCATTTTTCTGTGGAGTGACCATGTGCATTGGAATGAAAAGCACACCTAGCATTGACATCGTAGTTTCTCGGAAGGTTCTGAGGATCAGGTGGAGCCAATGTCCTCAACTCAAAAAGATTGAGCTTTAGGAGTTGTGGCAGCAATGTGGCATATGGCATTGGAATATGGTCAATCACCATGTTGATCTGAGATGGCCGCTGTTGAAAAGGGCGTTGTTGTTGATTGTTGTTATTGTTATTGTAGGATCTCTGTTGAGGGAACTGTGGTTGTTGAGGGAAGTGTTGTGGTTGTTGAGTGTATTGAGGAGGTGGACTAGGAATAGTGACGACAACAATCGATCTGGGCAGATATTGGGGTCTCCCTCTTCCCATGTGTATAAAATTTGTTTCACCAGATCTACGGGGCCTAGCAAATGGCTTCCTTGCACTGCTTGAGCTGGCACCGTTGTCGGAAATCTTTCCCATTTTCAGTAAGCTCTCAATTCTTTCCCCATCTATCACCACATCTGCAAAGCTGGTGGAAGAAAATGCAGCTAATCTGTCAATATATGTACCCTGGAGAGTATTCATGAACATGTCTGCCATCTCCCTTTCTGACATCGGGGATTGAACGGCAGCAGCTAGTTGCCTCCACCTTTGGGCATACTCTCTAAAACTTTCACGGGAAGACTGTGGCATTCCTATCAGAAGGGTTCTATTTGGAGCCATGTCAAGATTATACTGATATTGACGGATGAAAGCTTCTGCCAAGTCTTTCAAATTTCTAACTGTGGCCCTGGTCAAGTGAGAATACCATTCCTGGGATGCCCCTGTCAAGCTATCCTCGAAGTAAAACATCCACAGTTTCTCATCCATGGTGTAGGCTTTCAATCTCCCCAGGAAAGACTGAAGATGGGTACGTGGGCAGGATGTGCCATTGTATCTTTCAAAACAAGGGGGTTTGAACTTGTGAGGAATTCTAACCCCTTCCACCAATCCCATGTCCATGACATCAAAACCCAGAGAGTTTTGGGATTCAAGAGACCTTAGCTTTTCTGCAATTTCATCCAACTGACGATCGTAAACTTCGTCTCCAACCCCAACCACAATGAACTGCTCTTCTTGAGGGTCCTCCTGCAAGGCCCTTCCTCCAGTGTTACCTTGGGTGTTCCTTATATCATTGATATCCGGGTTCAGATGAGGTCCATATTCTGGGGGATCAGTACGAGGCTGTACATGATCGTTGTTACTGGTACCCCCTGCACCTGGATGGTGTTCCTCGGGAGTTTTCCGCTCGACTAACTCCATCAGTCTTTCCTGGCTCTGAGCTAAATCAGTCATTACTATCATGAATTGATTCATTTGGGCCCTTATCTCTGTCCTTTCATTGGCCATTTGGGTACTCACATCAGTCAAGTCTTGCTGAACTTGATCCATTTGTAATCCCGGAAGGTTGTTTCTTGTCGGATACCGGTGCACTCTATTGACAGGGAACACTCTTCTGCGAGCAATGTTTCCTGAAACCACAACAAAGTGAGAAACAACAACAAAACAAAAAACCTACAAAACAAAGAAAAGATGTTAGTATGCAATGCATGATGCCTATTTGTCTTCCAAGGGTATCCGGTTTGGTTCTTTGGTTTTGACCTTTCCAGACCTCGAGGAAATGCTGATGTTGAAGAGAGATTAAGCCCACAAAAATAATACAAACCATATATTACAAAATATGTGAAGATACATAGTTTGATTACAATAAAGTCCCCGTGGTGGGTCAAAATACATCAACAAAATCAAAATTACAAACAAAAGGAGATACAAATACAAGGAAATCAAACATCCAGTCCAAAGTCATCCTCTCTGACTTCTTTCAGGAGAGCCTCAGTCACTGGGCCAACTGGGTGCTCTGTGATGGTCCTGATAAAAAGGTTTCTGGTGGCAATGGCACTGGTCAACCTCTTGTTCTTATCCTGATCCTTTGACCTCTTTAACCCCGCCCGGAGTTTCAACTCAGAGATCTCCTTCTGTGCTGCTAACAAAGCTGCTTGATTCTTCTTTTCACTAGCCTCTAATTGCTTTATCTTAGCTTGAGTTCTTTGATCTTCCTATGCACGAGCCTCAGTGATCCTGATCCACCTAGCCTGGCTCTCCTCTAAGTAATGCTCAGCTTTAGCCTTCTGAGTTTTGGCTTCTTTGCAAGCATTCTTCAGTACTAACTCCCATGCTTTAGCCTTTCTGATGTAGTCATTCGTCTTCTCAATTTTGGTCAAATGCTCAATCCGGAGCTTCTCTAACCTTTCATTATCTATACGGTTGTCATTACTCTCCCAGAGAGTCTTCTTCAAAGCTTTAGAGAGCTGAGTATTCCTTTCATTCAGTTTCTCAAACTCCTCTAAACTGACAGTAGCTGCAGGCTGCACTGCTGATGGTCCAGGTATATCCTCTAAGGTGAATGGCATCCTGGTGATCTGCCCTGACACGAGACCAGTCAAGATACTGAGCTGAAGCTATATTGTTGTACTTTCCTAGGATAGCTGTCCCCTTAGTCTAAATGTTGTCCCAGGCCCAGGCTGCCTGTCTGACAATAGCAGAGTTGTGATGGATGTCACAATAGAGGGTTTTTGTCAAATCTTGCCCTCTTGGGGGATGAACCAAAGCATACCCTAATTGTCTCTTAAAAAGCAAAGGGTTCTAGTTGATGCAACCTTTTACTCCAATCAAGGGTACATTGGGATACTGCCCACAACTAGTAATGATGTCTTTGCCCTTGGTGCTTTGAGTGCACCATCTGATGTCTTCTGATGTAAGGGCAATCACTTAGCCCAGTTCCTTGGCTGATGAGGGTTCAGGAAAGTGTCTTACTTCGGCACGTGTCTTAACAACCAACAGTAGAAGAGGGATGCACAACATCTGACCAATCTCCCCCTTTGCTTCTCATTCCTTTGGTGCACTGAGTAGTAGAAGTCTCCAAGCGAGGTAGGAACTGGGTTCCTCAACAAGAACATGTGAATAACATTTTTGCTCACAAACTTTGGCTCGTCTGCAAACAAGATAACTCCATATATGTTGAGTGCCAAGAGTGCACAAACAATATCCCACTTTCTTGCTGCAGCATGCAGGGTGGCCTGGGAGATCAAGAAGTCCAAGTGAAGTCCTGGGACCCCAGCCTTGGTGGTCATGCTCTGATCAATGAGGGTAGGTTCCAAGTGCAAGGATTTAGCTATGTCTTCATTCTTGGGAGCAACCATCTCAGGGTTGAAGGGAATCCCTCTCCTGATAGGGACACCGAACAACATGGAAAATTCTTCTAGCAAAGGCCCCAACTGAAAATTAGGGAATGTGAAACACCTGAGAGGAGGGTCATAAAACTGCAAACAAGTGTGGATCATGCTTCTTTAAGATGCATCCAGGTCCATGATCATGTCCAATATGCCTCCATAATGTTCCCTGAATAATGGGACATGATCAGGAGTGACGAGAGACTAGATCTGTCTGATGTCTGTCAGAGTGGGCTCAAAGAAATGGTATGTGATGTTGCTCTTTCTGGAAGTGTCCATGCTGACAGTGGATGCTGGTGAAGGAGACTGAGGGTAACTGCTGATGAAAGTCACTGAAGAAGATGCTGAAGAAGAGTCTCTGATGAAGATAACTGATGAAGAAGGCTGTAAAGAATCTCTGATGAAGATAGCTGGAGGAATCTGAGCAGTAGAACAGGTCAAAACCAAACCAAAGATAAGAAGGTGGATACCCTGTAAAACAAATAGACAAATGTTAAATGATGCAAAATGATGTATGCAGAAAGATATGCAAAGGGTTTGTGATCAAGAGCTGGATCAGTTATCTTCCTTGATAGGGTCCATGTGTGTTCATAAGTCCGAATGGAGGCTTAGAAAACTAGTAACCAGGTGGGGGACTCAAATAAAGAGTCACAAGTCCAGGGTTTCACAAGAACTATCCAAAATGATGTATTCTTAAAACAAATATTGGTAACAGGGTATGATGAAGCCAAGGGTTCCCGCAAACTTGTAAACATCCCAACCCCCTCACATGTATTGTTCTAGAACAAGGATCCTCAGACTTGGATCAGTTATGAGAAGTGTAAACACTTCTAACCCAGAGGTACAGTGTTTACAATAACCATAAAGGATCCTCCTCTAATTCACCTCAGATGCTGAAGGTCATAAAAGGTCATCCAGACTTAGCAGGCTTCCCAGATAGCCCTAGTACTACAGGAAATCTGTAGCACGGAGTTCTCAAGAAGAAACCCATGTCTGAACCGTGTTTCATATTCCCGCACCAGACCGAAATGGAATGGGAAAGAATATGAAGCCACTCTAGCCTATGTGTCACTCATGTCCCCGGTATGGAACCTTAATCATTCAAAAATCCCTCCCACCAAGGTAAACACAGATCCAACACCAATGATATGATAATAATAATATGAAATGCATATAAACAGAAAATAAAAGAAATAAATAAAGCTGTACAGAAAGCAATAAATAAAGAAATAAACATTAATGACTAGTTTAGCTAGGAGAAACCCACGAAAAGAACCAGAAGCCCTGGTTGCAATATAAGGTTCCCCAGCAGAGTCGCCAAGCTGTCGCTCCCGAAGATTTGAATCCCGGTACAAGCGCGAACGGTCGGCGAAAGGAGAAAATGAAAGTGAAGTGAATAGAGTCGCCAGCTAGGCATTTTTATCCCGAAGGAAAGGCAATGCTGCATAAACCTAGAAAAAGATGGATAAGACGGTTGCGAACCAGAGAAACTGAGAAAGGGGGTTGGTTACAACCTGGGAAGGTATTAGCACCCAGATTGTCTGTCGTACTCGACGGGATCCACGCTTAAAAGATTATGTTTAAAAGGGGTAAGTGTAGGTGCTATCTGTGTGCAAAAGCTGGAAAAAGAATGTACAAGTGTCAGTGCAAAAGAGAAGTGAAATGCTCAAGAACTGAGGCTTAAAAGAATGCTGGAAGAGGGGGGATGACAAAGAGACTTTTGTTCGATAACAATTAATTTATGCCTACGTATCCTCTCGTGCAATGAGGAAGCCAGAACACCGTAGTTCAACTCAAAGAGACTGAAAGATAAAATGATTGTGAACTACTTGCTTGCCTATGCTCAAGTGTATGACTTGTCTGGCCCGAGTGCTAACTGTCTTGCATTAGACGGAAGAAGCAAGTTCTCGTTTGTGAATGAGTATGATGAGAAAAGAATCCCGAAGGAGACGATTATTGTTTGTTTTTGTGTTTTCAGTTTTTTATTGTTTTTGGTGTTTTGCATAAGTTAATGAGCTTAAGCCTAAATCAAGGGCTTGTAAACTCATTATATCCTCCCTGATTAGGGATAATGAGCCTACTTAAGTATGAGATAATAATTTCAACTTAATTGCCATGATGATGTAGGATTAAGGTCATTAACCTACTTGTGATTATTTAGATGTTTTTTGGGTTTTTGTTTAGTGTTAAGTAATGAGTTTAATCTCTAATCACAGATTAGTGAACTCATTACACCATCCTAATAGAAGGATAATAGATGAGAACACTTAAGTTGAGGAAGATACCTCAACTTAATCCCTGGTTAGGGATTAAATTCATTATATAACAAACCTTTGTTAAATGGATTTTAATTAAGGGTGAGATTAAGAAATGGATTTTATGTTTGTAAGACAACTTGAGGGGGACTTGTCCATTAAACACTAGGGTTAGTCCTTCTTAACCATAAAGGAAGAATTAGAACCCTAATGTAAGGCCCAAGTTACAAGATGAAGTCTTAGTGATAATTAAGATGATTTGATTAAGAGGTTTAAACAAATTAAAGGTTTAACACTTAGGATTAAAGTTATACACTCCATCCTAATAGAAGGATACAGGCATAACCCTAATTCCAAAGTCCTAAAACTTTAAGAGTTTAGTCTCTGATTAAGAGGTGAGAAGAGAGACTCAAAGAAGACTCAAAGGTGAAAGACTAAAGGGGAACTATATACAACCCTAAAGTTATCATGCTTGGTTATCCTATGGTTTATGAGGCTCAAGAGAAGTCTTCAAGATGGCCACCAAGGAAGAAGCAAATGAAAAGAGAAGAAAGGAGGATTAGGTTACTTACTTCATTTAAGAAGATAAGTAAAACTAAGGGAAAGAAAAGAAAGGAAGAGGAACAAATTAATGAAATTCACTTCAAGCACAAGCATAGTGCACAAAAATAAAAGAGAAAGAGAAGTTAGATGTGGATGCACACCCACACCTTAAACAACTTACCATAAGCCCCTGAAATGTTAGTTGAACATATAAAGAAAGAAATGAAATGCAAATGCATTAAACAAAGGTGTTATGATCAAAGTCAGAAGTGCATATTCAAGGCAAATGAGTCATGAGATGCTGCAAAGTCACACATGATGCATATGTATGCTTATATGAGAGACAAAGGAAGCAAGTTAGAAGCATGGAAACACATGGATGTTCATGAAATGTTATGAATGCAAAGCATACCAAATGAATGAATAAATGATCAAGCAATGTTCTAACATGTCTTAGGATGTCTAAGATGACATATAAATGCTTGAGATGTCATGGCAAGTTCATGTATGGATGCATATGCAAGATGAATCCAAATGAACATGTAAAATTAGGGTTTATGACAACATGAGATGCAAATGACCAAAACAGAAGCATACATCAAGATAAAAAATTGAATACACACTCAAAGGAACCCTAAACCTATACTAGGTTACCATCCAAAGGGGGAGGTCAGAAGCTAAACCTAGAAGAAGTTATGGATTTTCTAATTTTGCTAGGGTTTTTGGGTGATCCTCAATGTAAAATGCCAAACAATTTGAGAATGCAAGGTAAAAATGAAACAAAAATGTTTTTGGATGCTAGAAGACATGCATAGAACAATGCAAAAATAACCATTCACAAACTCAACTTAGTTTAAAAGATGCATTTTTAAAGTTAAGGTTAGAAAATAGGTCATTTTAGGAACCCTAATTCAATGAAAAATGTCAAAGCATGATCAAAACCAAAAAGAAATTTGTATGATGAGTTTGTAAATGTTTGTAAATGTTTATAAATGCTCTCTGATTTTTTTTGGTGATTTTTAAATACTTAAATGCATTTTTAATTAATTAAAATCAATTAATTAATTAAATAAAACAGTTAAATGATTTAAAAATATGTTTTTAATGCAAAAAATAAAAATAAAAATATTCCTGGTTTCTGAAAATTAATAAAAGTCTTGACAAACATTTTTAGAATTTTTAAATGGATTTTGCTATTTTAAATAAATTATGAAAGAAAAAATACAAAGAAAATGAAATAAAAATAGAATAAAGGGGAAGTATGTTGAATCAAGGGCCAGGATTCAAACTCGGGGGGGAGGGTTGACTGGCGCGTTATCCAATGGCTGGGATTAATCCTGACTTAATTAATTAAAATTAAACTAATTAAACTGGATTAGGGTTTTAATGGAGGATCTAGGTCGTTCACACGCGCGCGGGAAGCAGGATCTAAGAGCTCATATTCAAACTCAACCTAAACACGTCATTAACCCTAAACACTTTCAGATGACCGGAACAGTCAAGAATGTGTAATCAGAGGAGTTGGTGTGACATAGTGTGATTGATATGGGGTGATTTGAAAAAAAGTCAAGAATGTGTACTTGAGTTATGGGCATGGTGCAGGCCTGAGGTTTTGGGGTGTCTGGCCTCAGCATGGATCAAGGAAGGCCATAGGATTGAAATTGATGAGCTGGAACACTTGCAGCTAGGGTTTCTATGTGTTTTTGCAAATTTTCCCTCTTTGGTGTTTCTTGTGATTCAAGGCATGAAATGATCCAATTCTGAGTCTTTGATGTTGTTTGATCATGCTATGAAGTGTTTGTACACATTTGAAGTCATTTGAGGCCTTGGCAAGTGGTTTTGCAAAAATCCCTCTTTGGTGCATTCTTGAAAATTATAGGATTTTTGCCAACTTTGAAGGATCATAACTTGAGTTCTATAATGAATTAGAAAGGAGTTCTTGTACTTTTTAAAAAGGGAAAGACCTAATATATAACTTTCATGACCAATAATTTTTCATTTGAAGCATTTTTGGTTGAGAAATAGGAGGTTGAAAAACTTTCCCAAAATGGAAAGTTTCCATTACAAGTCATTTCCATTTTTGGCAACTTTGCAAATGGCTCAAAATTCATCAATCTTGTGAACTTCCAACCACTTATAAGATCAAATAAAGATCATATAACTTCAATTTGATGAAAAATCCCTTTGGTTCCATTGTTGGGGGCCTCAGATGCCCTGATTTTGACTTAACTTGCTCAAGAAGTTACCCAGTGAACAAATGACTTCCATAATGAATTTCTTCATCAAACTTGGTACACATGATCCTTATAACATCTTAAGAATATTAGAAACAAGAATGGCCCAAAAATTTGGAGTTGAGGCCTCTGAAACCAAAACCCTAATTTTGGTCATCTGTGTAGTGAAAACCCTAGCTCCGCTTCCATGCCTTGCCAGTTCTTGTGATTTCTTGACTTCCATGAACTTTGAGGGACACAATATGATGGTAGAACACACATGGACCCTATTGGTAAGCTTTGAGACCTTTGGGATGGCTCAGATGGATCCTTGGATTGCTCAGATCACAAACCCTAGATGCAGATGAACTTGAACTATGCAGATGAAACAAATATGCAATGTGAGATGGTATGCTTATGCTAATGAAAACATGAAAGATCATAAGCCATGGTATGATATGAGTGAGGGAAAATTTGGGGTGTTTACAGCAAGCTTCATATTTTTCCTCATTGTTAGTGCATTCGAAAGTCAACCGAGCAGCTAAAGGTGTATGGACCCCTTCTGGTGAGATGATAACAACACCTACTCCGCTTCCATTCATGTTCACAGCTCCGTCAAACATCAACTTCCATTTGGATTCAGGGTCTGGACCCTCCTCCGGAAGTGGTTCTTCACAGTCTTTCAACTTGAGGAACATGATGTCCTCATTCGTAAACTCGAATTTCATGGGTTGATAATCGTCGATTGGTTGATGAGCCAAGTATTCTGACAATACACTTCCTTTGATTGCTTTTTGCAAACTGTAATGGATATCATATTCTGTTAGTATCATCTACCACCGAACTACCCTTCCTGTTAGAGTCGGCTTCTCGAAGATATATTTCACAGGATCCATCTTAGAAATTAAGAGAGTGGTGTGAGTCAGCATGTACTGTCTTAGTCGGCGAGCAACCCATGTCAAAGCGCAACAAGTTTTCTCGAGTAGTGAGTAGCATGTCTCACAATCGGTAAACTTTTTGCTAAGGTAATAAATGGCGTGCTCTTTTTGACCAGACTCGTCTTGCTGACCCAGCACACATCCCAACGATCCTTCGAGCACAGTAAGATACATGATCAAGGGTCTCCCTGGCACTAGAGGCATGAGAACTGGAGGTTCTAGCAGGTATTCCTTGATTCGGTCAAAAGCCTTCTGACAGTCTTCATTCCATTTAATGGTCTGATTCTTCCTCAGAAGCTTGAAGATGGGCTCACACGTGGCTGTCAGTTGAGAGATAAACCGTGCAATGTAATTTAGTCTCCCTAAGAAACCACACACCCGCTTTTCAATCTTTGGCTCAGGCATATCTTGGATGGCTTTTACTTTTGTCGGATCAACCTCAATTCCCTGTTCACTAATAATGAAGCCAAGTAACTTGCCGAAACGGACCCCAAAGGTGCACTTGTTTGGATTTAACCTCAATTTGAACTTCCGGAGTCTGTCAAACAACTTTGCTAGATTGACCAAGTGCTCTTCTTCCGTTTGGGATTTTGCTATCATATCATCAACATAAACCTCAATTCCATGATGAATCATGTCATGAAATAACGTCACCATTGCCCGTTGGTAAGTGGCCCCAGCATTCTTCAGACCAAACGACATGACCTTGTAACAGAAAGTGCCCCAAGGCATGATGAAGGTAGTCTTTTCCGTATCATCGGGTGACATCTTAATATGGTTATAACCTGAAAACTCACCCATGAAAGAGAACACGGAAAACTGAGTAGTATTATCCACAAGCACATCTATGTGAGGCAGAGGGAAGTCGTCTTTAGGGCTAGCCCTGTTCAAATCCATGTAGTCTACACACATCCTGACTTTACCGTCTTTTTTAGGGACCGACACAATATTGGCAACCCATGGAGGATAATTATTCACGACCAAGAAACCAACATAAAATTGCTTATGTACTTCCTCTTTTATCTTGATTTCCATATCAGGGCGTGTGCGTCTCAACTTTTTCTTCACTGGCGGGCAGTCTTCTTTTAGAGGCAGCTTGTGCACCACAATGTCAGTGTCTAAACCAGGCATATCCTGGTAAGACCAAGCGAAGATATCCACATATTCTCGAAGCATGGCAATTAGCCAAGTCTTGATGGATTCTTCTAACGCAACTCCGATCTTAACTTCTTTCTTGTCTTCTTCGGTACCCAGGTTTGTCACTTCAATGGCCTCTTCGTGCGGCTGAACCATCTTTTCCTCCTGTTTAAGCAGTCTGGCTAACTCTTCAGGTAGTTCACAATCTTCTTCACCTTCCTCATCGGCTTGATAAATCGTATTGTCAAAGTCATACTTAGCCATAACAGGGTCGTCATTGATAAGATCCGGTGATGAGCACCTGCATGAATGGTGATTCATGAAAGGCTTTAGAAAGAGTTTGAGAAAATGAGAAACATTGCCATTTTAAAACTTTTCTTTCTTTTTGAAAAACAAAAACAAAAAAATGAAAGGCAAAGAACAACATGGATGAATGTTAAACGTCAGCTTTATTTATGATTATGAATTGCGTTAGGAACAAAAGAACCCTTACAAAAAGCTATTATGCCCTGGGCAAGATATAATGCTTGAGTACAGAAAAGACAGAAACAAATATTATTACTCTTCGAAGGAGGTGACTGAGATAAGCCTTTCAGATGACCAGTTGCTAAGTTGAGTCCCTGGAACAACATGCCTGGTGCACTCATCTAAGTCACAGTCACTATCAACTGCATCGTCCTGCACGACACTGATGCTTCCATAATCCACCACTCCCGTAATCGTGAAAGTAATCGGGCCTTGACGACCTCTAGCACTCGGTCCAGATGATGACTGCCCAGAATGGTAACCAATCCCAAACATATCTTTCTTTTCTGGCACTTCTACTGGACTGCCCCAGCCTTCTCGTATCCCAGATTCTACTACTTCAAGAGCTTGCTTATAAGAGGCTATGGAAACCCCTTCTTTGGTTCTTCAAAAGAAGCTGCCAATGAAGATGCTTGTTCAGTTTTCAGGGGCTCAAAAGCCTGACATGAAGTTTCAACTATCTTGCCGTCCACCTCCACATACTTGAATGAAGCCAAATGACAGACGGAAATGTCTTCTTCCCCACTGATTGTTACAATTTGGCCTTCCCAGAAGAACTTTAGTTTTTGATGAAGTGTGGACGATACTGCTCCTGCTGAATGTATCCAAGGTCTTCCCAGCAAACAGCTGTATGCAGGTTGTATATCCATTACGTAGAATGTGGTATTGAAGATTTGTGGACCTACTTTAATTGGTAAATCCACCTCCCCGAACACTGATCTCCTCGACCCATCAAATGCTCTAACCACCAAGTCGATGGACTTTAAAACCACTCCATCATAATCCAACTTCATCAATGTCTTCTTGGGCAGAACATTTAACGATGATCCGATATCTACCAACACGTGAGAAAGTACTGCACCTTTACATTCTAAAGAGATATGCAGTGCCCGATTATGAGAACGACCTTCAGATGTCAGATCCATGTCTGTAAAACTCAATCCATGACTGACATTGACACTAGATACCACCTCTTCTATTTGATTTACCGAAATATCCTGAGGCGCATAAGCCTTGTTCAGGATATTCAAGAGAGCCTTCCTATGGGAGTCGGGACACATTAGCTAAGACAAGATGGAAATCTTCAATAGGGTCTGCTGCAAATGGTCCACAATCTTGTAATCGCTCTTTTTGATAATTCTCAAAAATTCTTCAGCTTCTTTATCAAATGTAATGTCTGGATCAGTCACTGGTGTAGGATCATTGACAACCACTGGCTGCTTCCCTCTTGCCTTAGCCTGGGCTTCTGCGGTGTCTCTGGGTGGTATCACACTATTTCTTAGTGTTTCCGGCGCAAATAGTCTTCCACTTCTAGTAAAGCCCCCTACTCCAACATTTTCTACTTGAGCTAGGGTCGCGCTAGACGTGGCCAGATCTTGCTTCTGGCCATTACAATATACTTCGCCACCATAATTCCAGGGAATGGCTTTATCACTCTGATACATTACTGGTCCTGCAGTGGTAATCGTTATCGGTGCCACTTTGGCCCGTGTAGGAACTTGAGATGGATCATAGAAAATGGTTACTGTGGAGACTTCGCTTTCCTTTACAACTTTGTCAAACTGCAACACTCCTTCCATTAATCATATTCTGGATCTCTGCTTTCAACTGCTCACAACCACTTGGCATTTCAAAACATCCTGGACAATCACTCCCACAACCTACAAACACACCCTTCAGGGCCAAACATGCTTTAACAACACTCAACGGAGTTTGCAGATCGTCAATATCACACACCAAGTTTAGATTCTCCCCATCGTCAACTGCCCCAACTGTACCCCCGTGAGGAGGCATGGGGTTCTGTATTACATTAGGAGTAGGAGCAAAATTAATCGCTTTAGAATCCATTAGGTCTTGAACAACATGCTTCAGAGCTTTGCAGTTTTCTGTGGTATGCCCGGGAGCTCCGGAATGAAATTCGCATCTGGCGTTTGTATTATAACCCTAGAGGATTTGGCCAGGCTTCGGGGGTTGTAGAGTTCGGAGTTGAATCATCTGGAGTTGTAGGAGATTCTTCAAAGGATATGAATAAGAAATCAGCGGAGTTTCGAGATGTCTCTCTCTGGTCCTCTGGGGGTAATATGGACGAGGAGCTCTTTGTTGATACCCTTGTTGGCGTTGCGGATGCGGTGGTTGGACTTATTGTTGAACAGGTTGAGCTGATATAGTGATGGGGGCCACTTGCTGATAAAACCCTCCATTACTTCCTCCCCTCTGATTGTATACGGCCCCAGTCTCTTCTTCTCTCCTCTTGAAGAAGGGCTTCTTGACACCAGAACTTGAAGCGCCCCCATTCTGAATCTTCCCTTGCTTGATCCAGCTTTCTACCCTCTCGCCAGTCAAGATGATATCTGAGAACCCACTTGAGGAACATCCGGCTAGCCTTTCCATGAAATGCCCAGGGAGGGTATCCAGGAACAGATATACCATTTCTCTCTCCAACAAAGGTGGTTTCACTCTAGCGGCCACTTCGCGCCACCTTTGTGCCTAATCTTTGAAGCTCTCGGAGTTCTTCTAAGTCAAACTGAAGTTGAGTGTGACTGGGCGCCATGTCGATATCATACTGATATTGCTTGAGGAATGCTTCTCCCAATTCCTTACAGCTTCTCTCAGAGCTTCTCTCTAACTTCATATACCATTCTAAGGACCCCTCGGAGAGACTATCCTGTAAGTAGTACATCCAGAGCTTTTCATCCCTAGTATGGGAAGCAATTTTCCGGTAGAATGCCTGCAAGTGAGTTTTAGGAAAGGAGCTACCGTTATACTTGTCAAAAGTAGGTGGCCTGAATTTGTGAGGAATAACCCCCCCAGGGACTAGACCCATGTCTGACACATCTATCCCCAAAGTGTCTCTACACTCTAGGGCTTTGACTTTCTCAGCAAGCATAAAAAGGTCTTGAAGATTTCCTTCTCCACCAAATCCCATATCATTGTTAAAAGAAGGGAACTGATCCTCCTGCCTGTCTTGTACTGTAATGAAAGTTGTTGTGCCATGTTCTGGAACTTGAAGTCCACCTGGGCCATTGTTAGTGTTGGGAGGAGTCACTTGTACTTCAGGAGTGGTTACAGGAGGATTACTCAGAGGAGGGTTGAGCCCCTAAATTGCATTTCTTAACTCTTGTTGTCCCTGAGCCATCCCTTGCATCATGACCATGAACTCTACTATTCTGGTGCGAAACTCATTAAGCTCAGTTTACATAGCATCCATGATTGTCCTCTGGTTGTTGCGAGTTGTGTAACGATGCGGGATATTCTGTCGAAGATGACGGGTCTTGGCGGCCCTCGCAATCTTTGCCTGAAATGCAAATAAGTTAAGCAACCTGTAGAAAACCTGCAAAACAAAGAAGAAATGCAAATGATGTGTATGCAATGCAATGTGTTCCTTTTATCCCCAAGGCCTCAATTACTTTCCCATTCTGGTGTTGAGAAAATCCTGTGTGACATTCAAATTTGAAGTGGTGGCCTTTATTTTGTGTCCATACAACAGATATAACCAGAGACTTCAAGTAAACCAGAAGATAATTGAAACAGCAAAAACCCTCACAGGGTGAAAATTCATATGTCAAGAGAAAAGTACATCAGGAGAGAGGGGATTCCCACAACAAGCCTGTGGGTAATCCAAGTCATACAAGACTAAAGCTTAGGAAAATTTACATCCCGTAACCTACAACTAAGGCGCTTGACACCTTGCAACAGCTGAGCTACATTTGGATGTGTAGGTTCCTGTACGAGTTTCTGAATTAGGATATCCCTAAGGTCAAAGGAGGCATGCAACTCCTCAATTTGTTGTAGGAACACCTTTTCACTTTTCGGGCTCGTAATAGGATCAACCTTGTCTCTCTTCACATCAACTTTCACTTTCAATTCTTCTATTTCTCTTTGAGCTTCCTTTACTGCTTGTTGGCTTTCTGCTAGAATTTGGAGACGACTATTCTCTTGATGATAAGCCTTCTGAAGGAGCTCTCTCTATCCATCCAAAGAATCTTGAAGACTCTTGATTTCCAGCTTATGCTTGACTTCCAGCTCTTTCTGCCTTTTCAAATTGTCTTCCAACTTCTCTTGCCATAAAGTGATAGCTTCATTAGCTTCATTCAACTCTTTCTTCTCTTTCCGGCGCTGGGCCGCCTTGTGAGTTTCAGCTAATCCCCTTTTCTTGAAGTAGAGCTCTCTTTCTTGAAAGTCTTGCTGCTTGAGCCTGACCATTTCTTCAGCTTTGTGAGCTCATTCCTCCAATTTTTTGTTTTGCATTTTCAATTTCTGGCATGAATTGTAGGCTTCTTGATTTTCCAACCTGAGTTGCTGAACCAAGGCTTCCAATTTTTGATATTCCTGAAGAGGCACTGAAGTTATGGGTATTATCTCTTTAGGGTAGAAAGGTGTTTCCTTAGAGAATGGGAGCAACAGAGTCTTTACATGATCTTCCAACCAACTGGAAAAAGGATCATAAGTATTGGGATCTACCCTCACAAAGCCTTTCTTTCCTTTTATCACTCTAACTTGAAATTTCCTTCTAGTGGAAAGTATTGGGATGCTAGTATGCTCATCTTGAAATTTCCTTCTACTGGAAAGTATAAAGACTCATTTGTATCTTCAATCAAAGGTACATCTCTTAAAAGATAGCCAAATTGGTTCTTGGATAAGATAGGATTGTAGCTGATCCCACCTTTCGTTCCTATCAAGGGCACATTTGGAAAGCTACCACAACTGACCAACATTTCTTTGCCCATAAGATCTCTGTTGCATCCCCAAGCAATGTCAGCTGAGGTTAAGCCCATTAATCTTTTGGACCACTTCCAAGACTGTTTCAAATCCTGAAAAGGTCCTGATTTAGGGAGTTGCCTTACAAACCATTCAGCAAATAGGGGAGCACAACCATTTACACGTCCCTTCCTCTTTTCATTCCTGTGGTGAACTCCATAGTAGAAGTTAGCTAGCAATGTAGGTACAGGGTTTCTTTTGACAAAGATGGTAATGGCCTCCATACTAATTAGCCATTTCTCTCCTGGAAATAAACTGATTCCATACAATATCATGGCTAATAATGCTTTGAAGTCTGCCCATTTCTTTCCCAATGCCATGATATGTGCCTCTGTGATAAGAAAATCCAAAGGGATCCCCTTACTTTGGCCAGCTTCTAATCCCATATTGAGTCTGAGCATACTCAAATGACAGGCAGCAGTGATATCCTCATGAGGAGGGGGTCCTCTCTAAAGCATAATAAGGCATACCTTCATTAATAGGAATATTCAGCATACTAGAAATCTCCTCTAATGTAGGTGCCAAGATATAATCAGGGAAAACAAAGACCTTCAGCTGTGGATCATAGAACATCAACAAAGAATGCAAGTTATCCCTCTGGTCAACTGTGGGCTTGCTCACATAATCCAGGATCTTGCCAAACTCTTTCTTGAAATCATCAAGGACTTTGTCACCCATCAAGCTAATCAATCCCTGAATACTCTCTGTCTCTGGTTGTGGGAAAGTATAGTGGACATTTCTTTTCCTTGGAATCTCTATGTTGAAGTAGCAAATATGACCAGAAATAGGAGGTAATGAACCCTGAGAATAAAAAGAACACAAATGATTAATGATGTTATGATGCTATGCAAAGCAAGGCATGTGATCAGTGATGTGTCTGTGTAGTGAATCAACTGATCAAGTGTTTGTGCAAGGCCACAACATCATCACAAGTATCTCTGATCAGGAGTTCATGATTCAGAATCCATAATTAACAGAACAAGATCATATCACTAAAGTGTGTTGGGATAATGGGTATGTTGAAATTTAGGGCTCCTGCAATCATGTAAACCCCTCCCAATCTCACAGGTGTGCTATTCGGGTCGACATCACGGACTCTCAAAGCCGAATAGTAATAATATGTTCACCATTTCCGAGAAATGGCTCATGACCAAATCAGGGAATCAGTTTTGCATTATATACTACTCAGGGAGGTCTCAGGTGAGTCCAAGGAAACAAGCATCCCTCATAAGTCCCCAGCTTCAAGCACTGAATCGAGAAACAATAACATATTCATCCCGAAGGGTACAATACTATCGTCATACGATCAGTTTTCCTTAACTGGATTCCTATGAGAGAACCATGTCATCCTATGTGAGTCCCTAGTGGGCCCTCAGATGCGAGTGGGTTTGCCAATAAATGTGGTCTGCCACTGTCATCACTGGAGAGGGATGTTTCCACAAAGGTTCTCAATGATCGGTCCCCTGACTGCACATAACTATCAAGGTTGTGTATTTCCCCAAAAAGATTCCGACATCAATACATTTCCGAGAAGGTCACAAGTCAAGGTGTGGAACTCACTACTACCAACATAGCAAGATGCCATGAAGCCAAAGTGGAACCACTCTAAGTCCTAGGGTGCACTCGAGCCCCGGTTACGAGCTCATCTCACAGTAACCCCATCCCACAGAAAAAATGAAAGCCAAACAGTCCAGCATATGATGCATGTGAAAATAAATACTGAAAGCAGTAAATAAAGCTATAAAATAAATTGTAAACGAAAACAGTAAATAAGCACAACAACACACACATATAAACACCCAAAGAAAGAAAAAACAAACAGGCGCTATGATTGACTCTACAAGGGAAACCAGAGTTTCTGGGTTCGATCCCCAACAGAGTCGCCATCTGTCGCTCCCTGGATTTTCATCCTAGTACAAACGCGAAAGTGGCGCGGAAAAGGTAGAGTCGCCAGCCATGCATTTTTATCCCGAATGAATGGGAAAGGTAATGCTGCACAAACTTGAGGAAGAAGGAAATGACGAGGTCCTGCGAACTAAAGATCTGGGTTTGGGAGTCTATTACGACCTGGGAAGGTATTAGCAACCCAGATCGTCCGTCATACCCGACGGGATCCACGCTTGTTTGTTTGCTTCAAAGGGTGAGAAAATAAAGTTGTTGCTGAATAAAACTGCTACTAGAACTGGAATTGAAATGAGAAAAGGAATTGGAACAAAGAATGAAAAGGAGGGGGAAATGTAGGGAAAATAAAAGAGTGTGCTCAAACGGACCCTACCCCAGTGCCTACGTATCTCATAGAGAAAATGAGGATCAGAATCGACGTAGTTCGCCTAACTAAGGCGGGAACTATTTGTGTTTTTTATGGCTTGAACTGCATATGTCTATGCTAAGGGTTTGCAGGCTCATCTGGTACGAGTGCGTTTACCGTCTTGCATGCGAGACAAGTCGTCGCAAGTTCGCTTTATGAGTGAATGAGATGAGAAGAGAAGTTCCCGCAGGAAAGTCGCTTATTGTTTGTTTTTGCCTTTTAAGAGTTTTGTATGAATTTGGAACAAGGAAGTGAATTCAAACTCTTTTCCATGGAATGTGTACTTGCTACTACATTCCAAGATGGAATAATAGAACAAGCACACCAAGTGAGGAGAATTTATCCAAGACTTGTTTCCAAGGATTAGGGTCTAAGTTCACTAGCTTGTTGAACTTAATTACATGTTTTTGTAGCTTTTGTGAAGAAGTGTCTTTTAGATTTTCTTTGTGAAGTAATCTCATGCTAAGACCTATCCACCACGAGGGATATCCTACACCTCGCCCCGAAACGGAACGCGTGCAAGTATCTCATAGCAAAGTCTCGTGTCACATGAGAAGACTCGTCATTTATTAAAGTGACTTAAAGCTAAATTTGAAAATGAGAAAAGAGAGCACCAAAAGGATCTCAAAGGTAAAATCTAATGGAGAAGACTACTCCTAATATTATCATTCATGGGAGTCCTAGGTTAGTATGGTTTGAAATCTATCCTAATGAAGAAGAAGGAAAGAATATAAAGGACTTAGAACTCAACTTACTTCCTAAGGAAGTTAAGTTGGTTCTAAAAGAATGAAAGGGAAATCCTATATTCAAAGCACAAGGTGCTAAGGCAAACACAATTAAAATGCATAAGGTATAAGAATGAAGTAATGCTTACCATAATCTTCCCCCTACAAAACAAATATTAGCATGATGAAGCATTTTGAACAATTACAACATGGCAAATTTCAATTAAGAACTCACACTAGTTAATAAAGGCATTCATGAACTTCTAAGCCTAAAGTCAAGTCCTAAGGGATCTTATATACTATCTAGCTTCTAAGATCAATAGATAAGTCACACCTAAATTATCTAAGGTTGAAAATAGAAACACACTCAAACTATGCCCTAAATGGCACTAAAACCCCTAAGTGGAAACTAGGTGGATTTGCATGGAAAACTCGAATAAAGTCAAAGCACTAAAAAAATGGTAAAGGTCCTGGAAAAATATGAGATTAATTCCTTAAGGTCCCTAACCTAAATCTAATGTTGTGTCAAAAAATCTCCTAAAAAATCATAACCTAACTATATCAAATGGTCACTTAAATCTACATAAGATCTAAACACAATTTTACACAAACTATGCTGCCAAAACAGTGGATAAAAAGGACCTAAAAATATGAAACAAATAATTCCAGGTTCTATTATGAGTCCTCTAATCACAGAAAAAAGAATGGAACAAAAAGAAAACTGGAAGTGGGAGAAATAAAATGAACAAAATGAAGTGTAGCTGCGAGAATTCCATAGAAAACTAATTAAATGGAAAATCGACCAAAAATGGAAAAATGGCTAAAACTCAGAAAGTAAAAGTGTGGAAATTTCTAAAATGAGTTAGGAAGTCTTTGTGATTTTTGGGGAATTTTATCATGAGTTTTGGTATTTTTGTTGGATTAAAATTGAAAGTTATGTAAAACAGAAATTAAAGAAAACAAGGCAAATGGAGAGGGGTGCAAGAAGTGAAAAGCTGAACTGAATTGGGCTGGATCCAAACATGCTAGGGTGCAAATAGTGATCTGAAAAACTCTTCACAAAATATGGCACATGATTGGCACATGATCATTAATGTGGTGGTAGAATCTGAAGCATTGGATTAAACTAATCTAAGGGTTGTGTTATGTTTTCCACTTAATGCTAGGTTTACTATTCCGGTCACCGGAGCTAAACTCTGATCATCTTCTCCGATCACTCTCCGGTTAGGGTTTAGACAAATGTCTACCAAACTGAAAAATAAGGCCATGGACAGATTCGTCTCCTCAAGTACATCAACAATCTAGGCTTGATTTTCTCCTAAGGATCATGAATAATGCAAATCAAAGCACGCAAGAATCAACCTAAAAATTGAATCTAAGCACCTAAGGTGCCTATCAACTAGCCAGCACAAGAATTGCTCCTATTGAGCTCATATCAACACAAAATAACAAAAAAAAAACAGAATTCGTGTCAATGGAATTGAAGATGAAACCTGAAATTCAGTGGTGTTTAGAGTTGTAGAAATCCAGAGGTGAGGTTCCAATGTCTCCTATGCTTGACCTTGATCCTTTGTAAAGTGAAATAAACACTTTGTTGATGAAGAATCTTGAGAAATTGATGAAGATGCATAAAATTCAGAAGTGAATTCTTTATGATTCAAGCTATAAACTCCATGGATATGCTGCAAATCATGATGCTGGTGATGAATTGATGCTCAATGAGGCTTGCTGGATGATGATTTAGCTCGTTCAATCCAAAAGGTGGAAATGTTGTGATGATGCAACTTCAAATTTCCAGCTTCAAATCTCCATGAAAATACACTATGAGTGGTGCTTGAAGAAGCACAAGGAAGGAGAAGATCAATGATGTGGTTGTGGAAGCTTAATCCTTCAAAATGCAAATAATTTGCAGAGAAAATGCAGAGCCAAATTTGGAGGATTTTGGTGTGATTTGAGTGAAAAATGAAGCTGACCCCCAAACTCAGTCACTACTCATCCTTTTATAGAGCATTATTCCTCTGGTTTATAGTTAGAACCTGGGTTAATTTGCCCTGGTTAATTGAGTGAAGTGAGTTAAATGAGTGAAGTTAGTTATGACAGTTATGCCAGCTGGATTTCTAGAACCTTCTTCAGTTGAAATCAATCCAATGATGTAGAGAACTTGAAGCTTATGCTGAAGACTAGTGAAGTGAAGCACCAACTTAGTTTCCCATGGATTACAGGTTGAATTTTCTCACTTGGTTGTGAGATGCACAACAATTAAGGTGGTCCTGCATACACTTAATGCAGCCTGCTGATGCAACAAAAACTAAGTCCAAATGCAGCTTGAGACCAATAGATCTAGTGTACACTAGCTCATGATCATTGTGGTGAGGATCATTCTGATGTAGCAGCAATGGTTGAAGTTTAAATTGAAGCAAATGTGAAGCTAAATGAGCTCTAGTATGCGTACAAATCACCCTTGAAC
The DNA here is from genome assembly GCA_963966055.1 of Lathyrus aphaca. Classification (NCBI taxonomy): domain Eukaryota; kingdom Viridiplantae; phylum Streptophyta; class Magnoliopsida; order Fabales; family Fabaceae; genus Lathyrus; species Lathyrus aphaca. The sequence goes on along the minus strand of OZ014519.1, from coordinate 578,551,224 downwards.
TCAGCCCCAAGATAGCACAGTCATTGCCCATTTCTATGCATCATACAACAACTTTTTAGCAGAAAAACAAGCCTATGTATCGATACATAACACATATGCATCGATACATAACACGGATGCATCGATACATGTCAGTTTTTTAACTGATATGTATTGATACATGCATGTATGCATCGATGCATACTGAAGCATTGGCAATTCCAGCAGAAAAAATCAACTATGTATCGATGCATCCCTCGTATGCATCGATGCATGTCAATTTTTTTACTGATATGTATCGATACATGGTTGTATGCATCGATGCATACTTAAGTTTCTTGATTATTTCCAGCAAATGAAATCCATCATGCATCGATACATTCCTCGTATGCATCGATACATATTCCTCAAAAAATATTTTTTCTTGATCTTTTCATCACTTCTTGATCCAACTTGGTCCATAAGACTCTTAAATCATACTTTCATGATTTTGAACCCAAAAAGTCATGAGTTGACCTTCCTTTTGCTCAGTCTGGTTGACCTTTCCCAAGTTTTCTGATTTTCAATCATCTGGCTAATTGAACCTCTTCCAAAATGAATTTGTGGATGAAACTTGAACCCTAAGCACTTGTTTTCATATAGAACACAATGGAATCAACTTTGGATAAAAACTTCATTGAGAAACCCTTCACAATTGAAACCCTAATTTGGATCATTTCCTTAGGAGATGTTGCACTGATTGCATTCCTTGGAGGCATTCACTTCTTTTCAAGACTTGAGGCTTCAAATGGAGACTTGTTGGATATTTTAGACCCTTTGCACATGATTGAGAAGCTTTATGACTCCTTGGTTGTCTTTGTATAGCCTTCAATTGCTCTAATCATTGACCATATACATATGCCTCAGTTATGCTATACATGATGCAATGTTTTTTTTATTATTATTTTATGAACTTATGTATGCTAAATGCTATGCCAAATGTTGAGGATATGAGAGGGAAAATTTTGAGGTATTACAACCTACTTCGTGGCTAATTCCGAATTTACTTTGTGTGAATGTTGGAAATTGGTGTTACTAAGTGTCGCTCCCCGAATTTCCATCCAGGTACAAACGCGAAAGTGGCGTGGAAAATAATAGAGTCGCCAACCAGGCATTTTTATCCTGAAGGAACGGGAATGGTAATGCTGCACAAACCAGAAGAAAGAAGAGGAAGGACACGGGTCCTACGAACCAAAGAAACTGAGTTCGGGAGTCGGTTACGACCTGGGAAGGTATTAGCACCCCAGATCGTCCGCTGTACCCGACGGGATCCACGCTTTCAAAGAAATATGTTTCAAAAGGTGAAGAAATGAAAGTTGCTGCAAAAGAAAAGGAACTGGAACTGGATAAGAAAGAAAAGAAAGGGGGGAAATTGAGGGAAAATAAAAGAGTGTGCTCGAACGGGCCCTACCCCGCTGCCTACATTCCTCATCTGGATAATGAGGATCAGAGTCGCCGTAGTTCCCCTAACCAGGGGCAGAAAAGATTGCTTGTGAATTAAGGCTTGAACTGCCTATGTCAATGCTCAGGTGTTGCAGGCTCGGACGACGAGTGCGTTACCGTCTTGCAAAGTGACAAGTAGGAGCAAGTTCGCGGACGAAGCAAAGGAGATGAGAAAAGAATTCCCGAAGGTAAGACGCTTATTGTTGGTTTGTGTTTTTTATGAGTTTTCTGTGTTGAAGTTGGCATAGGCAAGTGTACCTAAGTCTTACTCACTGGGATGTGTACGTCTCACATCATCCTGAAATGGAATGCGTAAGAGGCACACCTATCTATGGAGGAAATCCCCAAATCTAGTCCCACAAGTGAAGGCTCAGACACACTGACCTACTAACATTTATTAAGTGTTTTTGGGATTTTTTGGTTAAGAACTGTTTTTTAGTTTTTCTTTGTGAGGTAATCTCATGCTAAGACCTATCCACCACGAGGGATAACTTACACCTCGCCCCGAAATGGAACGCGTGCAAGTATCTCATAGCAAAGTCTCGTGTCACATGAGAAGACTCAACCTTTATTAAAGTGACTTAAAGTTAAGTTTGAAGATGAGAAGAGAGGACAACAAAAGGATCTGAAAGGTAAAAGTCTAATGGGGAGACTAAAGAATCCTAATTGTTGTCATGCATGGTATTCCTAGGTTAGTGAGGTTTGAATTCTATCCTAATGAAGAAGAAGGAAAGAAGAAGAGAAGGAGAAGAAACAAGAATAGAAGAGGGGAGAAGTAAGGCCTAAGCCCAACAAACACAAGGTTAGAAAAATAATAAGGAAAAGAGAAAGGATAAGATTTGGATATGTAGGAATCACATCCACACCCCTTACTTACCAAAGCCCCTGAAATGGTTAGTGACACAAGCATAAATACAATAAAAAGTGAACAAAAATTCCATACCAAAGCTACACAACCAGAAGTGAAGTCATAAGCCCAAATGCCAAATGCAAACTCAAAGCACAAGAATGAGAGAAGAAACACACAACTCAACATGAAGCAATATGAATCACTATGGCAAAACAAAGCAAACATGATAAGGTGCAAAGCAAAATAATCAAAGCACAACCTCAAGGTGCAAGACCAGAACCCTAATCATGTTAGAAAAGTGCCTAAGAAACACATGAGATGAAGAGAAGAAGGGCTCATTGTAAACACCCCAAATTTGCCCTCACTCATTTCACCATGGATTGTGATATTTTCATTTGCATAGGTTCAATCATACCATCTCATATTTCATTTTTGCCTCATTGCATTGATTCAAAGTCATTTGCATCTAGGGTTTGTGATCTGAGCAATCCCTGAGCTATTTGAGCCACTCCAAAGGTCTTAAATCATCTCAAGAGGGTCCATGTATGTTCAAGCATCATATTATGTCCTCCAAAGATCAAGGAAGTCAGAAAATCACAAGAACTGAGAAAGGCATAGAAGCAGAGCCAAGATTAACTGCACAGATGACCTGAAATTAGGGTTTTGGTTTCAGAGGCCATAACTCCAACTTTTTTGGTCATTCTTGTTTCTAATGGTCTCTATATGATATAAGGATCATGCATACCAATTTTCATGAAGAAATTCAATGGGGAAGGCATTTGATCAATAGATGACTTCTTGAGCAAGTCAGTGCAAAATCAGGGCATCTGAGGCCCCCAGTCACCCAACCAAAGGGTCTTCTCCATCATTTTGAAGGTGTATGACCTTTATTTGATCATAGAAGAAGTTAGAAGTTCACGAAATTGAAGAATTTTAAGCCATTTGCAAAGTTGCCATTTTGGGAAAGTGACTTGTAATGAAAACTTGCCATTTTGGGAAAGTTTTTCAACCTCCTCTTTTTGATCCAAAAATGCTTCAAATGAAAAATCTTTGGTCATGAAAGTTGTAGATTTGATCCTCCCATTTTCAAAAAGTACAAGAACTCATTCTAATTCATTTTAGAACAAAAGTTATGGCTTGTCAAAGTTGGACAAAATCACTTAATTATCACTTTTGTGCCAAAGAGGAAACTTGCAAAACCTCTTGCCAATTCATCTTGTGACTTCAAATCAGCTTCTAATCATCACGCAAACATCACCTATGGTCCATAATTCAGATTTGCCCAAAGGATTTCTCATTTCTATGCCTTGACTTACAAGTTACATAAGGCATTTTCTCATGAAGCTTCAAAATTGAATCTTTGCAAAAGGAACCTTTTATGATTGGTTCGATTGTTAAGTGATCTCAATGCATCATAGCAACTTTATATGGCACATTTTGCTGCATATTGCCCAAGGAATGAGACATGTCCATAACCAAAATCTCAAAATGCAACAAGTTGTGAAAATTGCAAAACATGTGACATCCCACCATCCATTCACTTCTGATCATTCTAATTTATCCCATGGTCATCCTTGAAGATAGCTGAACTCAGAGCAGCCCTAAAGTAGCTTCTTCCATGGCCCATGCTTGAAGTACACCTAACATTGACTTTTTGGCCAATTGCCCCATGCCATTCCCACAGTGCATGTCAAGTCTTCTGACTCATTCCAATAACTTATGATTGGTATAAGGATCATAAAACAAGCCACACACAAGCTCAGACCTCATACACAATTAGATTGCACAAAACTTGCAAAAACCTTCCCTTCTTCGATTCTCTCAAACCAGCCAGCAAACTTCAAATTTTCCTTCACCAATAAGTCACACATCATCCATAGAACAAGAATCAACCCTTGAAACAGCCTGAAACATCACACACACAAACCTCCATTTCTGCTATACCAGAACTGAAACATTCAAACCAACCAACATCAAGGGTTTTGAAGCATCCCACTAGCTTCAGGAGGATCAGGGGATACTCTTTGCACGAAGAAGAGGCTCTGAAAGCACACATTTGCAGTTCATCACCTCAGGTAACTTCAAGAATAAAACTTTTCAGAGCTTAGATTTTTTGTTACAAAATGAAAATACATGTTATGGGGATCACTATGATGTTTTTAGATTTGAAAATGGTGTGAAAATGAGCATTTTGTGACCTTCTGAAATTTCACCCGTGAAAATGAATGGCTTCGATTCTCCTTGTTCATGCGTGATAAATGGTGTTTGATGGGTGATTTAGGTTTAGTTTGGTTGGGGGATCATTTATGGGCAGTTAATTTAAGTTGGGGTGGCTTGTAGAGAGATTTAGGATTTTGACCCGCCGGAGAAGATGACCGGAGCTCCTCTCCGGTCACCTGAAAGTCATTAAGTCCTAACCCTAATTAATTTGCCAGATGGATTCGTAGCCATTGGATGTGGATTAGTTTAGTTTTTGAGCGGCCCAGATCAATTCATTAAGCCCTAATCTGATTTTATTAATTTTATTAATTATAATTAGGTTAATTAAGCCAGAGTGAATCCTAGCCTTTGAAAGACGCGTGCAGTCAACCCTGCCATCTTCAGTTCAAATCCTGACTCTTGGATCTACATACCTCCCATTTAATTCAATTTTATTTTCTTTTTAATCCATTTTTCTTGCACATTTTATTTAAAATAGCAAATCATTTCCAAAAAATCTCATTTTTTGCATCATACCTTAAAATATTTTTATCTTTCTGAAAATAATTTTTGTTTTATTTTTTGCATTAAAAATTATTTTTAAATCATTTAAATGTTTATTTTTAATTAGTTAATGGAGATTAATTAATTAAAAATGCATTTAGGTATTTAAAAATCACAAAAAAATTCACATTGCATTTTAATACATTTAGAAACATTATCAAACTCTTCAAACAAATTTCTTTTTGGTTCTTGACATATTTTGGCATTTTTCTTTGGAATTAAAGTTCTTAAAAGGCAATATTTTTGTTCTAACTTAGAAAAATTCATTCTGCCTAACCATGAAGAGTTTAATGTTGATTCTTTTTGCATTGAATTCTTCATATCATGTAGTTTCTAGGGTAAAATTGATTTGAATTTATCTTTCATTTTCAATTTGATGTGCATTTTTCCTTTTGAGGTGCCTTAAAACCCTAGCAAACTTAAGAAAATCATAACTCCCATTAGGTTAAGAGTTAGGTCCCCTCCTTTGGGAAGTGAACTTATGTAGGGTTAGGGTTCCTTTGATCCCATTTTCAATTTTTTATCTTGTCATTTGCTTCTGATTTTGGATTTTTGCTTTGTGTCTTGTGCATAAACCCTAATTTTGGCTTTCATTTGCATTCATCTCTCATTTGCTTGCATACATGAAATTGCCATGACATTTTGTGCATCCACATGACATATGAGACATCTTAGGACACATTAGAATCATGTTTGATCGTTGCATCATTCATTTTCCATGTTATGCATTCATATCATTTCATAAACTTTCATGACCTTTCATGGCTCAAAGCATGCTTCATTTGCATCCTCACCCTTGTATGATCATCCACAACTCTTGACATGTGTTTGCATCATCTCTTAGAATCATTAAAATCATGTTTATGCTTCTGAATTTGGTTTGCATCATTGCATTGCATCTCATTTTCATTGCCTTTCATTTCTTGTTACTAACTTTCCAGGTGGTAAGTCATTGAGAAGTGAATTTGCCTTCACTTCTCATAATCTCTTCTCATATCTCTTATGCATCATTTCTGCATTTTACTTGTGTATTAGAGTGAGCTTGCTCATTCATGATCCTTCCCCTCTTTCTTTCTCCAAGCAACTTGTCTTCTTAAGTGAAGCAAGTTGTCCTGCTTCTCTTTGTTTCTTCCTTCTCCCATCTGCTTCTTCCTTGGTGGCTTTACTCCTAAAGATCTTTTGCAAGCCTCATAAACCCCAGGAACAACCAAATATGATCAAAATTAGGGTTTTATTAGTCCCCCATTAGTTTTGCCTTTTGTGTCATCTTTGTGTCTTCTCTTTTCATCTCATAATCAAGGACTAAACCTTAAAGGTTTTAAGGCTTTGTGATTAGGGTTGTGCCTGTATCCTTCTATTAGGATGGAGTGTATAAATTTAATCCTAAGTGTTAAACCCTTAATGTGTTTAAATCCTTTAATCAATCCATCTAATAATCACTAAGACATCAAGCTTGTAACTTGGGCCTTGCATTAGGGTTCTGATTCTTCCTTAATTGGTTAAGAAGGACTAACACTAGTGTTAATGGACAAGTCCTCCTCAAGTTGTCTTACAGACCATAAAAATCACTTCTTGATCTTACCATTAACTAAAATCCACTTTAATTAAAGCTTTGTTTTGTCATGAGGTTAATCCCTAATCATGGATTAAGTTGAGGAGCCTTCCTCAGCTTAAATGTTCTCATCTATTATCCTTCTATTAGGATGGTGTAATGGGTCCATTAAATCCTTGATTATGGCTTAAACTCATTACTTAACACTAAACAAAAACAACAAAAACATCTAAATAATCACAAGTAGGTTAATGATCTTAATCCTACACCATGGTGATTAAGTGTGAGGTGCTTACATCATACTTAAGGTATTCTCATTACCCCTAATCAGAGGGAAGATGTGATGAGTTTACTAATTCTTGGTTTAGGCTTAGGCTCATTTTCTTATGACAAACTCCAAAAAGCAATAAAAGATTGAAAACACAAAAAAAGACAATAATCGTCTCCTCCAGGATTCTTTTCTCACCTCATTCACTCACAAGTGAGAACTTGCTTCTTCTGTCTAATGCAAGACAGTTTGCACCTGAGCCAGACATGTCATACACTTGAGCATAGACAAGTAAGCAGTTCACAAGTCAATTTATCTTTCAGTCTCTTTGAGTCGAACTACGGTGTTCTGACTTCCTCATTGCACGAGAGGATACGTAGGCATAACTTAACAGTTATCGAAAAAAAGTCTCTGTATATTCCCCCTCTTCCAGTATATTTCTTTTAGCCTCATTGTCTTGAGCTTTGCACTCTTTCCTTACACTGACACTTCTTTTATCTCACTTCACTTTTCTTTTGCACCGACACTTGCATTCTTTTCCAGCTTTTACACACAAAATAGCACTGACACTACCCCTTTCAAACACAAATCTTTTAAGCGTGGATCTCGTCGAGTACGGCGGATAATCTGGGTGCTAATACCTTCCCAGGTTGTAACCAACCCCCTTTCTCATTTCTCTGGTTCGCGACCGTCTTATCCATCTTTTCTTAGGTTTATGCAGCATTACCTTTCCTTCGGGATAAAAATGCCTAGTTGGCGACTCTTTTCTTTTGAGTTCACCCTTGTGTGTTTTCTCTTCTCTTTCGCCGACCGTTCGCGTCTGTACCCCATTTGACTTAGCCTCATTTGGTGGGAGCGACACTCATAGTCAAATATTCACATCATGAGAAGGAAGGAGCAAAGGAAGTGAAGTGAGCATGCATAAGTGTGGAAGAACTTCAAAAGCAAACAAAATACAAAATTCCCAAGGTACAAACCATAACTCAAGATCAGAGAGGTATCAACATCCTAATAAGGCTCTAAACAAGTTGAAGAAGTTGGCACAAGTGCCCTTCTAAGCTAAGGAGTGAACACATGACTCAAAGGAAGCAAAAAGGGACAAAGAAAGAACAAAATTTCAAATTAATTCAAACAAGCATCCAAAAATTCCATAAACTTGCATAAATGATCTTCAATCATACATATCAACATGCCAAAAGGAGGGAATGAGAATCAGAATCTAAACAAGTCAAATGAGGGTTCAAATATGGATTAGGGTTAGAATGCTTCATGCACAAGTTAGAGATCAAAATCAATTAAACAAAATTCTAAAAATCAGAACAAAAATCACCAATAAACTACATCTCATCATGAATCCATAGCAAAAAGAATCATCACAAAATTCAAAATAATGACCAAGATAGAAAACGAACAAATCAGCATGCTTCAAAAATGAAATAAAATGAATTAATTAAAAGGAACAATTAATTTCCACGTGACAATTAAAAATAAATGAAAAATATAAATATCAAAAATTAAAGAAAACTAAAAGAAACATCCCTGAATATTTTTATGATTTTTGGAGACCTATTACTATTTTAAAAAATTAAAAAGAAAACTGGAATTAAAATGAAAATAAAAAGAAATAAAATAAAACAAAACAGGCCAGGGGGTGCGCTTAGAAAGCAAAACCAGTTCAATTATGAAATTGGGCTCAACAAGGAGGTGCGCATAGCAAGCAGCCTCAGGCCCACACGAAATCCCTCATTAATCCATCACTAAACATGATTAATATTATTATTAGTTATATGTGTTATATTTATTAAAATGGAATAACAAAAACTATGTAACATTCAATCAACTGGACAACTTTTACTTAAATGAAATGAAAAAAGAAAAAACAAAAATAAACAAACAAAACTCGGACCAATGGAAGGATGACATGTCATCGTCTTCCTCACCATGCCATGAAACAAATCGAAAACCAGCAAGAAACAGAGCAAACACAGCATGAACATAACACCTTCATCATCACATATCTCTCTCAGATCTTGATGAAAAACAACACTATAAAGACCAAAAATGAAGCCCCAAACAAGAGGATTGCAACTATGCTAATGATTTTCACAAACAAGCAACATACAGGGAGATACGATGGCTCAAAGATTGACACTCAAAACTGAAATCATGATTTAAAGCATCACAAAGTTTCTATTCACTTCATACATCTTAGATTAGGCATTAGCAACATGAAACAAGCAGTAAACAGGCCAAACAACCAAAGAATATTCAGTGAAGAATGCAAATCTGAATGAAGATCTCTTGGTGAATTTGAGAAAACCAGAGGAATGTTTTACTCCCTTGCCTTCCCTTAATCTTCTTTATAGCCAGATAAAGGCTCAATGCTTGCTGGTGAGTGAAGAGAGGATGAAACTGAAAGGTGATGATCTTCACGAATTCACACCAAACCTCCACTGCTAGATTCAGAATGTTAAAGGTGATGTTGTGAACAAAGAATATTGATGATGGTTTGCCAAGGCTTATGTACTTTTGTGAGAAAACCAAAACTCAGATTTGAGCTCTTATGAGAGAATAAGAATCAGTGCCCAAGAGTGGTAGAGGCAGTCTCCTTTTTTTGCTTTCCAATTTGTGAATTCTCTCTCTTTATGGCCAGGGTGCGCTACCAAAATGAAGAGTGTTAGCTGAAAGGTTGTTATTCCAAACCAACAGAGCAAAAGTGTGCTCTCTTCCTCTCTTTTTTTCAAAAAATAGATCCTCTATGGTGATAGTTCATGAAGGTTACAGTGCACTCTTCATGAGGTTGTTGTGATATTAGGTGATGGTCTTTTCGAGGGATCAAACAGTGGTACTGTGGCGTTGGATGAGGTTGCACTCTAGCCAAAATCCACGTGATTTCCTTTTCTCCATGGTTACATGTGTATGTGGCTTATACGAACGAAAAGAAGCATGATATGAAAACGAAGTGTGAGGTGTGTGATCCTCCTGATGATTCTTTCTCTCCACCCACACACTACCTGCAAACTTTTTCTCATATTGTTTTCCTCTCTCTTTCCAATCCTTGTGGCGCCCGCGTGTGGCATGTGAGGGTGAGGAAAAGTGTGACTCTAGGACAAATGAAAAAGAGACACATGGCAAGCTGAGGTTGGTGACTTCAACAAATGTTGATCTCCTCACTCTTTTCGTGTACCATCACCATGCCTCATTCTCATATTATTTTCTTGTATTATTTATTTAGGTTTTGGTCACACAAATGATGCCAAGGACCCACTACCAAAATAATGTGAACAAAAAACATGTCACGTCACACATAGCTATTTCTTAAATGATAAACCAATGGCTAAGTGACACATGTCCCCCAAAACCCTAAAAAATGTTCCAAACTTCAAAAAATCATAACTTGAGTTCTACAAATGCTACGAAAGTGTTCTACGACTTTTCGGAAAGGGAAAATCGTTCTCTACAACCTATGTGTTCACCGGAAAATCATTCGGAGCTTTTTCGCACATGAAATAATAGCCTGAAGTTTAAGGACAAATAATTTCTAAAAATGGAAACTTCCAAATTTAGTAACTTTTTGCATACTCCCAATTTTTGACATTTAAGCTCAACTGAATTACTCATTGACATAATATGACCTCAAAAAATGATAATCCTGATTAAAAGACTCTGAAATTTTCATGTTGACTTTTCTGACTGCACAGTTGACTTTCTTGCTTCACCTTCAAGCAACTGAACCAAACCTTGACTTCTTCAGTGAATTTTTGCCTCAAACTTCGTACATAAGCCATGAAGACCAAATAAAAGCCCTTTCCCTCAAGAAATGGTCAAAATTCAGAAGATATGAGTATCTGGCCCAAAACCCTAATCAGGATTTCCTCATACAGGAGAAAAGTTGCATTTTTTGAACTTCTGATGAAATAATTGACTTTCCCAAGGAATTTTCTCACCAAACTTCATCCTTAGGATCCTCTTAACATATGAGAGACTTTTACCGAATGAAATGGCCAAAATCACAAAGTTTCCCTGCTTGAAACTCAAACCCTAATTTGGGATCATTGTGTAGGAGCTTTGCCCTAGCTTGAATTCCCTGATGATCTTCCAACTTCGTGGGCTTTTGTGAATGATCTTAAGCTTGTGAATGCCATGTAGACTCCTCATAGGACTTGAGCAAATCCATTGGACCTCTTATTATAGCTTGAGGTGCCTCAAATCCTTCCACAGATGATCATATGCCTAATGCTAGGTCATGAGAATGTTATGCCTCATCTTTCCATGCGAAGATGTCAAGGATATGATATGCTTATGATGAATATGATATGGATATGATGCTTAAAAAGAAGAGGGCAAATTTGGGGTGTTACACTAAGCAGGTTGGTAGTATCGCATTCGAGAGTCTCATTGCATAATTGTTGTCGTTGTGTATGATGAGGATGTTTGCATGATGTAATTGTGTAATAATTGTTATTGAGAAGTGGTGTCTAATTATGATACTTGCTTATTCTTATTATATTACTCTTTTATGATGTAAGTATCTCACCCCTTTTGTTTGAGTGTTACCCTTATGTTGGTAACGTGCAGGTGAGCAAGATAAGTCGAGTGTTGGTCAGTGAAGTTAATGTATTTCATGTCTTTAGGATGTTGGCTTTGATACGCCGCTTTGGGTTTCAGAACGACATTGAACTTGTTTATTTTATTTTTAAGCAAAAGAACTTTTGTAATGGAGTTATTACTTGTTATTTTGATTTCCGTTGCGAATTGAACATTTTTATAAAATTGTATCTTTGAGCCATGTGTGGTTTTTTAGAATAGTGACACTCAAATGTTTTTGATGAAATGAAAATACTCTGATTTTTATTAATAATTCCTGGGGGGTAATTTGGGTGTTACAGTGATGGGTGGACGAAGAGTGGAAGTGGGGTAACATGTGGATAGGTGGCTCGCAGGCGATGTCTTTTTGGAATACTTGGGTGGGACATTAGTATTGGATACTGATTTAGATTCAGGTGGCACATGTGTTGCATTGACAACAGCAAACATGGGCCTATTTTTTAGAGTGATCCATGTTTCGGATGAAAGTAGCATAATGGATTCTGAACTTGCAGTTTATTTAGAATCAGCTGGCACATGCGTTGCATCAACGTCAGCAGACCTAGGTCTGCTATCTAGTGCGATTCTTGCTTGGGTTGACAACAACATATCGATTTCTACTCTTGCAGTAGTTGATTATGGTCTTTCTTTTAAAGAGGGAGTTCTGAGGCAACATATTGGTCTGTCGTAAGTAAATCACAATGCTTTGAGGGAGTTGCATGATTTATCGAATAAATTTGTTTTATGCAGTCGTAGGAGAGATTCCGTTAGGTGGCTTGCGGAATCTAACGAAATTTTTCCGATAAAATCTTATTATCAATTAGTTTGTTTGTTTCATAATTTGTACAGTCCTTTATCTCGGGAAGATAAGGCTTTTGATTTAGTATGGAAGGTGTTGGTTCCATACAAAATTTGCGCCTTTGTTTGGAGATGCTTTCTTAATAGCTTACCTACAAAAGATCTATTAAGCAAGAGAGGTATTATTCCTAATTCCAACAACATTTTGTGTTCCTTTTGTAATTCGGAACCGGAATCTTTGTTTCATTTGTTATTCAATTGTGTGGTTACAAAATTGGTTTGGAGGGATATTTTGGATTTGTTGGGTTTTGGGGAGAGTAGAGGAGTTGATGTGAAGGGGAGTTTTTTGGTGTTGTATTGGCTTTGCAAAGCGAAGAAGGTTAGGAAAGGAAGAGAAGGAAACATTTGGTTAGCAATTTGTTGGAGCATCTGGAAGACGAGAAATGAGTTTTTTATTAAAAACTCAAACTGGAATATAGTCAACATTTTTTGGAAGATTAAAGTAACAGTTTGGAAGTGGTCTTATGTAAGAGACATTTCTTATCTCAATTGTAATTTTTATAATTTTAACAAAGATCCTTTTTTTTTGTCATAAGTTACAATTGGTTGGCAATTTCTCTTTTTTTGTTCAAGTGTAATCTCAATCCTTTTTTGTAATCAAATGGAGTACCCTTTGTACTCGTACCAATACATCTCTTGCTTACACACAAAAATTAAAAAAAGCTTTAAATAAACAAAAAGGAAATTGTACGGAACTAAACAAAGGCCAGTTCTTCATGTTATTTGAGGTCTTTAATGCCCTGTATAATATATATCTAGAATAATATCATACAAGAGTTTATTTGGTAGCATAATTCACATTTTTAACCAACACTAAAACATAATACAAACTATGGTACAAGACATGGAAATTATACTAAAATAAAAATACTAAGATCAATACAATATCCTTCATTCTTCAAAAGATAAAATACACAACGGAAAAATTTAATATATGTTTCTCTTGAAACATCCCAAGAATAACTCCACTTGTATATCAAACCTACAAACAAAACCTGAAAAAATAACAATGATAATGGGGTGAGATAACAAATATCAGTGAGTTCCCTATCTTATATATTCTCCCGGCTTTACAAGGTTCTACAAAATCCTGCTCAAGTTGGGGGAAAATATTAAGAATTTAAGTTCACAAATCTCACACTCATATAGAAACATGTCTTGAGTTCATTAACTCGAAAGTATCTCTAATCCGGAAACCAACAAAGGTATCCTTTATTCCCATCCTCTCATACATCTAAGAGTCGGAACGAGTCATGGATCCTTGTAATTTATTTGACATACAAAATGGATTTGGATTTGAAGGGCTATAAACGTTACAAATCGTCATTTCACATGGGCCATTAACCATCACAAGTCTCTTTACAATATATGATCCATTCGTACTATATGCGGGAATCAAACCTGCCAAGTAATCATGTGTACATTCTAGGGGAACCCTTGTCTCATGAAACGACATTCTCAGGGAAAACGGTTCCTATTACGTGATTTCTCTCAAAAGGAAATGCATACGATATTCCTAAGTCTGCGTACGCCTTTTCCACAACAAAATATATCCAACCGGTTCAAACATGTTCTATATAGTGTTTACTCCCCACTAGACCCTTACTCGACTAAGGTACACATCTATATGCCAAAATCCCGAATATCATCATCTAGTTTCTATCAAACTCCTAGTCATATACTAGATTCTACTATTGATATGTGGTAAGGTTTCATCACTCTACTTAACTCCCTTACAATCAAGTAGTCCCATGATTATTAATAGCTAGCATGCATATGCATATATATATATATATATATATATATATATATATATATATATATATATATATATATATATATATATATATATATATATATATACACACACACACACACACATAATCATTACTTTCCAATCTCATGTTATAAATAAAATAATTTCACATTACATAAAACAATTACATATCTTTTCAATGATACCAAGAATGTCTCAATCGGAAACCCGAGTAAAAAGATATGAATTTAAGACAATAAATATTTTTCAAAAACCTTCAATGGTAACAGGTTATTCACTTTGAGTAACCGGTTACTCTACGTTCATTGTTCATTCAGAAGTAAATTGAGAGTTAGATCCACATTTGGGTTACTAGTTACTCACTTTGGGTAACTTGTTACTATGTATAGAATTTATGTAAAATTCCAGATTTTCAACGTGGTAACTGGTTACTCACTTTAGATAACCAGTACTCGATGGAAAATTTTCCAAAACTTGCATTTTTCTTATTTCAAAACCAGTAAACTTCTTTACTACACCATGTATCATCAAGGAAAGCATAATAGGTTCAAACCACACCTAATCCGATTATACTACCCGACTATTTCCATATTTTAACCTTTAAATTTTGATTAGATGAATTTGTCACATTCTAACCTAAAACCTTATAACTCAAAATTTTAAAACAAAAGTACTAACTAGAACCCACCTCTAACCATGAAGAGGATTTTGATGAAGATGATGAAAATTGATGAAAAAGAATGATGATCCAAGTTCCAATTTCAAGGTTTCTTCTTCTTCTATTTGCTTGATCTTTGTTTCCTCTTATCTAGCTCTTTCTATCTTTCTCACAACTTGTTTCTATTTTTGTGGGGAAAGAAGCATGAGAGATATAGAAAAAAAAACTAAAATATCTATCAGTTAGTACACTAACTGTTCCAAAATTGAGAGGGTCCAAAAACTTCTTTGTTGCACTTAATTAATTAAATCTTTGAGTCAGATAATATTAACTAAATTGATTTTAGTTCATCGGTTGCTTTAATTATTTTTGTATAAAACTCTCAGAGTACAACAGAACCAAATTGATCTCAATCAATATTATCCTACGCGTTAATTAAATATGGGGTATTACATAGGTGTTGGGTGGTAGTTGAATTCCCTACAAAGTTATCCATCCTTGATGAGAAGATGTTCTTGAAGTGATTGAGAATGGTTTGAATCGTCTTATCGGAGGTGCAACAGGTGGACAATGAGCAACGCATAAAGAAGAAAAGAAGAACAATTTTAAGGCGTTGCTTTTTTATCCATCAATGTGTGGATATGGACAACTTTGAGAAAGTTGGTAATTTTGAATCATCGAAGAAAGCGTGAGATATCTTGGAGAAGGCATACAGAGGGGCTCACAAGAAGAAGGTTGTGAGGTTACAAACTCACAAATGTCAAATTGAGTTTATTCAAATCGAACAAAAGGAAAATATCAATGATTTCACAACGTGAATTCTTCTTTTCTCTTGGAAGTGGATAAATAGTATTCTTCTTTTCTCTTGTAAGTGGATAAATAATGGAAAAACTAATAGGTCGTCTTGTAGTTTGTATGATTGGAGTAAGTTTCCGATCGATTTCTTGTAAGTGTAGTTATCTTCTGTTAGTAGGGTTGTCTTGTTATTTTTAGGATTTGTTCTGCTTGATTTCTTGTACTTTTCATTGGGGTTTTGAAATCCCTTAATCTCTCCTTAATGAATTATTTGCCTATAAAAAACAATGAGAATTAATTGATTAGTGAACCAAGTAAAAACATGTGAAGAAACAGTCACGAAGGAGTATTATGTGTTTAAGTTTGCAAAGAGCTTGTAATCGGTTATAGGTTTTGCGTAACCAATTACATGAAGTTAATTTTAGTTTTTCAATTTTGTTACTTGTTTTCCAATTAATGTTAATGCAAATTCTCACTCTTAATTATACATTCTAATTCCCTCTCCCGCTCTTTCCCTTTCTCCACACTCAATCACTCTTTTTTTTTTACCAATCTTGTGATTCTAAATTCTAACAAAAATTGGGATATAATACAGAAAATCGAATATAAAAACTCCAAAAATTTGCTTTCACTCATAATTGTCAATACTATAAATTTTCATAATCTATATCTCTATTAACTTGATCTTTAAATTTGTCTACTTAATGAAAATATGCTTTGACATGAGTTATTTTATTTTAATAGTAAATTAAAAAAAGTATATGTAGGACATGAATTTTTCAATTTTTAATTCATTTAAGAAAATTATTATTGAAACTAACTTTTTAATTATTTTTTAATATATTTGTTGTTCCATCCAGTGGCGGATCCAAAACCCTGACTCAGAGGATGCAAAATATTTCATACTAATAAATTATTATAATTATATTTATAAAAGTAAAATACTTAACAAAAAAAATAGTACCCAAATTATAAATTATTTAAAAAATTACATACATGTTCTATAATTGTCCTTTTCGCGATTTCATATTTTGAAATCATTGAATAATCAACTCATTATCAATATCCTTCAATACATCACTCTCAATATAAGTCACCAAACAATCATTCATCCATTCATCCCCCATTCGACTATGCAATCTAGTTTTCACAATCTTCATAGCAGAAAAGGATCGTTCGACGGCTGCCGTGGAAACAGGAAAAATCATTGCTAACTTCAAAAGTTGATAAACCAATGGATAAACAACATGTCTTCTAGTTTCAACCAACTTTTTTTAAAGACCGCCAATTCCTTTCAAGAATGCAAATTCAATACTACTGCGCATATCAATGATATAAGTCTCAAGTTGATTATCAAGCAACATCAAACTAGTTTGACAAAATTCTCCTAGATAAAACTTTGCAAATTCAACTAATTTTTCCATATCAAAAGAAGAGAACAAATTTGTTGGATTCAAACAAGACATGCAAATGAGCAACCTATTATTTGTCTCATTAAAACGATTCTTAATTTCTTGAAGTTGCATGTCCACGGTATTATAAAATAATTCAATGTGATAATGTTTTTCTACTGTGATAAACTCAACATTACTTCCACGCTTTGATCTTCCCGAAAAATATATATTATCCATGTTTGAAATGTGAATGTCATGCATATTTCAAAATAAATTCACTTCATCCAATAAAGATTCCCATCAATCAAACACTCAACAAAGAGGCATACTCAATAACAACTTCAAACACTCAATCAAACAACACCGTTAATTTCGTCTCATTTCAAAATTAACACAGTTTTAATTTAACAACAAAATCATCAAACCCTAATTTCTAATTTCAAAAAATCCCAAATTAACAAAGCCTTAAAATCAATATATCATACCTTAATAACTTCAATGTTGAAGATAAAATGCTTCTAAATTGACTATGATTTAACATAATAGCTAAAAACACATCCGAAATCGATAAAAAAAATTGCTAGTGACAGCATGAGCAAGTTTGATACACCGTTGAAACTGTCAATGAAAAAGATGAGAGAAATTAGGGTTAGTGAGAGAATTAGAGAGAGAAGTGAAAAATTAAATTGAGAATGCAATTTTTTTTATTAATCTTTGGATATCTAATTATTTGTTATTTAATTCAATTTATTTACAATAAATAATTAAGGGTATTATTTACAAAACATCATTAATATTATATTAATTAGAAAATAAAAACTAAATATAAGTATTATTTTTAAATATAAGTATTATATTTAAGTAATTTCTATTCTTTGACAGAAGAATTAAAAAGTGGCTTAAGTGACTATAGTAGATGCAAAGTGTAAACCTACAAAATCCAGGGGGTGTAAATAAAATAAAAATGTAAATTATTAGTACAAATTTAAAAAGTTGAGAGGGTGCAATTGGATCCCCTGACTATCATGTAGATGCATCTCTGGTTCCATCATAGATATTTTTCTTATTGGCCATATTTTATTATTGGTTATTAATAGCTAACTATGAAGTTTTTGTAATATGCAATGGACAAGAATATCTCAATAAAGATTATATTTCCAACAGCTACTTCTTTTCTGTTGTTTATTTTGGAAAAAAAAAGTTGTTAATGCTTTTTTAGTTTTTAATTTTTAGATTTTTTCTTTCATTTTGGTGATTTTCTTAACACTTCTTATGCTAACTGATATGGTCCTAAACCCCTTTTTATTTGCTCAACAGCTTATAAGAGTACAAATATTATTCCAGTAAAAATAAAATCATATGCTTAGAGAAAGCATAATTATTTTTAAAACTAATTATTCATATGGAAAATACTGACAAAAACGTTTAATGCACGATGCATAAAGATATTCATGATCAGGACAACCAACAGTTATTTTGCAAGGAATGCGAGTATCATCTACAACTGTCAAGTAAGAAAAAAGTAATATTATTAAAAAGTAATAAAATATTGTATATTCAATAAATTAGAAATTTTAAAAATGGTGTACTAACTAACATACTTTTACTTGTTTCACCAAGAAATAGAAAAAGAAAGATGATCAATGCATATACAACAAACATTAGTTTGTGAGCCATATTTTTGTTCTTCTTTGCAAACAATAAATAGAAATTTTATCCTTTTATAAGTAATAACTTCATTCTTTGTTAACTTTAATTCAATTGTTTTTATCACTAAGGTGGTGCAAAAAGCCATTTATAAAAATAAAATTGATGTTGAATACCTATTTATCTCACTCAATTAATGCATAAAATATTGATGATCAATGAAGTGTATTATGTTTTATTTATTAAACTTAAATAAATATCTTGATGCCCTTTCTAGCGTTTTGGACATTTCAATAATGTGTGTTATTCTAATAATGAGGTGGTTTTTCTAGAAATATTGATTGTAGACATTAATAAATTGTAGAGACGGTAAGAACTTTATTTTTAAATGGATTTGATTGATATTTCCTAGATAGGGAGAAAAATTACATGGTTCCAATATACTGGAGCAGCAACATGTAGGCTAAACCAAATTCTTGGCTCTAATGTGAATGTAATTTAATTCATTTCAAGTTAGTTTGTATTTAATTTGAGTTTAGTTTGTATATAGTGTGTATCTCATTTGGATCTTGTATAAAAATCATATGTTAGTTACAATTAGTAACATAATTCCATTTTGAGAAATTTAGTTTGAGAATTAGTTACATAAAGATATATCTCTCTAGCTCCCTCTCTCTCTCTCTCTCTCTCTCTCTCTATATATATATATATATATATATATATATATATATATATATATATATATATATATCATCAACATCTTCTCTTGTGCATCAATGGAGGTTTAGTGTAAATTCTAATATTTGGTATTCGGTGCTCCAATTCAATTTATAGGGAAACATGAGTGTAGTGAGGTGTGTGATTGATTTCATTCCAAAAATTTGCTTTGAATTGAAGTTCAAAATCAAAGAGAATCATAGGTCTTGAATTTCAGGGTTTGGGAAACATGACTGTTTGTGATAACTGAGTGATTTGCACAAGAATGAAGATGAACAGCGGAAATTGTAGCTTAAACACAAAGCTTCCAGTATTCGACGAAAATAATTTGAATTGGTGGTCGATTCAAATGTGTGTGTTATTTGGAGCTTAAGATGTTCTTGATCTCGTCAATTACAGTTACATGCAGGTTGAAAAAAAGAGAAACAAAAGTGAAAGGAAATCTACAACGTGAAATTAGGACGAAAGGCGTTGTTTTATAACCATCCGTGTGTGGATACAAAGGTGTTTCAGAAAAATTATTGATTCAACGACGACGAAGGCGACGTGGGATACACTTGTGTGGTGCTATAGTGGTTAGACATCAGTGAAGAAAGTAAAATTGTAGTCCCAACAAAAGAAATATAAGAATATCAACATGAAGAACAATGAGAAGGAGTCTGATTACATATCCATATTGATTATGGTGACGAATGATATGAAATATTTTAGAGAAATACGCTCTAAACAAATAATCATTGAAAATATACTAAGATCATTTACTCCTTAGTTTGATTACATAGTTGAAGTCATAGAACACTCTAAAAGGACAAAGATAATATGTGTTGATGATGAGTATCTGACTGCTAAAGGAATGGGAAATATTAGAGTGAAATTGAATAATGGAAAAATTGAACTGATTAAGGATGTATGGCATGTTTGTGACATGAATAACAATCTGATGAGTGTAGTTCAACCATTTGAAAAATGTTTTTTAGTTGCCATGAATGATAATCTCTTGAAGTTATATGAGTTTAATCAGAAGTTGATTATGTAGCATGAATTGGGAAGAAATATGACATTCAAAGTGAATGTTACAATATCAAATAGTTAATTCCTTAGTTCAATAAGTGTTGAAGATGAAAGTAAGTTGTGGCACAATATATTAGAGCATTTGAACTACAAAAGCTTAAGGTATCTAAGTTCAAAGAATCTGGTACATGGAATTCCAAAGATAGAGGCACCAGAGAAATCATGTGATTTATGCATGAGACGCAAGCAACCAAGATTACCATTCTCATCATAAAATCTTCTAAGAGAAACTCATGTTTTGGGTGTGATGCATTATGATGGATCTGGGACTTTGGGGTACCTTCACTTGGAAGAAACAAGTACTTTCTTTTCTTTGGAAGCAATATGTAGTTATTTCTCGTCTCAAAAGGCGACAACCAACAACATTTATAACTCCTTTCTTATCGTTGGTTTCTAAATAAAATTATTACTACAAAAGTACTTTCTTATCTTTGGAAGCAATATACAGTTATTTCTCATCTCAAAAGGCGGCAACCTACAATATTCCTAACTCATTTCTTATCTTTAGTTTCTAAATAAATTATTACTACAAAAGTGTAGCATCCCAATATTTCTCCTCTTATTTATCACCAATTTCAAGTAGCTTATGCTTCATTTCCATGTCATTTAGCATATTCTTTCATGCATTGCATTTAGATCATAATAAAAATAATAATAAAAAAAAATGAATCATACATCATCGATGGACACATAGGGCATGTGATCAAGAGTTTCTTCAATGGAAATATCCATTGTCAGGACTCAAGGTTGAAGCAGGGTCAGAACGGATGACACAAATGCATTTTTCAGGGTTTCCCACCAAAAGGAGGGAAATTCAAAGTTGGCTTGTGTTAACTGGTTAACACATTGGTTAACTGGTTAACGCGTGTAATTTTGAGGAAAAAAATTCAAATTTAGCTTGGAAGAATTTTTCTCACTTTTCCACTCCAACTTTGCACTTCATTCTACCACTTTCCAATGGAATCTTCTAGAACAATCCACCACTTTTTGAGGGAAGGTTCTAGAAGTTTCCTAACTAACTCTTAACTAACTCCTAAGCTAATTCCAAACCTAACTCCTAAGCTATTGTCCAAGCCTAATTCCTAACCTAACTCCTAAGCTAGTGTCCAAGCCTAATTCCTAACCTAAAGCACTCTCCAAAACAAACATGTATATAATCATTTTTCCCTCCAAACCTCACAAGAAGACTTCATTTTTCACAAATTTCTCTCATCACTCTCAATTTTCTCTCACTTTTCTCCCATTTTACAAAACCTCACTCAAAGCTTCATCTTCCAAAGTTCTTCAAGCTTTGCATTGAAACTTGAAGAATTTGAAGTTAAACCTCTATCATTGCATTGATTTCATGGATTAATGAAGATTTTTTTTTGGTGTGGAATTCTCATCTTGGAAGTGATTCTTGGAGAAGTTCATCAAGGTTTTCATCAAATCACATTTATTTTGCATGTTCTTGCGGAAGAGCTTCAGATTTACGGTTTTCTCTTCTATATCGTGTTGATTCTTCATAACAACGATTACCAAAGCAAACCTCCTCTTTGTAGGTTGGTGACACTCATAATAATTTTGGTTTTAAGTTATTTCATGTTTTCTTGACATGTGCATTCTTCGCGTTTTGTTGATGGTTGATACGTTGATTAATCAGATTGTTAGGTTTTAATTTCTCTATGTGTTTGTGGTTCCGATTAGTGTTGTATCAATGCATTTAGGTGTTAATTTGGTGCTCACTTGTTAGGGACTGTATTAGGAACTTTTGGAAATAAGCTAGTTATTGGAAGTGCTTCTTCTGCATGTTTTTTTTATTCTGGTTCAGTATTAATCAGTTAACATATCCATTAACTAGTTAACACAATGTATTTTGCGCAAATCTACAGATTTTAGGAGTGTTAACCGGTTAACACGTCCGTTAACCAATTAACATTGGGCAGTTTTGGCTTTTTTGTGCACTTTCTTGCATGTTTGCATGTCATTCCATCTTCAATCATCATGGATCATTAGGATATCAGTTTAGGGAATTTTTAGGAGCTGATTTGGTGCAGGTCCATGTGTCTTTGGCATCTTTCGACATGCGTGTTGCTTACTTCCGTTTTATTTTGCATAATAGTGAATTTGTGTTCATGGTGTATGGTGAATATTGTTCCTATGTTTGAACCTCATTGTTAGCATGATAATAGTGACTTAAAGTTCTATTTTAGATTTTTTTTCATGATCGATGCATGTTTTGGATACTCATGTGCATAATAGAACATGTTGCATATTGCTTGATAAAAATACATAATACATGTATGCATACACATTCTTGATTACATGCTTGTGCTATGTTTTCATTTCATTATTAATATTTGCATCAAATTAGAATACAATATGATGCATGTTCACATTGTTGCTTGGTTTACATTAAATGTTTACTTTTGGAAAATACACATATTTTAGTTTGTGAAAATCCATTGATGTGAAGTGTTTGCATTCTCACATATTCATGTTCATATTAATCATGTTGTATTCTTTGATATTGTTATGTGGTGCATATCCATGAATTGTTACTCATGCATCTACATAGTAATTATGTAATTCTACCATGCATTTCACTGCTGTATTTTTGAACAATATTTGTTAAATGTATGCTGCCTTGTATTGTTTTTTGCATTTTTTACACCTGTTGCCATGCTGTTAGGTAGCTGTAATAAGCTGTTTGTGATCCATTTGCATGTGATAGTTAATTGTGTACTGAAGCGTTGTTATAGATGCTACCTTTTGAGTTTTCTTAGCTTTTAGGTACCCTTAGCTATAAGTTTGAGTCTAGTTTAGACCATAATCACTTTGGGAGATGTTTGGTACTTAATTGTCTTCTCTTTTATTATTTTTTATTTTATAAATCATGGATTTTACTAACCTTTTCAGGGGCTAATGGTAAGTATGAAGAATGTGGGTGTGTGCCTACATTCTACCTTCTTCCTTCCTCTTTTAAGTTTTTCTCTAAATGTGCTTGCGATAAGCATTTTATTCTTCTTTGACGTTTCACTTTCCTTCCATCCCTTTGAGTTCTAATCCCATCTTCAATATTTGAAGTGAGTTAGAACTTGTTCTTCTTTCTCTCTTTTAGGATTAGAATACCACACTAACCTTAGGATCTCTATTGCATAATGACATAAGGTGAGTCTTAGTTTCCCTTAGTGTTTTCCCTTTCTCAACTTGAGTCTTCTCTCCTCTCATCTCTAAACAACTCAAAAACACTTAATAAAGGGTAAGCTTCTTCATGTGCCAAGGGACTTTGCCATGGGGTACTTTCAAACATTCCATATGGGGATGATGTGTAGGGTATTTATCATGATGGATAAGTCTTAGCATGAGGATGTTTCACAAACAACACCTAAAAAACATTTCTTCATCAATTACAAAAAAAAAATTAATTAACAAAATAAGGGTAATGTGTTTAGGCCTTAATCTTTGGAACTAGGTTTGGAGATTTCCTCCATACCTAGGTGTACTTCTTATCCACCCCATCTTGAAGTGATATAAGAATTACACACTCCTTTGAATAAGACATGAATACATTCTCTTATGCCAAATTTAATAAAAGCTTCTAAAAGTTACGAACCAATAATAAGCGTGTTTCCTGCGAGAATTCTCTTCTCATCTCCTCACTCTTAACAAAAGAAATCACTTCGACGTGTCTCTTTGAAAGATGGTAAACGCACTCATACTAGATGAGCCTGCAACACCTGAGCATATGCATAAGCAATTCAATCATAAATGACACAAACAAACAAATTCCATCCCTAGTTAGGGAAACTACGTTGACTCTGATTCTCACTTCCCATGAGATACATAGGAAGTGGGGTGTAAACACCCCAAATTTTCCCTCACTTTTTCTCACACCATGGCTTATGATCTTTCATATTGCATTTGCATAAGCATATCATCTCACTTTGCATATTCATTTCATCTGCATAAGTTGCACAATTAGGGTTTGTGATCAGGAGAACCCAAGAAGTGATCTGAGTCATCTCAAAGGCCTTTAATCTTTTCAATAGGGTCCATGTGTGTTCCATGATCATAATATGCTCCCCAGGGTTCTTAAAAGTCAAAATATCACAAATCATTGCAAAGGCATAGAGGCAGACTGGAGATTTCCTGCACATATGACCTAAAATTAGGGTTTTGGGTTTGAGGCCCTTAATCTAAATTTTTTTGGTCATTCTTGATTCCATTGGTCTTAATATATTATAAGGAGCATGTGTACCAAATTTGATGAAGAAATTCATTGTGGAAGTCATTTGATCAACCGGTAACTTGTTGTGCAAGAAAAGTCAGAATCAGGGCATCTGAGGCCACCACGAATGGTACCAAAGGGTCATCTTCCTAATTTTGAGGTTTTATGATATTTATTTGATCTTAGAAGTGGTTAGAAGCTCACAAGATTGAAGAATTTCAAGCCATTTGCAAACTTTCCATTTTTGGACATGACTTGTAATGAAAACTTTTCATTTTGGGAAAGATTTTCAACCTCATCTTTCTTGATCAAAAAGGATTCAAATGAAAAATCTTCAAACATGAAAGTTGTAGATTGGATCTCCCAATTTTCAAAAAGTACAAGAACTTCTCTAGATTCATCCTAGAACTCAAGATATGATGTTTCAAAGTTGGGAAAAATCTTATAATTTTCAAGTATGTGCCAAAGAGGGATTTTTGCAAAACCAAGTTTTAAGACTTCTTGTGACCTCTAATTGATATATAAGCATCATAACATGATAATGAAACTTTCCTTGACCATATTTGTGCCTTGGATCACAAGATTTCATGCCTTTCTTTTCACAAAATCTCAAAGAGGGAAAATTGCAAAACATATGATATCCCTTGCATCAAGTGGTACAGATCCTCAAATCCAATCCAAAGACCATCCTTAAATGAAGCTGAGGCAGGACAAGCCTTGTGATCTCCTCTGACCCATGCCATACTCATAGTTGCCAAACTTTGACTTTTTACAAAACACACCATACCAATCACACTATGCCACCATCCACTCTCTGGCCAATTAGTACATCTTATGCAAACCCTAAGGACCTCAAACATAACAAGACAAAAGCTTGAAACCTCTCATAAACTCATAATCAAAAAAACCTCAAGAAACCTTCATCTCTTCGAAACTCACTGCCTAGCCATCAAAACTCAAAACTCTTTGCACCATTCATCTCAAAATCACTCAAGGATCAAAAATCACCCTTCACCATGGCCTGAAAACCCCTCAAACACAGACACGATTTCTGAGTTGGCAGAACTGAAACATACAAACCAAGCCATATAAACTCCATCTAAGCCTTTCAGAAGCATCAGGGTGATCATTGGAGTGGGTTTGCACAAGGAAGAGGTCCAGAAAGCTCAAAGTTGCAAAGCTTCAACTCAGGTAGTCACCAAGAACATTTTTTCCAGAACCTTTATTTTAAGTTGTAGAATGAATCTGAATGCTCTCCTGATCATGCTGATGTGTTTAGTTTTCAAAATGATTGAGAAATGAGTGTGTATCGTGCTTCTGAATTTTTTTAACCTAAAGCTTGTTTGATTCGATTCAGTTGATTCATGGAATATAAATGGTTTTTGATGCTTGATTCTTGTTTAATGTTGTTTGGGGATGCATTCTGGAGATTTTGGGAGCTTGGGTAGCCTAGGGAGAGAGTTAGGGTGAAGACATTGTCGGAGAAGAGGATCGGAACACTGTTCTGGTCGCCTGAAAAAGATTAGGGCTAATCCATAATTAATTAGTCAAGTTTGAATTTAGACCTTTGGATCATGTTTCCCGCGTGCGTGAATGGCCCAGATCAACTCACTTAACCCTAATCCATTTTAATTAATTTAATTAATTTTAATTAGTTAGAAGCAATCTTAGCCACACAAACACGCGCCAAGCCTCAACTTCAAATCCTAGCCTTTGATTTTGCATACTTTTTAATTTTCTTTTCTTTTCTTGCATTTCTTTTCATATAATTATTAAAAATAGAAAAAACATTTCTAAAAATCTCATTTTCTGTATTTTCATTTTAAATATTTTCTAAACTCAAAAACATTTTTATTTTTAATATTTACATTAAAAATGTATTTTTAAATCATTTAAATGTTTGATTTAATTAATTAATTGATTTTAATTAATTAAAAATACATTTAGGTATCTAAAAATCACCAAAAAAAATCATGAAGCATTTTTAGACATTTAGAACAATTTACAAACCCATCACACCAATTTATTTTTAGGTTTGATCATGTTTTCACAATTTTCTTTGAATTAGGGTTCATAAATTCACATTTTTCTAACCCTAACTTGAAAAAATCATTTATGATCAACCATGATGAGTTTGCATTTGGTTCTTTTTGCATTGTTTCATACTTTTCCTCTAGTATCTAGGTTATTTAACTCATAATTTTGAATTGCATTTTCAAATTGTTTAGCATTTTTCATGAAGAACCACCCAAAAACCCTAGTTAACTTAGCAAATTCATATCTTTGCCTAGGTTTAGCTTCTGACCTCCACATTTGGGGAGTGATCTTGTATGTGTTTAGGGTTTGTTTGAGTTCATTTTCAAAATTTTATCATGATGTATGCTTCTGTTTTGATCATGTGCATTTCATACATTCATAAAACCATAATCTCTCATGTTCACTTGCATTCATCTTTGCATATCTCAATCATATGAACTTGTGATGCCATTCCATGCATTTGTATGCCATATTAGACATCTTAGAGCATGTTTGAACATTACTTGATCATTTCTTCATTCATTTGGTATGCTTTGCATTCATTACATTTCATGAACATCCATGTGTTTCTAAGATTCTAACATGTTTCTCTTTACATCTCATCCTTAGTATGAACAATCATAAGTATCTCACATGTCTTTGCATAATTGCATAACACATTTGCATAGCATATTCACTTTTGTTCTTGGTCATTGCACTTTCATTTTGCTTTACTTCCTTTTGCTTTGCATCTTATGCATTCACACTAACATTTCAGGGGCTTATGGTAAGTTGTTTGGGATGTGGATTTGCCTTCACATCCCACCTCTTCTCTTCTCTTCATTTGAATATTTACATGTCTTTGAAGTGAAATTGCTTCACTTGTGCTCCCTTGCTCCTATATCTTTCTCTTAGGTTACCTATCTTCTTCAGGAAGTAAGTAACCTATTCTTCTTTCTCTTCTCTTTTCATCTGCTTTTTCTTCCTTGGTGGCCATCTGAAGATCTTTCTCTTAAGCCTCATAAACCATAGGAACATCCAAGCATGATACTTTTTAGGGTTGTATATAGTCTCCCTTAGTTTTTACCTTTGAGTCTCCTTGAGTCTCTCTTCTCATCTCATAATCAAGGCTAAACACTTAAAGCTTTAGGACTTTTAATCAGGGTTATGCATGTATCCTTATCTTAGGATGGAGTGTATAACTTTAATCCTTAGTGTTAGACCTTTAATTTGTTTACACCTTTTAATCAAAACACCTAATAATGATTAAGACTTAAGCTTGTAACTTGGGCCTTATATTAGGGTTACATCTCTTCCTTTTGGTTAAGAGGGGCTAACCCTAGTGTTTAATGCACAAGTCCCCCTCAAGCTAGTCTTACTAACATAAAACTCATTTCTTAATCTCACCTTTAATTAAAATCCACTTTAATAAAGGCTTGTTATATAATGAATTTAGTCCCTAACCATGGATTAAGTTGAGGAGTCTTTCTCAGCTTAAGTGTTCTCATCTATCATCCTTCTCTTAGGATGGTGTAATGAGTTCACTAATCCCTGATTAAAGATTAAAATCATTACTTAACACTAAACAAAAACCCAAAAACATCTTAATAATCACAAGTAGGTTAATGATCTTAATCCTATATCATCATGGAAATTAAGTTGAGATGCTTATCTCACACTTAAGTGGGCTCATTATCCCTAATCAGGGGTGATATAATGCGTTTACAACTCTTGATTTAGGTTTAAGCTCATTATCCTATGTAAGACACCAAAAACAATAAAAAAACTGAAAAACACAAAAACAAACAATAATCGTCTCCTCCGGGATTCTTTTGTCATCACTCTCACTCTGAAAATGAGAACTCGCTTCTCCCGTCTAATGCAAGACAATTAGCACTCGAGACAGATGAGTCATACATTTGAGCATAGACAAGCACGCAATTCACAACAAATCATCCAGTCTCTTTGAGTCAAACTACGATGTTCTGACTTCCTCATTGCACGAGAGGATACGTAGGCATAACTTAACAGTTATCGAACAAAAGTATCTTTGTCTTCCCCCTCTCTCCTTCCAGCTTTCTTTCTAAGCCTCAGTCTTGAGCATTTTACCCTTTCTTTTTGCATTGACACATTGTACATTCTTTCCTTAGCTTTTCATACACACTTAGCACATACACTACCCCTTTTAAACACAATCTAGTAAGCGTGGATCCCGTCGAGTACAACGGACGATATGGGTGCTAATACCTTCCCAGGTCGTAATCAACCCCTTTACTCAGTTTCTTTGGTTCGCAACTATCTTATCAATACACTTCCAAGTTTATGCAGCATTACCTTTCCTTCGGGATAAAAATGCCTAGCTGGCGACTCTATTCAAACTAAACCTCCAACATCGCCGACCGTTCGCATTTGCATCGGGACGAAAGTCCGGGGAGCGACATGGGGTAGGGCCCATTCGAGCACACTCTTTATTTTCACAACATTTTTTCCAGTCATTCTTTCTTTCCAGTTCAGCAGCAGTTTATTCTTACCCTTTGAAATAATTCAAGCAAGCGTGGATCCCATAGGGTACGACGGACATGAATGAATGCTAATACCTTCGCTTCACGTAACCAACTCCTGAACCCAGTCTCTTTGGTTCGTAAGACCTTGTCATTTCCTTTTCCCTAGTTTGTTCACATTACCATTCCTTCGGGATAAAAATTTCTGGCTGGCGACTCTTCCTTTTCCGCGTCACTTTTGCCTATGTACCAGGATGGAAATCCCAGGAGTGACAGCTGGCGACTCTGCTGGGGACCTCCTAACCAGAGCTTCTCTGATTCCCTATGTGAGTCAATCCTAACACTTGTCTGTTTTTGTTTCTTTCGGTGTTTATCTGTTTGTTGTTGTGTGTTTAGTTTACTGCTTTATTTACAACTTTACTTTACAACTTTATTTACTGCTTTCAGTATTTATCATGCATCATTATTATACTTTCTAGACTGTCTGGTTTTCTTTGGCGGGATGGGAGTTACTGTGAGATGAGCCCAATACCAAGGCTCGAATGCACCCCTAGACTTTAGCGTGGATATATCATCAAGATGAGTGGCGGTGTGTTCTGTAACACCCTTCTACCACATAATCAATTTATATAAAATACTATCAAAGTAAATCAAATAGAAAGGTGCCACATATTATTCAAAACAACATTCAACTCATTGTCATGTCCCATAACACGGGTTACACAACCAACATAAGCATAAATATGCATTTTCACAGCGGAAACATACTTGATAATTCAAATCAAACACTTCTTGAAATAAAAGTATTCAACCAAAATAACATCATAATTTAATAAGGTCTTTCAACATAACATAAAAAGGGAAAACAAAGTTCACAACTAATCCCAACCTGATGTTACATGACACAGAGCAAGATAAAACTCCAAAACACTCCTAAAATAATAAAAGACACGCTCCAAGACTCTAATCTCCCAACACCGTGAATCTACTCTTGATCATCTGCAAGTTACCCACATAAGAGGCAACATTTCCAAACATGCAGGGTGTGAAATCATAATTCATTATAGCAATATAAGGACATGGAATTAAATAGAATAAGCACAACAACGTCATAGCATCATCAACAAAATTTTGCACAACACAATCACAAATACATCTTTTAAATGTGATGTCAACTATTATGAAATGCAAAGTATGCATGTGGTACCGATTTTCTCCATGCGATGGACACTGGCAATCAACCGTCCACAAGGGAGCACAACATAATCACCAAATCACTTCAATCCGCATAATGGGATTGAAGCTACCAATAGGTCGAAGCCCCAACAAAATATGCTATGAAATGCAATGATGCTAACCTCTTCATATTCATTAAAAATTCACCATGTGCATCATTCATTTCATATTCATCATTATTCGTCATAAAATTATGTTTCATCATCAATTCAGCGGTAAAGAAAAAAGACAACAAATTCAACAAAAGAAAACGTCAAAAACAGCAAAAACAATCAAAAATAGCAAAAACAGCCAAAACAATTGATTGACACGACCCCGTGTCCCCTAACACGACCCGTGTCGTGATCCCTGTACTTCAAAACCAAAACATAAAAAATTTGAATCTATACAGTGGGCTGACACGGTCCGTGTTAGAAGCCCTGTAACAAAAAAAATTATTTTTCTCAAACCAGCAGGCTGACACGGCCCGTGTCAGGATGCACACAAAAACTGATTTTTTCCCAATATTTTTCTGTTGTGTTTTCAAATTCAAATACCTCAAAAATAGTTAATGCATCAATTTGATCAAACAATACACATATATCAACACCTATCATTCTGATTCACCCCATTTCATCAATTCATACACTTCTAACTCAATATATGTCATCAAACGCAACAATCACTCAAAAATACACAAAACCTAATCTATTCACAAATCAAACCCTATAGAACTATAATAAACCATATAAATTCCCCATACCTTAGATAATTCCTTAGTTTGACACTCTTCTCCAAAACTCTTAGCAGTCCTTCAAGACCCTAAGTTTCCTCTTCTCTTCTCTTCCTCAGAGCTCTTCTTCACAAAAACATGAAAAATAAGAATTTCATTGATCTTGTCATTCTTTAGACCAAATATCTCATTCTAAGCAAATTTAAGAAGTTGAGAGGGTGAAGTTACATCCCCTGACTACCATGTAGATCCGCCTCTGGTTCCATCATAGATATTTTTCTTACTGGCCATATTTTATTATTGGTTATTAATAGCTAACTATGAAGTTTTTGTAATATGCAATGGCAAATCATATCTCAAAAAAGATGTTGTCTTATTTATATTTCCAACAACTACTTTTTTTCTGTTGTTTCTTCTGGAAAAAAAAATAGTTGTTAATGCTTTTTTAGTTTTTAATTTTTAGTTTTTTTCTTTCATTTTGGTGATTTTCTTAACACTTCTTATGCTAACTGATACGGTTTTAAATCCCTTTTTATTTGCTCAACAACTTATAAGAGTACAAAAATTCTAACACAGTAGAAATAAAATCATATGCTTAGAGAAAGCATAATTATTGTTAAAACTAATTATCCATATGAAAAATATTGACAAAAACGTTTAATGCACGATGCATAAAGATATTCATGATCTGGACAATCCGCAGTTGTTTTGCAAGGAATGCGAGTATCATCTACAACTACATAGTAAGAAAAAAGTAATATTATTAAAAAGTAATAAAATATTATATATTCAATAAATTAGAAATTTAAAAAATGGTGTACTAACTAACATACTTTTACTTGTTTCACCAAGAAATAGAAAAAGAAAGATGATCAATGCATATACAACAAACATTAGTTTGTGAGCCATATTTTTGTTCTTCTTTGCAAACAATAAATAGAAATTTTATTCTTTGTTAATTTTAATTAAATAGTTTTTATCACTAAGGTGTTGCAAAAAGCCATTTATAAAAATAAAATTAATGTTGAATACCTCATTACCTCACTCAATTGATGCATAAAATATTGATTATTATGTTTTATTTTTTAAACTTAAATAAATATATGTCCTTTCTAGCGTTTTGGACATTTCAATAATGTGTGTTATTCTAATAATGAGGTGGTTTTTCTAGAAATATTGATTGTAGACTTTAATAAAATGTAGAGACAATAAGAACTTTATTTTTATAATGGATTTGATTGATATATCCTAGCTAGGGAGAAAAATTACATGGTTCCAATATAAGGAAGCAGCAACATGTAGGCTAAAATTTTTTTTTGGCTCTAATGTGAATGTAATTTAATTCATTTGAAGTTAGTTTGTATTTCATTTGAGTTTAGTTTGTATTTAGTGTGCATCTCATTTGGGTCTTGTATAAAAATCAAATGTTAGTTACAATTAGTAATATAATTCCATTTTGAGACATTGGTTTGAGAGTTAGTTACATAAATATATATATATATATATATATATATATATATATATATATATATATATATATATATATATATATATATATATTCTTTCATCATCATCTTCTTCTCTTGTGCATTAATGTAGGTTTAGTGTAAACTCTAATATTTGGTATTCAGTGCTCCAATTTGATTCATAGGGAAATACGAGTGTAGTGAGGCATGTGATTAAATTCATTCCTAAAATTTGTTTTGAATTGAAGTTCGAAATCAAAGAGCATCATAGGTCTTGATTTTCATGGTTTGGGAAACATGAGTGTTTTTGATAACTGAGTGATTTGCACAAGAATGAAGATGAACGACAGAAACAGTAGCTTGAACACAACACTTCCAGTATTCGACGAAAAGAATTTGAATTGGTGGTCGATTCAGATGTGTGTGTTATTTGGAGCTTAAGATGTTCTTAATCTCGTCAATTACAATTATATGCAGGTTGCAAAAAAGAGAAGGAAAAAAGCGCAAAGAAATCTTCAACGTGAAATTAGGACGAAAGATCAAAAGGCGTTGTTCTATACCCATCCGTGTGTGGATACAAAGGTGTTTCAGAAAAATTATTGATTCGACGACGACGAAGGCGACGTGGGATACACTTGTGAGGTGCTATGGTGGTTACACATCAGAGAAGAAAGTAAAATTGTAGTCCCAACATAAGCAATATGAGAATATCAACATGAAGAACAATGAGAAGGTGTCTGATTACATATCCATAGTGATTATGGTGAGGAATGATATGAAATCTTTTAGAGAAATACGCTCTGAACAAATAATCATTGAAAATGTAATAAGATCATTTACTCCTTAGTTTGATTACATAGATGTAGTCATAGAACACTCTAAAAACACGAGTACCACAAAAATTAAAGAGCTTTAGAGTAGTATAGAGGCACATGAGTTGTGTTTGATTGAAATAAACTATGAAAGGGAGACATAATAGGCTCTGAAAGCTCAGACTCTGAATGCTTCTTTATTTAAGAAGAACTAGAAGCAAGCATGGCTAGAGAAGAAGAAAAGTGTGGTGGTGGTGTTCAAAAGTCAGAACTCTCCAATTTAGATGAGAAGAAACATAAGAATGTTCAAAAAGGAACGAAGAAGTTTGATAAGAGAAAGATTCACTTCTATAGTTGTAACATAGTCAGAGGAGATTCTGATGATGAACTTGTGCTATTGATGAAATTGGAGAATGGTGGTATATAGACACATGTTTCTCTACTCACTTAATTTAAAACAAGGAATAGCTTGTTGGTTTTTACTTTGGTAAAAGGACAAAGATCATATGTGTTGATGTTGAGTATCTGATTGCTAAAGGAATGGGAAATGTCAGGGTGAAATTGAACAATGGAAAAATTATACTGATTAAGGAAGTATGGCATGCTCGTGACATGAATAAAAATCTGATGAGTGTAGTTCAGCAAATTGAAAAAGGATTTTTAGTAGCCATGATGGACAATCTCTTGAAGTTGTATGAGTGTAATCAGAAGTTGATTATGCAGTATGAATTAGGAAGAAATATGACATTCAAAGTGAATGTTACAATATCAGATAATTAATTCCTTAGTGCAAGAAGTGTTGAAGGTGAAAGTAAGTTTTGGCACAAGATATTAGAGCATTTGAACTACAAAAACTTAGGGCATCTAAGTTCAAAGAATCCGGTACATGGAATTCCAAAGATAGTGGCACCAGAGAAATCATGTGATTTATGCATGAGACGCAAGCAACCAAGATTACCATTCTCATCATAAAATCCTCTAAGAGAAACCCGTGCTTTGGGTGTGATGCATTATGATGTATCTGGACTTTGAGGTACCTTCACTCTGAGGAAACAAGTACTTTCTTATCTTTGGAAGAAATATGTAGTTATTTCCTGTCTCAAAAGGCGGCAACCTACAACATTCCTAACTCCTTTCTTATCTTTGGTTTCTAAATAAAATTATTGCTACAAAATTATCCATCTTAGAAACCTGGGTTTGGAACCACCTTTCGTAAATAAGTACTTCAAAGCAATAAAATTTATATAAATAACAATTTTTGAACAAGTAGTTACAAATAGAACTTTTCCAATGCAAATACTATGGCTAGTATTTCTTTTTCAGTGGTAGTGTAATTCACTTGATTTTCATTTAAAACTTTGCTAGCATAGTAAATTGGATGGGAAATTTTTGCATATCGTTGATCAAGAACTGCTCCAACAGCTCACTTGTATCACACATGAGTTCAAAAGGTAGTTCCTGATTTGGGGCGACGATTACTGAAGTAGTGACCAACTTCTCTTTAATTACTAAAAAAATGTAAGTAATCATTATCAAAATTAAACTCATTCTCTTTCATAAGGAGGTTTCATAGAGGTTTTGCAATCTTAGAAAAGTCTCTAGTGAAACGTCGATAAAAATCAATGACCTAAAAAGCTTCTTAATCCTTTAACATTTATGGGAGATGGTAACTTCTCAATCACTTCAATTTTGTCTTGATCGACTTTTATACCTTTTGAAGATATTTTGTGTCCAAGAACAATGCCCCAGGTTACCATAAAATGACATTTTTCCCAATTTAAAACAAGGTTTGTCTCGAAACATCTCTTTAATAAAATCAAAAGATCAAGACAACAGTCAAAATATTCACCGAATACAAAGAAATTATCCATACTTACCTCTATGGATTTTTCTTTCATGTCAGAAACGGTAGAAAGCATGCATCTTTAAAAATTGGATGGCACATTGCATAACTCGAATGAAATCTTCCGATAAGCAAAAACTCCAAATGGGCAAGTAAATTTTGTTTTATTATGATTAATGTGATCTAAAGCATTTTGATTGTACCTCAAGTATCTATCCAAGAAACAATAATACGCTTGACCTACTAACCTTTCTAGCATCGGATCCATGAAAGGTAAAGGAAAACAATCCTTTCTTGTTGCTTGATTTAACCTTCAATAATTAATGCACATTCTCCATCGTGTCACAGTACGAGTGGGTATTAATTCATTGTTTTTGTTTCTTATAACAGTCATATCACCCTTCTTGGGAACTACATGCACTAGACTCATTCACTCACTATCAGAAATAGGATAAATCATACATGTGTCGAGCAATTTAAGTACCTATTTTCTCACTACTTCTTTCATCGTTGGATTCAATTGTCTTTGAGGTTGAACAACATGTTTAAACTATTCTTCAAGCTTTTTTTCTTGTAAGCAAGAAATATATTAATACCGAGTACAAAATGTATTCCCTCTTGATACAAAAGATATCGGGATGGCCCGATCAAAAAAGAGAAAATTAACTACCAATTGAGATCTTACGACAAATAATAGGATTTTTGTCGAACTCATATAAACTACAATTGAATTGGTTAATTTTCCCTATAAACAACCATCTCCACATAAAATTTTTACCTTTCCACACAATATCCATGACATTCCAATTTGTGGACTTTAAAATCACATCATTCCTAAGAGACCAAAGGCTCCATCCAATAGCCAACCAAACAAAATCTATTATCTTCTCTTTTATCTTCTTCCATCTACAAGCATTATGCCAAAACATGAATGCCTCCTTGCACCCGATGCCTTTTTTCATCCTAAATGCCCAACCACTCCCCCACTTCAAACCAAACTTTGGAAGCAACCAAACAATTCCGAAAAAGATGATCCACCGATTCCGCATGGTTATGACAAAGAACGCAATTGGAATCATTAGAAGAGATAGGAATACCTTGACGCGCCAATAAGTCCATAGTCGGTAATCTATTAATGATACATCTCCATCCGAATGCTTTAATTTTCATCGGAGTGCCCGACCCACAAACCAAAGCGAAAGCTTTATCACACCTATTCTCCGGACCTAGAGGAATCTTGTATCGTAACAATAGTCGGTAAAGGGATCTAACCGAGAAAGAAGAATTCTCCTCCCGGTTCCACTTGATTTGATCGACCTCCCGATGAATGGGAGCTGCATTAGATAACATTCCAATAAATTCCCGAAATTCTGACTTCGCTGCCAATAAAAGAGCAGGCTCCTGCTGTAAAGAGGAGACTTCGCTATCAGTCCACTCCTCCCCAAACGACATTGACTGCCTTCTGGATGCCTCAAACCTGGCCTCTGCTACAAGCGCAAACAAACCCTCACCAGAAAATGACTTAAACTGCTGCTGCAAG
Source organism: Lathyrus aphaca (assembly GCA_963966055.1). NCBI lineage: Eukaryota > Viridiplantae > Streptophyta > Magnoliopsida > Fabales > Fabaceae > Lathyrus > Lathyrus aphaca. The sequence continues at coordinate 578,514,490 of OZ014519.1, read as the reverse complement.
ACTCGGCCAACTACTCTAAAACCTAACATGTTGCTGCTAAAAACAATGGCACTAGCAGCTACAGGCGCATACCCCATCCCATCATTAACAGACTCGGCCTTCCTAGCACACACAACCGCCTCATTAACTGGAACATATAATGAGGCTCCATCTCCAAGCCTCAAAAAAGCATTCAGATCACCCCCAAAAGCAGATCCTGCATCATGAATGGATAAACCAGTAACAACATTTTCGAAAACTGATGCAGGAGTGCTCAAAATAGTATCCAACACAGGAACCATATCTGGAGAAACCGGATAATTTGGAGTATCACTGACCGATTGAAATTGAACATTACCTGCAATAAAAGAAAAAACATTTGCTAAACCGAAATCTCCCCACCGCCACTCTCCCTCCTTCCAGCCTCCCATCACCGCTACCGACACATCTTTTAGATGAGATATCGCAAATAAAGTTGGAAACCGCTTCGACAGAGGAGTCTCTCCCAACCAAATACCCCTCCAAAATGGAATGTGGAAACCGTTTCCAAGTCTAAACTTGCAATATCCAAGAAATCATCATTCCCGCAATTATGAGATATCAAAACCAAGTTACTCCACCAAGAAGAGAATGAGGTTCACCTTACCCCTAGGGACTCTGCACCCGAAACATGAAGGCTAATGTCTCAGTATCTAGCTCTTAAAACTTTAAACCATAAATCATCGGTTCCTACCATAATTCGCCAGCTCCATTTATGAAGAAGACTAATATTAAAACTTGGATATCTTTAAAGTTTAAACCCCCTTTGTCAAAGGGAAGACAAAGTGAATCCCAATTAACCCAATGGATCTTTCTCTTATCACAAGAGCTTCCCCATAAAAATCCATTTTGAATTTTATTTATCTCCCTCCAAACCTTCACCAGAGCCTTGTAGAAAGAGAAATAAAAAATTGGGAGGCTTCCTAGGACCGATTTAAGAAGAGTAATCCTACCTCCAAGACTAAGAAACCTACCATGCCAACAAGATAACCGCTTCTTAATCTTAAGAATAAGAGGATTCCAAGTTGAAATTCTTCTAGGATTGGACCCAATGGGAATCCCAAGGAAAGTAAATTCTTCTGATTTTGTCCTACACGCCAAAAATAAAGTCGCGACTTCAAGAAACGATGATAGAGCATTTATCCCTATCAACTTGCTTTTATGAAAATTGATACTAAGCCCCGATACCAAATTGAAACCTCTAAGAAGCGACTATCACAATTTGTGTTGATTGTAGCTTGAGTACAAATTTGGAAGAATTGTATTTGACTTGGGATGAAGTGTAATTGACTTGAAGGGAATTAACCCGACGTCCTAGCACCGATTTAAGAAGAGTAATCCTACCTCCAAGACTAAAATTTGTTGGCTTTCACAATTTGTGTTGATTGTAGCTTGAGTACAAATTTTTTTATCTCTCTATCGTCTTCTTCACCAATCATTTTAATGGATTGTATAATGGATTTTTAAATTGGTGATGACAGTGTTTCTCTTTTAGACACAAATTTGACCAATTCCTTAATTACAACAACTTGGTAGCGTTGGTGATTTTCATTATGATGTTTCATGTCTTCAAACTCATTAAATACAACTTGCTATTTGTTGAATCTAAGGATCAATTATCCCCCTTGAACATTGTAACACGGTGGGAGAACTGACTTTAGTTATGTTGCGAATAGCAAGAGTCGCCACCGACTTTTATTTTATCCAAAGGAAAGGGCATAAAAGAACAGGAAAGACCTTAAAAGATTTTTGGGTTCGGGGGGTAGGTTATGTAAAGGGAAGCTGTTAGCACCCATTACATCCATGGTTATCCATGGGCTCTTAGTTACTTAGCTCACTTTAAAATGTTTTTGAAATGTGTAGTGTGTGATTAGAAATTTTCTTAAGTACTTTATAATGATCCATGTACGGATATATATAAAGCCTTTGTTTTTAAAATTGTTTGAAATGTGAAGTGTATTTGAAATGTTTTGAAAAGGTGAGCAAGTACATAAGAGGAACCTACCCTAAGTTAAATCTTTTCTGTTCTTAAATATCCTTTAAATGGTAAGACTATCCCTATTATTAAGGAATAGGTAGTCATTACCTTGGATGTGTGAGGGACAAATAAAGGGACAACTGTGATTAGGCAATTGTAAGGTGTATTTAGCAATTTTGAAGTGACTTATCATCTTTATTCGAAAGGGACAAGATCATTTACGAAGACAACCATGGAGGGACTTGATCTTTTTATCTTTTAAGGGACTAGATGATATGAGAGAAGGGACTTTGCTTTACACCTTACTTGACCTTTTTCTTTTAGGCAACATGAGAGGTATCCTTAAGAATGTGAGATGGCGATCAAAGATCGACTTACGTGTGTGCGTGTACAAATTCAAGTATTTATCTTACCAATTAGTGATCTAAATTTAATTTTAAATACAAACATGTTTACACTCCCTATTTTACTAACCATGGCAATTAAAAATAAATAATAAGAAATTCTACAACTATTACATAGTGGGTACAATTACATTATAATAATAAAATAATTTAAATAAATAAGCACATAATAAACAAATAAATAAATTGGTTAGTAATAATAAACAAAAATAAATATAAGAAGGTTAGTATATCAATATAATATAGAAACAAATTCAAAATTCAAAATTTAATAAATAATTATTTTTTAAGAATTTTAATAAAAGAAATAAATGATAATAATTATATATTAATAAATATGACTAATAGTTCTAATAAAAAAAATATTTGTTAATTATGGTTAAATAAGCATATAAAAATAAGGAATTAGACTCATAAAATAAAATTAGGGTTTTTAATTGTTTAGAAAAAAAATAAATTAGGGTTAACTACTTAATTAAATTATTTATATATATATATAAACAAACTACATATAATAATTATAAAATAAATAATATATATATATATATATATATATATATATATATATATATATATATATATATATATATATATATATATATATATATAATTAAAATTTACAAACAAATATATTAAGATTTATAAGATAATTAGGGTTTATAAAAAAAATTAGGTTTTTTACATATAAAATTTTAGGGTTTATAAATTAATCTAAATATAATTAAATCATTTATACAAAAAACATATAATATTAATAATATACAATGAAATAAATATTAAATAATTTTTTGGAATAAAGTTTAATTTTTTAGAAATATAAGTTTTTGAATTATGTACAAGAAAATAATATAACAATTTTATTTTTAAACATTTATTTAAATTAATTAATTATAATATAAACAAAAATCAAATAAAACAAAAAAAAAAGTGAGAAAAAGAACTTACCTGGGGCTGGGATTCGAACCCAGGCCCTAGGCTTTGCATCCATTGGACCAATAAGCTCTCCACCAGGCTGCGCTGCATTTGATGATATTGAATGAGAGCCAACACCTTTTGTTTCATAACCTGCAAAAATCATAAAAACAAAACAAATACAAAATGGCCTGGGGGGAATCGAACTCAGGACCATTCATTCACTAACAAACGCGCATACCAACTGAGCCAAGTTGTTCTTCTGAAATAATAATCACAACAATTTCATAAAATATAATACCCAATTTTTAAATATGAATTTGGCGCCAGACTTCATCTTCCTCATTCAAATTACCTGCGAAATTTCCCATGCATCCTCCTGCGAATTTTCCTGCAAGTTCTTAAAACCAGAATCCTATGTATTTTCAAACATCAATCAAATCGTAACATCAATTCAAATTAAGAGCCCAGATCAATTATACAAGTCTCATAGATCATATCCATGTTCTTAGATTTCATTTTAAGGCCCTAAATGCTTGATTCCCGATTTGAAGCTCCAAACCCTAGCAATGGTGAATTTCAATACAGTCCACAATAATTGAATTAAATCATCCAGAAAGTTTCTAAACATCACAACAAACACAAATCCATAGTTAGTTTTCAATGTTAATGCACAAATCATTCAAATCGAAAAAACTTAGAACATGAAGAAGATGCATTCGGTTTGTGTAATTTAAGGCATGAATGAGCAATGTTATGATCCAGAATCAATCCATGAACTCCAAGGAACAAGTTGCAACCTTTGGTTTGTCTTGAAAACAGCTCTAGGTATCAAACCGAATTGGTATTCTTGGTGTGAATTTTGAAACTTTGTTCTTACCTTTGGAGGCTGAATTTTCGTCCTCCTGGTTGTGATATGTTCCTTGTATATATATGAATGATATTAGGTCAAAAAACTGTATGATTATTTGGACTTTTGGATCACTTGAATATTGAAAAAGATCATGTCTTAAAACTTGATTGTTATTTGATCCAACCTTGCCATTTTGGGACAATCCTCATAACTTGTGTATCAATCTAATCCAAATGTCATTTATAACATTCTTGAAACAAAATCCCTTTTTAAATATTTGATTTTATATTTTATTTCAATTTAAATGGTATTTTAATGAATAAAATTCAAATAAATATGAAATAAAAAATAAAAAATCAGAAAATAGGTGGGTTGGGTCGTGCTTGGTGTTTTTGTAAAGATGGGATGGCAATTTGGTGGGTTCATTTAGCAAAAATTTGATTTTAGGCCTTATTTGCTTCATAAACTTCCCTAAAATTTCCCAACTTTGCAAGGGCACAAATCCTTCAATTTTAATGCTATGAGGGTGTTCTTGGACATTTTGGAAAGCTTAAAGAGTCCTCTAACTAACCCCATTGGTTTCATTTCCATATCTTTTACCATTCTCAAGTTATGCTCTTTTGAAGTTGTTGACTTTTTGTTGACTTTCAAAAGGACCTATAATGTCTTAGCTCATACCTTCCAAATGAAGCATTTTTGGGCTTGGCTTGTGAGGCACAAAGTTGTAGAGAATTAAATTTTCTTCAAAATGAGCTTTGGATGGAAAATTCTTGATGAAGCATGTGAAAGTTATGGCTGGTCAAAGTTCAGTTGACTTTTCCTGAGGAAACCCTAATTTAGAAACTCCTGATTCTTGATGATCTGAAATCTCCTTGATGAATCATGATCAACCCTTGATCAAATGATGAATTTTAATTCATATACTTGATGTTGGCAAAAAATCATGAAGTTTGACTTTGGTTTGACCACAGTTGACCTCAGTTTGACTTTTTAACTGCTTTGACTGATTTTAACCTATCTGATCATCTGATTGAGCAAACCTTTGGGAAAAGTCTTGAAACTTGTCATGGGGATTCTTAAACACATATAAGATGTTATGAAGCTCACTTGAAGTCTTGGAAGTCCATTTAACCTGATTAAAGTCAAAACCCTAATTTAGGATGCATTGCTTAGGAGGATGCATTGTCTGAGGGAAATGTCAAATCTTCTGACTAATTGTGAACTTTGTGAACCTTGTGAACCTCATGAGATGTCTTGTAAATCTTGTGAGCCTTGTGAGCCTCTTAGTACACAATGACTTGTCTTGTGGAGGGCAAATTTTGGGGTGCAACAGCTTCCCCTGTTCAATTTTCTGAAACCTGAGGGGTTAGATTGGTATATGTGCCAGTCGTGACCTGGAAGGTTGAAAGGGATTGAACACAAAAGCCCAAAACTTTGCACTCACCGGTGCGTAAAGTAACACTGATGATTAGTTGTATATGCTTGAGTGGGCTTAAAGATGCCACTTGTAAGAATTGGAGATGGGCTTAGAGATGCCATCAGGAAGAACTGGTGATGGGCTTAGAGATGCCATCTAAAGTATCAGAATATGATGATGTCTTTATGTTGATACTGGATATCAGTACTAGGTCTTTGTATAGGCTGTCTCTGAATCATTTATGCAACATGATTTGAGTTGTTGAATGGATCAGTAGAAATAAATCTTGTGATGATTATCTCTTCTGGAGGTATCTTGAATTACAGACTGTTTGCATATCTTCCAAGGTCAAAAGAACGTCAGGATTTGTTCTTCTGAATAATATCTTGAACCAAGGAATGGATCTTTTTACAGACCGTTTGCCTCTATTCAAGGGCCAAAAGAACGTCAGGATTTGTTCTTAAGGGTCAAAAGAACGTCAGGATTTGTTCTTCTGAAAAAGTCAAAAGAGCGTCAGGATTTGCTCTTAAGGGTCAAAAGAACGTCAGGATTTGTTCTTCTGAAAAAGTCTTGAACAAGAGGCCAAAAGAGCGTCAGGATTTGCTCTTAAGGGTCAAAAGAACGTCAGGATTTATTCTTCTACAAAAGTCTTGAACAAGAGGCCCAAAAGAGCGTCAGGATTTGCTCTTAAGGGTCAAAAGAACGTCAGGATTTGTTCTTCTGAAAAAGTCTTGATCAAGGGGCCAAAAGAGCGTCAGGATTTGCTCTTAAGGGTCAAAAGAACGTCAGGATTTATTCTTCTGCAAAAGTCTTGAACAAGAGGCCCAAAAGAGTGTCAGGATTTGCTCTTAAGGGTCAAAAGAACGTCAGGATTTGTTCTTCTGAAAAAGTCTTGATCAAGGGGCCAAAAGAGCGTCAGGATTTGCTCTTAAGGGTCAAAAGAACGTCAGGATTTGTTCTTCTGAAAAAGTCTTGATCAAGGGGCCAAAAGAGCGTCAGGATTTTCTCTTAAGGGTCAAAAGAACGTCAGGATTTATTCTTCTGCAAAAGTCTTGAACAAGAGGCCCAAAAGAGTGTCAGGATTTGCTCTTAAGGGTCAAAAGAACGTCAGGATTTGTTCTTCTGAAAAAGTCTTGATCAAGGGGCCAAAAGAGCGTCAGGATTTGCTCTTAAGGGTCAAAAGAACGTCAGGATTTGTTCTTCTGAAAAAGTCTTGAACAAGGGGCCAAAAGAGCGTCAGGATTTGCTCTTAAGGGTCAAAAGAACGTCAGGATTTGTTCTTCTGAAAAATGTCTTGAACCAGGGAATAGATCTTTTTACAGACTGTTTGCCTACTATTCAAGGACATCTTGAGTAGTACATGGATCATTTCTGACCTGTTGTAAGTTGTTGATATTGTTTTTACCTGCATATAACTATCCTGCAAGGAAAATATTAGTTTATGCATTATGTATGCATGCATAGTATGATGCACCTAAGTAAATGTATTATGTACTTATGGATGTGTATGTCATGGTATGATATAAAATATGTATGTATGCATCATGCAGCTTGAAGCGTCTGGATATCTTCATATATCAACTGCTGGCCAGGGAAAATAAATCTCGATTTGTTGCTGAAGAATATGAGGAACTTGTTCCCGTTTCGTTTGATAGTATAATATTCATAACCTCCCGTCTTCGTTCGTCGTACTTCTATTGAAAGAATAAGTTCCTGAGTATCCCGACTGAGGATAAAAGAGATAGACATAAATTCAAGGGGAGATGTAACTCGAAGTACTTGTGAAGATAGATTTGCCCTACTGGGGATTTGTAGTTATCTTGTGGGGATGAACCGGCGAAGCTTCGTTGAATTCCTTCCCTCGTTCTTCCTTAGTAAATACTATTACTGCATTTTTATGTATTTCTGGTAAACATCAATCATATTCAAAAGCATACATACATTCAAACACAACCAATGGACGTTTCGCTTATGTAAATAGGGTAAAAGTAAATCTGGATTCAAAAAGCATTTCCTACTTGAATAAAGAGGGAAAAGTAAAGTTGAACTCGAAAACAGAATCGTTTCAACTTTGAGAGTGTATAACCAATTGGGTTTAGAGCTCCTGAGATCCTTAACTTTCCTGAATACCTTCCCAAAAATCCTCATAGATGGATCTGAAGACATGATATTGACACCATCTGATACTACTGGCGTAGACAATTAATTTCCACAATGGCTTCTGCTGAGAATCCAATATCAAGGTAATACAATGAAAGGAACATGTCTTCAAATTGTGATGGACCATATACGCTCCGGGTATAAGATTTGAAAAGAGAGCATTGCCCCTTGGTTGAGGATGAATTGTCCCATAGTGGAAGTATCTGAATGTAGTTACCTCAAGAGAAATAAGCAGAATGCCCCACAATAATATGCCCCTGACATCATGAACTTTATAATGTTACCCTTGGTAATTCAAATATATGAGGAGAGCTGCCCCTGGCTATTAAGCATTGTTGAATCTGGACCTGATTGCCCCGAATGAATTGAACAGTAAGTTGGCATGCCCCTTGATTGGGAAACAGTGACTATGCCCCTGGCATTATGAACTTTGTAATGTTACCCTTGGTAATTTAGATAGATGAGGAGATCTTCCCCTGGCTACTTAAACATAATTGAATCCTGTCCTGATTGCCCCAAATGAGTTAGGAAGTATCATGGCCTGCCCCCTTGATTGGGAGATAATGACTATGCCCCTTTGTATACATGGACTTTGATCCAGGAAGCAACTTTGTTTATCGGAAGGACTTTGGTTTATTGAACATTCATCCTGTAAGTTTCTCTGTTTATCAAACATTCAGGTATATGCAAACAAATATATTCAAAAATGCAATGCTTATGTCTGTCTTGAAGTTTTGAAAAAGAGTTATTTTAGAAAAACAATTTTTGTGAAAACTGTGATATTAACTCAAGTTTTATAATAAGCCCTAAAGGAGTCAGGATACCTTTTTGTAGCAGTACGCTTTCTAACTAACCATGCTTCAGTTAGGACTTTTAAAGGGTTGTAACGTGGCCTAGTTCACGGTTTAAGAAACAAAGGATAAAGGCTCAAATTTTATTTGTACCCAACCCAATCTCCATGATGTTCTTCAGTCCTATGCTCAGTTAACTTATGCATTGAGGCTCAAAGGAGTTTGGAATTGTAACACTGACACTTGTGATGGTTCAGAAACCAAAAATTTATTTGAACATTCAGTCATCTTTCTTTGTTGAGGATTCATAGCGACCTCTTTTTTTCTTTTGACTTTGTTATCCCTTCTTTTTGCCTGAACTGTTTATTTCAAGGTTACAGTCAGCGGGATGTCTTAACTTTTTTACTAAGTCTCCTTCATAGGTTTTGACTTGGTGAGATTGAATGTCAGGTTTAATGATTACAGAGAACCATCATTAGTTGTGTACAACACAGATAATTGGCATATTTGAGTTAACCGAGTACCTACCCTGCCCCGGGTTATGAATAAGGGTTTTAATTTGTGCGAGAATAAAAAACTCCTACTTCATAGGCTCAAAAGGGTTGACTAGGGATTAACTTCCTTATATCTCCACTGTTTAGGAATTGAAACAATGCCTGTACATCGTCAGCATAGTCTGTTCAAAAGCATACTGCCTAATATTATGGTATTGTTTTCGTCATCCTCCCTCTACAGGCTTATAGCTTTATCAGGAGTTAAATATCACAAAATAGAAATATGAAACATAGTTCAAAACATAGTGAAACGAATGGATTAATTCAAGGCAAACATACGCAATGCATTAATGAAAACAAAAGTTTAACATAATAGTAAGTGTTTAAACAAAACAAAAGAAATTACAAATGAAAGTTCAAATGTTGTCCCATCCAGTTGGCTGAATGTCTTCAATTGCAATTTGTGAACTTTGAGGAGCAGTATACTTCACCATGAAATCAAATTTGCCACTTGGATGTCCCAATGTGCCCCATATCTCAACAGGAATAGGTGGTATTCCTTTCTTGCTACTTTGGGCAACTTGTCTTGCAGCTTTGATGATTGATGGACGATAGTAGAACTCAACTTGACCTTCTGGAGTAACCTCTAGGATTCCTTCGTCAATCATGTCTTGAATCTTTTTCTTCAATGCCCAACAGTTATTAGTATTATGTCCAGGACTGTTGGAGTGATACTCACACCTTGCCTTGGAATTATAGTGAGGAGAGGAAGTTTTAGGATTTTGAGGAGGACTTTTCAAAGAAATTAGTTTCATCTCCAACAAGCATTGCAGAATTTGTGACATTGGAGTGTTGAACTTGATAAACTGCCTTCTACATTCCTTGTGTTGAGGTGGATTAACCTTATCAGGTCTTTCTTCTTCAACTGAAGAACAATCAGTGGCAATCTGTCTCTTACCTTCTTTTATCCTCATCTTCCTTTCAACCAAATCAACTTGTTTTAATGGAGGTTGACTGACAATTAGATTCCTGACCCCATTACTTTGAAGTTTATGGACAAAGGTTCTTAGCTCTTCTTGCCCCTGAGCTAAACTTTGAATAAGAACCACCTGGTCATTCATCCGGATCCTCATTTCTGCCATCTCAGCTTGTAATTGTTTCAGCTGATCATCCTTGTTGTCCTCATGATTCTTCTTCTTATCCAGCAGTGTCTTCAACTCATCTTGTCCCTTGGACATGTTTAGAATCAACTCTTGGAATTGTGCATTCTGAGCCTGGAGATCTTTGACAGTTTGTTCAAGAGCCATTGCTTTAATAAACAGCGAAAAGATAAGAAACCTATGCACAAGAAACCTGTGATGCAATGATATGGTGTATAAATGCGCATGCAATGCTTTCAAGGACCGCAGGATTTAAATTTGCTTAAACAACCAAGAAAGTAAACTTTTATTAGTAATAAATTTGTTTGCCCCTTGGGCTTACAATAAAATGAAATGAAATAAATACAAAAGATGGGGTTTTAAGTCTCCCATGGACGTTTCCTCTTTGTGTTGAGGTATGAGTTAAGATTCCGCTCCTCGTGAAGTTGCTTTGTTAGCTCCAGGATTCTTTCTTGACTTGCTTTGTAATGAGCCTCGAAAGTATCCCTTTGCTCCTTCAACTGGATCCAGGATCTCTGTAAGTCTTCCATGTCAGTGGGCATGTCTGGGTGAAGGATGATATAAGAGGTATCTCCTTCAGCAACTGGCTCCATAGTAACTGGCAGGATGGCAGGATATGGCATCATAAGAGTCTGAGCACGAGATCGCACCCATCTGAGATAAGCTTCCATAGGAATAGTGTACTTAGGCTCCAGAGTCTTGCTGCCAACCTTGTTTACTTTTCCCCATGCTCGTATGAACCTTTGACGGTAACCTTGAAGATTGTTGTCGTAGTCAAACACAATACCCTGAATCAACATGTCATGAGGACCATCACTCCGAGCGTAACCAAACTGTCGTAAAGCTAAGGAAGGGTTGTAAGTAATGCCTCCTCTTATGCCTAGAAGTGGCACATTAGGAAACTACCCACAACGGTCAATGATAGTAACACTCTCCATAGATCGAGAGCACCAATGAATATCTGAATGAGAAAGTGACATAATCCTCTTGGACCATCTGAACCCTTGTTCATTCTTCATCACTGATCGAGGAAGGTGAGAAATAAACCACCTAGACAAGAGAGGTATGCAGCACATCAGAGTTCCTCGTGCCTTCGTAGTATGGGTATGAAGAGAATGTAGGAAGTCTCCGAGCAATGTAGGCACTGGATTGTGACTCAGAAATATGTTGATGGCATGAACGTCTATGAACTGATCTGGGTTGGGGAACAACACTAAGCCATAAATCAGCAAGGCTAAAATCTCCTCAAAAGCATCATAGCTCATAGCCTTCAAGAACACTTGAGCCTTTTCTATCAATACCTTAGCAAGAATACCCTTAACTCCGCTTCTCGTTTCTAAAACAATGTCTGACTTCTTCAGATGTATAGCTGCAGCAATGACTTCAGGTTTAGGCTCTTTCTCCAAGCCTGTGAAGGGTCTCTAATCAAGAATAGGTATACCTAGAAGCTTGGAGAACTCTTCCATTGTAGGCACCAGCTGATAGTCGGGGAATGTGAAGCAATGGTGCTTAGGGTCAAAGAACTGAAACAGAACACTCATCATGTCTTCATTGAACCCTGATGTGACTAGATCCAGTCGGTGACCATGCCTCTTGATGAACTGGGAGTTTTCAGAAACTTGAGAAACCAATTCCTTAAGCTTAGGAGGTATTCCTACAAAGTTGATCCGGATAGTATTCCTACGAGCAGAAGCCATGACCTGCAACAATGAACAAAGATAAATCCTTTGGTCCTTGAAATGGTTAGTGAAAATGCTATGCTTATGATGCATGATGATGTTATGATGTTATGCTCAATCACAAACATGTGGCACACACAAACAAGTCACACAATAGCCCTAGGTTTGAAGGCTTGCATGAAGTTTAAAGGTAAGCACCCTCCCCTGAAGTTAGTTGGTTCATCCTGTCCTATAAAGTAACCAGGCTCTAAGGGATCTCAATATCATTGATCCTTCACAAGGGTGGTTGTTCAATAGGCAACTTACTTGCCAATCAAAACCCTCCAAGTTTAAGATCTCAATGAGTGTAGTATCGAGTATCAACCAACTTCAGTCTTCACCAAAGCCGGTTATCTCACTACTTTCTAAAGGCCAAGATGGGACGACTAAGGTTCTAAAAGTCAGTTAGTGTATTGACAACATATGGAAGCCTCATATTATCCTCAACTTTACTTAAGGAACATAAGCACCAACCAAGAAGTCACACTAACTATGGCCACCAGATCAACCATATCGGTAAACGCCGTACAGTTTCCTTAGTCTATTGCCATTTACCTAAGGTACACTAGATCCGGGTTAAGATATTTCACACATAACCCAACAAGTAAAGTAAAGCAAACATAGCAAACAAGTTTAAAGTGATCTAATTCCTAAGGGTACCCCTCTTTTATTAAATCCCCAGCAGAGTCGCCAGTTCTGTAACACGGTGGGAGAACTGACTTTAGTTATGTTGCGGATAGCAAGAGTTGCCACCGACTTTTATTTTATCCAAAGGAAAGGGCATAAAAGAACAAGAAAGACCTTAAAATATTTTTGGGTCCGGGGGGTAGGTTATGTAAAGGGAAGCTGTTAGCACCCATTACATCCATGGTTATCCATAGGCTCTTAGTTACTTAGCTCACTTTAAAATGTTTTTGAAATGTGTAGTGTGTGATTAGAAATTTTCTTAAGTACTTTATAATGATCCATGTACGGATATATATAAAGCCTTTGTTTTGAAAATTGTTTGAAATGTGAAGTGTATTTGAAATGTTTTGAAAAGGTGAGCAAGTACATAAGAGGAACCTACCCTAAGTTAAATCTTTTCTGTTCTTAAATATCCTTTAAATGGTAAGACTATCCCTATTATTAAGGAATAAGTAGTCATTACCTTGGATGTGTGAGGGACAAATAAAGGGACAACTGTGATTAGGCAATTGTAAGGTGTATTTAGCAATTTCGAAGGGACTTATCATCTTTATTCGAAAGGGACAAGATCATTTACGAAGGCAACCATGGAGGGACTTGATCTTTTTATCTTTTAAGGGACTAAATGATATGAGAGAAGGGACTTTGCTTTACACCTTACTTGACCTTTTTCTTTTAGGCAACATGAGAGGTATCCTTAAGAATGTGAGATGGCGATCAAAGATCGACTTACGTGTGTGCGTGTACAAATTCAAGTATTTATCTTACCAATTAGTGATCTAAATTCAATTTTAAATACAAACATGTTTACACTCCCTATTTTACTAACCATGGCAATTAAAAATAAATAATAAGAAATTCTACAACTATTACATAGTGGGTACAATTACATTATAATAATAAAATAATTTAAATAAATAAGCACATAATAAACAAATAAATAAATTGGTTAGTAATAATAAACAAAAATAAATATAAGAAGGTTAGTATATCAATATAATATAGAAACAAATTCAAAATTCAAAATTTAATAAATAATTATTTTTTAAGAATTTTAATAAAAGAAATAAATGATAATAATTATATATTAATAAATATGACTAATAGTTCTAATAAAAAAAATATTTGTTAATTATGGTTAAATAAGCATATAAAAATAAGGAATTAGACTCATAAAATAAAATTAGGGTTTTTAATTGTTTAGAAAAAAAATAAATTAGGGTTAACTACTTAATTAAATTATTTATATATATATATATATATAAACAAACTACATATAATAATTATAAAATAAATATATATATATATATATATATATATATATATATATATATATATATATATAATTAAAATTTACAAACAAATATATTAAGATTTATAAGATAATTAGGGTTTATAAAAAAATTAGGTTTTTTACATATAAAATTTTAGGGTTTATAAATTAATCTAAATATAATTAAATCATTTATAAAAAAACATATAATATTAATAATATACAATGAAATAAATATTAAATAATTTTTTGGAATAAAGTTTAATTTTTTAGAAATATAAGTTTTTGAATTATGTACAAGAAAATAATATAACAATTTTATTTTTAAACATTTATTTAACAAACGCGCATACCAACTGAGCCAAGCTGTTCTTCTGAAATAATAATCACAACAATTTCATAAAATATAATACCCAATTTTTAAATATGAATTTGGCGCCAGACTTCATCTTCCTCATTCAAATTACCTGCGAAATTTCCCATGCATCCTCCTGCGAATTTTCCTGCAAGTTCTTAAAACCAGAATCCTATGTATTTTCAAACATCAATCAAATCGTAACATCAATTCAAATTAAGAGCCCAGATCAATTATACAAGTCTCATAGATCATATCCATGTTCTTAGATTTCGTTTTAAGGCCCTAAATGCTTGATTCCCGATTTGAAGCTCCAAACCCTAACAATGGTGAATTTCAATACAGTCCACAATAATTGAATTAAATCATCCAGAAAGTTTCTAAACATCACAACAAACACAAATCCATAGTTAGTTTTCAATGTTAATGCACAAATCATTCAAATCGAAAAAACTTAGAACATGAAGAAGATGCATTCGGTTTGTGTAATTTAAGGCATGAATGAGCAATGTTATGATCCAGAATCAATCCATGAACTCCAAGGAACAAGTTGCAACCTTTGGTTTGTCTTGAAAACAGCTCTAGGTATCAAACCGAATTGGTGTTCTTGGTGTGAATTTTGAAACTTTGTTCTTACCTTTGGAGGCTGAATTTTCGTCCTCCTGGTTGTGATATGTTCCTTGTATATATATGAATGATATTAGGTCAAACAATTGTATGATTATTTGGACTTTTGGATCACTTGAATATTGAAAAAGATCATGTCTTAAAACTTGATTTTTATTTGATCCAACCTTGCTATTTTGGGACAATCCTCATAACTTGTGTATCAATCCAATCCAAATGTCATTTATAACATTCTTGAAACAAAATCCCTTTTTAAATATTTGATTTTATATTTTATTTCAATTTAAATGGTATTTTAATGAATAAAATTCAAATAAATATGAAATAAAAAATAAAAAATCAGAAAATAGGTGGGTTGGGTCGTGCTTGGTGTTTTTGTAAAGATGGGATGGCAATTTGGTGGGTTCATTTAGCAAAAATTTGATTTTAGGCCTTATTTGCTTCATAAACTTCCCTAAAATTTCCCAACTTTGCAAGGGCACAAATCCTTCAATTTTAATGCTATGAGGGTGTTCTTGGACATTTTTGGAAAGCTTAAAGAGTCCTCTAACTAACCCCATTGGTTTCATGTCCATATCTTTTACCATTCTCAAGTTATGCTCTTTTGAAGTTGTTGACTTTTTGTTGACTTTCAAAAGGACCTATAATGTCTTAGCTCATACCTTCCAAATGAAGCATTTTTGGGCTTGGCTTGTGAGACACAAAGTTGTAGATAATTTAATTTCCTTCAAAATGAGCTTTGGATGGAAAATTCTTGATGAAGCATGTGAAAGTTATGGCTGGTCAAAGTTCAGTTGACTTTTCCTGAGGAAACCCTAATTTAGAAACTCCTGATTCTTGATGATCTGAAATCTCCTTGATGAATCATGATCAACCCTTGATCAAATGATGAATTTTACTTCATATACTTGATGTTGGCAAAAAATCATGAAGTTTGACTTTGGTTTGACCACAGTTGACCTCAGTTTGACTTTTTAACTACTTTGACTGATTTTAACCTATCTGATCATCTGACTGAGCAAACCTTTGGGAAAAGTCTTGAAACTTGTCATGGGGATTCTTAAACACATATAAGATGTTATGAAGCTCACTTGAAGTCTTGGAAGTCCATTTAACCTGATTAAAGTCAAAACCCTAATTTAGGATGCATTGCTTAGGAGGATGCATTGTCTGAGGGAAATGTCAAATCTTCTGACTAATTGTGAACTTTGTGAACCTTGTGAACCTCATGAGATGTCTTGTGAATCTTGTGAGCCTTGTGAGCCTCTTAGTACACAATGACTTGTCTTGTGGAGGGCAAATTTTGGGGTGCAACAAACATCAATCAAGACTCTACCTATTTCTAAGAAAGTTCTTCCCAATATTAAAGGTGTTTATGCATCTTAAGGCATATCCAAAATCACAAAATAAGCACGAAATAGTAAATCATCAACCCTTACCAAGACATCTTCTAACACCCAATAAAGATAAGTAATGGATCTATCTGTTAAAGTTAAAGTCAACTTTATTGGTTTTTCCTCTCCATAATTTAGCTTCTTCGTCATGGATAGGGGCATTAAGTTGATACTTTCTCCCAAATCACTTAAAGTTTGGCTAATTTTCATAGAACCAATAGTGCATGGAATAATGAGTCTACTTGGATATGTCAACTTAGGTGGCAACATGATTTGAAGGATAGCACTACACTTTTCAACTAAAGCAATATTTTTATCATCTTTTAACTTTCACTTTCCATTCAAGAGTTCTTTCATGAATTTTGCATGTATTGACATTTGCTCTATCGTACCCTAAATTTTGACCAGCTTTTTAGTCACCCCAATGACCTAACAAGTCAAAGGGAGACCATAATTTACTATTTTTGGGCATAGAAATATTAGGGTTTATTATTTATTAAGGGTTATTACTTAGGGATTAGTTCCTATAACTTTACTAATTGGTTGTTATTCATTTTAAGGGGTCATATTGTTTAGATTAGTAGTTGGGCTCTTTTAATAAAATAGTAATATATTTTTTTCTAAAGGGGGTGTTATTAAAATTATTTTAAGGCTATTAATATTTTAAAAACTAATATTAAAGGGAGTGGAAGGTTTTTTAGTCAATCAAAATAATTCTTTTTATTAATTAAGATTATTATATTAATTATTTTGTTAATTTATTTTTTAATCAATTTTTTTTACTCAAATTTTTTTTTGGTCAAACTAGTTGACCAAACAAAACCCCCCAAATGATTCTCCTCCATAGCCTAAGTCAACGTGTCATCAAAGCAATTTGGATCGAATTTGGAAAAGCAATATTGAATCAAAATCATTTGAAAAATAAAACTTTCCATTATTGATCAAACAGACACAAGAAATGTGTTACATTTGCAAAACCCTAAAATTTTAATTATTAATAAGATCAAATCTAATAATATATAAATACAATCAGATCACAAAAATATTAAAATACAATATGAGCAATAAAGTTCTAAACCTAATTCTTATTCCTATATAAACTAAGAGAATCAAAAGAAGAAGAAAAATAAGGGAACGAAAAACATAAACTCTAAAGACTAAAAGAAATACACTTGCATCCACGATCCTGAAACCCTCAGTGGATCTCTAAATCGTATAGAGGATTAGGGTTCATCATTAGAACCCTAACTTCCTTTAAGCATTGACCAACTGCAAAACAAAGAGAGAATATGATTAATAGAGAGAAAAAGGAAATGAAGCAGGGGAAAAAATAAAGGATTTGGAAGCAGTTTAA
This sequence comes from Lathyrus aphaca, assembly GCA_963966055.1. Classification (NCBI taxonomy): domain Eukaryota; kingdom Viridiplantae; phylum Streptophyta; class Magnoliopsida; order Fabales; family Fabaceae; genus Lathyrus; species Lathyrus aphaca. The sequence continues at coordinate 578,496,895 of OZ014519.1, read as the reverse complement.
ACGGTCACGACAAAGGGAGGTAAGATCACTCAGTTTTATTTAGATTTTTCTAGGGATTGTATGTTGTTGTTGTTGTTGTTGTTGTGATTTTGTTATGTAATTCGTGTATTTTGGGTTATTTTGGGGTTTCTGGGTAACAATCTGGGGTTAGTGTTCTTATGGTGTATGATTAGGGTTCATAGGATTAACAATAGGGTTCATCCTTAAGGTTTAGGGTTTATATGCCTTTGAAGGGGTTGGACATTTGTGGGTTTTAAGGGGTTAGGGTTCTTCCCACGAACCCTAAGAATCCTAGGGTTCATCTTGAACCCTGAAGAACGAGTTCAAAATCTGGGCTAGGGTATAAACTTTGGTTGAAGATCAACCGGAGCAAGGCGTCTCAAGGTGGTTGAGGGGTGGTAGGAGGCTATATCATGGTGGCTAGAGGGAGAGATGTTGAAAGAAGGGGGTGCAGAGAGTGAGATCGAGTAAGGTAGAGAGAGAGAGAGAGGGAGAGACAGAGAGAGAAAGAAAATGTAAAAATGGGAATAACTGAAGAAGGTGAGGATTAAATGCTCCCCTTGATGTTTCAGATGCATGCCAAGTGGTGATTTGAAGGGGGTGGGTCAGTTGACTACCTCGGTAAACTGATTATCTAATGCACGCTTGCATATCATGTTCCTTCATTGACTCTCCATCGCAGTCGTCCATTCTACATACTTGGACTGGTATGCTTAATCAAGGGTAAGAAATACGTTTGATCTCCTCCCTAGGATCCAAATCAAACGTTCTAGAGAGAGTCAAGCTTTGACTATATCTTCATGGACTCCCCCTTCATGGATGGGCTTAGAAGGCTCTTTGACATTTTTTCTTGTTAATTACCCCCCAGCCACAACCTAATTACTATTTTAACTTAATTTGTACCCCCTGTTTGACTTAATTAATTAATTTAATCATTTAGCTTGATTTATAATTAGGGATAAACAATAATTAGGGTTAGGGGTAAATCAATTAATTAAAACACTAACTTTAATATTAATTTAGGAGTAGGGTCTTGGTTAATTAAAATAATTAGGGATCAATTTAATTAACTAAGAGATTAATTTTAGGGATAGATTTAATAATTAGTAATCAAGGATTAATATGTATTAGAACTTAATAAACCATTAGGAATATAATAGTTAAGAAATAAATTAATATTAACTTGAAGTATTGTCTTAATAATTTAAATATTAATATGTTAATCATCATTTTAGGGTTAAAATTACTTAATTGGAATATTAATAAGTTAAGGGTTAGTAAAATATTTAACTAAATAATTTAATTTAGGGATTAATAATAGAATTTAAGTTAGTTAATTAAAATTGCTTTGATCATTTAGGGATTAACAAATTAACTAATTAAAACATTTGATCTGATAATCATTGGCATTAATCAAAACACTTTGATAAATTAAGGGATTAATTAGGGATAGACAAGAGTAATAAAGAGATTTATAGGGATAGGGATTAAATTAATTAAGATATTTTAATTGATATTTTGGGATAAATCTAAGGGTTTTATGGGATTAATAAAATTGGGATATGGGATAAGGGTTTATTTTAATTTTTTTGTAAGCAAGTGATATAATAATGAAAATGAGTACAAGGGGTACTCCACCTGAATACAAAGAATGGAGGTCGAGATACTATCTCGCCAAAACACAAAAAAGATAATACCTACCAAATTCCACCTAAGACATAAATAACAAAGGGTCTTTGTCAAAATTATAAAAGGTGCAATTGGGGTGAGTATTTTCTCCCATCATATTCCACTTCCAAATTGAGATATTGATCCTCCAAACAATATCTAAAATATTCCAACTAGAATTTCCAAAAATAATGTCATTCTGCACCTTCCAAATATTCCAACAAACGGCCACCCAAACAGTCCCTTCTCTACCTTTCGCTATCTTTTTTTATTTGCAAGCTTCGACCCAAGCTAAAAAGCTACTTTCAAACAAACGCTAGTGGGCTCGCAAAACTCTATCCATTCTGAACTTTCCTTCCACACCAAGATAGCCACTCTACAACCAAGAAACAAGTGATCAATAGATTCAATGGAAGATTCACAAAACATGCACGATAACCCATTAGGGTCGCCTAAAACTCCTATTTCCAACAAATAAACTTTAATGGGTAATCTATTCAAAAAAATATCGGCAAGCAAAGGCTTTAATTTTGAACGGAACCAACATATTCCAAACCAACACAAGAGCACCCTCATCACGATTTGGCGGCCCGAACGAAACATAGTAAGAAAATGCCCTCCTATAAAAAGATTTGACCGTAAAAAGATTGTTGTCTTCTAAATTCCACTCAATTAAATCCTTTACGGATCTTTTGGGATGCAACTTCATTAACACTTGTGACAATTCAAACTTTTCCTTAACCAATTCCGAAGTTTCCGTCAAAACCCGACCAACCTCCACATCCCCTGACTGTTAGATGCTGAGATTGTATCATCATAAGAAAATACCGGCTATGCACCTGTTGCGTACATACCAATCAACAATAGCGTTGGATTATGAGAGCGCATATAAACTGTTGATTCCTGAATTGATGTTTCCCGCGTCTGAACTATAGCTTCCAGCACGACAGTAACTGTAACAGGGGAAGCATTGTTTCCCTATTCGCTTACAAACTCCCAACCTTCCGAATTGAGAACAAACTCAGTAGCCTCTTCCAACACTAAACCAGAGCCCATTATATCCAAAGTAATAATCACACCAGCGGGAGTCCTGTTGGCAGCGCTAACACCTGTGGCCTAGAACCTACTTTCCTCCACTATAAACTGGACGTTACTCCCCCCTGTATCAGTCATCGCAGCATAACCGAGCTGCTAAAGCTTCATCCTGAACATAACATCCACCCTCTACATCAGTCCAAAAGCCATTAACTCCAATATCTCCCCATTACCAACAATATTCCGTCCAACCACCCATCGCCGCCACTAAAACCTTTTTCAAATTGGACTCCGCGAAAACTTCCAGATATAACAAAGAAATTTCCCCTTTACCAGTCCAATTTGTCTTCCAAAAGGAAAAATTGTAACTGTTACTGAGAACAACCTTACAATTTTCCTTCAAAACATCCTTCGAGCGACGGTTCCCGCTAGAAAGAAGATCTTTAAACCAATAAAAAATCAAATTAAGCTTTGAAATATCAGCCCGTCTATGCCACATCAACAATCTAATATCACCATATCTAGATTTTAGAACTCGATACCAAAGGTCCTCCGATCCCCCAATGATCATCCATCTCCATTTACTTAAAAGAGCTTCGTTAAAAACATCCATCCTCTTCAAATTAAGACCACCGTCTGAAAAAAGTAAACATAAATCTTGCCATTTAATCCAATGAATTTTGCGAATCCTTTCTGAACTACCCCAAAGGAACCTACTTTGTATCCTCATCATCTCCCTCCAAACCTTCACCGGCACTTTAAAAACGAGAGGTGAAAAATAGATAAACTAATAAGCACGGATTTAATTAAATTAATCTTACCACCAAAAGACAAGAGTCTACCCTTCCAAGACGAAAGTCTCTTATCAAATTTAGAGAGAAAAACCTTTTAAGAATTTAACCGCCTTGGATTTGAACCAATAGGTAACCCTAGAAAGGAGAACTTGTAGTCTTATGTCCTACATGAAAGAAAAGTTGCCTCCTCTTCAAGAAAACTATCTTGGACGTTGATACCAATAATCTTGCTTTTATGAAAATTTATGCCTAGACCCGAAACCAATTCAAAAGCTCTAAGCACCGTCTTTATAGCCCAATGTGTCTCCAACTTCCATCCCACACCAATAAAGTATCATCCGCATATTGTAAGATATTAATGAAACATTTTTTATTAATATTAAAACCGACAAATTGACCCATGCTAACCGCATTCCTAATCAAACCCGTCAATCCCTCCGTTACCAACACAAATAAACATGGCGATAACGGATCGCCTTGCCTCAAACCCTTTTCTACCACAAACTTCTTGGTTAGACTACCATTAACCAAAACGAACATTTTACTAGAGAACACCAAAACCTCCATCCACCCCATCCACACTTCACCAAACCCCATCCTTCTTATCATGTATCTAAGGAAATTCCAGGACACTTTATCATAAGCCTTTTCGAATTCCACTTTGAAAAGAGTGCAATCTCTTTCCTCCTTGATAGCAAAATCCACTAATTCATTGGTAATAAGAATCTCATCAAGTAATTGACACCCCGAAACAAAGGCCGTTTGACACGGAGAAACTATGAAATTGAGAACCAACTTCAATCTAGAAGTTATAAGCTTAGAGAAGGCCTTATAGATACAACCTACTAAGCAAATGGGCTGTTGCGGTGAGAATCGGATACCAAGCTATTAAGTGAGCTTGAATCGCAAAACTTTTATGTTCACCACCGACTTTAATTTAATCCAAAGGGAAAAGGGAAAAAGATCGTAAAAACCCTAAATGAGGAGAAACTAGGTTCGGGGGTTGATTATACCTAGGGAAGGTGTTAGCATCCTAAGCATCCGCAGTATCCTACGGGAACCTCTTGTTAATATTTGTATATTTGTTATTTATTGCTTATTAAAATTATGGGAACCTAAGGTTTTATTTCTAATGGTGCTCGCACAACATCGCATCGATGCCTACGTATCGGGTATAGAATCAGAGCACTCGTAGTTCTCCTAAGGATTAACGAACACTTGGTTACGCTCAAGGTTCGCGGGGGAAGGTAAGTGTTATGGCAAACACTCACGTGACTTTAGGAAAGTCACAAAAAGTTGTAAAATAAAAAGTCCTAATGGCTAAGGAACTAGGGATGGCTAAACTTCCTATGACATTGAGTCAACTGCAGGAGTTCTTTCCCTTTTGGATTTAAATGCAAAAACAGAAAGTAAATAAATGAGGGTGCAAGCTCCTAAGTCTAAGGCATAGGTTGCTACTTGCAAATGAAATAAACATGGTAAAAATAAATAAAGTGCATGGAAGTGTACAAGATAAAAGGCTTAGTAACCGGGCTATGACTCGATATATGGATCGAGAATGCTGAGGTAGAAAACGAGCGTAGTGCATCAATTTGTTTAAGTTAGAAAAGCTGTGCAGTGTAAGGAATGTGCAGACGGCGATCGTAAACGACCGACTTACGTGTGTGAGTGTATGTGTAAAGTTCACTTGGCGTTGGACCAAAGAATTTATTACCTTGAAAATTAATGTCTCAAAAGTGTGCGCTTTCAATTTTATCTTAACATGTATATGGTCATGAGGCAAAATAAATATAAACATAGTGTGCATACAACCAAAACACCGAAAGATTAAATTAAAACCCTCACTAAGGGGTAAACCTAAATCTAAAACCTCTCACACTAATAGGATCTAAAACTATGCTTAAACAATCTCTATCTCAAACGAAGAACTAAACAAATATTTTTGGATTTTTATATAAAAATAAATAAATGATTAAATATGTACTAAAAATAAGATAGAAAAGAAGAAAATGAATTCGAAACATTTTTTACTATTTTTTTTTTATGTATATATAAATATCTAATTAAATATAATAATAAAAATAAAATAGAAAAGAAAATTTTAAAAAGTCTTTTTTTATTTATTTTTCTAACTAAATATAATAATAAAATAGAAAAGAAAATTTTGAAAATAAAAGTTTTTTTTATTTATTTTATATGTATATAAATTTCTTAACTAAATATAATAATAATAATAATAGAAAAGAAAATATTAAAATTAAATATTTATTTATTTATTTATATACATTTAAATGAGAACATAATGAAAGAAAAATAATTTAACTAAATATTTAATAAAAATTTAACTTAATAAGTAGATTAGTTAATATTAAAAATAAAGAATTAATTAAATTATGAAAATATTTTTTTTAGATTTTTTTTTTAAAGAATAGAAAAAAAGAAAAAAAAAGCTGATTCCTAATAAACAGAGGGTGCATTGTGAAAAGGTGGCCCAGTTGGCCCATGGAGGTGAAACCATCCGGGTTGGGTTTGACCCGGACCCGATTCGGTTACTCTAGCAGAGTTTAGGGTCCAGAAACGCAGCCTCCCCCCAATTATTTTTCCAGAAAAGAACGAAGAAGAACAAAAAGCAAACGAACACGCTCCTGTAGAAAAGCTGTTCGCATCCCCTTCTCTCCTTCATCTCTCTCGTTCCCACCCTCAACGACCTTACTCACTCTCACGATCACTCGCCCTCACTCTCAATCAGCTTTCGCTCTCGTCTCTCTCACAGCTCTGTTCTCTCTCGAATCTCTCGGCGGCGCGGCTTCACTGTTTCTAATCCTCTCTCGCGGTGGCTTCAGAGGTGGTTGGTGGTTTCCGGCGAGGATGGTTCGTGGAGGTTAGTGAGCTTCGGCTTATCTCTCAGTCACAACTTCTTCTCTTTCTTGCTTTTTTCCTTTGTTTCGGTTAAGGTGGATTTGAGGGTTTATGAGTTTCACGGTAAGGGTTCTTGGTCTCAGTGGAGGTTTTGTGATGGGGAAGATGGGTCTTGGCTGTGGCGGTTTCGGTGAGTCAGTTCTCTGGTGGTGGTTCGCGATTGAAGAAGGGTGGAGGCAGTGAGTTCACAGCAGAGGGTTTCGGTTTGATTTTGTTCATGGCTCTTTGTGGATCAGTGGTGGGAGATGGTTTACGGAAAGGGGGGCTGGCAAGGAATTAGGGATTTCGATGGCGGCGAGGATTTCGATCGGTTTGCTTCTGTTTCAGTGATGGCTTCTGAGCGGCGGTTGTGTGATTTAAACGGTTTCAAGGAAAGGTGGGTCTGCGGTTGTTGCGGTTGTATCGACGGTTTTGATGGTGGTTTTGGTTCCATTTTGGATTGAAGAGTTGTGGTTTATGGAGATTTGTTTAATGGTGGATGGAGTGGTGTTTATAGAGGTAAGTGAGGTTTGTTCAATGTTACTGGTTGTAAGGGGTGTTACAATTGTGTTGTTGTTTGGTATCGACATGAGGAGTATGGATCGATTGTTGATGAGAGTGAATTTCTGATTGTTGTAATTTTAATGAAAGGTTAAGAATGGTTGAAGTGATTGTAGAGAAGAAAGGTGTTGGTTCAGTAGAAAAAAAAACAAGGCTATTGTGGTTTGTGTAGAAATTGTGTGTTGTATTTGACTTGGTATTTGGTGGGAATAGAATATGATTCGTGAGAAAACAAAATATGAAGAGGATTCAGTAGTTTGAAAATGGCAGAGCTGAGTTTTCAGTTGGTGTTTGAAGTGTTTCAAGTGATGAGTTTTTGGCTACCCAATTTTTTTATGAGGAGCAAAAAGGTTTTGGTGTTTTGGTTCAGGTTTGCAGGTATGAGTTTCAAGGCATGGTTTGTGATTCATGTGTATGCAAGCTTGTGATTTTCATGATATTTTTGCTCTGTTTCTGGTTTTGTTTGTCTTCAGGTCCTGTTGATGCAAGGAGTGTTGGTTTCGTATGGTGAAGGGGGACTGGTTTTATGTGGTTTTGAAGGACGATAGTTTGGGTGGTTCGTGAATGTCACGGTATGGTGGTTTCCGACGGTTAACAATGGTTTTGTATTGCAGATTTCAAAAGTTTTTGGTATTCTGTTCAAGCTTGATCTGATGCATTTTTGTTCATAGCTTTTGCTTTGGTTTGTGTTTGGATAGAGGTTGAAGGTAAAAAATGAAAGTAGGTTGATGAGTTGAGTGGTTTATTTTTGCTGTGAATTTTTTGAGTTATATATTTTTTGAAGTTCTTTTTTTTTTTAATATGAAGTTGCTCTTTGTGTGCAGATTGGAATGAAGTTAAAAAGAAAAGAAACTATGAACAAAAGCTGAAAAGAGGTGAAAGGAAAAAAAATCATACCGACCCGAATGTTATCGGGGTGACGAATCCACTACGGTGAGCCTCCTATTCCTCTTCTGATGCACTGCTTCTTGTTGTTGTTGCTGAACTTTTTTTGTACCCTTCTTTTCTCCTCTTTTTTTGAGTTTAAGTTTGGCTGGATTTTTGTGTTGTTTTTTGGTATGTTTGTGGCTGCTTGTGGTGTATTTTGAGAACTGTTTGAGTGTGTTTTGAGAACTGTTTTGAGGTGTGTTGCAACGGTTTCTTGGGACTGTTTTGATGGTTGTTTTGAGTGCTGAACTTCTAATTATGTGGCTGTTTGTGGGCTGTTATAAGGGCTGAATTTTTGGTTGAATGAGAGCTCTTTGTAGTGATTCTTAAGGCTGTATTGTAGTGTTTTTGAAAGCTGTACTGTAGTGTTTTTGAAGGCTGCTTGTATGTTTTTTGTAGGCTGTTTTTGTGCAATGTAACAATGTGTGTTATATGGCTGATTTGTGTGAATTTGAGAGCTGTTCTGATAGTGTTTTGTACCATGAAACTTGTAGGTGAAGGGTGTCTTGAGAGAGGAGACAAATGCTGAATTTTTGTGGAGGAAGTGGAGCAGGAAATGCAGGTTGTTGGTGGCTGCAGGCTGAATTTTTTGTTGCCTTGTGCTGCTGTAAATGTAGTGCTTTGGGGCTGATTTGGAGCTGTTGCATTTTGTATTTTTGCTGAATTTTTGTACCATTTTTCTTGTAATTGTAACATAACAATATTATGGAATAAAAAGTTGATTATTTACATTTGGGGTTATAACTTGAAATTAACACTTAATATTGAAAATGAGAACTTTAAATTAAAATCTAAACATAAACTTAAATTAGAAATGAATTAAAAAGAATTAAACTTAAAATTAAAAATAACTTATAAACTTAAATAAATAAACTTGGAACTAAAATGAATAATAAAAAAAGAAATTGGAATTAAATTGAAAATGAAATCTTAAACTAAAAAATAAAAATTAGAAATTGAAATTAAATTAGAAATAGAAACTTGAAAATGGATTAAAAGAAATAAACAATTAGAGATTATAATTAAATTAGAAATGGAACTAAACTAACTAAAAAAAAATGATGAATTAAAAATAAAAGTTAAAAAATAAAAATCACATTAAGAAATAAAAACTTTGAAAATAGAAATGAAATTACATTTTTTTTTAAACCTTGAAATTGGAAATAAAATTACATTTTTTATTTAGCAAAACTTTGAGAATAAAATAGATAGAAATTAAAATTAACATTAAAATTAAAACACGAAAATGAATTAAAAGGTTAGAAATGAGAAGTAAGCAACAGAAAATGAAACGGGAAAAATCCCTGCTAAATGCGATGAATGTATGATCTGAGCAGTTAGGGGTAAAATTTGGGGTGTGACAGTTGCCCCTATTTAAATAACTTTACCAGATGGCGTGAATGACGGAGGACACTCAGGCGATCATGGTGAAAGGTATTTAAATACAGAAATAACCGGAAATTTTGCCCCTAAATGCAATGTTATGCTGGACTACAAACTAACTAGCTCTGCAACTCTTATGCAATGAAATGATGATTATGGTATGAATGATTAGAATGAGAATGATCGACGACCACAAGCCAAAACTCACTGGGGATGTCAGACACTGGGGACGACAGACACTGGGGATAAAGAAACGAAAACGGGAAATATTCAAAGTGATAAATCAACAGGTTCAAGTGTAACTGTTGACACTAAGAATAACAAAAGACGGGAACAAAAGAAATCCAAAGCATTGGATCAACGAACACAGAAAAAATAAAATAAAAAGTGACTGCACAGTGGCTCGATGCGACCAACTGACACCAAGAATACAAACAAGACAAGGGAATAAATCGAAGTGGTTGACCAATGGCTCTATGCGACCAAATGACTTTGAGAAAATAAAGCAGCAACATATTCAAAGTGAATGCGCAGCGGCTCGATGCGACCAACTGACACTAAGAATACAACAAGACAAGGAAAATGCAGTGGCTCAGTGCGACCAACTGTCATTAAGAATGATGAATCGTAATATTCAAAGTGAATGCGCAGCGGCTCGATGCGACCAACTGACACTAAGAATAACAAGCTTATTCAAGGTGAATGCGCAGCGGCTCGATGCGACCAACTGACACCAAGAATAACAAAATAAATATTCAAAAGAATGTGCAGTGGCCCAATGCGACCAACTGTCATCGGAAATGATAATCATAATATTCAAAGTGAATGCGCAGCGGCTCAATGCGACCAACTGACACTAAGAATAATCAACAAAATAAACATTCAAAGTGAATGCACAGCGGCTCGAGGCGACCAACTGTCACTGAGAATGGCAACAAGCTTATTCAAGGTGAATGCGCAGCGGCTCAATGCGACCAACTGACACCATGAATAACAATCGAAAATAAAACATCCAAAAAGAATGTGCGGTGGCTCAATGCGACCAACTGTCACTGGAAATGAAAACAAGCTTATTCAAGGTGAATGCGCAGCGGCTCAATGCGACCAACTGACACCATGAATAGAAATAGGACACAAAATTCAAAGAGAATGTGCAGCGGCTCAATGCGACCAACTGACACTAAGAATAAAACAAAATATTCAAAAATGAAAACGCAGTGGCTCGATGCGACCAACTGATATTAAGAATAGAAATGACACAAAATTCAAAGTGAATGTGCAGCGGCTCGATGCGACCAACTGACACCATGAATAATCAACAAAAATAATCGAAATGGAAGCGCCATAGGTTCGAAACCTATTGACACTACAAAAGAAAGCCAAGATACACTCAAAGTGAATGCGCAACAAGTTAAAAAGCCGGTTGACACTAAGAATGATAAAGACAAAGTAGTCAAAGTATTCAAAACGGTAAATTAGCAGGTTCAAATATAACTGCCGACACCAAGGATAAGGAAGGAAATCACAATGATTTAGTAGCGGCTTCATGCGACCAGCTAACATTGGGGATAGAATGGAGATCACCCAAAAATGAATCAACGGCCCTAAGCGACCGGCTAACGCGAAAAAGTAACAACAAAATATGTTGGGGTTTTCAAATAAGATAAGACATCCAACCTCTGGAAATTCCTTCAGGAACCATCAGGAGAAAGGGGACAAGTATATGCCAAAATCAGATGGACCTGGATTCAAGCAACCTGTTTCACGACCTGCTTAAAAGATTTGTGCCAATGACAATTGGACTTCAAGGAGACATTGGTGGTCATAAAGACAAATACCAATCACAATTATAATTCCACGGGGAAAACCAGCAATTACTGGGGACAAAACAAATGGTAAACCACCTCGGGTACCAACAACAATGAATTCTCAAATTGAACACTAATGATATCTGGACTTGGAGTTAGACAGACGACAACTGGGGAAAGACAAATGCTAATGTCAAATGCGCATGATTGAGCATGATGCGGATGATCATGATATGCAAATGTTGACTCTAAAGAGACAAAGAGTTTTGACAAGACTCAAAGAGGAGTAGGCTCTCAACACCAATACTCAGACGAGCAACATGAAAAACACTGGGGAGATGTCTTCGAACTTGGAAATCATGCTTGGTCCAAGGATCCATCCAAGAGCGTTATCAGTTTTGAACTTCTATGGGGATTTCTGTAACAATAGTATAAAAGTGTTGTTGCAAACCAGGACTTCTTGGGGAAACAGAAGGTTTTTTTCAATTTTCCCAAAGTCAAAGAAACTTAAAAGTTTTTCAGTATGTTTTCAAAAAACATTTTCCTTAAAAAAAAAACTTGTCATTTTCAGAGTTAAATTGTAATCAAGTGATGGCATTTTGCATAACAAAGGAAAATAAGAGTTTGAACAACAAAATTCATAGGCAAAGTTTGTATTTTATTCAAGAATGGTAGCTTGCCAATGGCAAAAACTCCATGGAAAATTACAATTTGAAAATGGCAATGGGGAAAGGTCTACATTGAATCCAACGACCACTACAATCCCTAATAACTAAGACTGCCCGACACCTTGCTTCTGACAAGAGCAAATGGATCGATCTTCATGTATGATTCTTCAGTAATGGTAAACACCATCTGACACAGTCAAATGCCTTTGTCCCTAACTTTTGCCTGGACCGCCCTTTCGGGTTTTCAATCCACCGGGACGCTCTTTTTTGCCTAAGCCGCCCTTTCGGGTTTTCAACTTAGCGAGCTCTTATTTTTTTCATTTTTATCCCTAACTTTTGCCTGGATCTCCTTCATAGGTTTTGATCCACCGGGATACCCATTTTTGCCTAGGTCGCCATTTCTGGTTTTCGACCTATCGGGTTTTATTTAGGCATAATATTTTTTGACTGCATCAGAATTCACCGGGTGCTTCAGCTGTTCACCATCCATAGTTGTAAGGATTAAGGAACCTCCGGAGAATGCCACCTTCACAACATATGGGCCCTCATAGTTAGGACTCCATTTTCCACGCATGTCTTTGTGGACTGGCAAGATTTTCTTGAGTACAAGATCTCCCTCTTTGAATTCTCGGATGCGGACTTTCTTGTCAAATGCTCTCTTGATGCGCTTTTGGTACAACTGGCCATGGCACATGGCGGTCATTCTCTTCTCATCAATGAGGTTCAGTTGGTCAAACCTGCTCTGGACCCACTCAGCTTCCTCCAGTTTGGTTTCCATCAAAATTCTCAAAGATGGTAACTCTACTTCAATAGGGAGAACTGCATCCATCCCATACACCAGAGAGAAAGGGGTTGCCCCTGTTGAAGTGCGAACTGATGTTCTGTATCCATGTAAAGCATATGGTAACATCTCGTGCCAATCTTTGTAAGTTTTTACCATCTTCTGCAGAATCTTTTTGATGTTCTTGTTTGCAGCTTCAACAGCTCCATTCATCTTTGGTCGATACGGAGAAGAGTTATGATGTTCAATCTTGAATGTCTCACACAGCTCTTTCATCGTTTTGTTGTTCAAATTGGTCCCATTATCTGTGATGATTCGGCTTGGGATTCCATAACGGCAGATGATTTGGTTCTTGATGAAACGGGCAACCACTTGCTTTGTCACATTGGCGTAGGAAGCTGCTTCCACCCATTTGGTGAAATAATCAATTGCGACCAAGATAAACCGATGACCATTGGAAGCTTTAGGCTCAATTGCCCCTATCATGTCGATGCCCCACATTGAGAAAGGCCAAGGCGATGACAGAACATTCAAAAGTGTTGGAGGTACGTGCACCTTGTCGGCATAAATCTGGCATTTATGACACTTCCTGGCATACTTGAAACAATCTGATTCCATGGTCAACCAGAAGTAACCAGCTCTCAAAATCTTCCGGGACATGGCATGTCCATTGGCATGGGTTCCAAATGATCCTTCATGGATTTCCCTGATCAATAAGTCTGCTTCGCGCTTGTCCACACATCTGAGCAGAACCATATCATGATTCCTCTTGTAAAGCACATTGTTGCTGAGGAAGAATTTGGACGCCAATCTTCTTAAAGTCTTCTTGTCTAGATTTGTTGCGTCAGCTGGGTACTCCTGATTCTGCAAGTAGTTCTTGATGTCGTAGAACCACGGTTTCTCATCAGTTTCCTCTTCGACCAGTAGACAGTAGGCTGGTGCAGTTCTTCGCTCGATTGTAATGAGTGGAGCTTCATTAAGAAATCTGACTTGAAACATAGATGCCAACATAGCCAAGGCATCTGCAATTTGATTTTCTGCCCTTGGAACATGATGGAAAGAGACCTCATCAAAGTATTTGATCAATTCCACAATGTGGGCACGGTATGGGATCAACTTCTCATCACGGGTCTCCCATTCACCTTTGACTTGGTAAATTACTAAAGCTGAGTTTCCATATACATCAAGAATCTTGATTCTGGTATCAATTGCAGCTTCGATACCCAAAACACATGCTTCATACTCTGCGATGTTGTTTGTACACTCGAAACACAACCTGGCTGTGAAAGGAGTATAACCACCATCAGGATTCATCAAAACAACTCCTACACCATGCCCCATGTAGTTAGAGGAACCATCAAACATCATCTTCCAACGAGAACCTGGCTCGGGACCTTCGTCTGGACCTGGAACCTCACAGTCCTTTATCAACATAATGTCTTCGTCCGGGAAATCGAATTTCAAAGGTTCATAATCTTCAACAGGATGATCAGCAAGGTATTCAGACAAAACACTGCCCTTGATAGACTTCTGGGTTACATATTGGATGTCGTATTCGGATAACAACATGTGCCAACGGGCGAGTCTTCCTGTCAAGGCAGGTTTCTCAAAAATGTACTTTATTGGATCCATTTTCGAGATCAACAAAGTAGTGTGACAAATCATGTACTGCCTGAGGCGTCTGGCCGCCCATGCCAAGGCACAGCAAGTCTTCTCTAAGAGCGAATATCTGCTTTCACAATCTGTGAACTTCTTGCTTAAGTAATAAATGGCATGCTCCTTACGACCAGTTTCGTCTTGTTGGCCTAATACGCAACCCATAGATCCCTCGAGCACAGTCAGATACATGAAAAGAGGTTTCCCTGGAGTAGGTGGGATCAAGATAGGAGGTTCTTGTAGATAAACCTTAATCTTCTCAAAAGCCAGTTGACAATCAGGACTCCACTCAATTGCTTGATTCTTCCGGAGTAACTTGAATAAAGGCTCACAAGTAGCAGTCATGTTGGAGATAAATCTGGAGATGTATTTCAATCTTCCAAGGAAGCCTCTGACTTGCTTCTCTGTTTTGGGAGCTGGCATCTCTTGAATTGCTCTGACCTTATCTGGATCTACTTCAATTCCTTGCTGACTAACAATAAAACCAAGTAACTTTCCTGATCGGACACCAAAAGTACACTTAGCTGGATTCAGTCGCAGTTGGAACTTTCTGAGACGCTCAAATAACTTCAAGAGATGATTCAAATGATCCTCCTCACTCTGTGATTTGGAAATCATATCATCCACATAAACTTCTATCTCTTTATGCATCATATCATGGAACAGGGTGACCATTGCCCTCTGATAAGTGGCTCCTGCATTTCTGAGACCAAATGGCATAACCTTGTAACAATAAGTGCCCCACGGTGTAATAAAAGTGGTCTTTTCCATATCGTCAGGATCCATCTTGATCTGGTTGTATCCTGAAAACCCATCCATGAAGGAGAAAACAGCAAATTTAGCAGTGTTGTCAACCAGAGTGTCAATATGCGGAAGAGGGAAATCGTCCTTCGGACTGGCTTTGTTTAAATCCCTATAGTCCACACACATTCTGACTTTGCCATCTTTTTTAGGGACTGGCACAATGTTAGCTACCCACTCAGGGTACTTTGCGACTGCAAGGAATCCAGCATCAAACTGCCTTTTGACCTCTTCTCGAATCTTCAGAGCCATGTCTGGTCTTGTTCTTCGAAGCTTTTGCTTTACGGGAGGACAATCTGGTCGAAGAGGTAACTTGTGGACCACTATGTCTGTGTCTAAGCCGGGCATATCTTGATACGACCATGCAAACACATCTACGTACTCTCTGAGAAGCTTGACCAATCTTTCTCTGATGTCTCGCCCAAGTGTTGTACCAATCTTGACTTCCTTCTTGTCTTCATCAGTGCCAAGATTGATGGTCTCTACCTGCTCCTTATGTGGCTGAAGATCTGTGTGCTCATTCTCAACCAATCTTGCCAGTTCTTCGGGAATGTCACAATCTTCCTCACTTTCATCTTCCGCTTGGTAGATGGGCGAATCAAAGTTAGGAGAGAATGTGGAGTCATTGGATTCAACAGGGTTTTCGTTTATTCTGCATATGATAATGATTTGCTTTTATTAAAAGTGGAAAATAGAGAAATGCAAGAGAAAAAGCTTTTTATTTGGTTTTGAAAGATTGTCATTTTCTTTTAAAAGTGAAAAGAGAGAAAAACAGTAAATGATCAAAATAAGAGTTTAACAAAATGCCTTCATTGATAATAACTTTAAAAATGAGAAGGGGCCCTACAAAATACTCCCATAGCCTTGGGCAGAGCTAGGGAACTTTGAAAACACTTAAAAAACAATAAATTACTTTGACAATGGAAAAATTTCTGGGATCTCGACAGCCTCCCAATTGTCCAAGGCTTCTTCACACTGATACACCAGATGATTCACATCTTCATCTTCAAAAACTCCATCAATTGCATTGACCTGATAACCAGCACTGGAAAACACTTCTTGAATGGTCTTCAGACGTCCTTTAACGGAGGTTGACGCTCCTTCCTTCACATGAGTTGGTTTGTAACCCAACCCGCAACGATCTAGCTTCTGTTTGACTTCGATGACATCACCCCAACCTTCATAGCTTCTTTCTTCAATGGTGGAAATGGTACTCTTCAGCGATGCAAAAGATGGGATACCCTTCCCTTTTGGTTCCTCAACTTCCAAAAGGACAACATTGGCTATCTCAAGAGCTTGGAAAGAAGTTTCCAAAGCATCTTCATCAGCCTCAATATAGCTAAAGGATGAAAGGTTGCTAACCATGAGATCTTCTTCCCCAGACACGGTTACCAGCTTGTTATCAACTACAAACTTCATCTTTTGATGTAGGGTAGAAGTGACTGCCCCAGCAGCATGGATCCAAGGTCTTCCCAGCAAGCAACTGTAATTAGGATTGATATCCATAACCTGGAAAGTGATTTTGAAGACCTGTGGCCCAATCAAGATTGGTAGGTCTACTTCTCCAATAACAGTCCTCCTTGATCCATCAAAAGCTTTTATAATCAGTGCACTGGGCCTCATCTCTGCCCCTTGATAAGATAACTTAGCCAGTGTTCTTTTCGGCAACACATTCAATGAAGATCCTGTATCCACAAGAACTCTTGCTAAAGTATCCTCTTGACATTTCACTGATATGTGGAGAGCACGGTTGTGGTCCAAGCCCTCCTTTGGAAGATCCTCCGTACTGAAACTGAGGTTGTTACACGCAGTGATATTGGCAATGACTCCATCAAACTGATTCACTGTTATATCATGCGTAACATGTGCTTGAGCTAGCAACTTCTGAAGCGCACTTCGATGAGCCGGAGAATGCATAAGAAGTGATAGGATAGATATTTTGGAAGGCGTTTGATGTAGCTGATCAATAACCTTATAATCACTCTTCTTTATGATTCTGAGAAATTCTGCATCCTCTTCTCCCAAGACTACCTCTTTATCCTTGTTGGCAACAGCTGGAATGACTTCTTTAGGCGGAGCCGTATTGACTTGCTGAGTATAAATACGACCACTGCGAGTCAAATGACCTGCACCCGCTATGTCAGCATTTGCAACTTTCGAACCTTCCTTTTGACTAGCTTTACCAATCTTCTGATGAACTTTCCCTGTATCATATTTCCATGGAACTGCTTTAGTGTCTTCATAGCGGAAAAAGTTACTCCTTTGTTCAAATCTTGGCTCAGGTGTATTGAAAATTGGCACCACAGATTCTGGAGTATTGAAGATAGGTTGAACTCCTGAAGATTCAGGCAGGTTGAACACTGGCACCCAGGTAGAATTAGATTCAGGCAAGTTGAAAATGGGTTCAATCACTGCCACTTCATTCCTCCTCATATGACCGCTCACTTGTAAGACACCTTCATCAATCAAATCTTGAACATCTTTCAAGATCAATTCACATCCCTTTGGGTTATTTGCACAAGCTTCACAATTCTGATGACAGCTCTTCAGTATACCCGCCTCCACTAATTTCGCATGGAAGTCTCTGAGCGGGGTCTTGATCTCTGTGGCATTGAAAATCAAACCTTCATCAGACTTGTCAACAATAGCATTTATGGACCCATGCTTGGGTAAAGGATTATCTTTGACATTCGGACCAGTATTCCCAAATGACAGAATGTTCTTCTCCATCAAATCTTTCACGATGTACTTCAAAGCATAACAACCCTCCAAATCGTGCCCTGGGGCACCTTCATGGAATAAACAATGAGCATTTGAGTTGTAATTTGGCGGGAGCGGACTTGGTGGAGGACCCAAAGGCCTGGGAGTAACCAAACCTTTCTTCAGCAGTGAAGGATATAACTCAGTATAAGTTATAGGGATTCGAGGATTAGGAGGCCTTCCACCTGGTCTTCTATTCTGAAAATTGGGATTTGGATGAGGAGCTGGAGTCCTCTGCTGGTAGGCTGAAGCATTGGGTGCTTGTTGATAGCCTGGATTGTTGAGCATTGGTTGATAAGGTTGAATCATTGGAGCCGCTTGTTGGTACATCGGTACCGCTTGAGTTGGCCGATACATGGGGACTTGTGGATTAAATGATGGTTGGACCGCCGCTACATAAGGATGTTGGGCATACTGTTGTTGATGAGCATACTGCCGTTGAGCCATATGTGAAGGTCTCTGCCAAAGTGGATTTCTTCTTTGACCTGTCATTATGGCATTCGTCTCACCCTCTTTCTTCTTGTGGAAGTTATTGGTAAATTTCTTGCCAATATTTCCACTACCATTGCTAGAACTGCCAGATGCACCACTCATCTTTCCACTCTTCAAACCGAGTTCTACCTTGATTCCCACAGCCACTAAATCAGAGAAACTAGCAGTTATGCTCCCCACCATTTTCTCATAGAATTCTGGTCGCACAGTGTCAACAAACCAGTCAGCTAATTCTTTTTCAGTCAATGGGGGCTCTACTTGAGAAGCGGTCCCTCTCCACCTCTGAGCATACTCTTTAAAGGATTCAGACTCTTTCTGGGACATGCTTAGCAATTGCCTCCTATCGGGAGCAAGGTCCATGTTGTATTTGTATTGCTGGATGAAAGCATCTGCTAAGTCTTGGAAACTGCGGATCTTCGACTGGTCAAGCGTCAAATACCATTTGGAGGAGATTCCCTTCAGACTGTCCTGGAAACAGTGGATCATTAACTTATCATTGTCCACCTGAGCAGCCATTCTTCGATAGTACATCAGGAGATGGTTCTTAGGACAAGTTGCACCCTCATACATATCAAACGTGGGTATCTTGAACTTTGGAGGTATTACCAATCCAGACACCAGACACATTTCTCTAGCAGCAGCACCAAAGATCTGGTCACCTTCAATCGCTCTTAACCTTTTTTCAAGGGTATCAAAATTCTCTTGCATCTTCACGTGTTTCTCATCTCCGTTTTCAGACATATCTGGCACTTCATACCCCTGATGGTCATTGAAGTACGGTTGAGCACGGGTGTGCATAATGTCTGGTGTAAAATTAGCAACTGCATGATTTTCTTCATTAGTCACAGGAACAGTTTGTTGAGCAGCAAATACATGAGGAGGAGGCACAAAACCTTGGAAAGGAAATGCCATGCCCTGAGAAGGAGGTGCAAAACTTTGAGAAGCTAAACCTTGGGACGGAGGGAAGAAACCCTGAGCAGCAAGTCCTTGGGAAGAAGGAATAAAACTTTGAGTAGCAAAACCTTGTGAAGGAGGGAAGAAACCCTGAGCAGCAAGTCCTTGGGAAGAAGGAATAAAACTTTGAGAAGCAAACCCTTGTGAAGGAGGGAAGAAACCCTGAGCAGCAAGTCCTTGGGAAGAAGGAATAAAACTTTGAGAAGCAAACCCTTGTGGAGGAGGAACGAAACCCTGAGCAGCAAATCCTTGGGAAGAAGGAATAACACTCTGAGAAGCAAAACCTCGAGAAGGAGGGAAAAATCCAGGCGGAAACCCAAAAGGAGACCAGGTCACAGGGGTAGTGACTGATGATGTAGGCTCAGTTGTTGCAGTGACCATTTCAGTCGTTGCAGTGACAATTTCTGACACCACAGTTTGCTGGGTATCCAACTTCGCTCGAATGACTTGCAACATTTCCATCATCTGACCCATATCTCCACGAATATCAGTAAGCTCTTCGTTAACTCTGTCCATCTCTAGGTCTCTTTCAGCCATCCTCTTTCTGGCTTGAGCTCGAGTGTAGTATTTGCGTGAGAGCCTCAGTGTGAAAGCTGAATTGAGAGCAGATGACGGGAATGAGTTTTATATGAAAAAAAATGCAAATGAAATGCAAAATGTATGAATGCAATGCGAAAATAAAAATTATTCAAGGAACTTAAGAAACAATTTGCAAATACCAAGGAACACATAATAATCAAAAGGATGTGATTTCATTAAATTCAAAAAGTGATACAAAGTCTTGAGTACACTTTCAAAAATCCCAAACAAAGCTTAATAAAGACAAAGACAAAGTCCTAAGGAGATTCTCCTAAAAGCCTCAAGTTGAGCTTCTCGATCTGTGCCTTCATCTGAGCCCTTTCAAGCATAAGTTGATCCACGATCGACTTCCAAGAAGTGTCCTCTTGAGTGCTGGAGGAAAATAAATCCTCTTGTGCTTTCCTTTTCTTGTTGGAGAGCTCTTCTTCTTCCTTCATCTTCAGTTGTCTTCTAAGTTCCTCATTCTCACTGCTGATGATCTGATGTCGATTCTTCCATGCATTCTTCTCTCGAATCTCTTTCTCCAAATCAATCTTCAGCTTCTCTGCATCATCCATAAAGACCAGAATGGGTTTCTTGAAGGTCATAGGATCCTGGCGAGGGTAAGGCATCTTCAGACTGATTGCCCTATCTCGTACCCATTGGAGATAGGGTTCCATAGAAACACAATTCGGCTTTCCCAAGCTACTCCTCCCCTTCCTATGGATGTACTTCCAAGCTTGCATAATCTGTTTCTTGAGCTCTGGTTCTTCGTCATCCTTAAAGAAAATTCCTTCCACTTCAACACTCTTAGGCTTGTCCTTCAACGGATATCCGAGTTGGCGGCGAGCCAAAACCGGATTATAGTTGATTCCTCCCTTAGTGCCAAGAAGAGGCACATTAGCAAAATCACCACAGCTATCAATAATCAATGCTCCATCATAAACACGATTGTACCAACTAATGTCAGAGTGGGTAAGAGACATGATCCTTTGTGACCACCACAAACCATCCTTAAGGTTCCAAAATGAAGCTGACTTAGGCAAGTGCGAAATAAACCACTCGTACAACAATGATACACAACAAGTAATCATCCCTCCCTTATGGTGATTCCTCAGATGGATGGAATGATAAGTGTCTCCGAGTAAAGTAGGGACCGGGTTCTTCTTCAGAAATAATTTGATAGCGTTCAGGTCTACAAAGTCTTCAAAGTTTGGGAAAAGTAACACTCCATATATTAGCAGAATAAAGGTCGCCTCAAAAGCTTTCATATCCTTCACACTAACAAAATTCTTGGCCTTTTCTACCAAAAACTTTGTAGGGAATCCAAAAATCTTTCCTTTATAAGTCATATTTGCCTTGACCTCAGGAACACTCAAATATGTCGCCTTTGCAATCTCCGCTTCTTCAGGGTCCTTCTCTAGAGCAGGGAATGGAAACTCATCCTTAACACGTGATCCCACCAAAACTGAATACTCCTCCAAAGTAGGTGCCAATTGGTAATCAGGGAACGTAAAACAGTGGTAGAGAGGATCATAAAACTGGAGCATCACAGAGAGCAACCTTCCATCCCAATCAGTCTTAAGCAAAGCTAAAAGTCTCCTATGCTTCTCCATGAAGGCTTCTTGATCCAGAACCAAATCTCTTAATTTCCTTAGGTCTTCGAGTTTGGGAATTTTGAATGTGTACTTGACAGTCTTTCTTCTTCCAAAGTCCATGATGATACCTATGATGTTTGCCAAAATAAATTTCCTGAGTTCCTTGAATAAATGGTAAAAATGATGCTTCATGATGCGTGAATGCAAAGAATACACAAACACAAACAAGGCTTAGGTTCAAAGCTTGCATGAGGTCGAAGGTTCAACCCTCCCAAAAGGTATGTACTATGAGTTTATTTGTACCTGTACAACGGGTTCTAAAAGTTCCCAGAATCACTGTCCCATCTTTCGGATATTACCGACTTCCCAACTCGACTTGGTAATCAATAATATTCTCAAGAGAGTCTCATCCGAGTGTAGTATCGCGTATCAACTATTTCGGATTTGCACCCTCATAGTCATCGCACTACATCCCTAAAAAGGCCAAGTGGGGGTAAATGTTCTACGGTCCTCAGCATTAATGGCTCTCAGGTCGAATATAGTAATGCTTTCACGACTGAACTCGATCAACAAAACTACATCCGAGGAGGCCTCCGCTGAGTGGTGGTGTCTCAAGTCAGCTTGGTCGGGACTCAACTCCCTACAAGCCTTCTTGAATATACCACCGTCCTAACTTATTTTGCACTCAAGTCCGAGTTAGGACTTATCTCACCACTCATGGAACACCCAACAAAAATCCAAGATAATAACAAGCAATACAACAACAAATATACAAATATACAAGGTGGGCTTAACCCTCAAAAAAAGATTCCCCAGTGAAGTCGCCATTTCTGTTGCGGTGAGAATCGGATACCAGGCTATTAAGTGAGCTTGAATCGCAAAACTTTTATGTTCACCACCGACTTTAATTTAATCCAAAGGGAAAAGGGAAAAAGATCGTAAAAACCCTAAATGAGGAGAAACTAGGTTCGGGGGTTGATTATACCTAGGGAAGGTGTTAGCATCCTAAGCATCCGCAGTATCCTACGGGAACCTCTTGTTAATATTTGTATATTTGTTATTTATTGCTTATTAAAATTATGGGAACCTAAGGTTTTATTTCTAATGGTGCTCGCACAACATCGCATCGATGCCTACGTATCGGGTATAGAATCAGAGCACTCGTAGTTCTCCTAAGGATTAACGAACACTTGGTTACGCTCAAGGTTCGCGGGGGAAGGTAAGTGTTATGGCAAACACTCACGTGACTTTAGGAAAGTCACAAAAAGTTGTAAAATAAAAAGTCCTAATGGCTAAGGAACTAGGGATGGCTAAACTTCCTATGACATTGAGTCAACTGCAGGAGTTCTTTCCCTTTTGGATTTAAATGCAAAAACAGAAAGTAAATAAATGAGGGTGCAAGCTCCTAAGTCTAAGGCATAGGTTGCTACTTGCAAATGAAATAAACATGGTAAAAATAAATAAAGTGCATGGAAGTGTACAAGATAAAAGGCTTAGTAACCGGGCTATGACTCGATATATGGATCGAGAATGCTGAGGTAGAAAACGAGCGTAGTGCATCAATTTGTTTAAGTTAGAAAAGCTGTGCAGTGTAAGGAATGTGCAGACGGCGATCGTAAACGACCGACTTACGTGTGTGAGTGTATGTGTAAAGTTCACTTGGCGTTGGACCAAAGAATTTATTACCTTGAAAATTAATGTCTCAAAAGTGTGCGCTTTCAATTTTATCTTAACATGTATATGGTCATGAGGCAAAATAAATATAAACATAGTGTGCATACAACCAAAACACCGAAAGATTAAATTAAAACCCTCACTAAGGGGTAAACCTAAATCTAAAACCTCTCACACTAATAGGATCTAAAACTATGCTTAAACAATCTCTATCTCAAACGAAGAACTAAACAAATATTTTTGGATTTTTATATAAAAATAAATAAATGATTAAATATGTACTAAAAATAAGATAGAAAAGAAGAAAATGAATTCGAAACATTTTTTACTATTTTTTTTTATGTATATATAAATATCTAATTAAATATAATAATAAAAATAAAATAGAAAAGAAAATTTTAAAAAGTCTTTTTTTATTTATTTTTCTAACTAAATATAATAATAAAATAGAAAAGAAAATTTTGAAAATAAAAGTTTTATTTATTTATTTTATATGTATATAAATTTCTTAACTAAATATAATAATAATAATAATAGAAAAGAAAATATTAAAATTAAATATTTATTTATTTATTTATATACATTTAAATGAGAACATAATGAAAGAAAAATAATTTAACTAAATATTTAATAAAAATTTAACTTAATAAGTAGATTAGTTAATATTAAAAATAAAGAATTAATTAAATTATGAAAATATTTTTTTTAGATTTTTTTTTTAAAGAATAGAAAAAAAGAAAAAAAAAAGCTGATTCCTAATAAACAGAGGGTGCATTGTGAAAAGGTGGCCCAGTTGGCCCATGGAGGTGAAACCATCCGGGTTGGGTTTGACCCGGACCCGGTTCGGTTACTCTAGCAGAGTTTAGGGTCCAGAAACGCAGCCTCCCCCCAATTATTTTTCCAGAAAAGAACGAAGAAGAACAAAAAGCAAACGAACACGCTCCTGTAGAAAAGCTGTTCGCATCCCCTTCTCTCCTTCATCTCTCTCGTTCCCACCCTCAACGACCTTACTCACTCTCACGATCACTCGCCCTCACTCTCAATCAGCTTTCGCTCTCGTCTCTCTCACAGCTCTGTTCTCTCTCGAATCTCTCGGCGGCGCGGCTTCACTGTTTCTAATCCTCTCTCGCGGTGGCTTCAGAGGTGGTTGGTGGTTTCCGGCGAGGATGGTTCGTGGAGGTTAGTGAGCTTCGGCTTATCTCTCAGTCACAACTTCTTCTCTTTCTTGCTTTTTTCCTTTGTTTCGGTTAAGGTGGATTTGAGGGTTTATGAGTTTCACGGTAAGGGTTCTTGGTCTCAGTGGAGGTTCTGTGATGGGGAAGATGGGTCTTGGCTGTGGCGGTTTCGGTGAGTCAGTTCTCTGGTGGTGGTTCGCGATTGAAGAAGGGTGGAGGCAGTGAGTTCACAGCAGAGGGTTTCGGTTTGATTTTGTTCATGGCTCTTTGTGGATCAGTGGTGGGAGATGGTTTACGGAAAGGGGGGCTGGCAAGGAATTAGGGATTTCGATGGCGGCGAGGATTTCGATCGGTTTGCTTCTGTTTCAGTGATGGCTTCTGAGCGGCGGTTGTGTGATTTAAACGGTTTCAAGGAAAGGTGGGTCTGCGGTTGTTGCGGTTGTATCGACGGTTTTGATGGTGGTTTTGGTTCCATTTTGGATTGAAGAGTTGTGGTTTATGGAGATTTGTTTAATGGTGGATGGAGTGGTGTTTATAGAGGTAAGTGAGGTTTGTTCAATGTTACTGGTTGTAAGGGGTGTTACAGTTGTGTTGTTGTTTGGTATCGACATGAGGAGTATGGATCGATTGTTGATGAGAGTGAATTTCTGATTGTTGTAATTTTAATGAAAGGTTAAGAATGGTTGAAGTGATTGTAGAGAAGAAAGGTGTTGGTTCAGTAGAAAAAAAAAACAAGGCTATTGTGGTTTGTGTAGAAATTGTGTGTTGTATTTGACTTGGTATTTGGTGGGAATAGAATATGATTCGTGAGAAAACAAAATATGAAGAGGATTCAGTAGTTTGAAAATGGCAGAGCTGAGTTTTCAGTTGGTGTTTGAAGTGTTTCAAGTGATGAGTTTTTGGCTACCCAATTTTTTTATGAGGAGCAAAAAGGTTTTGGTGTTTTGGTTCAGGTTTGCAGGTATGAGTTTCAAGGCATGGTTTGTGATTCATGTGTATGCAAGCTTGTGATTTTCATGATATTTTTGCTCTGTTTCTGGTTTTGTTTGTCTTCAGGTCCTGTTGATGCAAGGAGTGTTGGTTTCGTATGGTGAAGGGGGACTGGTTTTATGTGGTTTTGAAGGACGATAGTTTGGGTGGTTCGTGAATGTCACGGTATGGTGGTTTCCGACGGTTAACAATGGTTTTGTATTGCAGATTTCAAAAGTTTTTGGTATTCTGTTCAAGCTTGATCTGATGCATTTTTGTTCATAGCTTTTGCTTTGGTTTGTGTTTGGATAGAGGTTGAAGGTAAAAAATGAAAGTAGGTTGATGAGTTGAGTGGTTTATTTTTGCTGTGAATTTTTTGAGTTATATATTTTTTGAAGTTCTTTTTTTTTTTAATATGAAGTTGCTCTTTGTGTGCAGATTGGAATGAAGTTAAAAAGAAAAGAAACTATGAACAAAAGCTGAAAAGAGGTGAAAGGAAAAAAAATCATACCGACCCGAATGTTATCGGGGTGACGAATCCACTACGGTGAGCCTCCTATTCCTCTTCTGATGCACTGCTTCTTGTTGTTGTTGCTGAACTTTTTTTGTACCCTTCTTTTCTCCTCTTTTTTTGAGTTTAAGTTTGGCTGGATTTTTGTGTTGTTTTTTGGTATGTTTGTGGCTGCTTGTGGTGTATTTTGAGAACTGTTTGAGTGTGTTTTGAGAACTGTTTTGAGGTGTGTTGCAACGGTTTCTTGGGACTGTTTTGATGGTTGTTTTGAGTGCTGAACTTCTAATTATGTGGCTGTTTGTGGGCTGTTATAAGGGCTGAATTTTTGGTTGAATGAGAGCTCTTTGTAGTGATTCTTAAGGCTGTATTGTAGTGTTTTTGAAAGCTGTACTGTAGTGTTTTTGAAGGCTGCTTGTATGTTTTTTGTAGGCTGTTTTTGTGCAATGTAACAGTGTGTGTTATATGGCTGATTTGTGTGAATTTGAGAGCTGTTCTGATAGTGTTTTGTACCATGAAACTTGTAGGTGAAGGGTGTCTTGAGAGAGGAGACAAATGCTGAATTTTTGTGGAGGAAGTGGAGCAGGAAATGCAGGTTGTTGGTGGCTGCAGGCTGAATTTTTTGTTGCCTTGTGCTGCTGTAAATGTAGTGCTTTGGGGCTGATTTGGAGCTGTTGCATTTTGTATTTTTGCTGAATTTTTGTACCATTTTTCTTGTAATTGTAACATAACAATATTATGGAATAAAAAGTTGATTATTTACATTTGGGGTTATAACTTGAAATTAACACTTAATATTGAAAATGAGAACTTTAAATTAAAATCTAAACATAAACTTAAATTAGAAATGAATTAAAAAGAATTAAACTTAAAATTAAAAATAACTTATAAACTTAAATAAATAAACTTGGAACTAAAATGAATAATAAAAAAAGAAATTGGAATTAAATTGAAAATGAAATCTTAAACTAAAAAATAAAAATTAGAAATTGAAATTAAATTAGAAATAGAAACTTGAAAATGGATTAAAAGAAATAAACAATTAGAGATTATAATTAAATTAGAAATGGAACTAAACTAACTAAAAAAAAATGATGAATTAAAAATAAAAGTTAAAAAATAAAAATCACATTAAGAAATAAAAACTTTGAAAATAGAAATGAAATTACATTTTTTTTTAAACCTTGAAATTGGAAATAAAATTACATTTTTTATTTAGCAAAACTTTGAGAATAAAATAGATAGAAATTAAAATTAACATTAAAATTAAAACACGAAAATGAATTAAAAGGTTAGAAATGAGAAGTAAGCAACAGAAAATGAAACGGGAAAAATCCCTGCTAAATGCGATGAATGTATGATCTGAGCAGTTAGGGGTAAAATTTGGGGTGTGACATGGGCCTATAATCATCAAGGCTCAAAGGATTATCCTTCTTCAGAATCAAGGTTAAGAAAGACGAAACAACCGATTTAGACAAAAAAAGGCTCTTTGGTGGAATTCTGCAAAGAAACGTTGAAAATCTACTTTCAAAAAGTACCAACATTTCTTAATGAATAAGAACGTGTATCCGTCCGGCCCCATACTTTTAGCACCTCAACAACTCCACACCGCTTCCTTAATTTACTCTTCCGAAAACGGTGCCTCAAGATTAACTTTCTCCACGAACGAAATAGTCTTGAAATCCACACCATCCAAAGTTGGCTGATCATGATCAAGCTCCTTAAACTTTCTAGAAAAATGCTCAAACACCTCATCTCTCAACCCTTCCACTGAATCCACCATGCCATTATCTGTATTTAAAGAACCCAAAAAAATTCGTCTTCTGCTTTCTTTGATCACACTATGAAAGAAACAGGAATTGTTATCCCCATCATTGAGCCACTTAAACTTCACCTTTTGAATTAGCATATTCTATTTAATTTTCAAATTCAACCAAAAACGACTACTTGCGGATGTTATTAATATCATTCACACACTCCTCCTCGCACCAAGAAAGTTCATCATCCCCTTCATTAATCCCCTTGACTCCCAATTCCACCTCTAAATCATACCTCCCGAACACTTCCAAATTCCACCTTCTAAGCTCTATTTTAAGTAAACAAAGTTTCTCCTTAAGAACAAAATCGCTTCTTTCGAGAACCTTCAAATTTTTCCACGTCTTCTCCACAAAAGGTAAAAAATGTTTATCGCCAAACCATTCATTATTGAATTTGAAAGGTTTAGGCCCCCAATTCAAAATGTCCGTCAACAACCAAACCGGGCAATAATCTGAAACGTCTCTTAAACCAATCAATTGCCCAACAATACCCCATCAAATGATCACCCTTTCCAAAACAAGGAAACGATCTAGCCTACTCATAGCCATACCGTCACCACTATACCAAGTATATTTCTTCCCCTTACACGGAACATCGATTAAATCACAATCAACTATAAAATACGAAAATTCTTTCACCTCTGATATCCTATCAACCAACGCCCTTCCCTTCTGCTCATCACAATCCACTATTGCGTTGAAATCCCCCCCTCGATAATCCAATCTCCATCCAAGAAACAAGATTTAAGATTGATCAAATATTTCCATAACTTCCTTTTAAGAACAATATCACAAGACAAATACATGTTCACTATGTAATAATCAAAGTTCTTCCACCTAATTTTCACTCCAAGATATCCCTCACCCTTGAAACTACTTATGACTTCCATATTAGTGTTCCACAAAATTATCAAACCACTAGAAGCTCCATTAGAACTAGCAAAAGACCAATCAACCTCTCTATTCCAAAGACTAATAACAACATCCTTATTAACAAGTTTAAGTTTGGACTCTTGAATCAAGAAAATATTCGCGCTACCTTTCGAAATGACTTGGCTAATCCACTTCCTCTTCAAGAGGTTTCCTCCCCCTATAATATTCAATGTGCCAATAATCATTGATCATTGATAACCTTCTCCGTCCTTCCTGCTTTGAACGATCTTTTCCCAATCTCTAATTCCTCCAGTTTGGAAACACAGTCCACATTCGACTCCGATACCGCCACACCAAGATTGATTATAGCTTCCCACAGTTTCTCCCCCACCATTGAGCACATATTCTTTCTCAATCTAAAATTACTCCTTATAATACACGAGTCTTCAGAATTTAAGCCGTGGAAGTTTTTGTATAACATACTGCTATTCTCTTTAGGGACATCTGTTTGTGGTTGACTCTTTTCGAAAAAATCCTTCGAAGATGAAATAGGATCTGAAGTTTGAGAAACTTTATTGTACCTAGCCATCTTCTTTTTCGTCCTTTTACTCCATCTAATACCCATAAATTCTTCATGACTTTTGTATATTAATTTTTTCAAGTGCTTTTTGTTGTTGAAATACTCGTGGTCCCCACTTTCCTCTTGGGAAAAAAGTTCCGTGTCACTCCTATATTCTTCGAGTTACCACAAAGGCCTTTGATATGGTCATTAATGTTGCTACATTGGGTCCCACTCCTTGAATTTTCCACTTCCATACCTCCCTTCTGCTCTCTCTGTTGATCTAACAGGTTTTCTGAGAAAAGGCCTACCTCAAAAGGCGTGCCTCCAACTACCTCATTGGATGTGTCAACATCGGACAACACCACGCCCCTTCTAGCCTTGATAACCGCACTATCAAATAACCCCATATCATTAGAGAAGTTCCTTGTCTTCGTTACAATTATTTATTTTTTCTGCCAAAATCGTAACTTTACCATCTTCTTGTTTATCAAACGTTGAAACCTTTCCCGAAATAGAACCAAGCAAAAACTATTCATCGTGAACGGTAAAATCATCATTGTCCCCATCTGTGTTATCTTCCTGAGTATCGCCTTTCTCTATAAAGCTTCTGAAGTCCGATCCGCTTGACGAAGAGCTAACTACCTTCTTGAATGATCTTTCCGCTCCAGAAGTTAATCTCATTGGGCCATATAAATCTTCCTTCAAATGTAATCTAAATTTTTTGACATCAATCTCCATCTCTATATATTCACTTAAAGAGAATGTCAATGGCACCTTAACTAACAACCTAGCCACATCCATCTTTTTTCCCGACGTTGTATCCTCATCACAGCAAATGTAACTTCCTAAAGAATTTGCCACAGCTACAAAAAAGTACACTCCCCAAACATGGCAAGGAACACCAAAACTTTGTATCCACATGACTCTATCCTCATCGATGTCTTCTACCTTCCACTGACTTATAGAGGTAAAGAATTGGTTCCACCAAAAACTCGTGTCTCTGATGAAATTCGTCATTGCACCTTCTTCTAATTCTTCTAGCAAACACATATTTGATCCTAAAGGAGTTACTTTGAGATAAAATATACCCACCATCTCAAATTTTCTTTGCATATTTTATGCCATTCCATGTGAGTGAGTGAACCCTACAAATGCTCTCTGCATCTTCTCAAGCATACCAGAATCTTAGGAGAACTTCAGTGGAGTCTGCATTTGAATTCGCACATCTTTGTTTATCACCACGTCTGCAAATGATTTCTCTCTTAGGTTTCTTTTTTACTATTGGATAAGGTGGTTTAACATAGAAAATAGGTCATGTGTTGGGTAGTTTAGGTTTTGTTTCTTTGTTCATCTTAAGGACAAGTCTCGATCAATAAGCTTAGCTAGTGTATCACCTCTCTCTCTCCCTCCCTCCCTCCCTCCCTCCCTCTCCCTCCCTCCCTCCTTATTCACCTCACGTACCTTAGGTATTGAATGAACTATTATATTAATTCTAAACTCAGTAGCCTCACAATTTCCACTTTTGACTTTTTTTGTAGTCTTACCTAAAATTTCCATATTAGTACCTGGTATAGCGACAATGAGCCGAGATAATTGTTACACTGGATTCTCTAACTTCTTCATCGACTCCTCATATTTATTTCTCATGATTTCCTATTTATGGGCAAATTGTTCAAAATTGCTCAGAGTCATTTGCATAAATTTGGTAATGGTTTCTTCAAGCGAAGATATTTTCCTTTGGAAAAGAGCTTGCTGAGTTCCTTGATTTGTCTGAAAGTTGACAACTTGAACTTCTTCTCTCGCTTATTTTGTATCACACATTCTAGTCCATATTCCTTTTTCGTTGTAATACTAACTCATTATTTATACCTGAATTAAATTAGCTTGATTATGATTGTTTTCAGCAAAATGTTTGTTGAGTGGTTCAATTTGAGCTAGCTGTGCAACATGAGTCTCTAATGTGAATACACCTTCCGTCATGCACATTGATGATGTTTTGTAAAATTGAGCCAAGTGTTCCCAAGGATCCTTCTTCACCTGATCATCAGACTGGTTCTCTCTCAGACTTGAAAGCACAAAGTTTTTAATAACAAAAGTATCAGGGTTGGAAGGTTGAAAACCTATACAAATTTGTCTTGCATTAGTTCATTTACAATACTCTCCCATACTTTGTATGATTTATGAATAAAATTTTTTCAGCTTCGACTTGAACCTATATAAACAACAAGAAACACATTCAATATCACTATACCAAATAAATAATTCAAAAAAATGAAAAAAATTAATTAATAAAAACTAAAACTTCTTGCAAAAGTTTCTCTTTTGAAATTTGAACTAATCCCCAACAACGACGCCAAAAATTTATTGACATCTATGTAAGTGTACCGATAATATCTAAGTAATAATTAAAATACCGTCTCCATGAGGATTTAATTTAACTAGGTATAAGATTATGTGAATTAAAAGTAATAATGGGGGGAAGTTTCGAGTTTGAAAGCGTGAAAGGAAAATAAAAAATTTATCACGATGCGATAGCCGATTAGGCTTTGTCTCAAATCCTTGTATGTCTTTGTTGATTTAGCGTCTATCTACCCTTATGATGATTATTTCAATTACCACGATGGTCTAACTAAGCCAATATACTCGATCTCTTGGTGTATACCACACTATTCTAAGATATAATCCCTTAATCTCTTACGAATATTTGAAAGTTTAAATATGTGATGTTTGTTCATTAAATCCTAAGTCATAACCTTACAATTTCCTATCTTTAACTCAATTATTAGGTGGAACAGTTAACTTAGATTTGATTCACACATATAGGGTTAGTACTCAGGATGAATCTGAATCGATACGTGAACATTCGTAAACACATGTAAAGCTTTAAACACAAATATTTACTTAATAGAAAATTGAATAATCAAAAGCATAAGCAATATAAAGACCTAACATATGGTATCGACAAATCCATACACCTTCATCTAAACAAAACCTAGCCTAAGAAAATTAGCTACTCATGACTAGAAAATTCATAAAAGAAATATACATGGATTATTGGTTAGAACTCCGCATCCAATGGTGAAAAACTTCGCTCCAGAGCTCCATAGTATTTCTCTACGGTCAGAATTAGGATTCACTACTACAAAATATACATTAGGTAACATAATATTACTATGGTTATGTCATCCACCGTTGTAATATATGATACTGGATGCGTGTTATGATTTTTTATTTCATCCACCGTTGTAATATATAATGGTACAAGGTTCGAATCCTGGCAACACCATTTTTTTCAATTTTTTAAAATTATTTATTCACGGTTTTAATATGCAACCGTTGTAATATTATATATACGTACAACATTTCCTCTTCCCAAAATACTCTTCTCAAGTATAATGATGATTGAATATTTTCTCCATTTTTCAAGATGGTCACAATGTCATTCAATGATATCAACTATTAGAAGTAATCATCATTGCAAGCATATTAAAGGTCACAATGTTTCATCTTCAACCTCATCTATAAATGCGTAGTTTTACACTTCTTCAAACTATTCTTTGTAACTTCCTTTATCAACACGAGTTCTTCATCTGAGAATGCTAACAAAAATATCATAAGGTCACCATTGTACACCATCGTGATCAGTGGTCAACTGAGGAGGTTCAACCATCTGAATCATATTCTGTCAGGGATACATTAAGGTTGAGGAAGGCCAAGAAGAAGAAGAGGGAGAAGAAGATGAAGAAGAAGAAGAAGAAAAATGAGTCGAGGAAGATTATTTACTATGATTCTGGCGAGGGTGGTAAGGAGAGAGTCATATATTATGAAGAATCTCATGTTGTTATGGGATATTATTCCGACCTTGACTAATTTATGTCATGAAATTATATATGTACTCTTCCCTCCCCATATGAGTCTTTTAATTAAATTATCTTTTGTATATATACTCTTCCCTGTCATTTATATACTATTATTGTTTTACACAAAAAATAGTAAAAGCCAACAATATCAACACTGGAGAAGAGAAACAATAACAACAATGCATAAGTCTTTCACTAGTGCGTTCATAAGTAAATAAAAAGTTAAATATATTTAACCAGAGTTTTATTATAGAATCGTGATGAAATGTGATATTACTCTTTAAAGTATTATCATAGTTTTACTTTCTAATCGTGATTATACATGAATAACAACAATGAATAACTCTTTCACTAGTGCGTTCATAAATAAAAATAATTAAAGATATTTAACCACAATTTTATTATAGAACTGTGATGAAATCTGATATTATTCTTTAAATTATTATCACGATTTTACTTTCTAACCGTGGTGACACGTGATATTTTTTTATTATATAAGTGAAAGTATCTATTGTTCATAAGTAAGCCTAGTATTCATCTCACAGTTTTTCTTTCTAACAGTCGTATCTCTCAAATGTGAAGGATTTGTCAAAAGGAAATATTAATGATTTCATGTTTATAAAGTTGACAACAATTTTTCTAAAACATGTTAACGTTTCACAACCGGATGTTGTATGAGATGTTCTAGCATGTTGATTTGAAAGATTTATGAACAAATATCCTACAAGAAGTCGTGACATGTTAACACCAGAACAACAATTTTGGATATATTTATATCTTGACAGTTTTATTGAGATCCATAAAAAAAAATGAGATGATCAAAAAGCCAAAATAATTATCATTTTGGATATATTTATATCTTGACAGATTTATTGAGATCCATAAAAAAATGAGATGATCAAAAAGCCAAAATAATTATCATTAAGATTATCTCCAGATTGTTTATTTTTGGCCTCAGCGGACAAGAGGCACTTAATAAATGCTTGTTGGATATGACTAAATGGTTGTTGTTGGAAATCAAATCCATGACTAAAGTTGCCATTTTCTTTGACATCCTAGATTACTTTGCTCTATCAAACGACATAAAAGCCTTATTACTACGGAGGTGAGGTGAAATCCCACATCCATAATAGTATTTATAAAATTTATTATAAAAAAAAAACTAAAAAGAACAAACTTGAAATCAGTAAAATATTTCTATAAAAGCATTATTGCTTTAAAGTGTTGTTGAAGGCCAACAAAAGAGTCATTAAACATAAAATTAAATTAATGATTTCTTGTAGTTATGTTCTAAACCTTATTTTAACATTAATCTAATCAGATACAGACAACATATTGATTATCAACATTAATTTATTTTTCGGTCCAAAAATAAAAAACATTAATTTATTTTGTATATATGGCTTCTTGTAACTCCTAAGTACTAAAACCTAATTATATGAGGTTAACAAATCATTAAAATTTTACTTATAAATCAATAACAAAATTTTAATTATTTGATGCAAAAGAGAAAAAAAAGTATGGATCAAGTACTCATGTTTGTTTGTATCTTGCACATCTTTCTTTCTCTAATTCTTGTTGAAGCAAATGAAATGAAAATGAGAAGTATGTCTCTTTCACACAATTTTCAAATTTTATTATCTTATAAACAATTGTTATCTCATTTTAGTAACATTAATTTCTTTTTACTTTTTTGACAATGCAGCATCAAACATTCGTTGTAATTCTGAAGATGAATGTCCATATTTTGTAAATTATTTTTATAGGTGTATTGGTTATTTTTGTCACTACATGGAAATGGATTTCCCCAAAAGCCAGACAATCTTTCATTAGATTTAGTAGAAAATCTCTTGTAACAGTTTCTCAAATCATTCAATATTATCTTCACAAACTGTTGTTGTATTCATTTTTCCTGAAGGATTATTTTTGTCACTACATGGAAATGTATTCATAACTCTTTTTGTTGGATTGAATAATTGCAACACCTCAATATTTTTACAAATAAAGATTCTGATTTTTCTTCAAATTAACAAGAAATATTTTTTTCAAGAAGTTGTTGGGTTCAATTTTTTACAAGAATTTTCTTTAGTAGATAGAGTCATCCTAAAGTTAATTTATTATTACAATGTTAAAAGGTAAGTAAGTACTCAGTTACTTGACTAGTTTAATCTGAATTTAATTATGACAATATTTAATAGTTTAATCTGTTCAAACCAACTTTTAACTTTTCTTATTTTTGTAAGTAGACATATCTTTATTCATCAAGAGTTCTTCAACATTAGGCTTAGTTAGCATATTCTTAACTTAATGATTAACATCGAAATCATGTTTGAAGAGATATTTTAGATTGTTTTGCTTTTTTGCTTTTGGTTTTGGTTTTTTTCACTATTGATGGAACCAAATGTTTTCATTCTTAATTATTTTACTCTACGAATAAGAAGAAAAATATATACTCTCTCCTAGGCTACTAGTAGCTCTTGATCCCACATGTGTTAAAAAAGCTTTAAAAATTTGGCTCAATTATCCTCATAACTACATGCATTCTTCTTATATACTTCATTTTTAAAAAAAAATTTCTTCCAAAATATCATTTTTTTTCTCTTAACTATACTCTTGGGTTCATGTTATATCTATGCAATTGAGGTTGGCAGTAATTTTGGTAAATTAACATGTCATGGATATGTTAGACAAGATGTCCCAACATGCTGACGAACAGGTTCTGTTTTGAAGAAAAGCCAGATTTTGTTAGATGTCGGATGAAATATCCCAGCATAAATTACTCAACATCTTTTTCTATTACGATTTTAGTAATTGTTATTTTGAGACAAATCACAAAATGTTCTGGTGAATTTTATGTGATATTAGTTGGCGTCCAAGTATGAAGATTTTCAGAGTTGGAGACTTGAAGGTCACACATCAGAGAGGATTTGTTTTAGAAACTAAAAATTGAAAAAGTTTCTATTTTCTTGGAGAATATCTAATAGATTATGTGGGATCAGATTGCTGCAATTTAAAACTCAAACCCAGATTGTTTTACCGTCATAAATAGGAAGATTTAGCCATAGTTTGATAACAACAACAAATACTAAAGTAGAGAGTATTAGGGTTTGTGTTTTTGCGAGCCTCTCTTAGATCAAGTGGATGCTAAGAGTAGGAGAACTTTATTGAGTTGTAAAGTGTGTACTCTAAAGCTTTTAAGCATATAGTGTGTTATTGATCATGTTGTGATTGTTAAGTAATTGAGGAGGGCCTTGACCTAGGAAGTGTCTGTGAGAGGTACAAGTGTTTTAATGATGTCAAAACTTGGGTGTTCCTAGAAGAAACAATGAATTAGAAGGCATGACAACTTAAAGTATCAGGATAAGTTTTTCTTATGAGTTAAAGCAAAATGAGTCGACTCATTGGTTCAAAATAGGTCAACTCATACAGTGAAAAACAAATGAGTCGACTCAGTCTGGTAAACAAGTCGACTCAAATCAAGTGAGAAACATTTTGTTTCCTTTGGGTCCCAATAGGCTGACTGAGGATCAAAATTAGGTTGACTCAAAAGCATGTGGAGGTCGACGCAATCCTGGCACAAGGCGCCACATCATTTAATCTATCTCCTATTTTATTTTTGATGGTTTCCTTTATCTTATGTGATAGTATAAATAGCTGGTGAGGACGGTAGGAGAACTTGATTCAACTTGAATCAAAGGGCAAAGAGAAACATAGCTACAACAACAATTATGATTGGTTTGTCGTTTCTAATTTCTCCTTGTAAGCACATTGTATTTTAATAAAAAGTCTCAATTCGGTTTTTGAATTGGGGGCAGAGGTACCCTTAGCGAGGACGGTAGGGGAACTGCCTTAACAAATCCGTGTGTTCTTCGTTTTTCTCTTTCGTTATAATTTTTTCATAACTTGAAATAATGTGATATTGAAAATTTTGTTTTGCATTTTTTGGTGCACTCCAAATGTTTGTGAAATTGTTGCTATCAAAATTGATAGCAACCTTAGATAAATTATGCACTACAAATATTTTTAAAACACACTAGGTGTGGTGTGCACACCAAATATTTGACAAAATTCAAAACACACCATTTCTTTGTCATTGTGCTTATTTTATTTCTTTTAACATTGTTAGTATTAGTTTGATGAGGTGTGTTAAGTTTAAGTGATTAATTAGTTTGATATTGATTAGTTAATTCATCTTTAGTATCCCATTTGATTTGATAACGTGTATCCGATCACCGGTGACTTAACATAATTTAGATGTGATTTTTATGGGGAACTTCCGCAAACCATTCTTCAATTTATTTATTGAAAGTTGAAAATATTTTTAAAAGAGATCTATTCAACCCCCTTCTAGATTTGTGTCATTGTCTAACAAGTAGTATCAGGAGCATCGGTTCATCTAGTATTTCTCATATAACTTCTTAGTAAATGGATAACAATCCAATATGGGCGTATAATAGAGCGCACTTTTTCACCGGAGAAAACTATAGTCACTGGAAGGATTGTATGCATATTCATATCAACTCTATTGATAGAAAGATATGGAAGGTTATTCAAGATGGTTTCATACAAATAACTATGACCAATTTGAATAATGCTGAAGTACCTAAAGCTGAAGCTCAATGGGATGAAAAAGATGAAAAGAACTACAGTTATGACTGGAAATATAGAAATATGATCATTACCTCTTTGGCAGCTGATGAATATTTTAGAGTTTCACATCATACCACTACTAAAGCTTTGTGGCAAGCGTTACAGATTTCCCATGAGGGAACTGATGACGTGAAACTAGCTAGAATCAATACCTTGCAACAAGAGTTTGATCACTTTCACATGAACCAAGGGGAAACCATTGGGGATTTGGGAAAGATATTTTCTCATCTATTAAATCGCTTAAATGCTCTTGATAAAACCACTCCCAATGATATTTCTACTAACAAAATTCTAAGATGTCTTACTAGGGAATGGCTTCCAAAAGTCACGACGAACAAGGAAGCTAATGATGTAAGAACCTTGGACTTGATTAAGTTAATAGGAAAGCTACAAAAATATGAGCAAGAGCTATTGAATCTAAATGAGCATGAAAAAAGTGAAAAGAAAGAAAAGAATGAGAAATCCAAAGACAACAACAAGAAGAAGAAGTATATTGCATTGAAGGCCTCTACTTCTAAACCATCTACCAATGATGAATGTGAGAGATGTCTAATGACGAAGATAGTGAATCAAATGAGGATATGGGACTATTTGTAAGAAGATATAATAGGTACCTTAGGAAGAATGAAATATCTCATTCGGATAAATGTCTAATCAATTATAGAAGGCAATCAAATCCCTCCAAGCAAGATCAAAGTAAAAGTACCAAGTCAAAAGGGTCATGCTACAATTGCGAAAAACCCGGTCATTACAAACCGGAATGCCCAATATTGAAGAAAGATAAAGGTAAATACAAATATCACAAGAAGGGTGGCAAGGCAAGGAAAGCTTATATCGCATGGGAAAGCGATAGTGAAGTCTCAAGCGACGACAACTTAAGTGATGAAAAAGAGAAAATAAATTTTGTCTCATGGCTCATAAAATGGGTAAGAAGAAAGTAAGACATGCTAAATATGATAACTTTGATAAATTGTCTTATCTCGATTTACTTAGTACTTTTATAGTTCTCCATCAAGAAGTTAAAGAAGCTTTTAAACTCTTAGCCTCCAATAAGCACATTTTTACTCATTTGGAGAAAAAGGTTTCTGATTCACAAAAAGAATTGGAAGCTCTTAAGTGTTCAATGGTGGATCCAGTTAAGGAAGACACGCGAGAATGGTTTAATTTCCATAGTTGTGAAACTTGTTGCATTTGGCAAAAATAGGTCAAAACTATTCAAACCAAACTTGACAAAGCATCACAACTAAAAATGAATTTTGCTATTGATCGATCTAATTTTAGAAATTCCATGAATAATCCATATCAAAAAGACACTTATGTGGTGAAAGATCAAATAAGAAAATGGGTCACTAAACCAAACTTAACGTGTCTTTATTGTTGCAAGAGGGGACATACTATTGCCAAATGTCATTTTAGGAGATTCTTGGTTCCTAAAGGAATTTTCCAATGGTTGCCCAAATGAAACCAAGGTTTCACTCACACACAAATACCCAATCAAAATTAGGTACCTCCTTATCTTGTTTAAATTTGTAGGTGGAGTGTCTCGAGGCTATGGAGAGAAGATGATTTCTCGACAGTGGGTGCTCAAGACATATGACGGGTGGCATTTCCTTATTCTATGACTTTGTGGCTAAGAAGAAGGGATTTGTAACCTATGGTGATAATAACAAGGGATCTATACTCGGAAAAGGTAGTGTTGATAATCCCTCATCTACATTTATCTCCAATGTCCTTTTAGTTGAAGGTCTTAAGCACAATCTTATTAGCATTAGTCAATTATGTGACAAAGGATATAAAGTCTCCTTTTCAAAAGAGGGTTTCATAATTGAACATAATGATAAAAAATAATGATGTGTTTAAGGATTTGAGGGTCAATAATATATACATGCTTGACTTAAATTATGTGTCTTAAAATGATCCTAAGTATCTAATCTCCAAGAGTGATGACTCTTGGCTTTGGCATAGGTGCTTAGAACATATTAACTTTGACTTGTTAAATAAGATATTTTCAAAAGATTTTATAGTTGGTCTACCCAAAATTAAATTTACCAAAGATCATCTTTGTGATGCATGCCAAATGGGTAAGCAAACAAAGATCTCATTTAAATCCAAAAACATTGTTTCAACGTCTAGACCTCTTGAACTTCACCATATGGATTTATTTGGTCCATCTAGAATTAAAAGTATAGGTGGAAACTATTATGGGTTTGTTATTGTAGACGACTATTCAAGATTTTGTTGGACTGTCTTGGTAGATAGTAAGAGTGGTATCTTTTCGGCATTTGAAAAGTTTGCCAAATTGTCTTAAAATAAACTAAACACTGGCATTGTTACAATACGAAGTGACCATGGAGGTGAATTTGAAAATCATCTATTTGAGGAATTTCGTGATAAACATGGAATTGATCATAATATTTCTACTCCTAGAACTCTGCAACAAAATGGTGTTGTGGAGCATAAAACCATGTTTTAGAGGAGCTTTGACAAACTATGATCAATGACAATGGTCTTCCTAAATATTTTTGGGTCGATTCCATAAGTATGACATGTTATGTTTTGATTAGGGTTCTTATTAGTCCTACTCTTAATAAAACGCCCTATGAACGTTTAAAAGGTAGGAAGCCAAATGGTTCACATCTTCATGTATTTGGTTGTAAATGTTATGTGTTAAACAATGGTAAAGAAAATATTGGAAAATTTGATTCAAACGCTGATGAGGTATCTTTCTCGGATACTCTAATTCAAGTAAAGTATATAGAGTATACAACAAAAGATTACTTATTATTGAAGAATCTGTTCATGTATCCTTTGATGAATCTTATCTGAAAGTTTTCGAAAAAGGTAGTTGTGTTATTGGTGCATGTGTTTCCTCTGAGGATATTCTTAAAGATCAATAAATATCGAGTGTTGAACCCATTCTGAATCTAGATGAGGAGGAGCCGAATAAAGGATCTAAAAACGAAGAATAGGATCATTTAACAAATCAGGACGATCTCCCTTTGGAATGGAAAACCTCAAAGGATCAACCCATTGACAATATTCTTGGATATATATCAAAGGGAGTTACTACATGCTCAAGGATAAGTAATTTTTGTTATCATATTTCTTTTGTCTCTCAAATTGAGCCTAAAAACTCCAAAGATGCTTTACTCGATGAACATTGATGTTTAGCTATGCAAGAGGAACTAAATCAGTCAAGAGAAATAAGGTTTGGGACATTTTCACTCCTCCGTGAGGTCATCGATTAATTGACACTAAATGGGTATTTTGGAACAAGATGGAAGAGAAAAAAATTATAACTCGCAGCAAGTCTCGTCTTGTTGCTCAAAGGTATTGTCGTACCTCGAAAAATATGATCCTGAAACAAACAACATAGTTGCCACCTAATTCTATTTATTCTAACTAAAGAAAAGGGAGATATAGACACAACCTAAATTGGATAAGGAATGGTCAACAAAACCACTAATCTAAGTTCGGGAGTCTAGTTTGCGCTTAGAATGTTAACTTGCATTATTATTGTCTTCTTTTTGTTAAGATTGCCTTTTAAGGAAATATTTTAGTTATGGGGAAAGGTTAATATTTTTTATTATTGTGCTTGAGAAGGATTGAAATTCTCGTGCCTACGTATTCCCTTATGCAATGGAAAAGTCAGAGCTTTGTAGTTCGTGCAACTACGATTTGTGTTTTTTATTGAACGATCGTTTAAAAATGCTTTCTAATCTGCTAAGCGTTGGCTTTTACTCGCGGTGGAGGTTGAAACGCTAGCTTGTTTGCGAGATAGAATGATTTAAATAATGTTCGTTTAAAGAAAAAGGTTTGACCTTTGTTAAGTGTTTTTAAAACGAAAGGCGAATGGACCACAACTTGAAGGCTAGCCTCAAGAGTGATTGCATTCAAGGACCCATGGAGTGATGGACTCCAGAGTTCAGTTATTCGTCGATTAATTGTAAAGTGATTTATGTTTGTTGGTAAGTTTTAAGTTGTATTTCCATTGTGAAAGGGTGAATGAATTAAAAATCGAGGGCTAGCCCCAACAGTAATTCAACTCAAAAACCCGAGGAATGCTAGATTTCTGAGTTTAGTTCTTTCATGATTTTAATTAGAGATTTACGTTTTGAAAACCAAAGAGCGAATGAATTACAAATCGAGGGCTAGCCCCAACAATAATTCAATTCAAAAACCCGAGGAATGCTAGATTCCTGAGTTTAGTTCTTACGTTAATTAATTATGTGTATTAAGACATTTTGCGATTATTTTTTTGGATGAATTATGGTTTAGTATTTTTATAACGACGGAGTAAATGAAACACGACTCGAAGGCTAGCCTCAAGAGTGGTTCATTAAAGAACCCGCGGAATGCTAGATTCTGAAGTTCTGTTTCTCGCTAGTTAATTGATGACGCATAAAGATTGTGCAGGTGGCGATCACTTAGCGACCGACTTACGTGTGTGCGAAAGTAGACGTAAAGATTTACTTGGCGTTGGACCAAAGGATTTATTATTTTTGAAATGGTTATCCTAGTGCGTTTGTATTCTACTCGACAATTTATTATCGAAATAAGAAAAATCAATAATACAAGCATATGTTACCAATACATAATCGAACACATGATAAATAAATTGAGCCAAACATGAATAGAAAAAAAACGATTTGAAAAGATTCAAATAATTGAAATAAATTAATACTACTAAAATGCAAAGAAAAAAATAATTAATTAGTTAAATTTTTTTAATGAAAGAATATAAAAGGAATTATTTTTAATGAAGAAATAACAATCTTATGAGACTAAGACCTAAATAAACAACAAAAACAAACAAACTCATGGGTCAGGGCGATAAAATAATCCAAGAAAAACAAGGAAGGCTTTACCCTACACCCCCACAGTTAATCCCATACCCCCACATCAATTTTTTTTGGACCAAATTGCCCTTGTATAAATACTTAATAATTCAAATTTACTTTCCATTTTTACCATTCGTCCAAAAGTTACAGAGAGAAAAAAAAATTTGCTCTTCAGACGTGTTTACCGGAAGACTATAAGTAAGTCTTCCGGTATGGAAATTTGTTTACCGGAAGAGTTTGTGAAAGTCTTCCGGTACCGGAAGACTTTATGAATGTCTTCCGGAATGATTAAAATGACTACCGAAAGACTTCATCAAAGTCTTCCGGAATGATGAGTTTTAAAATGACTACCGAAAGACTTTGATGAAGTCTTCCGGAATGTTTTTTTAAAAAAAGTGTGTACCGGAAGACTTGAAGAAAGTCTTCCGGAATTTTTTTTTTTTAATTAAATAATTGTTTTATTGTTTTTTTTCATTGGTGCGTTCACGAGGCAGAGATGGGAGGATACCAGTTCGATCGATGGGACGGGGCGATACGAGTAGGACACACGCAGATGATGTTGGTACATCTGCAGCTGCAGCAGACCCTGTGGGGTATCCTGGAGGTCCGTACGATACCAGTATTTTGGTTTCGTACGAGCATCATGTGGCGAGACGTGTATGGTTTGGTGAGGTAAGGAAATTATAATTATTTAGTTTTGAATAAAAACTGAAATTATTAGTAGCTATTATATAATTTGTTTAATTTTATTTGATTTCAGGAGAGAGGGGCAAAGAAGGAATTGAAGGTGGCGGGACATGGGTTGAAGTTGACCCAAATGGTTCCACAGCAGCTTCCACCGAAGATTGAGGGTATCATATCTAGGTCCGGTTTAGCTTTCTTACAGAGATCAAGTTTGAAGAAGATCGATGCAAACTTGGTTTCTGCATTTGTGGAGAGGTGGCATATAGAGACATCTTCATTTCACCTGCCGTTCGGTGAAATGACGATTACTCTAGATGATGTGGCATGTCTGCTTCATTTTCCTATCAGGGGGTATTCTGGAACCCTTAACCCATCAGTGAGGAGCTAGCCATTGAGTGGGCGGTTGACTATCTTGGAGTGTCATCGAGAGTGGCACTTTTCCAGGTTCGTGAGTGCAGAGGTTCGTACTTCAAGATAGAGTGGTTATATGATCGATTCGTAGAGCATCGAGCAACTTCATCATGGGCATTTGCGACCAGATGTTATTTGATGGTGTTAGTGGGTTGCACGATCTTTGCGGATAAGTCGTTTACACTCGTGGAGGCGCGATACTTGGCATTATTTAGGGACCTGAATGAGTTGTCCAACTATAGTTGGGCAACAACTGCATTGGTGACATTGTATAGGTTTCTTGGAGATGCGTCTATGTTTAGTTGCAAACAGCTTGGTGGTTATCCGACTCTCCTACAGGTATATATTTAAATTCAGTTTATTGATATTTTTTTAGTCTAATGTTAATTTTATTATGTTAAAGTTATATATTTAAATTCAGTTTATTGATTTTCTTTTAAGTCTAATTTTAATTTTATTATGTTCATTATTTTATATTTAATTATTATGTTATTGTTTTTTTAACAGTGCTGGATTCATGAGTATTTTCCTACACTTGGGAAAAAAGGAGAGAATTGGATACCTGCTCAGAACTGTGGTCTCCCGCGAGCGATGAGGTGGACGTACAAACAGGGGGCGTTAAAGGTGGATGAGTTGCGACCCATTATGGAAGAGCTGACACCGACCGATGTCATATGGAGGCTGTTCGAGGATCATAGAGTTCATCGTTGTTTTGATGAGATTTCTCTATTTAGGGGTTGTTTGAGGTGGGGAGATACTATTGTTCCATACATGCCTAACAGATGTCTTCGACAGTTTGGATACCGTCAGTACATTCCACATGCACCTATTGATCCTAGGATGGCTGGTGATATTGATATTGAGTGGATTAGTTACACCCATAGTGTTGGCCAGGTGATTCGTTCTGCTGCACTGGCGACTACCCCATTTGAGGTAGAGGATGGATACCTTGAGTGGTATTATCGTGTTTCGCATCCTCGATTGGTACCTCCTACCCATGATGAGCCGCCAGTTGCATCTATTCCTGATTATGATGCGGGACCATCTGATCCTGCATGGGGTTCTGTGTCTACCTTGATTCATCGCTACCTTCAGCAGAATGCAGCTGAAGAGGATGATCCACATTTTGCTGATCTGTTTGCAGCTTTACGTATTGCTCGTTCACAGTGATGTATAGTTATGTTTATGTCATATTATTGTTTAGACTTTGTTTCTTAATATATTGACATTTGAACTTATATGTACGATCATATTTATGTTATATGTTATTTATAGTTTTTCGACAAAAAAATTGAAATTAAAATTTAATTCATGAATGTGAAATTAAAAATGAATAACATAGTGAAATTAAAACATATAATATAATTCATGAATAAAAATTAATAACATAGTTTATATTTCATAATGTGTTTGTAATATAGGCGTAAGTTGTTGCCAATGTTGTAGACGTGCAGCAAATCCTCCCATCCACGATGTTG
Source organism: Lathyrus aphaca (assembly GCA_963966055.1). Taxonomy (NCBI): domain Eukaryota; kingdom Viridiplantae; phylum Streptophyta; class Magnoliopsida; order Fabales; family Fabaceae; genus Lathyrus; species Lathyrus aphaca. The sequence continues at coordinate 578,452,051 of OZ014519.1, read as the reverse complement.
CTGCTGGATAACGAAAGTTCTTCCAATCTGTTGTCACTGGTGGCAATGGAAATCCTTCTTTCATGTTAACCTATATTCAAAATTAAACAATACATTATTTAACATTACTCAAATAATTTACTAATAATATCAAATTATAACAATGTTTACCTGAATCCAATGATTTGAGTTTACAAATCCAATGCAATAAAATGAGACATTCGGTGAGAATGTAGTTGTCATAGGGAAGAAAGTCAAACATTCGACTCCTAGACAGACAAGTACCACGTTATACCGATTCGCAATCACGTAACCCATATCTGGTAGAGTCAACCATTTATTTATTGGTTGAGAACCACTTCCCTCTATCTTCAAAGAATCTCTCACTTCAGCTAACTGATCAGCAAATAAATTGGCATATAAAGCTGATCTTTCATTATGTATAATTTCCAATTCTAATTCCCGACGAACCATTGGCCAACCATCTTCAGTATAACCCCGCAATGAAGCAATCACTCTAAATCCACAATTACCATCTGACAATACGTTGACCACGTCATCAATAAATGACCTAATATGATAAGGAAATTGAAGGATGAACCGTTTAGATGATTGTGAAGTTTGTGCTAATTTTAACTTCTTTTTCACAGGTTGTGATGGTTGAGATGGTTGAGATTTCTTTTTTGAATTTTGTGATGGTTGAGATTGTCGTTGTGAAGATTGTGATGCTTGATCAACATATTCATGATACGAAGGATCCTTGTAAACATCATACCCTTCAGTTTTTTTGTCTTTTTTCTTGACTCCACCTTTTGTCTTTATTTTTTCAGGTGGTGCTAACAAAGAAGTCGTTGTGGGAAATGCAAGTTCATAAACCCTACTATGTAATGCCCTTCTTCCAACAACATCTTGTGACCTATACCTTTTCCATAACTCATCCATTGCAGATTTCATACCCACATCTGATTCCTCATCTAAGTCTTCTTCCAACTTAATTTCCATACTTAGTTTCCTCCAATGTACATGCACAGCCTCAATTGGTATCGGAATACCACTAATTCTATACCCTGCCAACTCACACACGCAAGGTAATCCATAGGTTGTTCTAAGAGTACATCGACATCTGTCTTTGTTAGTTCCAATATAATCAACTCTAGTTAACTCTTCAGCAACGCGCCTCAATGCAGCTCGCGACACTGAAGTACGTAAATATGTGTAAAATGGACTTGAATAGACATGTGCAACTTCATACACACTCTTTTGAAAAGAAGCTCGAATGTTGCTAATTTGTATCTTTAAGTTGTCATTCATGGCCTCCCAACATTTGACCATGTCACCTATACTGTTTCCCAACATCTGCTTTAACTTCCAATGAGCAGACTCAACCCTATAATAATACATATTTAAACTAAGTAAGAAAAATACAAAATTCACAAAAAGTATATTTTGGGATCTAAATCAAAACATATCGATTAGTCGTCGTGTTACCCATGTGTAGGACTCGATTAATCCATGCGCAAACAAACCTTTGTCTATGTGGTGTCAACCATGTGTCGTTCACGTACTCAAAAAATTTAGGACAATCAACACACTCTTGCTCAAGTTCTTTTAAATGTTGAGCATACTCAACCTCATCACTAGCCCATACAACATCCGTCCATAATTTTCCAATTGACTCCTGCATATCAGGAGCCACTAATAGTTTCCTTTTTGCACCAACATTTTTGTTAATGTGAAACTGACATAGCAAATTATTTGTCCTTGGAAACACAGTCTCAATGGCTTTCATCAAAGCAAGATCTCTATCTGTCATCATAACTTGTGGAAATAAATCTTTCTTCACAAACAATTGTTTAAGCTTATCTAACACCTAACAAAAAGTCTCAGTCTGCTCAGACTCAATATACGCAAATGCGACAGCAAAAGTCAACTCGGTTGATGTCATGCCAACAATTTCAAACAAAGGTTGCCTGTATTTGTTTGTCTTATAAGTGCTATCCATAACTAACACAATAGGAAACATATTCAACAACTTAACTGAATCTGGATGTGCCCAAAATATATCTTTAATAACTTCAGAGTCATCTCTTTTTCTACTCCAATAAACATAACCTGCAACCTCGATAAGCTTAAACAAATGTTGTATCTCACTTCTAGGACCTCTTATCTCTTTTTCCATCATACTCTTTTGCTTGTATATTTGTGTGATACGAGTGACACAATCTGGATCTCGCTCGTACAAGGAATGCAATATATTTCTGGGTGCAACCTTTCTCTTTGTTAAATCAGCAACATGTTGCTTCTGATCCGCTGTCAACCTACCAACAAATGAGTGACCTTCTAATCTATCGGGTAAATCATGGTTATGAACGCCACATTTTACATCAATCTTCCTTCCAGATCCATCTTTTGTCGGAGTTGACCTGATCTTAAATGGACATTCGCATTTTTTGGTCGCACTTTCTATTCCACTACAAATATCCTTGTATTTCCCACCTTTATCGCAACCAAATATTATTTTGTTCTTTCTTCCTCTCTTGCCTGTTTGTGTATCTGAACGAGTGATGATGACCGTCACTTTATTTCGTAATCCGGTGTCTTTGACCCATCTTATCACCTTTTCTCGTGTACCAAATCTCTCTGTCGTTGTAAATACATCTGATGTATTCACACATATCGGTTCTTTTTCGTATAAAGGTACTGCACCTACAAAATAAAAATATTTTTTTAAAAAAAGAATAAAAAAAACTAAAATAATTAAAAAAAAATTTACAAACCGGAAGACTTTATGAAAGTCTTCCGGTATTGTACTCTTACAATACCGGAACACTTACATAAAGTCTTCCGGTACACATATTCATTGATACCGGAAGACTTAATAAAAGTCTTCCGTACCGGAAGACTTAATAAAAGTCTTCCGTACCGGAAGACTTTTATTAAGTCTTCCGGTGAGCAAACATCACAATACCGGAAGACTTACATAAAGTCTTCCGGTATGTTAATTAACGTAGCGGAACTCATCTCCAAAGTCTTCCGAAACGTCTATTTTGGGACAATTTTTTACTATAATCTGACGATCTAACACAAATGGTAAAAAAAATAAATAATAATAATATAATAAAATATAATAAGGTTAAAATGGGCATTTTTAAAAAATTGTGGGGATAAAGGTATGGGTGTGGGGGTATATGGTAAAGCCTTCCAAAACAAGTCCTAAACGGCCCAAAATCCGAAAGTCCGGATTACCCTCCTCATTTATATATGCAGATCCAGAAAATACTATCTGGTTCCAAGGTTTCTATATTAAATTGAATTTTTAATGCATCGGTCAAACCATATTTTGGAAAAGGGTAATTTGGGCGGTGAGTTGTCAAGAATGGGAAAAGCCAACAATTAAGACGATTAAAAAGAAAAAAAAGCACGTTGAATCTTTTAAACTAAAATCAAATGAAAGAACCACAACAAGAAAAATTACATCTCTCCTTTCTCTCCGCCATCGCTAACCTCCATCCTAAAATCTCACTCATCATTCACCAGCCGAAGTTACAAACACACGATCAAAAACAGATCCGGCTAAAAACTAACCCCAAATTAGCCATAAACATCCAACAATCGATCAAAAATCAGTCAACAACACAGCGTGAATATGAACCCTAACCCCTTTTGGATCCCTAACCCGACTCTTATTAAAATCGTGCAATTATTAACATACTCAGAGATAAAAAAACGATAAAGCAAAGGTATAAGAGGTCTACCGAAATTGGATGCTTTGAAGAAAACAAAATGGTAAGTCGCTCCGTCTTTTGCTTGATTTGCTTCTCCTTTTTTTGCGCCTCCGTTCCTCTTTTAACTCTGAGAAAAATTAGGGTTTTTTCGTGGTATTTCCGCGGCTAGGTTTTTTTCTTCCTCTTGTATGATACTTGACCCCCTTTTATAGGATGTTTTTAGGGTTTGTGAATTGAAAGTTTACTGAAGAATTTCTCAATTTTTGCTATACCTGCTATTGCTTTTTCGTGTCAAAGTTTTTTTCCACAAAAATGGCATAAGAGTCTTGTTTATTTGTGCCAATCCTCTGCCTATTGAACAGCCTTAACTGGTTAGAGTTGAACTGGAAAAGTTGGTTTTGAACTGAACTAGTTTGCGTTTTTTTTTACCGTGATGAAACTCCCATTTCACTGCTTGTTATCCTTTTTAATCGCGGTAAAAAAACTTCTCTTTGCAGGATCAATTGTGAGAACCGTGATCGAGATTTCCATTAAGATATCTCTCTGAGTCAAGTGGCAGCATTCATAGTCGGAGCTCTCCAAGATGTTTGCAACAGTTACAGCACTTGTGTTGAAGAACCCCTCTGAATCAGTCTATCCAAAGAAGAGTTGTTTTCCAATAAGATAGTCCACCCTAGATAAGAATTCTACAGGTGAACCATGGTCAGTGATGGACCTCTTATCAGTTTTTTGGATTAAAACCAAAACATCACTTGTTGCATCAAAATTATCCTCATATCTAAGAACCTGATCAGGGAGATTTCTCTCTCTCTTTGCTTGGATTTCACTTCGCTGGAACCAATGGCTTGAATCCATCTCCTTTGTATGGCCAACAGTCTGTGTTTTGTCTGTTTGTGAAATTAGAAGAGGAGTGAGATCTTGTTAAAAATGGCCTTGCTGTCCTTGAGTTATTGCAAATCATAATTTTTGACTGAATTCATTTGTACATTCATTTCTCTGCAGGTCAAGTGTTTGAGTGTTGAAGATGGTAACAAATTTGATGCACCTCGTTGTGATTGCTGCTGAATTGGAAACTTTGATTGTTGTAGCACATGTGCAGAGTGTTATGTACGGTTGGGAGCAGTAGGGTGCAGGTTCTGTGTTGTAGCTGTTGTAGAGGGTTTTTTCTGATTATAGTTGTAGTCAAAGCTATTGCAAGGTGCGGGTTTTGGCAAGTTTTGGCCTGTTCTTGTTGACAATCGTTTTTCTGTGAAGAAGTTAGTATTCATCTTTTTTGTTGAATGATATCTCCCTCTCATATGCAAAATTCTGCCCATTTGTCATTGTGTTGTTATTGTTGGCTTTTACATGTGCCTATTTTATGTGTGTGCAGATTCATGGTGATTCGATAGAAACTCCATATGTTTATGAATACCGCCCTGCTTATATTGCTGCAAGTAGGCCGATCGGTGCTAACTTAGAGAACATATCTTAAAGATGTTTACCGAAGCAATGATTGACGGCTCTGAACTGGTTAAGTCCACTGGTAACTGTTGTTGGCATAATCCTTCTCTGGCTGGCGTGTGTGTGAGCAGCTTGGGAATGGGACTGATTCAAAGCTTTTCTATAACTGAAGTCGTTCTGCTTTAGATTCTTGTCATTTGTAATGTTGGAAACTCTTGTATTATGTATCATTTTGCCATACACTTTGTAATACACCTTTGTGTAATTTTGAATCCAATAACATTTAGAGTTCCCATTTCTGAACAAAACTTGTTAGAAATTATTAAGACTTATGAAAAGTAGATAAAGTGCAGTACTTGGATAATTACTATCCATCTTTTGAATACTTGTGTAAATCTGAACCTACTTAAAAAAACTTACAAATGAGACTTAAAAATCGTGCCCTTGGTATATTTCTTTTTTGGATCACTCCTTGATCACTACAACAATCAATTAAACGGATCCTGATTTAAGAAAACCACTTTCTTGGCAATATAATCTTAGAATAAAGCTCACACTCATTTGGAAATGGATGACTAATTCTAGTATCTTGGAGTCTTATCCACCATATGACGATTAAAATCATAAATAAAATTACTCGAATAAACTGATCTTCTCATTATTCCTCACAATGGCCAAAAAGAAATTAAAACATTCGAGTGACTTAACCACACTTACCTGAATAGTTTGGATCCATAAATAGAAATTGACACCTTGAAGATCTTCAAAGTAAATTCTCAATTTTATGCACCTTAATTTCGATTTAAATCTCTATCCCAAACCAAACTTGTATGTCAAGTAACAAAAGGAATAATAGCCTCGATCACGTTTAAAACATGTCTTATATCACAATCCATTCTTTCAGCACATCGAACCATAAACCCTTAATTTGATGACCAGGTTATAATCCCGATATTCAAAAACAATTACTCGCCTAAGCACTTGGTGGAGCATGATACATATATTTGTGATGATAAGAAACTCACATCCCAGCTCCAAACTTGAATGGAAGAATTTTGCAAATTCTAGAGATCTTCCCTAGAGAACCTCCTGATTTCATGCTTTTAAAGAGAAAACCAATGATATGTATGATATAGGAATGACTTAAATGCAATGCGTATGTGTGAGACACAAGCCAAAAATTAAAAAAACGAGGGAAAATTTTGGGGTGCAACAGGTATAACCAAGATGAGGGTATTTACTATGAGGATACTTATGCTCCGGTTGCCCGCCTTGAGGTTATACGCCTTTTGCTTGCATTTGCATGTTCACAAAATTTTAAGCTATATCAAATGGATGTTAAGAGTTCTTTTCTTAACAAATATATTAATGAAGAGGTGTATGTATACCAACCTCCCGGTTTTGAAAGCCATGAAAATCCTAACCATGTGTACAAGCTTAAACGTGCTTTGTACGACCTCAAACAAGCTCTTAGAGCTTGGTATGAACGCCTTAGCAAATTTTTATTAAATCAAGGATTTTCAAGAAGGAAAGTTGATACTACTCTTTTCATTAAACGGGAAGGAAAACATTCAATTTTGGTTCAAGTTTATGTAGATGATATTATTTTTGGATCTACAAATATGAAATTGGTCATAATTTTCAAGCTCAATGCAAGGTGAATTCGAAACGAGCATGATGGGGGAGCTCAATTATTTCCTCGGACTTCAAATTAAACAACTTGAGGATGGAACTTTCATAAGTCAAACAAAATATTATAATGAGCTTCTCAAGTGATTTGATATGACAAATTCAAAAGCTATTGATACACCAATGCCTACCGCGGAAATTTTAGATCGAGATGAGAAAGGTAAAGATGTAGACATAAAAAGGTATAGAGGTATGATCGACTCTCTTCTTTATCTGACCGCATCTCGTCCAGATATCATGTTTAATGTTTGTATGTGGCGCTCCCGAAAGACTTTACATCCCGGTGCAGACGCGAACGGTCGGCGAAAGGAGGTTGAAGTTGAATAGAGTCGCCAGCTAGGCATTTTTAACCCGAAGGAAAGGTAATGCTGCATAAACCTGGAAGGGTATGGATAAGACGATTGCAAACTAAAGAAACTGAGAAAGGGGGTTGGTTACGACCTGGGAAGGTATTAGCACCCAGATCGTCCGTCGTACTCGACGGGATCCACGCTTACTAGATTGTGTTTAAAAGGGGTAGTGTATGTGCTGACTGTGTAAAAAGCTAGGGAAAATGTACAGAGTGTCAGTGCAAAATGGTGAAATGCTCAAGACTAAGGCTTAGAAAGAATGTTGAAAGAGGGGGAAGACAAAGAGACTTTTGTTCGATAATTGTTAAGCTATGCCTACATATCCTCTCGTGAAATGAGGAAGTCAGAACACCGTAGTTTGACTCAAAGACACTGGATGATTTTTGGTGAACTGGTTGCTTGTCTATGCTCAAGTGTGTGACTCGTCTGGCTCGAGTGCTAACTGTCTTGCATTAGACGGAAGAAGCAAGTTCTCGTTTATAGAATGAGAATGATGAGAAAAGAATCCTGGAGGAGACGATTATTGTTTGTTTTTGTGTTTTCAGTTTTTATTTATTTTTGGTGTTTTGCATAGGATAATGAGCTTAAGCATAAATCAAGGGTTGTAAACTCATTATATCCTCCCTGATTAGGGATAATGATCCTACTTATGTGTGAGATAAGCATATCAACTTAATTACCATAATGATATAGGATTAAGATCATTAACCTACTTGTGATTATTAAGATGTTTTTGGGTTTTGTTTAGTGTTAAGTAATGAGTTTAATCTCTAATCAGGGATTAGTGAACTCATTACACCATCCTAAGAGAAGGATGATCGATGAGAACACTTAAGCTGAGAAAGACTCCTCAACTTAATCCATGGTTAGGGACTAAATTCATTATATAACAAGCCTTTATTAAATGGATTTTATTAAAGATGAGATTAAGAAGTTAGTTTTAAGTCTGCAAGACTTATCTTGAGGGGGGACTTGTCCATTAAACACTAGGGTTAGTCCCTCTTAACCAAAAGGAAGAGATGGAACCATAATGTAAGGCCCAAGTTACAAGCTTAAGTCTTAGTCATTATTAGGTGCTTTGATTAAGGGGTGTAAACAAATTAAAGGTTTAACACTAAGGATTAAAGTTATACACTCCATCCTAAGATAAGGATGCAGGCATAACCCTAATTCAAAGTCCTAAAGCTTTAAGTGTTTAGCCTCTGATTATGAGATGAGAAGAGAGACTCAAGGAGACTTAAAGGTAAAAAAAACTAAGGGGAAACTATATAAAACCCTAAAATTATCATGCTTGGATATCCTATGGTTAGTGAGGCTTAAAGAAAGATCTTTAGGAGGCCACCATGGAAGAAGAAGCAGATGAAAAGAGAAGAAGAAAAAGAATAGGTTACTTACTTCCTGAAGAAGATAAGTAACCTAAAAGAAAGAAATTAAGAATGAGAGGAAAAGGATGAGTAACCTAAAAGAAATAAAGTAAGAATGAGAGGAAAAGCCATACATGATGCATATGGATGTTCATACAAAGGATGAGATGCAAAGGAAGCATGTAAGAAGCTTGAAAACACATGGATGTTCATGAAATGCAATGAATGCAAAGCATACCAAATGAATGAAGAAATGTTCAAACATTTCCTATGATGTCTAAGATGGCATAAAAATGCTTGAAATGTCATGGCAAGTTCATGTGATGATGATATGCAAAGATGAATGCAAATGAACATTAAAAATTAGGGTTATATGAAAGGATGAGATGCACATGATCAAAACAGAAGCATACATCATGATAAAAATTTGAAAATGAACTCAAACAAACCCTAAACACATACAAGATCACTAACCAAAGATGAAGGTCAGAAGCCAAACTTAGAGAAAGTTAGGAATTTCCTAAGTTAACTAGGTTTTTGGGTGATTCTAAAGGAAAAATTCAAATCAAATTGAAAATGCAATGTAAAAGTATGAGTTAAATAACCTAGATACTAGATGCAATATGTGAAACAATGCAAAAAGAATCAAGTTCAAACTCATCATGGTTGATCATAAGTGATTTTTTCAAGTTAGTGTTAGAAAATGTGATTTTTATGAACCCTAATTCAAAGATAATTATGAAAACAAGATCAAACCTAAAAATAAATTTGTATGGTGAGTTTTTAAATGTTTCTAAATGCCTAAGAATGCTTCATGAATTTTTTTTTGTGATTTTTAGAAACCTAAATGTATTTTTTAATTAATTAAAATCAATTAACTAATTAAATAAAACATTTAAATGATTTAAAAATACTTTTTAATGCAAAAAATAAAAAAAAAAAAAATTTGGGTTTAGAAAAATATTTGAAGTGAAAATGCAGAAAATGCGATTTTTTAAAGTCTCTTTGCTATTTTTAATAATGATGAGAAAACAAAAGAAATAAAATGAAAATAAAACAAAAAAATGAAAGTAATCCAATCTGATGGTCCATGTTCAAACTGGGGTTGACTGTGCACGGAGATGGGTGGTCAGGATTGAATCTGGCTAAATGAGATTAATTAAATTAATTAAATGGATTAGGGTTTAAGTGAGTTGATCTGGGTCGTCCACACGCACGGGAAGCAAAATCCAATGGCCTAAATTCAAACTAGCCTAATTAATACAGAATTAGCCCTAATGACTCTCAGGTGGCCGGAGAACACCTCCAGTCATCTTCTCCGGCGCACTCTCTCACCGAAAATGCTCAAAACACCACCCCAAGCCCCCAAAACCTCCAGAATGAATCATCTAACCTCTATAAACAAGAATCCAGCCCTAAAACTCATTTATCACGCATCAACAACAAGAATCGAACAAGAACTTATTTTAGGTCAAACTTTCAGAAACACGATACACACTCATCTCTCACTCATTTTCTAAAATAATCACATCATGGCAACCAGGGAAGCATGTAGATTCATATTATAACTTGAAATAAGAGTTCTGGAAAAAAGGTTTGAAGAAGCTACCTGAACTGAAGCTTTGCAATTTTGAGCTTTCTGACCTTCTTTCTTTTGCAAAACAACTCTAATGGACCCCCTGAGGATACTGTGATGCTTAGAACAAGTTTATATGGGCTATTTTGAGGTGTGTGGTTCTTGTTTGACATAAAATGGAGTTCTTGTAGGGGAGGTTTCAGACCATGGCAATGAGTATTTTTGAATCCTTATGGTGTGTATGATTGAATGGTGAAAGAAGTTTTCAGGTTTGATGGTTGTGTTTTGAGTTTTGAAGAGATGAAGCTTATGGAGCATTTTTTTTATTCTGATCATATGAGAGGTTTCAACCTTGTGTGTTGTGTGTAATGAGTTCCTCAGGGTTTGCATAAATAATGTTGATTGGCCAGAGAGTTGTTGTGGTATAGTGTGATTGGTATGGGCCAAGTTGCAAAAAAGTCAAAGAATGTGTACTTGAGTCATGGCAAGGGTGAGAGGTTATTTCAAGGCTTGTCTTGCTTCAGCTTGATTCATGGAGGGCCTTTAGATCAGATTTTGTTGAGCTGTAACACTTGGATTGCAAGATAGCATAGGTTTTGCATATTTCCAACTTTGAAATTTCTTGAAGTGCAAGGCATGAAAACTTGTGATTCTTGGCACAATTTTGATCAAGACAAGTTGCATAATCATGTTATGATGCTTAGAGGTGGATTATAGGTCATTAGAAGTCTTGAAACTTGAGTTTGCAAAAAATCCCTCTTTGGCACATACTTGAAAATTACAAGATTTTTCCCAACTTTGAAACATCATATCTTGAGTTCTAGGATGAATCAAGAGGAGTTCTTGTACTTTTTGAAAATGGTAAGATCCAATCTACAACTTTCATGTTTAAGGATTTTTCATTTGAAGCATTTTTGATCAAGAAAGAGGAGGTTGAAAATCTTTCCCAAAATGGAAAGTTTCCATTACAAGTCATGTCCAAAAAAGGAAAGTTTGCAAATGGCTTGAAATTCTTCAATCTTATGAACTTCTAACCACTTCTAAGACCAAATAAAGATCATAAAACCTTAAATTGATGAAGATGACCCTTTGGTACAATTGGTGGTGGCCTCAGATGCACTGATTCTGACTTTTCTTGCACAATAAGTTACCAGTTGATCAGATGACTTCCACAATGAATTTCTTCATCAAATTTGGTACACATGCTCCTTATAACATATTAAGACCATTATAATCAAGAATGACCAAAAAATTGAGATTAAGGGCCTCAAACCCAAAACCCTAATTTTAGGTCATTTGTGTAGAAAACCCTAGCCTGCTTGGACACCTCTGCAATGCTTTGTGATTTTGTGACTTCAAAGACTTTTTGGGGATGTAATTAGATCATAAACCACTCATGGACCCTTTTGGCATGCTTCAAGACAATTGAGATAGCTCATATCACTTCTTGGATTTCCCAGATCACAAACCCTAATTGTAGTTATGCAGATGAAATAAACTATGTAATGTGAGATGATATGCTTATGCAATGCAATATGAAAAGATAACAAGCCATGGTGTGAGAAAAAGTGAAGGCAAATTTGGGGAGTTTACAGCTGCCCCTATTCAAGCATGAGTTAGCTATGCAGGGTGTAGGCGCCTGGCTTATCAGACAAACATGATAACTTGTGGTTGAATACCAAAGACAGTCCAAAATTTGCACTCGCTGGGGAGAAGAAGAAAAGGGATATAAATTATAACATATAGTATAGTATGAGTATCAAAGTGATGGAGGACGACCATCGAGCAGAGGACGACTGCTGGGGATGAAAAACGGTTAGTAAAGCAATGACGGGGACGACCATCATGCTGGGAAATAAAGAGACCGCGACGGGGATGGCCATCGGGTAAAGAAATAAAACTCTCTGGGGAATTAAAGAAATGAGGAAAGCACTGACGGGGACGGACATCAGGTTAAAGGGTAAATAAACCGCGACGGGGACGACCATCGGGTGAAAGAATAAATGAAATAATGATGAGGGACGGTCATCAGAAGGTGAAGGACGATCACCTAACAGGGGATGGCTGCTGAAAATATCACGACATAGGACGAATACCGGATAGAAAAGATCAACGATGGGGATGGCCATCAGATAAGCATGATGAAGGACGATCATCAAGAGGTGAAGGACGGTCACCTAGCAGGGGACGGCTGCTCTTGGGGATTATCTCGACAAAGGACGAATGCCGGATAACAAAGATCAACGATGGGGACGGCCATCGGATAAATGATGAGGGACGGTCATCAAAAGGTGAAGGACGGTCACCTGGCAGGGGACGGCTGCCGAAAAGTATCGCGACATAGGACGAATGTCGGATAGAAAGTTCCAACAATGGGGATTCCACTGGGAAAAGGATGAGGGACGGTCATCCAAAGGTGAAGGACGATCATCTGGCCGAGGACGGCTACCGAAAGTATCGCGACATAGGACGAATGCCGGATAAGAGGATCAACAATGGGGACGGCCATCGGATAATTGATGAGGGACGGTCATCAAAAGGTGAAGGACGATCACCTGGCAGGGGACGGCTGCCGAAAATATCACGACATAGGACAAATGTCGGATAGGAAAGTTGTTTTGTCTTACTGGGGAATGGTAAACACGGACGAGTGCTTACGCTTTGAAATAAAAGGTATAAGTGTTTGAAAGTGTGTATAGATTAAAGATGCGGACGAGCATCCTTAGGACCATGATACGGACGAGTATCAATAGAAGCAAACGCTGACACGTGTTTAAGGATGCTGATACGGACGAGTATCAATAGGTCAAGCAAGGAACACTGATGAGTGTTTGATCTGCCGGGGAGGTGATAAATTCAAGATACGGACGAGTATCAGAGGATTGTGTATAAGTATGTACAAGTGTTTGACCTGCTGGGGAAATATGTGCAAGACACGGACGGGTGTCAAAATATTGAGCAAGGGACACGGACGAGTGTTTGACTTGCTGGGGGACGTACGACATGGACGAGTGTCAAGAAAAATATGTACAAGTATGAACAAGTATTTGTATTGAGAGTGCAAAAAAGGTATTTTGGCCTTGTCTGCAGGGGATATGAGTTTTGTATATTGCTGGTGAGGTTATTTTTATGTTTGTATATTGCTACGCTTATTTTTGGGGAAAATGATGCGAATGCTATAATTATGCAAAATGAGAGAACCGATCCGAGATCCGGATCCTGCGAGGAGAAAGATCTCTGGGAGATCTGTCTAGAGGGAGAACTCCGTTGTGGAAAGAGATCATTGGCCGATCTGTGGGGAGAAAAGATCACTGAACGATCTTCCTATGGAACTCTGCGGGGATCTCGGCTGGAGAAGCTTCTATTGAAAAGACTCATGCTGGAGATGAGGAGGCTTCGGCAACTCCGCTGGGGAACAGAAAACCCTGGCAACTCTACCGGGGAGAAACTGGCAACTTCACGGGAAAGTGATTCCGCCGATTCTGTTGAGGATGAGAAAATCCCGGCAATTCTGATGGGGAACAGAAAGTCCTAACGACTGGCTTAGAATGGGGACTCTTCCCACTTTGCTGAGGATGAGAAAATCCTGGCGACTTTGTTGAGGAAAAAGAGATCCTGGCAAATCTATTTGGGACAACTTTGGAACTTGCTGGAGATGAGAGGATCTTGGCAACTTAGCTGAGGAAAACTCTGGCGACCTCACTAGGGAAAAGAAAACTCTGGCAACTTTTTGGGAAAAAGAAGTCCCTGGCGACTTTGCTAGGGAGAAGTAGTTCCTGGAAATTTTGTTGGGGAAGAGCAGTTCAGACATTGCTCGGGAGATCCTGCTTGGGGAGAAAAGAACTCCTGGGAAGTAATCTGTTGTAACTCCTTCGTCTAAGCGACACATTGGGGTTTTAATGAGTTTCCCGAAGGATCCATTGAGGCGATGATGGCTTTGTGGGGGAAACTCCTATCAAGTAATCCTGCTGATAAGGTGATTCTTGACTTGGCTAGGGATACAAGACTTGATATACCCTATGATGTGAGATTGTCTGTCCTGAGTACCTGCAACCTGTTAAAAAGAAACGCATAAGTGTCCCGAGGTATCCTCAACCGGATTCCGTCATAGGAGTTAGATTTGCTCAAGAGTGCATATTTCCTGCAAGAATATATTGGAAATGGCTTATATGTTTTCATGCAAGTGTTGTATTATGAATTTTGGACATTTTGAAAACGAAACAAAAATGTACAAAACAAAGTGTGACTGAAAATTCTGATTTTATTGATTTGTGTGCCCTGAATAGGCAAGTACAGTGAAGAAGTGAATCCCTGAAAGGAAGAGATTGTTGTAAATTGAGAAAATAAAAGTGTTGGCAATGTTGAAGTTGACGCTCCAGTGAGTTTCCTTTGCTATGACCTGTATGACGTTGACGCTCTTCTCATCTTGCTTTCTGAAGAAGGTTGATTCTGACCGACTCTTTATCATTTCGAAGTTTGCCATGTTGTGAGTGATACAGACGAATTCAGAATGCAGTTGTTCGCTTTTTCCCTGATTTTGCGTGGATCGCCCTTTCGGGTTTTTAATCCACCGGGATACCCATTTTTGCCTGAGTTGTCCAATGTGGCTTTTCAACTCAGCGGGTGTACATTTTTTTCAATTTTCCCTGATTTTTGCCTGAGTCTTTTATTCTGTTTTTTGACTTGTCGGGATGCCCTAGTTTTGCATGGACATATATTCTATTTTTATGTCCAGCGGGTCTTTTATGCGAAGTATTTTTTAACTGCATCTGAATTCACAGAAGATAAGAAATCCTCGCCATCCATAGTAGTGAGCATCAGTGCCCCACCAGAGAAAACTTTCTTTACTATGAATGGGCCTTCGTAGTTTGGCGTCCATTTTCCCTTGTGGTCTGTATGAGGAGGAAGAAGTCTTTTCAGAACAAGCTCTCCCACTTGGTATTCCCGAGGTCTAACTTTCTGATCGAAGGATTTCTTCATTCGCTTCTGATATAACTGCCCATGACAGATGGCTGCTAATCTTTTTTCTTCAATTAGGCTCAGTTGATTATATCAAAATCGGACCCATTCTACTTCATCCAGTTTCACATCCATCATTACCCGCAAGGAGTGTAATTCAACTTCAACAGGTAGGACTGCTTCAATACCATACACCAGCTGATAAGGTGTTGCCCCAGTAGATGTTCTGATAGAGGTTCGGTACCCATGTGTCGCTCCCAGGATTTTCATCCTGGTACAAACGCGAAAGTGGCGCGAAAAAGGGAAAGAAAAGGGAGGGAAAGGTGAATTTTTCCCTTTTTGGTTGGTTAGTTTGGAAATGGTTTGGATTATTTTTGGGATGTTATTTTTCTCTTGAACTCCAAAGTTTGGCAAGCCTCGATCGACCCCACACCTCATGCAAAGGATGATGATTTATTTTTTTCCAGATGCGATGCGATGATATGCGGAATGATGCAAGAATGAAGCGTAAATTGCTCGAGGTTGATAATAAATAAGAGGGAAAATTTTGGGGTGTTACAGCTGCCCCTATTCAATCACTGTAGACTTGAATGGATGATAGCAGTCGCTTTCAGACGTTTTGAAGTATGCAGGGATTGAATACTAGAAACGACCAGAAAATTTGCACTCGGTGGAAGAGAAATAAACCCAACCATCTGAACTCTGCTTGTGGAGAACTCTGATGTGAAGAGTAACGAACTGGTGAATGTTTGGAATAACACTGGGAGATCGTTGATTTGCCACGCTACGGGTGGACTTTTGTTGGGATATTAATGACATGCCACACGACGGGTGGTATTCTGAATGCTTTGCCACACTACAGGGGATTTCAATACTCTGCCACTCTACGGGGCTACATTGCTCAGCTACGGGAGACTTTCATTTCGGCCACACTATGGGGGGCGCTCTTCTCACTGCGGGAGACTTTCGATACTTTTCCACTCTGCGGGGATACACTGCCACACTAGGGGGCTTTGGAAATCTTGCCACACTACGGGGGTACATTTCTCAGCTACGGGAGACTTTGAGAATCTGGCGACTTCACTGGGGACCATTGCTCGCTACGGGAGACTTCCAGAAAATTTGCAAAACTGCGAGGGCATACTGCTCTGCTACGGGAGACTTTCGATACCTTGCCACCATGGGGATGGACTTTTGCTCACTCTGCGGGGAAATTCTATCACACTGCGGGGGTACTCTGGTAAATCTTGCCACTCCACGGGGGTTCATTGCTCAGCTACGGGAGACTTTGAAAATTCGCCACACTACGGGGGCACATTGCTCTGCTACGGGAGACTTTGAAAATTCGCCACACTACGGGGGCACATTGCTCTGCTACGGGAGACTTTCAGAAACTTTGCCACACTACGGGGGCACATTGCTCACTACGGGAGACTGTCAGAAACTTTGCCACACTACGGGGGCACATTTCTCAGCTACGGGAGACTTTGATGATTCACCACACTAAGGGGGCACATTTCTCAGCTACGGGAGATTTTGGTGATTTTCCACACTATAGGGGCACATTGCTCAGCTACGGGAGACTTCAATGTTTTGCCACACTACGGGGGCGTTGCTCGCTACGGGAGACTTTGGCTCACTACAGGAGACTTTTGCTCACTACGGGAGACTTTTGCCACACCACGGGGGACTTCAATTTCTTGCCACACTACGGGGGCTGCTGCTCACTACGGGAGACTTTGGCTCACTACAGGAGACTTCTGCTCACTACGGGAGACTTCTGCTCTCTACAGGAGATTTCAATGTTTCGCCACACTACAGCGGCTACTGCTCACTATGGGAGACTTTGGTTTCTGGCCACACTACGGGGGGTGCTGCTCACTACGGGAGACTTTGGCTCTCTACGGGAGATTTCAATGTTTCGCCACACTATGGGGGCTGCTGCTCACTACGGGAGACTTTGGTTTCTGGCCACACTACGGGGGCTGCTGCTCACTACGGGAGACTTTGGCTCACTACAGGAGACTTCGAGTTCTTGCCACACTACGGGGGCTGCTGCTCGCTACGGGAGACTTTGGCTCACCACGGGAGACTTTTGCTCACTACGGGAGACTTTTGCCACACTACGGGGGACTTCTGTGTTTTGCCACACTACGGGGGCTGCTGCTCGCTACGAGAGACTTTGGCTCACTACGGGAGACTTTTGCCATACTATGGGGGACTTCAATTTCTTGCCACACTACGGGGGTTGCTGCTCGCTACGGGAGACTTTGGCTCACTACGGGAGACTTTTGCTCACTACGGGAGACTTCTGCCACACTACGGGGGACTTCAATTTCTTGCCACACAACGGGGTCCGCTGCTCACTACGGGAGACTTTGGCTCACTAAAGGAGACTTTTGCTCACTACGGGAGACTTCTGCTCACTACGGGAGACTTTCAGAATTCGCCACCCGGAGGATGGACTTTGGTCAGTCTGCGACTGGACTTTAAGAATTTGCCACCCAGAGGATGAACTTTGGATGAATTGCCACGCTGCGGGTGGACTTCGGGAATTTGCCACCCAGAGGATGGACTTTGGGAATTTGCCACCCGGAGGATGGACTTTGGGAGTTCGCCACCCGGAGGATGGACTTTGGCCAGTCTGCTGCTGGACTTTGAGAATTTGCCACCCAGAGGATGGACTTTGGCCAGTCTGCGGCTGGTCTTTAAGAATTTTCCACCCAGAGGATGGACTTTGGGCAGTCTGCGGTTGGACTTTAAGAATTTGCCACCCGGAGGATGGACTTTGGCCAGTCTGCGGCTGGACTTTAGATAAATTGCCACGCTGTGGGTGGACTTTGAGAATTCGCCACCCTGAGGATGGACTTTGGCCAATCTGCGGTTGGACTTTGGATAAATTGCCACGCTGCGGGTGGATTTTGGATAAATTGCCACGCTGCGGGTGGACTTTGAATAAATTGCCACGCTACGAGCAGACTTTGGATAAGTTGCCACGCTGCAGGTGGACTTTGGGAATTTGCCACCCAGAGGATGGACTTTGGCCAATCCGCGGTTGGACTTTGGAAATTTGCCACCCAAAGGATGGACTTTGGCTAATCTGCGATTGGACTTTGGATAAATTGCCACGCTGCGGGTGGATTGGGATAAATCGCCAGGCTGCGGGTGGACTTTGGATAAATTGCCACGCTGCGGGTGGACTTTGAATATCAACCTTGGATCGAGCACGCATATGTTGAACTGTATGACATGATGCCCCATGACACTAGGGGATAGGTACAAAGGGAATTCCTGACGCGGAAACAATAAATCTTTGCTGACTCTGTGGGGAACACCGATGATTGTCGATATTTCTGTTGGAGAAGAGTGTGATTAGCCTGTCTCGACCTATCACCTTGCCCAAAATAAATTGGACTTTAGATTTGAAGACCCTACTAGGGGATGCCTCAACTGCTGGGGATTGAATCTCACCCCACAGATTTCGCTGGGGAATCGACAACTTTTCGACTTAGCTGAGGGGAGACCTGTCAAGGCTCTGCGGAGGAGAACTCTCTTGTCTACCTGAATTTTCCAAACCTCTGTGGGGAAGGGAACCGTTTAGCTAACTGCTGGGGATTTCTGGATTCTTGTAAGAAGTGCTTCACTACGGGAAGACGGCTCTTGCTAGGGATGATCCTTATCGCTTTGCTGGGGAAGATAAGGATTTGGTTTGAGATCTGCTGGGAAATAAGATCAAGGAAATCTGCTGGAGAAAAGTTCGACGACTTTACTGGGGATAACCTTCATGCGTCTGTTGGGGATTACGAAACTGAACCGCGTCCTGCTGAGGAGGAACGATTTCAAGTAGTCTCGTGCTAGGGATCATTTTCTTTGATTCAGGCTTTACCTTAAGAGGATTTTACAAAAGACCTGGTGTCTTTAAACTCTTTAGGAGTATAATTGCCCCGGTATTCTGAACTTCCGATTATCTGTCTTCGGGAAAGAATGAATTTTCATGCGATTGGGGTGACTTGCCCCAGTATGAATCTTTGACCAATTGTTCTGGGAGAGATTTGAATCTAGAGGTGATTTCCCCAATTTGGCTGACTCTTGAGGATATTGTGTGACATAACTGCCCCAGATTGGTTGGCTCTTACCATGACTGGTTGGGAAAGTCGTTACTCAATGGAGCTTTCTCGGAGAAATGCACCTCGACGTGACTGTCTTTAAGAAGTTTTAGACTTCTCAACTTGGCAAGCTTAAGCTTCTGGACTGAATTTCCACATTCGAGCTTCTTATGATGCCAAACAAATGTATGCAAGCAGAAAATGTTTATTCTGAGAATGGAAATTCTAATGCAACACACATGTTAATCTTGAAGATTTGAAAAGGTGTCGCAAACCTTTGTGAACAAATCACTGGTTAAGATACGACACTATTTTTGAATGAAAGTATGTACATGCAATACCAACAAGGTCTTTTAGCACAACTCATAGGAGTCAGGAACGCGGCCTCATGGTAGTATGCTCTCAAATTGACCCTATTTCAGTTAGGACTTTTGAGGGTTGTATCGTGGCCTGGTTCACGATTATAGAAACAAAGGATATAGGCTCGAAGTTTATTTGTGCCCACCCCTCTTCGTGATGTTCTTCGTTCCTATGTTCAGCTAATTTTCGCAAGCATGCACCTTTCATAAGGGTTTCGTGTCGGTTGAGGAACCATTGCTGCTATCGGTTCAAGCACCAATCTAGTTATTGTTTGGAGTCAGTCACCCCTTTGTCTTTCGTGTCTGTGCCACACGACTTTGTTCTTGCTTAAGGATCTTTCTTTTGTAATCCTTTTCGTCTTTCGCTTTTGCGTTATTCTACTTATCCCTAACTTTTGCCTGGACTGATTCTTGTGAATCTTTGATTGTAAAGTCCAGTGGGATGCCCTAATTTTTGCCTAAGTCGCTTGTTTTCAAGTTTCGACTTAGCGGGCTTTTCTTTTCTTTTTCTTTTTGCCTTTTGAACAAGTCGTGTGACACTGTTTGTCTTGATTGCTTTGCGAGGGCTGTGACTACCTCATTCTTTGGTCGATGAGGGATAACCATTGTGGTTTTCAATCTTTGGACCTTTTGACTTGGATAACCATTGTGGTTTCGGGTCTTTGGACCTCTTGATTAACATAGTGGGATGTAATGGATCCTCAAATACACTCCTTTATGAAAGCCTGAACGCTTGGTCCGACTAGCTGACCTCTACCCTGCCCCTGGGTTACATGTAAGGGTTTTTTTGAAAAGAAACTCCCACTTCAAGGCTCAAGGGGTTAGTAAGGGTCTATCTCCCTTATATCTCCAGTGTTTAGGGATTCGAAATAAAGCATGTACATCGTCAACAGGGTCTTATTCGAGAGCACGCAATTAGAGATTTTTGCGTTTTTGCTTCGTCATTCTCCTTCATAGAGCTTAAGCGTGACAATTGGTATTGCAATGTACACATACAAAATTATAAGTAAATGTGAATGAATTACTTCAAGAAAACATGTGAGTTTTATTATTGATAACATTCAAAAGAAAACAAATTTCATACATGTATATAAATGCCTAGCAAATAAAAGAAACTACAAATGGTAATGCAGTAAAGAAGCTGAATATTGCCGTTGTTGAGGAGGCTTGACTCCATCTGGACCTGTCAGTCTTGGATACTTTCAGTGATTAATAGCTCTTTCACAGACTTGTAATCTTCAATTTGCAGCCGTATACTCAACCATGGCGATCGTACCTCTTCTTCTAGTTATTCTGACTCTGACACGAGACATCTGAAGGAAAAAGTGAACTAGAGAGTAAAGTTGCCCCATAAGGTTGCTCGGAAAGACCTGAGGATCTTCTGCCTACGTATCTCCATTGACTAATGACCAATGAAGAATCATAGCGACGTAGTTCCCCTCAATAGGGATGAAAATGCATTAGAGAAAAACAAACAAATAGTTGCCATTGCTGAGAGTATCTGGATACTGATGGCTTTATTTGCTTCTTGAAGATTCCAGCTTAACGTGGACCATCTGGTAAAACAACCGTGACACCGACTCCGTTGTGATTAGGCATTGGATTCTGGAGTACATTTGGATGAGGCGCAAAATTGATCGCCTTGGAGTCAATTAGGTCTTGTACCTTGTTCTGAAAAGCCCAACATTTCTCAATAATGTGCCCCTGGGCACCTGAATGGAATTCGCATCTAGCATTTGCATCGAAGTTCTGAGGTAGATTATCAGGAGAAGGAGCTCTCATGGTACGAAGCTCGACCAGGTTCAACTTTAGCAGCTCTGGAAGCAATACCGCATATGGGCATGGGATGGGATCAAGTATGCGGTTTCTCGCTCTTGTTCTTTCCTGATTTGGTCTCTGCGCCTGATATTACTGACCTTGAGGTTGTGATTGAGCCTGAGGATTAATAGTCACAGCAGCTGTTTGGTAATAACCTTGAGAACGACCTCTGTCTCGGCCTCTGTACACAGCATTGGTCTCGCCTTCTCTTCGTCTTTGGCCATTGCCAAAAGGTTTCTTCACACCAGAAGCACTAGCACTGCTTGCATCCTGAATCTTTCCCAATTTCAGGAAGTTTTCTATCCTTTCTCCAGCGATGACAATATCAGAAAAACCGATGGACGGGCAGGCGGCCAGACGATCCAAGTAAACACCTTGCAAGGTGCCCATAAACATATCGGCCATTTCCCGATCGAGCAATGGAGGTTGAACCTGTGCGACCAGCTCATGCCACCTCTGGGCATACTGCTTAAAACTTTCCTTAGGTCCTTGAGACAGGTTTTGCAACTGAGTGCGATTTGGAGCCATATCAATATTGTATTGATACTGCTTGAGAAAAGCTTCAGCTAAATCTTTCCAGCATCGGATAGAGACCCTGCTCAGCTTCATGTACCAGCTCAATGAAGCTCCAGACAGACTATCTTGGAAGAAATGCATCCAAAGTTTCTCGTCATCAGTATGAGCCGAGATTTTTCCAAAGTATGCATGAATGTGAGTTCTAGGGCACGTGTTGCCGTTGTACTTGTCAAATGATGGCACCTTGAACTTAGGAGGGATTCTGACTCCTGGCACTAACCCAAGATTGGTTACATCGATGCCCAGGGAATTCTGACATTCCATGGCCTTAATCTTCTCTGCCAGCTCTTCATACCTTCGATTGTTGACCTCGTTCATATTACTCATATCAGCATCCAGTAGAGTGAACTGGTCTTCCTGAGTGTCTTCATTACGGGCCACAGTCTCATTTAGATTTGGCCCTCTGTTACGGGCAGCGTTAGGATCCACATTCTCAGTCGGGGTTCCAGCATTAGCATTCCCATGGGGTTGCTCAACCATCAGCCTGAGACGCTCTTGATTCTGAGCAATGTCGGTCATCATGTCCATGAACTGATCCATCCTCTGTCGGAGCTCGTTGAGATCAGTCTGCATTCGTTCAGCCATTCTCACTCGGTTTCTTTTTGTTGGATACCGATGAACGTGTTGACCAGCTATATTGCCTGAAGTTGAATAAGTTAGGAAGTCCGAATAACCTGTAAAAATGCAAAATATTCAAATCATGCAGTAAATGCGTATGATATGTTCATGAGGATGCGACATGCAACCCTGCAAATGAGTAAGCATATGTTATTAATGCAAGTATGCAGAGGATGTTATGCAAAACACTGGCGTGTGGTCAGAGGTCTGGCGATCATCGGTCTGATGTTGGTGTTGAGAAAAAATTCCTGTGCTGGTGAAGAGTTGTAATAACAGTATCACCGAAATTCTGGATTTCACAACCAAAGGACCATGTAGAACCTGATCATAATACTGAACAATGTTGGCAAAGTGGGTATGTTGGAAGTTTTAGGGTTCCTGCAAACCTGTAAACCCCTCCCATCTCATGGGTATGCTACTCCGAGTCAACATCATGGACTCTCAAAGCCGGATAGCAATAATATGTTCACCATTTCCGAGAAATGGCTCATGATCAAATCAGGGATTTAGTTTGGCATTATGTTCTAACCAGGGAGGTCTCAGCTGAGTACGGGGAAAACAAGCATCCCTCATAAGTCCTCAGCTTCAAGCACTGAATCGAGAAACAATAGTACATTCATCCCGAAGGGTACAATACTATCGTCATACGAACAATTTGCTTTGATTGGGTTCCTACGAGAGAACCGGGCCATCCTATGTGAGTTCCTAGTGGGCCCTCGGATGCGAGTGGGTTTGCCAACAAATGTGGTCTGCCACTGTCATCATTGGAGAGGGATGTTTCCACAAAGGTTCTCAATGATCGGTCCCCAGCTGCACATAACCATCAAGGTCGTATCCCGAAGTGGAGGAAATCCCCACACAAGATAGTTCCAAGACGGTCGCAACCTGGGTGTGGAGCACATCGCCACTCATCATGCCACATGTGAGTACAACGTGTCCACGCTAATCCTATAGTGCACTCAAGCCGAGTATTTGGCTTATCTCACAGTAACTCCCAGCCCGCAGAAAAAATGAAAACCAGCATAACCAGATAGTGATAATGATGCATGATAAATACTAAAAGCAGTAAATAAATGCTGTAAAGTAAAGCTGTAAAGTAAAACTGTAAATGAAAACAGTAAAGCTAAACTAAAGCACACAGCAGCAAACAGGTAAACACCGAAAGAAACAAAAACAAACAAGCGCTAGGATTGACTCTACAAGGGAAACCAGAGACTCTGGGTTCGATCCCCAGCAGAGTCGCCAGCTATCGCTCTCGGGATTTTCATCCTGGTACAAACGCGAAAGTGGCGCGGAAAAGGGAAAGAAAAGGGAGGGAAAGGTGAATTTTTCCCTTTTTGGTTGGTTAGTTTGGAAATGGTTTGGATTATTTTTGGGATGTTATTTTTCTCTTGAACTCCAAAGTCTGGCAAGCCTCGATCGACCGCACACCTCATGCAAAGGATGATGATTTATTTTTATTTTTCCAGATGCAATGCGATGATATGCAGAATGATGCAAGAATGAAGCGTAAATTGCTCGAGGTTTATAATAAATAAGAGGGCAAATTTTGGGGTGTTACACCATGCAAGGCAAATGGTAGCATTTCGTGCTAGTCTTTGTAGGTGACTACCATCTTTTGCACAATCTTCTTGATATTCTTGTTAGTTGCCTCGACAGCGCCATTCGTCTTTGGCATGTAAGGAGAAGAGTTGTGATGTTGAATTCTGAAGTCCCAGCAAAGTTTTTTCATCATCTTGTTGTTCAAATTGGAACCATTATCAGTAATGATTCGCTCGGGAACTCCATCTCGACAGATGGTATCCCTTTTCAGAAGTCGAGCTACCACTTGCCTAATGACATTTGCATACGAAGCTGCTTCAACTCACTTAGTGAAGTAATCAATGGCTACCAGGATGAATTTGAGACCATTTGAAACAGTTGGTTCAATATTTCCGATCATGTCAATGCCCCACATGGCGAAGGGCCAAGGTGAAGACATTACATTCAAAGGATTCAGAGGCACATGCACTTTATCTGCGTAGATCTGGCATTTGTGTCATTTTCTGGCATAGGCACAACAGTCTGCATCCATTGTGATCCAGTAGTAACCAGATCTTAATAACTTCTTTGCCATTGCATGTCCTCCGGCATGGGTACCGAAAGAACCTTCATGTACTTCGTGCATCAGTAGGTCTGCTTCCTTCTTGTCAACACATCTGAGCAAGACCATGTCGAAGTTTCGCTTGTACAAAGAACCATCAGTATTGAGGAAGAAACTGCCGGCTAGCCTTATTAATGTCTTCTTATCGTTTGACGATGCCCCAGGTGGGTATGTCTGAGTTTCCAAGAAGCATTTGATGTCATGGTACCAAGGCTTGTTATCAGTGACAGTGTCCACAGAGAATACATATGTCGGTCGGTCTAGTCTGGATACCAAAATCCGAGGTACATAATTGGCGGCCTGTACTTTGATCATGGATGAAATGGTAGCCAAAGCGTCTGCAAACTGATTCTCATCTCGAGGGATGTATTCAAGCTTAACCGTTGTGAAGAAGGTCAACAATTTCCTCGTATAGTCGCGGTAGGGAATCAGATGCTCCTGATGAGTGTACCACTTGCTGTTGGTCTGGTTGATTACCAAAGCTGAATCTCCGAATACATTCAAGGTTTTGATCCTGAGGTCGATGGCTTCCTCAAGACACATGATACAAGCTTTGTATTCTGCTTCGTTGTTAGTGCAGGCAAAGGTGAGCCTTGTTGAGAAAGGCATATGAACTCCTTTGGGTGTAATAAGCACTGCACCAATCCCATGACCGTTGCAATTAACTGCCCCGTCAAACATCATAGTCCATACTTCTTCTGGGTCAGGCCCTTCAGTGTGAATAGGATCTTCACAATCTTTTGCTTTTAAGAACATGATGTCTTCATCAGGGAAGTCAAATCTCATAGGCTGGTAATCATTAATGGGTTGCTCAGCCAGATAGTCAGGCAATACACTTCCCTTGATGGCTTTCTGAGAGGTGTATTGAATGTCATATTCTATTAGAATCATTTTCCATCTTGCAACCCTTTCGGTAAGTGTTGGCTTCTCAAATATGTACTTGACTGGATCCATCTTTGAGATCAATAAGGTAGTACGAGTCAACATATATTGTCTTAGTCAGCGAGCAGCCCACGCTAAAGCACATCAAGTTTTCTCGAGCAGTGAATAACGTTGTTCACAGTCGGTAAAATTTTTGCTTAGGTAGTATATTGCATACTCTTTTCGACCAGACTCGTCATGTTGGCCCAACACACACCCCATTGACTCTTCTAATACTGTCAGGTACATGATTAGAGGTCTTCCTTCGACTGGAAGCATGAGAATTGGAGGCTCTTGCAAATATTATTTGATCTTGTCAAAAGCTCTCTGACTGTCATTGTTCCACCAAACTATTTGTTCTTTTCTTAACAGCTTGAACAAGGGTTCGTAGGTTGCAGTGAGATGAGATATAGTTCAATCTACCTAAGTGTAAACACCCCAAATTTGCCCTCACCCATTCACACCATGGCTTGTGATCATTTCATATGCATAAACACAATCATACCATCTCATATCACATTTTTGATTCACTGCATAGATTCAAAGTCATCTGCATCTAGGGTTTGTGATCTGAGCAATCCAAGAGCTTCTTGAGCCATTCCAAAGGTCATCAATCACTTCAAAGGGGTCTATGTGTGTTCAAGTATCATATTATATCCTCCCAAAGTCAAGAATGCCAAAGAATCACAAGAACTGGGAATGGTGTGGAAGCAGAGCCAGGCTTGACTGCACAGATGACCTAAAATTAGGGTTTTGGTTTCAGAGGCCATAACTCCAAATTTTTTGGTCATTCTTGTTTCTATTGGTCTCTATATGGTATAGGGAGTATGCATATCAATTTTCATGAAGAAATTCCATGGGGAAGTCATCTGATCAAGAGTTGACTTTTCAAGCAAGTCAGTGCAAAATCAGGGCATCTGAGGCCCCCAATGACCCAACCAAAGGGTGTTCTTCATCATTTTGATTGTATATGATCTTTATTTGATCATAGAAGAAGTTGGAAGTTCACAAAATTCAAGAATTTCAAGTCTTTTGCAAAGTTGACTTTTTGGGCAAGTTTGACTTTTGATGTAAATGTCATTTTATGCAACTTTTTCAACCCTTACTTTTTGATCCAAAAATGCTTCAAATGGAAAAACTTTGGTCATGAAAGTTGTAGATTAGATCTTTCCCTTTTCAAAAAGTACAAGAACATGACCTAATTCATTTTGGATCAAAAGTTATGTTGTGTCAAAGATGGCAAAAATCATTAAATTTCAA
The DNA here is from genome assembly GCA_963966055.1 of Lathyrus aphaca. Taxonomy (NCBI): domain Eukaryota; kingdom Viridiplantae; phylum Streptophyta; class Magnoliopsida; order Fabales; family Fabaceae; genus Lathyrus; species Lathyrus aphaca. The sequence goes on along the minus strand of OZ014519.1, from coordinate 578,425,165 downwards.
GTTATGCACCAAATGAGAAATTTGCAAAATCTTGTACCAAAGGCATTTGTGACTTCTAATTGGTATCAAACCATTACACAAGAATCACACAAGTCCTAAAGTTCAGATTGAACCAAAGGAATCACATGTTTGTATGGCCTTTGGAGCAAAATCTTTCCATGAGAACCAAAGGGAGCCAACTTGCAAAAACCATCATAACACTTCATCCACTTGCTGCCTTGGATGCTGAACCACCCTAGCCCTCTCCCCTCACCATGCTGCGCAAGACAAGCCTTTTGTACCAAGCTAGCAATGTAGCCCATGCCCTCCTTACACAAAGTTGACAATTTGCAAAAAGCACCATACCAATCAATAAAGCACAAGTCACATCCTCTGACCAATGGCATTTGTTTATACAAAGAAAATGCAAGCCAAACACAACAAGAGGCAAGGCTGAAACAGAACACAAGACCATTCACAAAAACTCTCCCTCTTGCAAAAGCTTTCGATTCTCCCAACTCAATCACTCAACCTTCAAACAAACACCACCATTCACCTTTGGATCATCCACTGACCCAAAACCACCCATCAAAACAGCCAAGAACACACCACAAGCTAGATACGATTTCTGACCAGTTGAGGTGCAAACTCCCAAACCAGCCACATTCAAAGTTGTCGAAGCACTGCAAACTCATCAGGAAGGTCATTGGAAGCTTTTTGCACCAAGAAAGCAGCCAGCAAGCTCAAAGGGTGAAAGCTCCATCTCAGGTAGCCTTTCGAATTAACTTTTCCAGGATCTCTATTTTATGTTACAAAATGATTAAGCATGCTTCACTGGTCACATTGAACTTAAAATTATTGAAAATGGTTGAGAAATGAAGCTGTATTGCTTGTCTGAAATTTTGGCAGTTTTTGTTCTTTGCTTCGATTCATGATTATGGCTGGAAATAAATGAGAAATGAGGTTAGGGTTGAGTTTAGGAGAGTGAAAGGAATCAATCTGGAGCTTTAGAGCTCCAGAAATGACCTAGAGAATGATTTGGAAATTCTCAGGGAGGGAGGTCACCGGAGAAGACGACCGGAGCTCGTCTCCGGTGACCTGAGAGTCATTAATGTGTAATTAGGGTTAGGGCTTCAAGTTTAAATTTCAAGCGTTGGATGAGTTGACTAAGTCTTTTCCCGCGTGCATCCAATGGCTCAGATCATGTCATTAGCCTTAATTTCTGTTTATTTAATTTAATCATAATTAATTAACTGAAGTGAGATCCAGGCCATTCATTAGCGCGCCAGTCAACCCTTTCATTTCAACTTTGAATCTGGATCATTGGATCAGATTACTTTCCCTTTTATTTTGTTTTATTTCATTTTCTTTCTATTTAATTTGTACAATTTATTAAAAATAGTAAAAACCATTTAAAAATTATGAAATTTTTTGTCAAGAGTTTCATTAATTTTTAAAACACAAAAATATTTTTATTTTCATTTTTTGCATTTAAAAAGTATTTTTAAATATTTAAAAGTTTCTTTTTAATTAATTAATGAGAATTAATTAATTAAAAATACTTTTAGGTATTTAAAAATCACCAAAAAATTCATGAAACCTTTAAAAACATTTAGAAACATTGTCCAACCCTCAAACCAAATTTCATTTTTGATCTTGATGCATTTTGAGAATTTTTCATGGAATTAAAATCATTTTGATGCATTATTTTGATCCAAACTTCAAAAAATCATTTCTGCCTAACCCTAAAGAGTTGGACCTTGGTTCTTTTTGCATTGCATTGTGTTTAGCATGTAGTTTGTGAGATTAAATGGCCATGATTTGATCTTTAATTTTTCATTTGTTTGGTAATTTTCTTGTTTAGGAACCCTAAAACCCTAGAAAACTTAGGAAAATCATATCTTGAGTTTGGTTAAGAGTTGAAACTTCTCCTTTGGGCAGTGGGTTAGTATAGGATTAGGGATCCTTTGAGTGCATTTTCAATTTTTTATATTGATGTTTGCTTCTGATTTTGGTTTGTGTTTGTTGCTTTGATCATAAACCCTAATTTGGGCTTCCATATGCATCCATCTTGCATTTGCATTCATACCTTGACTTGCCATGACATTTGATGCATCCATTTGATTCACTTAACATCTTAAGACATATTGAAAGCATGTTTGATCATTTCATCTTGCATTTGCCATGTTGTATGCCATTTGCATTTCATGACCTTTTCATGTATGTTCATGTGTCTTAACTTGCTTCATTTGCATCCATGAGCTTGTATGATCATCCCCATGTGTTGTTTCATGTTTGTAGCATCTCATAGCATCATTATCACCATGTATGTGCTTCTGGTTTTGATTTGCATCATGCCATTTCACTTCATCTTGCATTGCATTGCATCTCCTTCACTAACTTTTCAGGTGGTAAGTTATCTTGAGAAGTGAATTTGCCTTCACTTCTCATAACTTCTCTTCATCTCTTTTATGCACCCTTGCTGTATTTTATCATGTGTTTGAGATTGAGCTTGTTCATTCTTTTTCTTCTTACTTTCTTTCCTCAAGTGACTTGACTTCTTGAATGAAGCAAGTTACTTTGCTTCTCCTGATCCTTTCATCTGCTTCCTGGTGGTTCCATTGAAGATCTTTCTTGTAAACCTCACAGACCTTAGGAACAACCAAGCATGACAATGATTAGGGTTTTGATTAGTCTCCCCACTTAGTTTTTACCTTTGTGTCTCATTGAGTCTTCTCCTCTCATCTCATAAACAGGGACTAAACCCTAAAGGCTTTAAGGCTTTGTGATTAAGCTTATGCCTGCATCCTTCTATTAGGATGGAGTGTATAACTTTAATCCTAAGTGTTAAACCCTTAATGTGTTTAACTCCTTTAATTAATTCACTTAATAATCATCAAGACATCACACTTGTAACTTGGGCCTTGCATTAGGGTTCTAATTCTTCCTTAATTGGTTAAGAAGGACTAACCCTAGTGTTAATGGACAAGTCCCCCTCAAGTTGTCTTACAAACCATAAAATTCACTTCATCATCTCACCATTAATTAAAATCCATCTAATAAAGGCTTTGTTTTGTCATGAGTTTAATCCCTAATCATGGATTAAGTTGAGGAGCTTTCCTCAGCTTAAACATTCTCATCTATTATCCTTCTATTAGGATGGTGTAATGAGTCTGTTTAATCCCTGATTATGGCTTAACCTCATTACTCAACACTAAACAAAAACACCAAAAACATCTAAATAATCACAAGTAGGTTAATGATCTTAATCCTGCATCGAAGGTGGTTAAGTGTGAGAAGCTGACTTCACACTTAAGGCATTCTCATTACCCCTAATCAGAGGGAAGATGTGATGAGTTTACTAACCCATTGGTTTAGGCTTAAGCTCATTAACTTATGACAAACTTTCAAAAGCAATAAAAGACTGAAAACTCAAAAACAAACAATAATCGTCTCCTCCGGGATTCTTTTCTCATCTCATTCACTCATGAACGAGAACTTGCTTCTTCCGTCTAATGCAAGACAGTTTGCACCTGAGCCAGACAGGTCATACACTTGAGCATAGGCAAGTAAGCAGTTCATAAGTCAATTCTTCCTTTCAGTCTCTTTGGGTCGAACTGCGGTGTTCTGACTTCCTCATTGCACGAGAGGATACGTAGGCATAACTTAACAGTTATCGAAAAAAAGTCTCTGTGTATTCCCCCTCCTTCTAGCTTTATTCTTTAGCCTCATTATCATGAGAATTTCTTCTTTGTTCTCACACTGACACTGTACATTTACACACCTCACATTCTTCTTACACTGACACCTGTACATCTTTTTCCAGCTATTTTATACACAGATTGCACTGACACTACCCCTTTGAAACACAAATCTCTTAAGCGTGGATCCCGTCGAGTACGACGGACAATCTGGGTGCTAATACCTTCCCAGGTTGTAACCAACCCCCTTTCTCAGTCTCTCTGGTTTGCAACCGTCTTATCCATCTCTTTTCTAGGTTTATGCAGCATTACCTTTCCTCCGGGATAAAAATGCCTAGCTGGCGACTCTATTCATCTCCAATGAGTTCACTGCTGTGTGTTCTCATTGTCCCTCTCGCCGACCGTTCGCGTCTGTACCTTTATTTGGGTTATTTCCCATTTATCGGGAGCGACAGCTTGGCGACTCTGCTGGGGATCCTTATACTGCAACCAGGGCTTCTGGTTCTTTTTGTGGGTTCCTCCTAGCGCTTGTTTGATTTGTGTTTACTGGGGTGTTATGTGCTATTTGTGTTTGAATGTTTGTTTTATTTATTTGCTTTGTGTACAGTTGTTTTACTGCTTTCTTTACAGCTTTACATATATCATACTGTCATACTGTGCTGGCTGGATCTGTTTGTTTGCTTTGGTGGGTGGGGTTCTATTGAGAGTTAAGGTCCTATACCTGGGACCTGAGTGACACCTAGGCTATAGTGGTTCATATTCTTTCCCATTCCATATCGGTCTGGTGCGGGAATATGAAACACGGTTCAGATATGGGTTTCTTCTTGAGAACTCTGTGCTGCAGATTTCCTGTAGTACTAGGGCTATCTGGGAAGCCTGCTAAGTCTGGATGACCATTAGTATTGACCTTCAGAAACTGAGGTGAATTAGAGGAGGATCTTTTATGGTTATTGTAAACACTGTACCTTCGGGTTAGAAGTGTTTACACTTCTCATAACTGATCCAAGTCTGAGGATCCTTGTTTTAGAACACCACCTGTGAGGGGGTTGGGCTGTTTACAGGTTTGCAGGTACCCTTGACCTCAGCATACCCTGTTACTTTGTCTGAATAAGAGTACTCCATTTTGGAACAGTTCTTGTGATTCTAAAACCCTGGACATGTGGCTCTTTATTTGAGTCCCCCACCTTGGTTACTGGACTTATAAACCTCCATCTGGATTTCTTGAACACACTTGGACTTATATCAGAGCACTTGATCAGATCCAGCTCAGTCACAAACCCTTGCATATCATTTGCATACATCCTCATTGCATCATTTTAACATGTGTTTATTTGTTTTTCAGGGTGTCCATCCTATCATTTTGGCTTGGTTTTGACCCCATCATCAGCATAGACCTATCAGTACCTACTTCAGTTATCTGCCACCTGCTTCAGTCACTTGCATCCTCAGTCTCAGCCTATCAGTGGCCCATCTTCAGTGTTGTCCTCAGTCATCATCATCAACACCTATCCTTCATCAACATGGCACCTAAGAAGAGTAACATTTCCTATCACTTCTTTGAGCCTGAACTAGCTAGCATCAGGAGGATTCAGACCCTGATTACTCCAGACCATATACCACTTTTTAGAGAACATTATGGAGGAATCCTTGATGTGGTTATGGATTTGGACCCTTCACAGAGGAGCTTGATACATACTTGCCTACAGTTCTATGATCCCCCTTTGAGGTGCTTTACATTTCAGAATTTTCTGTTGGGACCCTTGTTGGAGGAATATTCATCATTGGTTGGTGTACCCATCAGGGGTGGAATCCCCTTCAACCCTGAGATGGCTTTCCCAAGTAATGGGGAGATAGCCAAAGCATTACATCTGGAACCAGTTCTGATTGGGCAGAATTTGACATCTAAAGCTGGGATCTCTGGTTTTCATCTGGATTTCTTGACTTCTCAGGCTAGTCTGAAGGCCTCCCTAGGGGAGTGGAAGGCAGTCTGTGCTCTGTTGGCCCTTAGCATATATGGGGTCATTCTATTTGCAGATGAGCCTAGGTTTGTTAGCAAGAGTGCAATCCATCTTTTCATCCTGAGAAACCCAGTGCCCACCTTACTGGGAGATCTTTACTACTCTGTCCATCAAAGGAATGAAAAGCAAAGGGGAAGATTAGTGAGATGTTGTGCTCCTTTGTTCTATACTTGGCTGCTCAAGCATCTGCCAAAGACTGATGCATTCTTGAACCCTCACCAGCAGAAGAACTGGGCTAGGAGGCTTGTTGCTCTAACCTCAGATGATATCAGATGGTGTACACAGAGTACTAAGGGCAGAGACATCATTACAAGTTGTGGACAATTTCCCAATGTGCCTCTGATTGGAGTGAAAGGGTGCATCAATTACAACCCTCTGTTATTCAAAAGACAGCTGGGCTATGCATTAGTCCATCCTCCTAGGGTACAGGATCTGACTGAGACCCTTTATGTTGAAATCAAGTCTAATCTGGCTGTTGTCAGGCAGGCAGCCTGGGCCTGGGACAATGTGCAGACTAAGGGGGTAACCATCCTGGGGAAGTGCAACAATGTGGCATCAGCACAGTACTATGATTGGTCCCATGCCAGGGCTCAATTTTCTGGGATGCCCTTTACTATTGAAGATGTGCCTGGGCCTTCCACAACACCACCTCCTGTCACTGTCAGCTTAGAGGAGTTTGAGAAGTTGAAAGAGGGAAATGAGAAGCTGACTCAAGCTCTACAGAAGACTCTCTGGGAGAGGAGTGATGGTAGATTGGATATTGAAAGGTTGGAAAAGTTGAAGGTGGAGCATCTGGCTAGAATTGAGAAGTCTGAGGATTACATCAAAAAGTCTAGGGCTGGAGAACAGATCTTGAAGAATGCCTGCAAGGAAGCCCAGTTCCAGAAGGCCGGAACTGATTTGTATCTGAAGGAGAGTCAAGCTAGGTGGGTCAGGATCACCGAAGCTCGTACTCTAGAAGATAAGAGGACTCAGGATAAGATTGAGCATCTGGAAGCTAGTGCAAAAGAACAGCAGGAAGCCCTGGCAACAGCCCAGAGGGAGATCTCAGAGCTGAAGATTAGAGCTGGTGTGAAGAGGTCAAAGGACCAGAGTCAACACAAGAAACTAACTACAGCTGTGGCAACCAGGAATCTCCTTATCAGGAACCTTACAGAGCGTCCAGCTGATCCTGTGACTGAAGCACTTCTCAAGGAAGTTCAGGAGGATGAGTTTGGTCTTAGTGTTTGACTTTTGCTTGTTGTTGCTTTCATTCTATGTACTTTTATTTTCTTATGATGTATTTTGACCCCTCAGAGGGCTTGTATTGAAAGAAACAAGTTATGTATTATTTTACTTTTTGTAATATATGTATCAGTTTGCTCTACCTGAGTTTCTTTCAAAGCAACATCACAAGCATCTTCAAGGGTCTGGAAAGGTCAAAACCAAGTGCCAAGCCGGATACCTTGGGAACAAATAAACATAACTGCATTGCATACTAACCTTTTTACCTTGTTTTGTAGGTTTTTGTTTATTTGTTACTAACTCTGTTGTGATGTCAGGAACTATTGCTCGACGACGTGTGTTCCCACTCAACCGTCCACATAGATACCCAACCCGCAACAATCTGTCGGGCATACAAATGGACCAGGTACAGCAGGACCTTACAGAGGTCAGAAACCAAATGGCCAATGAGAGGCTAGAAATGAGGACTCAGATGACACAATTTATGGAGGTGATGAACAATATGGCTCAAAGCCAGGAGAGATTGAGAGCCATGGTAGAAAGGCAGAATCAAGAAGATCCCCATCTAGGGACTGCTGGCACAAGTAACAATGAGAGGGTCCAACCTCATGTTAATCCCCCTGTATTTGGACCCCACCTTCATCCAGAAATCAATATCCCTGCAAACGTTCAAGGGACTGCCACTGCAGGCAGAGTGCTGCAAGAAGACCCCCAGGAAGATCAGTTCACAGTGATGGGAGCTGGGGAGGAAGCCTATGATAGAAGGCTGGATGAGATAGCTGAGAAATTAAGATCCTTGGAGTCTCAAAACTCTTTGGGTTTTGATGTCATGGACATGGGCTTGGTAGACGGGGTCAGGATCCCCCATAAGTTTAAGCCTCCTTGTTTTGAAAATTACAACGGGACTTCCTGCCCACGGACCCACTTACAATCCTTCCTGGGGAGGTTGAAAGCCTATACCATGGACGAGAAGCTCTGGATGTTCTATTTTGAGGATAGCTTGACAGGAGCTTCAAGAGAATGGTACTCTCATCTGACAAGAGCAACTATCAGGTGTTGGAAGGACCTGGCAGAGGCCTTTATCAGACAGTATCAGTACAACTTAGACATGGCACCCAACAGGACCCTTCTAATGGGAATGTCACAGTCATCAAGAGAAAGTTTCCGAGAGTATGCCCAGAGATGGAGGCAATTGGCTGCTGCTGTTCAGCCACCTATGTCAGAGAGGGAGATGGCAGATATGTTTATGAACACCCTCCAAGGAACATACATTGACAGGCTAGCCGCCTTCTCTTCCACTAGCTTTGCAGATGTTGTTATAGCTGGGGAGAGAATTGAGAGCTTGTTGAAAATGGGCAGAATTTCTGACAACGGTGCCAGCTCATCCAGCAATACAAGGAAGCCTTTTGTAGGCCCAAGAAGAACTGGTGAGACCAATGCTATCCATGCCAGCAGGGGCAGGCCCCAATATGTTCATAGGTCTGTGGCAGCAGTCACCATTCCCGCTCCAGCTCATCCATAACCAGCTTATCAACCACCGCAGCAGAATTATCAGCAACAACCTCAGTACCAGCAACAAACTCAGTATCCTCCAAGAAACTACAACAACACCAACAACAACAATCAGCAGAGACCATTCCAACAGAGACCTTCTCAGGCCAACAGGGTGATCGATCCGATCCCTATGCCCTATGCAACATTACTGCCACAACTCCTGAAACTCAACCTGGTTGAGCTAAGGACATTGGCGCCTCCAGATCCCAACAGTCTACCCAGAAATTATGACTCCAACGCCAGATGTGCCTTCCATTCAAATGCACCTGGCCATAGTACAGAGAAGTGCAGAGCTTTGCACATGAAGGTACAAGATTTGGTAGATTCAAAGGCTCTAAATTTCGCACCACCACCAAATGTCAACAAAAATCCTATGCCACACCACGGAGGTCTCAGAATCAATGCTATTGAAGAAGACAAGCCGTCTTATTTGATAATCAGTGTGGGTCAGATTCGGACACCGTTGGTAGAGATTAAAGCTCAACTCCTCGAATGTCAAATGTTCCCGGGATGTGAGCTAGGGTGTGCTTACTGCAACATTTCAGTGAATGGTTGTGATAACTTGAGGGATGGCATAGATGGTCTCATCCAGAGTGGCATGCTTCAAATTACAACATCAATTCCAACAAATCCAGCAATCTCATCAGCAGCAATTCCAGTATCTCCTACAACTGCAACAACCATTGTTCCCGATAACTTTTCAGCTTCATCAACAAATGTTCCATCTGTCATTTCAACTGGCCAGATATCAATGAACATTCCTTCTACAACTTCAGCACCACTATATTTTGAATCTCCTACAACAACAACACCCATCCTTCCAACAATGTCTCCTACAACATCAGCAGCAAACAATGAAGATGTCTTAACCGTTTCAATTTATTATGATCCTGAAAATGATTCTGCCTACAACTCACAAAGTGCTACTCCTATCAGAGCACCAGTCACAATATATTATGATCCACAAACTATCACAGTCCCTTCTGCAGCTGCCATCAGTCCAGTCACTGTCACAGTGCCTGGGCCAATACCTTATGAAAGCAGTAATGCCATCCCCTGGCATTACGGTGCTGATCTATATTGCAAAGGACAGAAAATCACTCTTGAATCATCAAACCCTGCACCACAAATAGACAATGTGGGAGGAGGCGGAGGCTTCACTCGAAGCGGACGTCTCTTTGCTCCACAAATTCAAAGACCCACTGCCGAAGCAGAAGCTGCTGCCAAGGCAAAAGGAAAGAGCCTGGTGCAGGAAGATCCAGCTGTTAAGGAAACTTTGAAAACACCCTTTGATCAAGAAGTTGATGAGTTCATGAGAATCATCAAGAAGAGTGATTACAAAATAGTAGACCAGCTTCACCAGACGCCATCCAAGATCTCTATCCTGTCATTGCTTATGTGCTCCAAAGCCCATCGGAATGCACTACTCAAAGTCTTGCACGCAGCTTACGTGCCTGAAGAGATCACCGTCAATCAGTTGGAAACTGTGGTTGGAAATGTTACTGCTAGCAACGGGCTAGGGTTTACCAACACTGACTTGACTACGGAAGGCCGCAATCATAACAAGGCCTTGCACATCACCATGGAATGTAAAGGTGCAGTCCTTTCCCATGTGCTGGTAGACACAGGATCATCCCTCAATGTCTTACCTAAAAAGGCCCTTGTGAAGCTAGAGTATGAAGGATTGGCACTGCGTCCCAGTAACCTGATAGTAAGAGCCTTTGATGGTTCTAAGAGATCGGTTCTGGGAGAGATTGAGTTGCCTGTAACGATTGGCCCACAAACTTTCAAAACGACCTTCTACGTGATGGACATTCAGCCTGCCTACAGCTGTTTGTTGGGTAGACCATGGATTCATGCCGCTGGCGCAGTAACGTCTACCCTTCACCAGAAGTTAAAATTCGAGTGGGAGGGTCAAGTAGTTACTATCTGTGGAGAGGAGGATATTTTTGTCAGCCACCTGGCTACTTACAAATATATTGAGATGGATGGGGAGATCCATGAAACGATGAGTCAAGGGTTTGAGGCCTTGAACGTAAATGAAACATCTGCTGTACCTGGAATCTCCATGGCATCTTATCAACAAGCCCGGAAGGTTGTTGAAGAAGGAACTGCCCAAGGCTGGGGCAAGGTTTTATCTGTGGAGGAGAAGAAGGACAAATTTGGGTTGGGTTACAGACCAACTCAACAAAATCAAGCAGAGGCCGCTGAGAAGCCTGGTTTTGTCAGTGGGGGGATGCTCACCCCTGATGCTATCAACAATTTGGAAGACGAGCTGGAAGAAGAACGCAACCTGGAAAGCTGGATTCGTCCAAAGATCCCGGGGAGCAGTGTCTCAAACTGGTCTTCCCAGGAAATTATAAGGGTTACTCATGCAGAGTAATTATTATTTCCTGTATTTTTATAGCATGCATCAAAGTCTTGCATCTTGCCCAAGATGACAAGACTCATTTTGTAATCGGGCCATCTGTACTTTTTGTGCAAACAAGATTAATCAATGAAATATCAGACATCTTTTTGCAAATGAGTCTTTTTCTTTTCCGCTCACTGTTTTTCCATTTTTCTTTTTGTACAAAAAATAAATGGCAATATTTTCAAAATGACAACTTTATTTCACTTTTCTAAACAAGATTAAAATCAATCACTAAAATGAACAAACTGAACCCTTGCAGAGAGTACCTTCCAGACAGCACCGACAACAGCACGGCTATGACTTCGTATGACTTTGACAATCCGATCAATCAAGCTGATGAAGGGGTTGAAGAAGAATATGAGCTTCCTGAAGAGCTAGCCAGATTGTTGAGACAAGAGGAGAAGGTTATTACTCCTCATCAGGAGGAGGTAGAAACGATTAATCTTGGTACAGACGAAGACGTGAAAGAAGTTAAAATCGGGGCCTGCTTGCAAGACTCAGTGAAGAGACAACTGATTGATCTGCTTCAAGAATATGTGGATGTGTTTTCTTGGTCGTATCAAGATATGCCAGGGTTGGACACCGATATAGTTGTGCACAAGCTGCCTTTGAGAGAAGAATGCCCACCGGTTAAGCAGAAGTTGCGCCGTACTCGCCCAGACATGGCAATGAAAATCAAAGAAGAGGTACAAAAGCAGTGGGACGCCGGGTTCCTTGCTGTAACTAGCTATCCACCGTGGGTTGCTAACATAGTACCTGTGCCTAAGAAAGACGGCAAAGTGAGGATGTGTGTTGACTACCGGGACCTGAACAGAGCCAGCCCGAAAGATGACTTCCCATTACCTCACATTGATGTATTGGTGGATAATACGGCTCAGTTCTCGGTATTCTCCTTCATGGATGGATTTTCAGGATACAATCAGATTAAAATGTCACCTGAAGACATGGAGAAGACAACATTCATCACACCCTGGGGCACGTTCTGTTACAAGGTAATGCCTTTTGGATTGAAGAATGCTGGTGCAACATATCAACGGGCTATGGTGACGTTATTCCACGATATGATCCATAAAGAGATAGAATGTTATGTGGATGACATGATCGCCAAGTCCCTTACTGAAGAAGACCACTTGGTGAATCTGCTGAAACTATTCAAGCGTCTGAGGAAGTACCAACTGAAGTTGAACCCCAACAAATGCACATTCGGAGTGCGATCCGGTAAGTTGCTGGGATTTATTGTAAGCGAGAAAGGGATTGAAGTTGACCCTGATAAAGTCAAAGCTATTCAAGAGATGCCTGCACCGAAAACTGAGAAAGAAGTTCGAGGTTTCTTAGGTCGATTGAACTACATTTCACGGTTCATATCTCACCTTACAGCAACCTGTGAACCCTTGTTCAAACTACTAAGGAAAGAACAAACGGTCAGGTGGAACGAAGATTGCCAGAAGGCTTTTGACAAGATCAAGGAGTACTTACAAGAGCCTCCAATCCTTATTCCTCCAGTTGAAGGAAGACCTCTGATAATGTACTTAACAGTATTAGAAGAGTCGATGGGGTGTGTGTTGGGCCAGCATGACGAGTCTGGTCGAAAAGAGTATGCAATTTACTACCTGAGCAAAAAGTTTACCGACTGTGAACAGCGTTATTCACTGCTCGAGAAAACTTGCTGTGCTTTAGCGTGGGCTGCTCGCCGACTGAGACAGTATATGTTGACCCACACGACTTTATTGATCTCAAAAATGGACCCAGTTAAGTACATATTTGAGAAGCCAGCGCTTACCGGACGGGTTGCAAGATGGCAAATGATTCTCACAGAATATGACATCCAATACACATCTCAGAAAGCCATCAAAGGCAGTGTATTGTCTGAATATCTTGCTGAGCAACCCATTGATGACTACCAGCCTATGAGATTCGACTTCCCTGATGAAGACATCATGTTCATAAAATCAAAAGATCATGAAGAGCCTATTCACACTGAAGGGCCTGACCCGGAGGAAGAATGGACTATGATGTTTGATGGGGCTGTTAATATGAATGGTCGTGGTGTTGGTGCAGTACTCATTACACCCAAGGGAGTTCATTTGCCTTTCTCGGCAAAACTCACTTTCAACTGCACTAACAATGAAGCTGAATACGAAGCTTGCATTATGGGTCTTGAGGAAGCCATTGACCTCAGGATCAAGACGTTGACTGTATTCGGAGATTCGGCTCTGGTAGTTAATCAAACCAACGGCAAATGGTACACCCACCTGGATCATCTAATACCTTACAGGGATTATACAAGGAGGTTATTGACTTTCTTCACAACGGTCAAACTTGAATATATCCCTCGGGACGAGAACCAATTTGCGGATGCTCTGGCCACCATTTCATCTATGATCAAAGTTCAAGCTGCCAACTTTGTACCTCAAATTTCAGTGTCCAGACTTGACAGACCAGCATATGTGCTTGCAGCAGATGTTGTCAAAGATGATAAGCCTTGGTTCCATGATATTAAGTGCTTCTTGGAGGATCAAACATACCCACCTGGGGCATCTTCCAATGATAAGAAGACATTAAGAAGGCTTGATGGAAGTTTCTTTCTGAACACTGATGGTTCCCTGTACAAGAGAAACTTTGATATGGTACTCCTCAGATGTGTTGACAAGACGGAAACAGATTTGTTGATGCATGAAGTGCACGAAGGATCCTTTGGTACCCATGCTGGAGGACATGCCATGGCTAAGAAATTGCTAAGATCAGGCTATTATTGGATCACAATGGATGCCGACTGTTGTGCCTATGCCAGAAAATGCCACAAATGCCAGATCTATGCAGATAAGGTGCATGTACCTCCCAATCCTTTGAACATAATGTCTTCACCATGGCCCTTCGCCATGTGGGGCATTGATATGATTGGCAAGATTGAGCCAACTGCTTCAAATGGCCACAGATTCATCCTGGTCGCCATTGATTATTTCACCAAGTGGGTTGAAGCAGCCTCATATGCAAATGTCACAAGGCAAATGGTAGCCCGATTTCTGAAGAGAGATATCATCTGTCGATACGGAGTGCCCGAGCGAATCATTACTGATAATGGTTCCAATCTAAACAACAAGATGATGGCTGAGTTATGCCGGGACTTCAAGATCCAACACCACAATTCTTCTCCTTACAGGCCAAAGATGAATGGTGCTGTTGAGGCAGCTAACAAGAATATCAAAAAGATTGTGCAGAAGATGGTAGTCACCTACAAAGACTGGCATGAAATGCTACCGTTTTCCTTGCACGGGTACCGCACGTCAATCAGAACATCCACTGGGGCAACACCGTATCAGCTTGTGTATGGTATGGAGGCAGTCCTACCTGTTGAAGTTGAATTACCCTCTCTACGGGTACTGATGGATGTTAAGCTGAACGAAGCAGAATGGGTTCGATCCCGATACGAGCAATTGAGTCTGATTGAAGAGAAAAGATTGGCTGCAATCTGTCATGGGCAGTTATATCAGAAAAGAATGAAGAGAGCCTTCGATCAGAAAGTCAGGCACCGAGAGTACCAAGTAGGAGATCTTGTGCTGAAAAGAATCCTTCCTCCTCATACAGACCACAGGGGCAAATGGACTCCGAATTATGAAGGACCATTTGTAGTAAAGAAAGTTTTCTCTGGTGGAGCACTGATGCTCAGCACCATGGATGGTGAAGACTTCCCGTCCCCTGTGAATTCAGATGCAGTTAAAAAATACTTCGCATAAAATGACCCGCTGGACATAAAAACAGAATGTAAGTCCAGGCAAAAATAGGGCATCCCGGCGAGTCAAAAACAGAATAAAAGACTCGGGCAAAAATAAGGGATAAATAAAAAATGTACACCCGCTGAGTTGAAAAGCCGCATTGGACAACTCAGGCAAAAATGGGTATCCCGATGGATTGAAAACCCGAAAGGGCGATCCATGCAAAATAAGGGAATAAGCGAACAACTGCATTCTAAATTCGTCTGTATTACCTACAACTTGGTAAGCCTCTAAAGGATCAAGCTTCAATCAGAATCAACCTTCTCCAAAAGCAAGACGAGAAGAACGTCAAAAGTCATACGAGTCATGGCGAAAGAGGAAGCTCCTTTGAAAGCGTCATCAACATCGCCAGCACTTTGTTTCTCAATTTGTAACAATCTCCTCATTTCAAGAGATATGTTTCTCTGACTGTATCTTGCCAATTCAAGGCACTTGAATTAATAAAACCAGATTTTTCAGTCATGTCTCGTTTTGCGTGTTTCCTATTTGCAAAGAATGTCTGATGTCTCTAAGAATTTGATTGCATGAATACAGATGCTTACCTTCAAAAATAAAAATTACATGCTTGCAGGAAATGTACTTACTCTCATAAGTGTCTAAACTCCTATGACGGAATCCAGTAGAGGGTACCTCGGGATCATTTGTGCGTTTCCTTATCTTTGCAGGATTGCAGGTATCCAGAATGCAACTTGGGGCATAAAAGCTTCATCCCAGCAAGCTGACAAATCAACACTTATTTTCAGCACCTGAGGTGTTTTCTCCCCAGCTGAGTTGCCACCGATAAACTCCCCCAGTTAAGTTGCCACTTGTCACTCCTCCCAGCCGAGATGCCAATCATTCTTCCTCAGCAGAATACAAAGGCCAGGGAATCATCCTCCCCACAGAGCTTCAGCCTCTATCCAGAAGAGCAACGCATGAAGGAATCACAACAGAGTGAAGAAAGCTTCTACAAACCCCAGCTGGGTCTCTCATTTGCAAGGATATGTCAATCAGTGACCTATATCCCCAAGCAGATGCATCTCATCAGATCTACCAATGATCTCATCCCCAGCTGGGATGCCCATTTCAAACAAGATCAGCCAGAAATCTTCACAGCAACGGGATCCGAATCCCGGAGCTGTACCCTCGCATAATCATGGCATTTGCATCATATTCACCCACAAAGCGTAGCATTCCGTCTAATACTGAGCATTACGGCAAAAATCAAACACATAGCATAATCATAAGCCATGTTGTGAATCGAACACTTGTGAATAATAACCGTTCATCAACAATATACAGAAAAATCCCCCAGATTCCCCAGCAAAAGCAGTTGCCTCACAATTCACAAACACCAGTATATACTCCTTTTGACACCCGTCCGTGTCATCTTTTCCCAGTAAAGTCGCCTGAACACTCTTTACAAACAAGACCACCCGCATTGCAGATGTCTTTCGACACCCGTCTGTGTCATACCACCAGCAGAAAGCCAAAGACATCCTCTTTGCACTCACATATACCTATATACATTTCCTTGACATCCGTCCATGTCAGTTTCCCAGCACAGTAACATAAACACTTTGTATACCAGATATTTGTTTATACTATACTTTTCTTCTTTTGACACTCGTCCGTGTCACTCTCCCCAGCAGTTAAAATACTCATCTACAATACTCATACTCACTACTCATGTTACACTTATACAGATACTCGTCCGTATTTTGTATATACCATTTATGTCCCCACAGATTCAACATTGGTCCTTGTTCTTTGTTAACCAGTTGGTACTCATCCGTACCATCATCTCAGAACATGCGTCAAGCGTTTGTTTCTACCTGATACTCGTCCGTATCATAGTCTTAGGGATGCTCGTCCGCATCTTTAATCCATACACCGTGTCAAACACTTATGTCTTCCCGAATATAGATACTCGTCTGTGTCTACCATTCCCCAGAAGAGTCCCTTCAGATTCAACACTCGTCCGTGTTCTTTGTTAACCAGTTGATACTCGTCCGTATCATCATCTCTGAACATGTGCCAGTATTTGTTTCTACCCGATACTCGTCCGTATCGTAGCCTTAGGGATGCTCGTCCGCATCCTTAATCTATACACAACATCTAAACACTTATACCCTTTATTTCTTGGATGTAAACACTCGTCCGTGTTTACTATTCCCCAGTAAATCACCAACAAAGCAATTTTTCCTTTTATCTGACACTCGTCCTGTGTCATGATAAACCCTGAGAGCAGCCGTACCCTGCTAGGTGGTCGTCCTCCACCTCTTGATGGTCGTCCTCCATCATGCTCATCCGATGGCCGTCCCCATCGTTGATATTTAGCAGCCGTCCCCTGCTAGGTGGTCGTCCTCCACCTCTTGATGATCGTCCTTCATCATTTTATCCAATGGCCGTCCCCATTGTTGATTTTGGTCATCTGACATTCGTCCTATGTCATGAGAAACCTCGAGAGCAGCCGTCCCCTGCTAGGTGGTCGTCCTCCACCTCTTGATGGTCGTCCTCCATCATGCTCGTCCGATGGCCGTCCCCATCGTTGACCCTTTTATCCGGCATTCGTCCTATGTCGCGATATTTTCGGCAGCCGTACCCTGCCAGGTGGTCATCCTCCACCTTAGATGACCGTCCCTTATCTTAACCCCAACAGAGCAGCCGTCCCCTGCTAGGTGATCGTCCCTCACCTTTGATGACCGTACCTCATCATCTGTTTATTTCATTTATTCTTTAACCCGATGGCCGTCCCCGTCGTGGTCCCTTTTCTTTTTAGCCCGATGGCCGTCCCCATCGTCGGTTACTTTGCTTTATGAACTTGATGGCCGTCCCCGTCATGCTTCATTAATCCCCAGAGAATCTTACAACTTTATCTTGATGGCCGTCCCCATCATAACACCTTTTCTCCCCAGCATGTCGACCGTCCCCGTCATTGCTCTTTACCCAGCAGTCGTCCTCTGCTCGATGGTCGTCCTCCGTCGCCCACACTTTACAATATACTTTATTTTCCTTTACAATCTATATCCCTTTTCTTCTTCATTCTTTGAGTGCAAATTTTGGACTGTCTTTGATATTCAACCACAAGTTACCTTGTTTGCCTGATAAGCCTTCGCTTACATCCTGCACAGCTAACTCATGTCTGAATAGGGGCAGCTGTAAACACCCCAAATTTGCCCTCACCCATTCACACCATGGCTTGTGATCATTTCATATGCATAAACACAATCATACCATCTCATATCACATTTTTGATTCACTGCATAGATTCAAAGTCATCTGCATCTAGGGTTTGTGATCTGAGCAATCCAAGAGCTTCTTGAGCCATTCCAAAGGTCATCAATAACTTCAAAGGGGTCTATGTGTGTTCAAGTATCATATTATATCCTCCCAAAGTCAAGAATGCCAAAGAATCACAAGAACTGGGAATGGTGTGGAAGCAGAGCCAGGCTTGACTGCACAGATGACCTAAAATTAGGGTTTTGGTTTCAGAGGCCATAACTCCAAATTTTTTGGTCATTCTTGTTTCTATTGGTCTCTATATGGTATAGGGAGTATGCATATCAATTTTCATGAAGAAATTCCATGGGGAAGTCATCTGATCAAGAGTTGACTTTTCAAGCAAGTCAGTGCAAAATCAGGGCATCTGAGGTCCCCAATGACCCAACCAAAGGGTGTTCTTCATCATTTTGATTGTATATGATCTTTATTTGATCATAGAAGAAGTTGGAAGTTCACAAAATTCAAGAATTTCAAGTCTTTTGCAAAGTTGACTTTTTGGGCAAGTTTGACTTTTGATGTAAATGTCATTTTATGCAACTTTTTCAACCCTTACTTTTTGATCCAAAAATGCTTCAAATGGAAAAACTTTGGTCATGAAAGTTGTAGATTAGATCTTTCCCTTTTCAAAAAGTACAAGAACATGACCTAATTCATTTTGGATCAAAAGTTATGTTGTGTCAAAGATGGCAAAAATCATTAAATTTCAAGTTATGCACCAAATGAGAAATTTGCAAAATCTTGTACCAAAGGCATTTGTGACTTCTAATTGGTATCAAACCATTACACAAGCATCACACAAGTCCTAAAGTTCAGATTGAACCAAAGGAATCACATGTTTGTATGGCCTTTGGAGCAAAATCTTTCCATGAGAACCAAAGGGAGCCAACTTGCAAAAACCATCATAACACTTCATCCACTTGCTGCCTTGGATGCTGAACCACCCTAGCCCTCTCCCCTCACCATGCTGCGCAAGACAAGCCTTTTGTACCAAGCTAGCAATGTAGCCCATGCCCTCCTTACACAAAGTTGACAATTTGCAAAAAGCACCATACCAATCAATAAAGCACAAGTCACATCCTCTGACCAATGGCATTTGTTTATACAAAGAAAATGCAAGCCAAACACAACAAGAGGCAAGGCTGAAACAGAACACAAGACCATTCACAAAGGGTGACCAGTTGAGGTGCAAACTCCCAAACCAGCCACATTCAAAGTTGTCCAAGCACTGCAAACTCATCAGGAAGGTCATTGGAAGCTTTTTGCACCAAGAAAGCAGCCAGCAAGCTCAAAGGGTGAAAGCTCCATCTCAGGTAGCCTTTCGAATTAACTTTTCCAGGATCTCTATTTTATGTTACAAAATGATTAAGCATGCTTCACTGGTCACATTGAACTTAAAATTATTGAAAATGGTTGAGAAATGAAGCTGTATTGCTTGTCTGAAATTTTGGCAGTTTTTGTTCTTTGCTTCGATTCATGATTATGGCTGGAAATAAATGAGAAATGAGGTTAGGGTTGAGTTTAGGAGAGTGAAAGGAATCAATCTGGAGCTTTAGAGCTCCAGAAATGACCTAGAGAATGATTTGGAAATTCTCAGGGAGGGAGGTCACCGGAGAAGACGACCGGAGCTCGTCTCCGGTGACCTGAGAGTCATTAATGTGTAATTAGGGTTAGGGCTTCAAGTTTAAATTTCAAGCGTTGGATGAGTTGACTAAGTCTTTTCCCGCGTGCATCCAATGGCTCAGATCATGTCATTAGCCTTAATTTCTGTTTATTTAATTTAATCATAATTAATTAACTGAAGTGAGATCCAGGCCATTCATTAGCGCGCTAGTCAACCCTTTCATTTCAACTTTGAATCTGGATCATTGGATCAGATTACTTTCCCTTTTATTTTGTTTTATTTCATTTTCTTTCTATTTAATTTGTACAATTTATTAAAAATAGTAAAAACCATTTAAAAATTATGAAATTTTTTGTCAAGAGTTTCATTAATTTTTAAAACACAAAAATATTTTTATTTTCATTTTTTGCATTTAAAAAGTATTTTTAAATATTTAAAAGTTTCTTTTTAATTAATTAATGAGAATTAATTAATTAAAAATACTTTTAGGTATTTAAAAATCACCAAAAAATTCATGAAACCTTTAAAAACATTTAGAAACATTGTACAACCCTCAAACCAAATTTCTTTTTTGATCTTGATGCATTTTGAGAATTTTTCATGGAATTAAAATCATTTTGATGCATTATTTTGATCCAAACTTCAAAAAATCATTTCTGCCTAACCCTAAAGAGTTGGACCTTGGTTCTTTTTGCATTGCATTGTGTTTAGCATGTAGTTTGTGAGATTAAATGGCCATGATTTGATCTTTCATTTTTCATTTGTTTGGTAATTTTCTTGTTTAGGAACCCTAAAACCCTAGAAAACTTAGGAAAATCATATCTTGAGTTTGGTTAAGAGTTGAAACTTCTCCTTTGGGCAGTGGGTTAGTATAGGATTAGGGATCCTTTGAGTGCATTTTCAATTTTTTATATTGATGTTTGCTTCTGATTTTGGTTTGTGTTTGTTGCTTTGATCATAAACCCTAATTTGGGCTTCCATATGCATCCATCTTGCATTTGCATTCATACCTTGACTTGCCATGACATTTGATGCATCCATTTGATTCACTTAACATCTTAAGACATATTGAAAGCATGTTTGATCATTTCATCTTGCATTTGCCATGTTGTATGCCATTTGCATTTCATGACCTTTTCATGTATGTTCATGTGTCTTAACTTGCTTCATTTGCATCCATGAGCTTGTATGATCATCCCCATGTGTTGTTTCATGTTTGTAGCATCTCATAGCATCATTATCACCATGTATGTGCTTCTGGTTTTGATTTGCATCATGCCATTTCACTTCATCTTGCATTGCATTGCATCTCCTTCACTAACTTTTCAGGTGGTAAGTTATCTTGAGAAGTGAATTTGCCTTCACTTCTCATAACTTCTCTTCATCTCTTTTATGCACCCTTGCTGTATTTTATCATGTGTTTGAGATTGAGCTTGTTCATTCTTTTTCTTCTTACTTTCTTTCCTCAAGTGACTTGACTTCTTGAATGAAGCAAGTTACTTTGCTTCTCCTGATCCTTTCATCTGCTTCCTGGTGGTTCCATTGAAGATCTTTCTTGTAAACCTCACAGACCTTAGGAACAACCAAGCATGACAATGATTAGGGTTTTGATTAGTCTCCCCACTTAGTTTTTACCTTTGTGTCTCATTGAGTCTTCTCCTCTCATCTCATAAACAGGGACTAAACCCTAAAGGCTTTAAGGCTTTGTGATTAAGCTTATGCCTGCATCCTTCTATTAGGATGGAGTGTATAACTTTAATCCTAAGTGTTAAACCCTTAATGTGTTTAACTCCTTTAATTAATTCACTTAATAATCATCAAGACATCACACTTGTAACTTGGGCCTTGCATTAGGGTTCTAATTCTTCCTTAATTGGTTAAGAAGGACTAACCCTAGTGTTAATGGACAAGTCCCCCTCAAGTTGTCTTACAAACCATAAAATTCACTTCATCATCTCACCATTAATTAAAATCCATCTAATAAAGGCTTTGTTTTGTCATGAGTTTAATCCCTAATCATGGATTAAGTTGAGGAGCTTTCCTCAGCTTAAACATTCTCATCTATTATCCTTCTATTAGGATGGTGTAATGAGTCTGTTTAATCCCTGATTATGGCTTAACCTCATTACTCAACACTAAACAAAAACACCAAAAACATCTAAATAATCACAAGTAGGTTAATGATCTTAATCCTGCATCGAAGGTGGTTAAGTGTGAGAAGCTGACTTCACACTTAAGGCATTCTCATTACCCCTAATCAGAGGGAAGATGTGATGAGTTTACTAACCCATTGGTTTAGGCTTAAGCTCATTAACTTATGACAAACTTTCAAAAGCAATAAAAGACTGAAAACTCAAAAACAAACAATAATCGTCTCCTCCGGGATTCTTTTCTCATCTCATTCACTCATGAACGAGAACTTGCTTCTTCCGTCTAATGCAAGACAGTTTGCACCTGAGCCAGACAGGTCATACACTTGAGCATAGGCAAGTAAGCAGCTGTCGCTCCCGATAAATGGGGAATGGCCCAAATAAAGGTACAGACGCGAACGGTCGGCGAGAGGGACAATGAGAACACACAGCCGTGAACTCACTGGAGATGAAAAGAGTCGCCAGCTAGGCATTTTTATCCTGGAGGAAAGGTAATGCTGCATAGACCTAGAAAAAGATGGATAAGACGGTTGCGAACCAGAGAGACTGAGAAAGGGGGTTGGTTACAACCTGGGAAGGTATTAGCACCCAGATTGTCCGTCGTACTCGACGGGATCCACGCTTAAAAGATTTGTGTTTTAAAGGGGTAGTGTCAGTGCAATTTGTGTATCAAAGCTGGAAAAGAATGCAAGTGTCAGTGTAAAAGAAAAGTGAAGTGTATAAGAGAAATGTCAGTGTAAGAACAAGAATGAAATGCTCAAGACTATGAGGCTTAAAGAATAATGCTGGAAGGAGGGGGAATAGACAGAGACTTTTGTTCGATAACTGTTAAGTTATGCCTACGTATCCTCTCGTGCAATGAGGAAGTCAGAACACCGTAGTTCGACCCAAAGAGACTGAAAGATGAGTTGACTTGTGAACTGCTTACTTGCTTATGCTCAAGTGTATGATCTGTCTGGCACAAATGCAAACTGTCTTGCATTAGACGGAAGAAGCAAGTTCTCGTTTGTGAGTGAATGAGGTGAGAAAAGAATCCCGGAGGAGACGATTATTGTTTGTTTTTGAGTTTTCAGTTTTTTATTGCTTTTGAAGTTTGTCATAAGTTAATGAGCTTAAGCCTAAACCAGTGGATTTAGTAAACTCATCACATCCTCCCTCTGATTAGGGGTAATGAGAATACCTTAAGTGTGAAGTCAGATTCTCACACTTAATCACCTTTGGTGTAGGATTAAGATTATTAACCTACTTGTGATTATTTAGATGTTTTTGGTGTTTTTGTTTAGTGTTAAGTAATGAGATTAAGCCATAATCAAAGATTAAACAGACTCATTACACCATCCTAATAGAAGGATAATAGATGAGAATGTTTAAGCTGAGGAAAGCTCCTCAACTTAATCCATGATTAGGGATTAAACCCATGACAAAACAAGCCTTTGATTAAGTGGATTTTATTTAATGATATGATGATGAAGTGATTTTTATGGTTTGTAAGACAACTTGAGGAGGACTTGTCCATTAACACTAGGGTTAGTCCTTCTTAACCAATTAAGGAAGAATTAGAACCCTAATGCAAGGCCCAAGTTACAAGTGTGATGTCTTGATGATTATTAAGTGAATTGATTAAGAGATTTAAACACATTAAGGGTTTAACACTTAGGATTAAAGTTATACACTCCACCCTAATAGAAGGATGCAGGCATAAACTTAATCACAAAGCCTTAAAGCCTTTAGGGTTTAGTCCATGGTTATGAGATGAGAAGAGAAGACTCAAAGGAGACACAAAGGTAAAACTAAGTGGGGAGACTAATCAAAACCCTAATCATTGTCATGCTTGGTTATTCCTAAGGTTTGTGAGGTTTTCAGGAGAAATCTTCAATGGAACCACCAGGAAGCAGATGAAAGGATCAGGAGAAGCAAAGTAACTTGATTCATTCAAGAAGTCAAGTCACTTGAGGAAAGAAAGTAGGAAGAAGAAGAATGAGCAAGCTCAAACTCAAACACATATCAAAATTCAGCAAGGATGCAAGAGAGAGATGAGAAGAAAGTATGAGAAGTGAAGGCAAATTCACTTCTCAAAATCACTTACCACCTGAAAAGGTTAGAAAAGAAATGCAATGCAATGCAAAATGGGATGGAATGGTATGAAGTAAATCAAAACCAGAAGCATGTTTATGATGATAATGATGCTATGAAGTGATACAAACATGAGACAACAAATGGAGATGATCATACAAGCTTATGGATGCAAATGGACCAAGTTAAGAACCAAGAACATACATGAAAAGTTATGGAAGGCACATGGCATACAACATGACAAATGCAAGATGCAATGATTAAACATGCTTTCAATATGTCTTATGATGTTAAATGAATCAAATGGATGCTTGTAATGTCAAGGCAAGTCATGTTATGCAAGCAAATGCAAGATGAATGCATATGGAAGCCCAAATTTAGGGTTTATAAACAAAGCAACAAACACAAACCAAAATCAGAAGCAAACAACAATATAAAAAATTGAAAATGCACTCAAAGGACCCCTAATCCTATACTAAACCAATGCCCAAAGGAGAGGTTTCAACTCTTAACCAAATTCAAGTTATGATTTTCCTAAGTTTTCTAGGGTTTTAGGGTTCCTAAACAAGAAAATTACCAAACAAATGGAAAATGAAAGATCAAATCATGGCCATTTAATCTCACAAACTACATGCTAAACACAATGCAATGCAAAAAGAATCAAGGTCCAACTCTTTAGGGTTAGGCAGAAATGATTTTTTGAAGTTTGGATCAAAATAATGCATCAAAATGATTTTAATTCAATGAAAAATTCTCAAAATGCATCAAGATCAAAAAAGAAATTTGGTTTGAAGGTTGGACAATGTTTCTAAATGTCTTAAAACATTTCATGAATTTTTTGGTGATTTTTAAATACCTAAAAGTATTTTTAATAAATTAATTTTCATTAATCAATTAAAAATAAACTTTTAAATATTTAAAAATACTTTTTTAATGATAAAAATGAAAATAAAAATATTTTTGTGTCTTAAAAATTAATGAAACTCTTGACAAAAAGTTTCATAATTTTTAAAGCAATTTTTCTATTTTAAATAAATATGAGAAATAAAATATAAAGAAAATGAAATAAAAATACAAAGTATGCAGTATGAGTGGCTGAGATTGAAAGTTGAGAGATCCAAAGGCCCTGCGTGCAAGTCAACAAGACTGGGGGTAAGCACAATCCAAGGCCCAGATTCAAAGTCTTAAAACGCGCGTGATCTGATGGCTGAGGTTTGATGTTAACTTAATTAATTAAGATTTATTTAATTAAACAAGATTAGGGCATAATGACTCATCTGGTCCGTCCAAACACGCGCGGGAGAAGCAAATCCACGGCCAGAATTCAAAGTTGGTTAATTAATGAGATTAGGGCATAATAACTCTCAGGCGACCGGAACAGTGTTCCGGTCGTCTTCTCCGACGACTCAAAAACCTAGCTTCTTCTACAGGCCACCATTTCTCAAATTTCTTTCACCAAAATGACCCCCTAATCATTCTAAACCTAAACCCCCCCTTGAAATCCATTTATCCATCATGAACAAAGAAGAACAGGCCAAAACTCAAACACGGGCAAAATTTCAGAGAAGCATAAAATGGTCATTTCTTCACTATTTTGAAATCTAAAGACATCCCCATGACCAGCAAGACATACATCATCAATTTACAACATGAAATGCAAGCTCTGTGAGAAAAGGTTCATGGTCATACCTGAGCTGGAAAGCTTCAATAGTGAGCTTCCAGAGTCTCCTTTGTGTGCAAATGAACTTCCCTGACCCCCTTGAACTCAATGAGATGCTTCAAAGTTCTTGTGGATGGCTGGTTTGAGGAGAAGTGTTCTGGTGCAGCAGATTCCACAGTCAGGATTTGTGAAGTTTCAAGCTATTCCAATGGTGGATTCTTGCTCCTTTGAGTGTGTTTGACTTGTTGGTGAAGAGAAATGGGGTGTTTGATGGCTGGAAAATGAGATTCGAAGAGAGAAGAGTTTTTTGCAGGTTTTGTGGTATGCTGTGTTCTGACTTGCTTCAATGCTCAATGCTTTGCTATAACATCTCCAAGTTGTGTGGATAGCCTGTGGGGCAGGTCAGTAGGGTGGCTGCTCACTGTGCCATGAGTATGGGAACTTTTGCCAAAAAGTCAAGTGGGCTTGTACCAGAAGCATGGGTCATGGCAGCAGCAGTTTGAAGTCATGTCTTGCTCCAGCTTGAGTTGAGGAGGGCCCTTGGATTGCTTGTAGCTGACTGCAACATATGGATCACAAGCTATGCTAGCTTTTGCAACTTGCCCACTTGATGTTTCCTCATGATTTTGTGCTATGTACATGAAAAAACTCTTGCTGAATTTTGTTGCATAATGTTACATTTAGTCATGGCAATGCAAAGGAGTCATTTAGTGGTCACATAACTCATGGGAAGATGATTTTGCCAAGAATCCCTCTTTGCACTCTTATGGAAAATGCCTTAGAAATCTTTGAAAATCAAAGCAAGCAATGTAAAATCCCTTGGGCCAATTATATTTTTGGAGTCATGTATGACCATATGATGAAGTTTTGAAGTCATTTTGAAGTCACTAGAATGCTTGGTACATGAATTTTCAAGTTTTCCATTTGGTGCATAACTTGAATTTTAATGATTTTTGCCAACTTTGACACACCATAACTTTTGATCCAAAATGAATTAGGTCATGTTCGTGTACTTTTTGAAAAGGGAAAGATCTAATCTACAACTTTCATGACCAAAGTTTTTCCATTTGAAGCATTTTTGGATCAAAAAGTAAGGGTTGAAAAAGTTGCATAAAATGACATTTCCTTAAAAGTCAACCATGCCCAAAAAAGTCAACTTTGCAAAAACTTGTAATTCTTGAATTTTGTGAACTTCAAGCTTCTTATATGATCAAATAAAGGTCATATACACTCAAAATGATGAAGATCACCCCTTGGTTGGGTCATTGGGGGCCTTAGATGCCTTGTTTTTGCACTGACTTGTCTAGAAAGTCAACTCTTGACCAGATGACTTCCCCATGGAATTTCTTCATAAAAATTGATATACATACTCCTTATACCATATAGAGACCAATAGAAACAAGAATGACCAAAAAATTTGGAGTTATGGCCTCTGAAACCAAAACCCTAATTTTAGGTCATCTGTGCAGTCAAGCCTGGCTCTGCTTCCATACCAATCTCAGTTCTTGTGATTCTTTGGCATTCTTGACTTTGAGAGGATGTAATATGATATAAGAACACACATGGACCCCTTTGAAGTGATTGGTGGCCTTTGGAGTGGCTCAAGAAGCTCTTGGATTGCTCAGATCACAAACCCTAGGTGCAGATGACTTTGAATCTATGCAGTGAAACAAAAATGTGATATGAGATGGTATGATTGAGTTTATGCATATGAAATGATCACAAGCCATGGTGTGAATGGGTGAGGGCAAATTTGGGGTGTTTAAAGCTGCCCCTATTCAAACATGAGTGAGCTGTGCAGGATGTAAGCAACGGCTTAACAGGCAAACAAGATAACTTGTGGTTGAATACCAAAGACAGTCCAAAATTTGCACTCACAGAATGAAGAAGAAAAGGGATATAGATTGTAAAAGAAAATAAAACATGTATATAAAGTGTGGGCGACGGAGGACGACCGTCGAGCAGAGGACGACTGCTGGGGAAAGAGCAATGACGGGGACGGCCGACACGCTGGGAAAAGTGCGGGAAATAAAGCAATGACGGGGACGGCCGACATGCTGGGGATAAAAGGGAATATAATGGGGACGGCCATCAAGTAAAGCTATAAGATTCTCTGGGGATTAATGAAAAATGATGGGGACGGCCATCAAGTTCATAAAGTAAGGTAACCAACGATGGGGACGGCCATCGGGCTAAAACTGATGAAGGACGATCACCAGGAAAAGGAAAAAGGACCACGACGGGGACGGCCATCGGGTTAAAGAATAAATGAAATAATCAGATGATGAGGTACGGTCATCAAAGGTGAAGGACGATCACCTAGCAGGGGACGGCTGCTCTGTTGGGGATAAGATGAGGGACGGTCATCTAAGGTGAAGGACGATCACCTGGCAGGGTACGGCTGCCGAAAATATCGCGACATAGGACGAATGTCGGATAAAAGGTCAACGATGGGGACGGCCATCAGACGAGCATGATGGAGGACGACCATCAAGAGGTGGAGGACGACCACCTAGCAGGGGACGGCTGCTCTCAAGGTTTGTCATGACATAGGACGAATGTCAGATAACCGAAATCAACAATGGGGACGGCCATTGGATAAAATGATGAAGGACGATCATCAAGAGGTGGAGGACGACCACCTAGCAGGGGACGGCTGCTAAATGTCAACGATGGGGACGGCCATCGGATGAGCATGATGGAGGACGACCATCAAGAGGTGGAGGACGACCACCTAGCAAGGTACGGCTGCTCTCAGGGTTTATCATGACACAGGACGAGTGTCAGATAAGAAGGAAAATTTTGTTTTGTTGGTGATCTACTGGGGAATAGTAAACACGGACGAGTGTTTATATCCAAGAAACAAAAGGTATAAGTGTTTAGATGTTTGTGTATAGATTAGAGATGCGGACGAGCATCCTCAAGACTACGATACGGACGAGTATCGGGTAGAAACAAATACTGACACGTGTTCAGAGATGATGATACGGACGGGTACCAACTGGTTAACAAAGAACACGGACGAGTGTTGAATCTGAAGGGACTCTTCTGGGGAATAGTTAGACACAGACGAGTATCTATATTCGAGAAGACATAAGTGTTTGGATTAAAGATGCGGACGAGCACCCTTAAGACTATGATACGGACGAGTATCATGTAGAAACAAACGCTAGACACATGTTCTGAGATGATGGTACGGACGAGTACCAACTAGTTAACAAAGAACATGGACCAATGCCGAATCTGTGGGGATATAAATGGTATATACAAGATACGGACGAGTATCTGTATAGGTATGAGTGTGGATATTGTATAGATGAGTATTTTAACTGCTGGGGAGGGTGACACGGACGAGTGTCAAAAAGGAGAAAAGTATAGTATTAACAAGTATATGGGTTGTAAAAGTGTAGGTGACTGCGCTGGGGATATGACACGGACGGGCGTCAAGACAATGTATATACAAGTAGGTGAGTGCAAAGATGATGTCTTTGGCTTTCTGCTGGGGGTATGACACGGACGGGTGTCAGGAAATATCTGTAATACGGGTGGTCTTATTTGTAAAGAGTGTTCAGGCGACTTTACTGGGGAATGATGACACGGACGGGTGTCAAAGGGATTATGTACTGGTGTTTGTGAATAGGAGGCAACTGCTTTTGCTGGGGACTCCGGGAGAAATTTCTGTACGTTGTTGGTGAAATGGTTATTATTCACAAGTGTTCAACTCACAACATGGCTTTTGATTATGCTATGTGTTTGATTTTTGCCGTAATGCTCTGTATTAGACGGAATGCTACGCTTTGTGGGTGAATATTATGCAAATGCCATGATTATGCAACGACACCGATCCGGGATTCGGATCCCACTGCCGCGAAGATCTCTGGCTGATCTGTTTGAAGTAGACATCCCCGCTGGGGGTGAGATCATTGGTAGATCTGATGATATGATATCTGCTTGGAGATATGGGTCCTTGATAGACCTATCCTTATAAATGAGAGACCCAACTGGGGTTTGTAGAAGCTTTCTTCACTCTGTTGTGATCTTCTATGCGTTGCTCTTCTGGATAGAGGCTGGAGCTCTGTGGGGAGATAGCTCCTTGACTTTTGTACTCGGCTGGGGAGAAAGAGAAATCACTGAAAGATCTCCCTAAGGATTCTGTTGAAGTGGATCCTTGACTCAGCCGGGGACATGGGTGCCTTCTGTGATGCCTGGCAACTCTGATGGGGATAAGTAGCAAGTGGCAACTCAGCTGGGGAGAAGGCATTTCGGGTGCGGAGACTGAGTGTTGATTTGCCAGCTTGCTGGGATGAAGCTTACATGCGCCAAGTTGCATTCTGGATACCTGCAATCCTGCAAAGATAGGGAAACGCACAAGTAATCCCGAGGTATCCTTTACTGGATTCCGTCATAGGAGTTTAGATACTCCTGAGAGTAAGCATATTTCCTGCAAGCACGTTTTTGAAGATAAACATCTGCATTCTGTGCAATCAGTTTTTCTTTAAGATATCAGACATTTTTGCAAATAAAATGTATAAGACGAGACAGTGACTGAAAATCTGATTTTATTAATTCATACGCCCTGAATTGGCGAGATACAGTCAAAGAAACAAATCCCCTGAAATGAGGAGATCATTACAAATTGAGAAACAAAATGCTGGCAATGTTGATGACGCCTTAAGGAGCTTCCTCTCTTGCTATGACTCGTATGACTTTTGACGTTCTTCTCATCCTGCTTTCTGAAGAAGGCTGATTCTGACTGAGGCTTGATCCTTTCGAAGCTTACAAAGTTGTAAACGATACAGACGAATTCAGACTGCAGTTGTTCGCTTATTCCCCTATTTTGCATGGATCGTCCTTTCGGGTTTTCAATCCATCGGGATACCCATTTTTGCCTGAGTTGTCCAATGTGGCTTTTCAACTCAGCGGGTGTACATTTTTATTTATTTCCCTTATTTTTGCCCGAGTCTTTTATTCTGTTTTTGACTCGCCGGGATGCCCTGTTTTTGCCTGGACTTACATTCTGTTTTTATGTCCAGCGGGTCATTTTCATGCGAAGTATTTTTTAACTGCATCTGAATTCACAGGGGACGGGAAATCTTCACCATCCATGGTGCTGAGCATCAGTGCTCCACCAGAGAAAACTTTCTTTACCACGAATGGTCCTTCATAATTCGGAGTCCATTTGCCCCTGTGGTCTGTATGAGGAGGGAGGATTCTCTTCAGCACAAGATCTCCTACTTGGTATTCTCGGTGCCTGACTTTCTGATCGAAGGCTTTCTTCATTCTTTTCTGATACAACTGCCCATGACAGATTGCAGCCAATCTTTTCTCTTCAATCAGACTCAGTTGCTCGTATCGGGACCGAACCCATTCTGCTTCGTTCAGTTTAACATCCATCAATACCCGTAGAGAGGGTAATTCAACTTCAACAGGTAGGACTGCTTCCATACCATACACAAGCTGATACGGTGTTGCCCCAGTGGATGTTCTGATTGACGTGCGATACCCATGCAAGGCAAACGGTAGCATTTCATGCCAGTCTTTGTAGGTGACTACCATCTTCTGCACAATCTTCTTGATATTCTTATTAGCTGCCTCGACAGCGCCATTCATCTTTGGCCTGTAAGGAGAAGAATTGTGGTGTTGGATCTTGAAGTCCCGGCATAACTCAGCCATCATCTTGTTGTTTAAGTTGGAACCATTATCAGTAATGATTCGCTCGGGAACTCCATATCGACAGATGATATCTCTCTTCAAAAATCTGGCTACCACTTGTCTTGTAACATTTGCATATGAGGCTGCTTCAACCCACTTGGTGAAATAATCAATGGCGACCAAGATGAATCTGTGGCCATTTGAAGCAGTTGGCTCAATCCTGCCAATCATATCAATGCCCCACATGGCAAAGGGCCATGGTGAAGACATGATGTTCAAAGGATTGGGAGGCACATGCACCTTGTCTGCATAGATCTGGCATTTATGGCATTTCCTGGCATAGGCACAACAGTCAGCATCCATTGTGATCCAGTAATAACCTGCTCTTAACAACTTTTTAACCATGGCATGCCCTCCAGCATGGGTACCAAAAGATCCTTCGTGCACCTCGTGCATTAACAAGTCTGCTTCTGTTCTATCAACACATCTGAGGAGTACCATATCAAAGTTTCTCTTGTACAAAGAACCATCAGTGTTCAGGAAGAAACTACCAGCAAGCCTTCTCAAAGTCTTCTTATCATTGGGAGATGCCCCAGGTGGGTATGTTTGATCCTCCAAGAAGCACTTAATGTCATGGAACCAAGGCTTATCATCTTTGACAACATCTGTTGCAAATACATATGCCGGTTGTCGCTCCCGACAAATGAGGCTAGGTCAAATGAAGGTACAGACGCGAACGGTCGGCGAAGGGAACAGTGAGAACACACAGCCGTGAACTCACTGGAGAATGAATAGAGTCGCCAGCTAGGCATTTTTATCCCGGAGGAAAGGCAATGCTGCATAGGCCTAGAAAGAGATGGATAAGACGGTTGCGAACCAGAGAGACTGAGAAAGGGGGTTGGTTACAACCTGGGAAGGTATTAGCACCCAGATTGTCCGTCGTACTCGACGGGATCCACGCTTAGAAGATTTGTGTTTTAAAGGGGTAGTGTCAGTGCAATTTTGTGTGAAAAATAGCTGGGAAAGAATGTACAGGTGTCAGTGTGAGAGAAGTGTGAAGTGCAGTATGAAATTGTCAGTGTGAGGAAGGAGTATGCTCATGACCATGAGGCTTGAAGAATAATGCTGAAAGGAGGGGGAATGTACAGAGACTTTTGTTCGATAACCGTTAAGTTATGCCTACGTATCCTCTCGTGCAATGAGGAAGTCAGAACACCGTAGTTCGACCCAAAAAGACTGAAAGATGAATTGACTGATGAACTGCTTACTTGTCTATGCTCAAGTGTATGACCTGTCTGGCTCAGGTGCTAACTGTCTTGCATTAGACGGAAGAAGCGAGTTCTCGTTTATGAGTGAGGGTGATGAGAAAAGAATCCCGAAGGAGTCGATTATTGTTTGTTTTTGGGTTTTCAGTCTTTTATTGCTTTTGAAAGTTTGTCATAAGTTAATGAGCTTAAGCCTAAACCAATGGATTTAGTAAACTCATCACATCTTCCCTCTGATTAGGGGTAATGAGAATTACCTTAAGTGTGAAGTCAGATTCTCACACTTAATTACCTTTGGGGTAGGGTTAAGATCATTAACCTACTTGTGATTATTTAGATGTTTTTGTGGTTTTGTTTAGTGTTAAGTAATGAGGTTAAGCCGTAATCAAGGATTAAACAGACTCATTACACCATCCTAATAGAAGGATAATAGATGAGAGTGTTTAAGCTGAGGAAAGCTCCTCAACTTAATCCATGATTAGGGATTAAACTCATGACAAAACAAGCCTTTGATTAAATGGATTTTATTTAATGATAAGATGAAGAAGTGATTTTTATGATTTGTAAGACAACTTGAGGGGGACTTGTCCATTAACACTAGGGTTAGTCCTTCTTAACCAATTAAGGAAGAATTAGAACCCTGATGCAAGGCCCAAGTTACAAGTGTAATGTCTTGATACTTATTAAGTGAAGTGATTAAAGGAGTTAAACACATTAAGGGTTTAACACTTAGGATTAAAGTTATACACTCCATCCTAAGAGAAGGATGCAGGCATAAGCTTAATCACAAAGCCTTAAAGCCTTTAGGGTTTAGTCCCTGATTATGAGATGAGAAGAGAAGACTCAAAAGAGACACAAAGGTAAGACTAAGAGGGGAGACTAATCAAAACCCTAATCATTGTCATGCTTGGTTGTTCCTAAGGTTTGTGAGGTTTAAACAAGAACAATCTTCAAAGGAGCCACCAGGAAGCAGATGAACAGGATCAAGAGAAACAAAGCAACTTGCTTCATTCAAGAAGTCAAGTCACTTGAAGAAAGAAAGTGGGAGAAACAAGAATGAGCAAGCTCAATCTCAAACACATATAGAAATGCAGCAATGGATGCAAGAGAGATGAAAAGAAAAGTTATGAGAAGTGAAGGCAAATTCACTTCTCAAGTTTACTTACCACCTGAAATGTTAGAAAGAAATGCAGTGCAATGCCAAATGAAATGAAATGGTATGATGTTAAACAAAACCAGAAGCATGTTGATGATGGAAATGATGTTATGAGATGCTGCAAACATGAGGCAAGGCATGGAGATGTTCATACAAGATCATGGATGCAAATGATGCAAGCTTAGAAGCATGGATACACATGAAAAGTTATGAAACATACAAAGCAAATGACATGGCAAATATGAGATGCAATGATCAAACATACTTTTTACATGTCTTAAGATGTTAAATGAATCAAATGGATGCTTGAAATGTCATGGCAAGCCATGTTGTGCAAGAAAATGCAAGAAGGATGCAAAAGAAAGCCCAAATTAGGGTTTATGGATCAAACAACAAACAACAACCAAAAACAGAAGCAAACCCTAAGATAAAAAATGGAAAATGCCACTCAAAGAAACCTTAAACCTATACTAAACCAAAGCCCAAAGGAGAGGTCTCAACTCTTAACCAATCTCAAGTTATGATTTTTCTAAGTTATTAGGGTTCTTAGGGTTCCTAAACAAAAGAAATGCCAAACAAATTGAAAATGAGGAATCAAATCATGGCCATTTAATCCTAGAAACTACATGCTAAACACAATGCAATGCAAGAAGAATCAATGTCCAACTCTTCCTAGATTGGCAGAAATGATTTTTTGAACTTATGATCAAAATAATGCACAAAAAATGATTTAATTCAATGGAAAATTCTTAAAATGCATCAAGATCAAAAAAGAAATTTGGTTTGAAGGTTGGACAATGTTTCTAAATGTCTTAGAACATTTCATGAATTTTTGGTGATTTTTGAATACCTAAAAGTATTTTTAATTAATTAATTTCCATTAATCAATTAAAAATAATCTTTTAAATATTTAAAAATACTTTTTTAATGATAAAAAATAAAATAAAAATATTTTTGGGTCTTAAAAATTAATAAAACTTTTAAGAAAAAGTTTCATAATTTTTAAGACGTTTTTGCTATTTTAAAATAATTATGCAAATTAATTGAAAAGAAAATGAAATAAAATTAAATAAAATGAAAGGTAATCAGAATGGAGGGATGAGATTCACTCTGGATTTGAATCTGTTGACTACGCGCGTCATCCAAGGGTCCAGGTTGACTCTGATTAAATTATTTAAATTATGATTAATTAAGCTAAACACGTGGATTAGGGCACAAACAGGCAGATCTGGACCACTCACTCACGCGCGAAGTCAACAAGTCAAAGGCCATCAACGCTCAGAATTCAAACTTGAGTTAATTACGTGATTAGGGCACAAATCACTTTCAGGTGGCCGGAGAAGACTTCCGGTCGTCTTCTCCGGCCAGCATCTCCCCTGAGAAATCCCCAAACCCCCAAAAAGCCAACTAAAATGAAATCTAAGAATTGGGAAATGTTCTCCAACCACTCACGAATCAAAACCCTCTCTCAAAACAAATTTATTCTTCCTAACAAAGCTGAATCGAAGAAAATAAGAACTAGGGCACACAAGTTTCAGAAGCTAATTAAATACTCAATTCACCACCATTTGCAAAACCAAAAGCATACCCATGATCAGGAAGACACAAAGAACAAGTTTAGAACAAAAGAAATGATTTCTGGAAAAATATTTTTCAAGCTACCTGAGATTCGAAGCTTTCACTCTAAGGACTTTCTGGCCACTTCCTTCAGTGCAATCCACTCCACTTGATCCCCAGATGATGTTTGAATGCTTTGGAGGAGTTTATATTGGCTGGATGAGGAGTTTGACAAACTTCTGCTCAAGCTCAGTCAGAAATGGCAATGGAGTTTCAGGCAGTTTCAGGTCATTGTGAATGGTTGTTTGTGGTCCAGATGATGTGTGGAGAAGGTCTGTGGTGTTTGTTTTGATGTTTGTGAGCTAGGGAGAGAGATTCGAATGGAACTGCAAGTTGAGGTGAAGAATGGCAGTGGGGTGTTCTTGCTTGTTTCAGGCCTGGCTTTTGGTGGTTTGAGGTCTATGAAGTGTGGTGAGTTGAAGTGTGGAAATGGTTTGAGTGTTTGTATGCTGTGGAGGCAGATTCGAAGGCTTATGCAAAAAGGAGTGTTTTTGTGAATGTAATCATATGAAGTGTTTCAGCTTTGCTAGATGATATCTTTGGCTTGCCAAATGATAATGTATTTTAATCCCATAGGTCAGATGATGTGACCTGGCCTATGGTGATTGGTAAGTTTGCTTTTGCAAAAAGTCAAGTTTTGTGTAAGGCAAGCATGGGTTGATCTATAGCTAGTACATGGGCTGGTTCTGGTGCAGCAAGGTGAGGTGAGAGGCTAGCCAAAGTGCAGCATCCAATGCATCAAGTGGTAGAAGCACAATGATGATTTTGCAAGTTGTTGGCTTTTTGGTTCACATGTGATTCTCTAATCCCACAAGCCATAATTCATGGGCATTCTTGGTTCAATTCTGATTTTTATGACTTATAGAATGTTTGTATGCTGGTTTGAAATGAACTAGAGGTCACAAAAGGCATTGGTTCATGATTTTGCAAAATTTCCATTTGAGGCATGCCTTGAAAATCAATGATTTTGGCCAACTTTGTCACACCATAACTTTTGATCCAAGAAGAATTTGATCATGTTCTTGTACTTTTTGAAAAGGGAAAGATGAGATATACAACTTTCATGACCAAGTTTTTTCCATTTGAAGCATTTTTGGATCAAGAATCAAGGCTTGAAAAATGACCTAAAATGAAGCATCCTTGAAAAGTCAACTATGCCCAAAAAGTCAACATTTGCAAAAACCCTACATTCTTGATTTTTGTGAGTTTCAAACTTCTTCCATGATCAAATAAAGATCATATACACCCAAAATGATGAAGATCACCCATTGGTTGGGTCATTGGGGGCCTCAGATGCCCTGATTTTACACTGACTTGTCTGAAAAGTCAACCCTTGATCAGATGACTTCCCCATGGAATTTCTTCATGAAAATTGATATGCATACTCCCTATACCATATAGAGACCAATGGAAACAAGAATGACCAAAAAATTTGGGGTTATGGCCTCTGAAACCAAAACCCTAATTCTAGGTCAACTGTGCAGTCAAACTTGGCTCTGCATCCACTCAAACCCCAGTTCTTGTGATTCCTTTGCATTTTTGA
Organism: Lathyrus aphaca; assembly: GCA_963966055.1. Taxonomy (NCBI): domain Eukaryota; kingdom Viridiplantae; phylum Streptophyta; class Magnoliopsida; order Fabales; family Fabaceae; genus Lathyrus; species Lathyrus aphaca. Next base: position 578,388,502 of record OZ014519.1, on the reverse strand, counting down.
CTTTGTGAGGATGTAATATGATGTAAGAACACACATGGACCCCTTTGAAGTGATTGGTAGCCTTTGGAGTGGCTCAAGATGCCCTGAGATTGCTCAGATCACAAACCCTAGATGCAGATGACTTAGAAACTATGCAGTGAATCAAAAATGAGATATGAGGTGATATGATTGTGTTTATGCATATGAGATGATCACAAGCCATGGTGAAATGGGTGAGGGCAAATTTGGGGTGTTTACAGCTGCCCCTATTCAATCACGAGTTAGCTGTGCAGGATGTAAGCAACGGCTTAACAGGCAAACAAGATAACTTGTGGTTGAATACCAAAGACAGTCCAAAATTTGCACTCACAGAATGAAGAATAAAGTATATTGTAAAGTGTGGGCGACGGAGGACGACCATCGAGCAGAGGACGACTGCTGGATAAAGAGCAATGACGGGGACGGCCGACATGCTGGGGAAAGTGCTGAAAATAAAGCAATGACGGGGACGGCCGACATGCTGGGGATAAAAGTAAAGCCAAGACGGGGACGGCCGACTAGCTGGGGAAAAAAAGGTAAAGCTAAGACGGGGACGGCCGACTAGCTGGGGAAAAATAAAATTATGATGGGGACGGCCATCAAGATAAAGTAAAATTCTCTGGGAGTTAATGAAACATGACGGGGACGGCCATCAAGTTCATAAAGTAACCAACGATGGGGACGGCCATCGGGCTAAAAAGAAAAGGGACCACGACGGGGACGGCCATCGGGTTAAAGAATAAATGAAATAAACAGATGATGGGGTACGGCCACCAAAGGTGAAGGACGATCACCTAGCAGGGGACGGCTGCTCTGTTGGGAAAGAAATATGATGGGGACGGCCATCAAAGGTGGAGGACGACCACCTGGCAGGGTACGGCTGCCGAAAATATCAACGATGGGGACGGCCATCGGATAAAAGGTCAACGATGGGGACGGCCATCGGACGAGCATGATGGAGGACGACCATCAAGAGGTGGAGGACGACCACCTAGCAGGGGACGGCTGCTCTCAAGGTTTGTCATGACATAGGACGAATGTCAGATAACCAAAAATCAACAATGGGGACGGCCATTGAAGGACGATCATCAAAAGGTGGAGGACGACCACCTAGCAGGGGACGGCTGCTAAAATCAACGATGGGGACGGCCATCGGATGAGCATGATGGAGGACGACCATCAAGAGGTGGAGGACGACCACCTAGCAGGGTACGGCTGCTCTCAGGGTTTATCATGACACAGGACGAGTGTCAGATAAAAAGAAGATTTGCTTTGTAGACGATCTACTGGGGAATAGTAAACACGGACGAGTGTTTATATCCAAGAAACAAAAGGTATAAGTGTCTGGTACTGTGTATAGATTAAAGGTGCGGACGAGCATCCTTAAGACTACGATACGGACGAGTATCGGGTAGAAACAAATACTGACGCGTGTTCAAAGATGATGATACGGACGAGTATCAACTGGTTAACAAGGAACACGGACGAGTGTTGAATCTGAGAGGACTCTTCTGGGGAATGATAGACACAGGCGAGTATCTATATTCAGTAAGACAAAGTGTTTGACGCAGTGTATGGATCAAAGATGCGGACGAGCATCCTTAAGACTATGATATGGACGAGTATCATGTAGAAACAAACGCTTGACGCATGTTCTGAGATGATGGTACGGACGAGTACCAACTGGTTAACAAAGAACGCGGACGAGTGTTGACTCTGAGGGGATTTGAGTAGTATATACAAAATACGGACGAGTATCTGTATGAGTGTAACATGAGTAGTAAGAATGGTGTATTGTATAGATGAGTATTTATCTGCTGGGGAAGGTGACACAGATGAGTGTCAAAAAGAAGAAAAAGTATAGTAATATGAACAAATATCTGATATACAAAGTCTAGGCGACTGCGCTGGGGATATGACACGGACGGGTGTCAAGGAAATGTATATATGGGTATATGCGAGTGCAAAGAGGATGTCTTTGGCTTTCTGCTGGTGATGTGACACGGACGGGTGTCAGGAGGTATCTGTAATACGAGTGATTTGTTTGCAAAGAGTGTTCCGGCGACTTACTGGGGAGTGATGATACGGAAGGGTATCAAAAGGTGTATATGATGGTGTTTGGGATTTGTGGGGCAACTGCTTTTGCTGGGACTCTGGTGGGGATTTCTGTACAATGATGATGAACGGTTGTTATTCATAAGTGTTAATTCAGAACATGGCTCATGATTATGCTATGCGTTTGATTTTTTGCCGTAATGCTCCGTTTTAGACGGAATGCTACGCTCTGAGGGGATAATATGATGCAAATGCCATGATTATGCAAAGATATCAAACCGGGATTCGGATCCCGTCGCTGCGAAGATCTCTGGCTGATCTGTTTGAAATGGACCTCCCAGCTGGGGATGAGATCATTGATAGATCTGGTGAGATGTATCCACTTGGGGATCTATGCCACTGATTGACATATCCTTGTAATGTGGGGCCTAGCTGGGGTTTGCAGAGGCCTTCTGTACTCTGTTGTGACCTCTTCGGGCGCTGCTCTTCTGGATAGAGGCTAATGATTCTTGTGGGGAGATGATTCCCTGATTCTGCACCTTGCTGAGGAAGAATGACTAGCCATACGGCTGGGGAAAGTTGTTGATAACTCAACTGGGGAGAGTAATGAGAGGCAACTCAGCTGGGGCTAGAGCATTTCGGATGCTGAGATCATTTACCAGCTTGCTGAGATGTAGCTTGCATGCCCCAAGTTGCATTCTGGATACCTGCACTCCTGCAAAGATAAGGAAACGCGCAAATGGTCCCGAGGTATCCCTTACCGGATTCCGTCATAGGAGTTAGACATTCTTGAGAGTAAGTACACTTCCTGTAAGCATGCGTTATTATTATTATTATTATTATTTTTTCTCAGAGAAAAGCATCTGTACTCATGCGAATAGTTTTTTAGAGACATCAGACATTCTTTGCAAATAAAAATGTACAAGACGAAACATGACTGAAAAATCTGATTTTATTAATTCATATGCCCTGAATTGGCAAGATACAGCCAAGGAAACAAATCTCCTAAAATGAAGAGATTGTTACAAATTGAGAAACAAAATGTTGGCAGTGTTGATGACTCTTTAAGGAGTTTCCTCTTCCACTATGACTCGTATGACTTTTTGACGTTCTTCTCATCTTGCTTTCTGAAGAATGTTGATTCGGATTGAAGCTTGGTCCTCTCGAAGCTTACCAAGTTGTAGGTGATACAGACGAATTCAGAATGCAGTTGTTCGCTTGTTCCCTTATTTTGCATGGATCGCCCTTTCGGGTTTTCGATCCATCGGGATACCCATTTTTGCCTGAGCTGTCCAATGCGGCTTTTCAACTCAGCGGGTGTACATCTTTTCATTTATTTCCCTTATTTTTGCCCGAGTCTTTTATTCTGTTTTTGACTCGCCGGGATGCCCTATTTTTGCCTGGACTTTCATTCTGTTTTTATGTCCAGCGGGTCATTTTATGCGAAGTATTTTTTAACTGCATCTGAATTCACAGGGGACGGGAAATCTTCACCATCCATGGTGCTGAGCATCAGTGCTCCACCAGAGAAAACTTTCTTTACCACGAATGGTCCTTCATAGTTCGGAGTCCATTTGCCCCTGTGGTCTGTATGAGGAGGGAGGATTCTTTTCAGCACAAGGTCTCCCACTTGGTACTCTCGGTGCCTGACTTTCTGATCGAAGGCCTTCTTCATTCTTTTCTGGTATAACTGCCCATGACAGATTGCAGCCAACCTTTTCTCTTCAATCAGACTCAGTTGCTCGTATCGGGACCTAACCCATTCTGCTTCACTCAGTTTAACATCCATTAACACCCGTAACGAGGGTAATTCAACTTCAACAGGTAGGACTGCTTCCATACCATATACAAGTTGATACGGCGTTGCCCCAGTGGATGTCCTGATTGATGTGCGGTACCCATGCAAGGCAAATGGTAGAATTTCGTGCCAGTCTTTGTAGGTGACTACCATCTTCTGCACAATCTTCTTGATATTTTTATTCGCTGCCTCAACAGCGCCATTCATCTTTGGCCTGTAAGGAGAAGAATTGTGATGTTGGATCTTGAAGTCCCGGCACAACTCAGCCATCATCTTGTTGTTTAAATTGGAACCATTATCAGTAATGATTCGCTCGGGAACTCCATACCGACAGATGATATCTCTCTTCAGGAATCGGGCTACCACTTGCCTTGTAACATTTGCATATGAGGCTGCTTCAACCCACTTGGTGAAATAGTCAATGGCGACCAGGATGAATCTGTGGCCATTTGAAGCAGTTGGCTCAATCTTGCCAATCATATCAATGCCCCACATGGCAAAGGGCCATGGTGAAGACATTATATTCAGAGGATTGGGAGGCACATGCACCTTATCCGCATAAATCTGGCATTTATGGCATTTTCTGGCGTAGGCGCAACAGTCGGCATCCATTGTGATCCAGTAATAACCTGATCTTAGCAGTTTCTTAGCCATGGCATGTCCTCCAGCATGGGTACCAAAGGATCCTTCGTGCACCTCGTGCATCAACAAGTCTGCTTCTGTCTCATCAACACATCTGAGGAGTACCATATCAAAGTTCCTTTTGTATAAAGACCCGTCAGTGTTCAGAAAGAAACTACCAGCAAGCCTTCTCAAAGTCTTCTTATCATTGGAAGATGTCCCAGGTGGGTATGTTTGATCCTCCAAGAAGCATTTAATGTCATGGAACCAAGGCTTATCATCTTTAACAACATCTGCTGCAAATACATATGCTGGTCTATCAAGTCTGGATACTGAAATCTGAGGCACAAAGTTGGCAGCTTGAACTTTGATCATGGATGAAATGGTAGCCAGAGCATCTGCGAACTGATTCTCGTCCCGAGGGATATACTCAAGCTTGACTGTTGTGAAGAAAGTCAATAACCTCCTTGTATAATCCCTGTAAGGTATCAGATGATCCTGGTGTGTGTACCATTTGCCGTTGGTTTGATTGATTACCAGAGCTGAATCTCCGAATACGGTCAATGTCTTGATCCTGAGGTCAATGGCTTCCTCAAGACCCATAATGCAAGCTTCGTATTCGGCTTCATTGTTAGTGCAGTTGAAGGTGAGCTTTGCCGAGAAAGGCATGTGAACTCCTTTGGGTGTAATGAGTACTGCACCAACACCACGACCATTCATGTTGACAGCCCCATCAAACATCATAATCCATTCTTCTTCTGAGTCGGGCCCTTCAGTGTGAATAGGCTCTTCATGATCTTTTGCTTTTATGAACATGATGTCTTCATCAGGGAAGTCAAACCTCATAGGCTGGTAGTCATCGATAGGTTGCTCAGCAAGATATTCGGACAATACACTGCCCTTGATGGCCTTCTGAGAAGTGTACTGGATGTCGTATTCTGTGAGAATCATTTGCCATCTTGCAACCCGTCCGGTAAGAGCTGGCTTCTCAAATATGTACTTAACTGGGTCCATCTTCGAGATCAATAAGGTAGTGTGGGTCAACATATACTGTCTCAGTCGGCGAGCAGCCCACGCTAAAGCACAGCAAGTTTTCTCGAGTAGTGAGTAACGTTGTTCACAGTCGGTAAACTTTTTGCTTAGGTAGTATATTGCATACTCTTTTCGACCAGACTCGTCATGTTGGCCCAGCACACACCCCATTGACTCTTCTAATACTGTCAAGTACATTATCAGAGGTCTTCCTTCAACTGGAGGCATAAGGATTGGAGGTTCTTGTAAGTATTCTTTGATCTTGTCAAAAGCCTTCTGGCAGTCTTCATTCCACCTGACCGTCTGTTCCTTTCTCAACAGCTTGAACAAGGGTTCACAGGTTGCTGTAAGGTGAGATATGAACCGCGAAATGTAGTTCAATCGACCTAAGAACCCTCGAACTTCTTTCTCAGTTTTCGGTGCAGGCATCTCTTGAATGGCTTTGACTTTATCAGGGTCAACCTCAATCCCTTTCTCGCTTACAATAAAGCCCAACAGCTTACCGGATCGTACCCCGAATGTGCATTTGTTGGGGTTCAATTTCAGTTGGTACTTCCTCAGACGCTTGAATAGTTTGAGCAGATTTACCAGATGGTCTTCTTCAGTGAGGGACTTGGCAATCATGTCATCCACATAACACTCTATTTCTTTATGGATCATATCATGGAATAATGTCACCATAGCCCGTTGATATGTTGCACCGGCATTCTTGAGCCCAAATGGCATTACTTTGTAGCAGAATGTGCCCCAGGGTGTGATGAAGGTTGTCTTCTCCATGTCTTCAGGTGACATTTTAATCTGATTGTATCCTGAAAATCCATCCATGAAGGAGAATACCGAGAACTGAGCCGTATTATCCACCAATACATCAATGTGAGGTAATGGGAAATCATCTTTCGGGCTGGCTCTGTTCAGATCCCGATAATCAACACACATTCTTACTTTGCCGTCCTTCTTAGGCACAGGTACTATATTAGCAACCCACGGTGGATAGCTAGTTACAGCAAGGAACCCGGCGTCCCATTGCTTTTGTACCTCCTCCTTAATTTTCATTGCCATGTCTGGACGAGTACGGCGTAGCTTCTGTTTGACTGGCGGGCATTCTTCTCTCAAAGGCAGCTTGTGCACAACAATGTCGGTGTCCAACCCTGGCATATCTTGATAAGACCAAGCAAACACGTCCACATATTCTTGCAGCAGTTCAATCAGTTGTCTCTTCACTGAGTCTTGCAAGCAGGCCCCGATCTTGACTTCTTTCACGTCTTCCTCTGCACCAAGATTAATCACTTCAACCTCCTCCTGGTGAGGAGTAATAACCTTTTCCTCTTGTCTTAACAACCTGGCTAGCTCTTCAGGAAGCTCATATTCTTCATCAACCCCTTCATCGGCTTGATTGATTGGATTGTCAAAGTCATACGGTGTCATAGCCGTGCTGCTGTCGGTGCTGTCAGGAAGGCAATCTCTGCAAGGGTTTAAGTTGGTCCATTTTAGTGATTGATTTTAATCTTGCTTTAGAAAAGTGAAGTAAAGTTATCATTTTGAAAACACCGCCATTTATTTTTTGTACAAAAAAGAAAAATGGAAAAACAGTGAGCAGGAAAGAAAAAGACTCGTTTGCAAAAAGATGTCTGATATTTCATTAATTGATCTTGTTTGCACAAAAAAGTACAGATGGCCCGATTACAAAATGAGTCTTGTCATCTTGGGCAAGATGCAAGACTTTGATGCATGCTTATAAAATACAGGAAATAATAATTACTCTGCTCGAGTAACACTTATAATTTCCTGGGAAGACCAGTTCGAGACACTGCTCCCCGGGACCTTCGGACGAATCCAATTCTCCAGGTTGCGCTCCTCTTCCAGCTCGTCTTCCAGACAGTTGATAGCATCGGGGGTAAGCATCCCCCCACTGACAAAACCAGGCTCTCCAGCAGCCTTTGCTTGATGTTGAGTTGGTCTGTAACCCAACCCAAATTTGTCTTTCTTCTCCTCCACAGCTAAAACCTTGCCCCAGCCTAGGGCAGTTCCTTCCTCAACAACCTTCCGGGCTTGTTGGTATGATGACATGGAGATCCCAGATACAGCAGATGCTTCGTTCACATTCAAGGCTTCAAATCCTTGGCTCATTGTTTCATGGATCTCCCCATCCATTTCAATATACTTATAAGTAGCCAGATGGCTAACAAATATATCCTCTTCCCCACAGATTGTAACAACTTGGCCTTCCCACTCAAATTTTAACTTTTGGTGAAGGGTAGACGTTATTGCGCCGGCGGCGTGAATCCAGGGTCTACCCAACAAACAGCTGTAGGCGGGCTGAATGTCCATCACATAAAAGATAGTTTTAAAGGTCTGTGGGCCAATTATCACAGGTAGCTCAATCTCTCCCAGAACTGACCTCTTTGAACCATCAAAGGCCCTTACCACCAGGTTGCTGGGTCTTAATGCCAATCCATCATATTCTAATTTCACCAGAGCCTTCTTTGGTAAGACATTCAGGGATGAACCTGTGTCTACCAGCACATGAGAAAGGACAGCTCCTTTGCATTCCATGGTTATGTGCAAGGCTTTGTTGTGGTTGCGGCCATCCGCTGTCAGGTCAGTATTGGTGAACCCTAGCCCATTGCTAGCAGTAACATTTCCAACCACGGTTTCCAACTGGTTGACAGTAATCTCTTCAGGCACGTAAGCTGCGTGCAGTACCTTGAGTAGTGCATTCCGATGGGCTTCGGAGCACATAAGCAGTGAGAGGATAGAGATTTTGGATGGCGTTTGGTGAAGCTGATCCACAATTTTATAATCACTCTTTTTGATGATTCTCATAAACTCATCAACTTCTTGATCGAATGGTGTCTTCAAGGCTTCTTTAACAGCTTGATCTTCCTGCACCGGGCTCTTTCCTTTTGCCTTGGCAGCAGCTTCTGCTTCGGCAGTAGGTCTTTGAATTGGTGGAGCAAAGAGACGTCCGCTTCGAGTGAAGCCTCCGCCTCTCCCCACATTACCTACTTGTGGTGTAGGTGTTGATGTTTCAAAAGTGATTCTTTTTCCTTCGCAGTACACGTCAGAGACATAGTGCCAAGGGATGGCCCTATTGCTTTCATATGGTACTGGTCCAGGCACCGTAACAGTGACTGGACTGATTGCTGCTGCTGAAGGGACTGTAATTGTTTGTGGATCATAAAAGATTGTAACTGGTGCCCTGACGGGAGCAGCACCTTCTGAATGGTAGGCAGAGTTGTTTTCAGGATCGTAAAATATGGTGACAGTGGAGACATCTTCATGATTTGTTGCTGGTGTTGTAGGAGGTATTGTCGGAAGAAATGATGTTGTTGTTGCAGGAGTTTCAAAATGGAGTGAAGCTGAAGTTGTGGCAGGAAAATTTGTTGGTAGTTGATTAGTTGAGATGATGGATGGAGTACTTGTTGATGAAGCCGAAGAATTGTCAGGAACAATAGTTGCTGTAGTTGTAGGAGGTTCTGAAACCGTTGCTGATGAGATTGCTGGATTTGTTGGAAATGATGTGGTGATCTGAAGTTGGCCACTCTGAATAAGGCTGTCAATGCCATTCCTCAGATTATCGCACCCATTTACTGAGATATTGCAGTAAGCACAACCCAACTCACATCCCGGGAACATTTGACATTCCAGGAGTTGAGCCTTGATTTCTACCAATGGTGTCCTGACCTGTCCCACACTGGTTATCAAATAAGACGGCTTGTCTTCTTCAATAGCGTTAATTCGGGGACCACCATGGTTTGGCATGGGGTTCTTATTGACATTGGGTGGTGGTGCGAAATTCAGAGCCTTGGAGTCCACCAGGTCTTGTACCTTCATATGCAGAGCCCTGCATTTTTCTGTACTGTGACCAGGTGCGTTTGAATGAAAAGCACACCTAGCATTGGAGTCATAGTTCCTTGGTAGACTGTTGGGATCCGGAGGTGCCAACGTTCTTAGCTCAACCAGGTTGAGTTTCAGAAGCTGTGGCAGCAAGGTAGCATATGGCATTGGGATCGGATCGATCACTCTGTTAGCTTGAGATGGCCTCTGTTGGAATGGCCTTTGCTGGTTATTGTTGTTGATGTTGCTGTTGTTGTAATTTCTCGGAGGATACTGATTCTGTTGATGGTACTGAGGTTGTTGTTGATAGTTTTGTTGCGGAGGTTGATAGACTGGTTGAGGATGAGCTGGAGCGGGAATGGTGACTGCTGCCACTGATCTGTGAACATATTGGGGCCTGCCCCTGTTGGTGTGGATGGCGTTGGTCTCGCCAGTTCTTCTTGGGCCTGCAAAAGGCTTTCTTGTACTACTGGACGAGCTGGCACCATTGTCAGATATCTTACCCATCTTCAATAGGCTTTCAATTCTCTCCCCGGCTATGACAACATCTGCGAAGCTAGTGGAAGAGAAAGCAGCCAGCCTGTCAATATATGTCCCCTGAAGGGTGTTCATAAACATGTCTGCCATTTCCCGTTCAGACATAGGTGGCTGAACAGCAGCAGCCAATTGCCTCCATCTCTGGGCATATTCTCGGAAACTTTCCCTTGACGACCGTGACATTCCCATTAGGAGGGTCCTGTTGGGTGCCATGTCTAAGTTGTATTGATACTGTCTGATAAAGGCCTCTGCCAGGTCCTTCCAGCATCTGATAGTTGCCCTTGTCAAGTGAGAGTACCATTCTCTTGAGGCTCCCGTCAAGCTATCTTCGAAATAGAACATCCAGAGCTTCTCATCCATTGTATAGGCCTTCAACCTTCCCAGAAATGATTGTAAATGAGTCCGGGGGCATGAAGTCCCGTTGTATTTTTCAAAACAGGGAGGCTTGAACTTATGGGGGATCCTGACCCCGTCTACCAAGCCCATGTCCATGACGTCGAAACCCAAAGAGTTTTGAGACTCTAAGGATCTCATCTTCTCAGCTATCTCCTCCAACCTCCTATCATAAGCTTCTTCCCCAGCACCCATTACTGTAAATTGATCCTCTTGAGGGTCTTCTTGCAATACCCTGGCTGCAGTGGCGGTTCCTTGAACGTTTGCAGGAATATTAATTTCAGGATGGAGATGTGGACCAAACACAGGGGGGTTAACATGGGGTTGGACCCTTTCATTGTTGCTAGTGCCGGCAGTCCCTACATGTGGATCTTCTTGATTTTGCCTTTCCACCATGGCCCTCAATCTTTCCTGGCTCTGAGCCATGTTGTTCATTACTTCCATAAACTGAGCTATCTGTGTTCTCATTTCCAATCTTTCGTTTGCCATTTGAGTCCTGACCTCTGCAAGGTCCTGCTGTACCTGATCCATTTGGATGCCCGGAAGATTGCTACGGGTCGGATATCGGTGCGGACGGTTGAGGGGAAATACCCGGCGCCGAGAAATAATTCCTGAACATCACAACAGAGTTAGTGGCAATAAAACAAAAACCTACAAAACAAACAAAAGGGTTAGCATGCAATGCAGTTATGCTTATTTGATATCAAGGTATCCGGTTTGGCATTCAGTTTTGACCCTTCCAGACCCTTGAAGATGCTGTTGATGTCGCTTTTGAAGTGAAACTCGGATGGAACAAACTAATACATATATTACAAAAATCAAAAGGTACATAGTTTGTTTTACAAACACAAGCCCTCGGAAGGGTCAAAATACATTACGGGAAAATAAAAGTACATGGAATGACAGCAACAACAAACAAATGGTCAAACACCAAGACCAAACTCATCCTCACGAACTTCCTGGAGAAGTGCTTCGGTCACAGGATCAGTCGGACGCTCCGTGAGATTCCTGATGAGGAGATTCCGGGTCGTAACAGCTGCTGTTAGCTTCTTGTGCTGACCTTGGTCCTTTGACCTCTTCACCCCTGCTTTGATCTTCAGTTCTGATATCTCCCTCTGGGCTGCTGCCAGGGCTTCTTGCTGTTCTTTTGCACTAGCTTCCAGTTGCTCCATCTTGTCTTGAACTCTCTTGTCTTCCAGGGTACGAGCCTCGGTGATCCTGACCCACCGGGCCTGACTCTCCTTCAGATACAAGTCTATCCTTGCTCTCTGGAACTGGGCTTCTTTGCAAGCATTCTTCAGAATTTGTTCTCCAGCCTTAGACTTTTTGATATAATCCCCAGACTTCTCAATCTTAGCCAGATGCTCCACTCTCAACTTCTCCAACCTCTCAATTTCCCTCACACCATCACTCCTCTCCCGGAGGGTCTTCTGCAAAGCCTGGGTTAGCTTCTCATTTCTTTCCTTCAAGCTCTCAAACTCCTCCAAACTGATAGTGGCAGGGGGTGCTGAAGATGATTCAGGCATATCTTCTATGGTAAAGGGCATCCCAGAGAATTGGGCCCTGGCACGGGACCATTCATAATATTGTGCTGATGCCACATTGTTGCACTTCCCCAGAATGGTTATTCCCTTGGTTTGAACATTATCCCAGGCCCAGGCTGCCTGCCTAACAATAGCCAGATTAAGCTTGTTCTCGCAATAAAGAGTCTCAACCAAGTCCTGTGCCTTAAGAGTGTGGACCAATGCATAGCCCAATTGTCGTCTAAACAGCAGAGGGTTGTAATTGATACTACCCTTAACTCCTATCAAAGGCACATTAGGAAAATGCCCACAGCTGGTGATGATATCCCTACCCTTGGTGCTTTGAGTGCACCATCTGATATCTGCTGAAGTTAGAGCAGTGAGTCTCTTAGCCCAGTTGCTCTGCTGATGAGGGTTCAGAAATGCATCTGTCCTGGGTAGATGCCTGAGAAGCCAAGTGTGGAACAATGGAGCACAACACCTCACTAATCTCCCCCTCTGCTTTTCATTTCTCTGATGCACTGAGTAATAGAGATCCCCTAATAAAGTGGGCACTGGGTTCTTCAAGGTGAACAGATGGATTGCATTTTTGCTAATGAATCGAGGCTCATCTGCAAACAATACAATTCCATATATACTCAAAGCCAACAAGGCACAAACAGCTTTCCACTCTCCTAAAGAAGATTTCAGGGTAGCTTGAGAGATCAAGAAATCCAGATGGAAGCCAGGGATTCCAGCTTTAGAAGTCATATGCTGCTCAATCAGGACAGGTTCCAGATGCAAAGCCTTGGCTATTTCTCCATTACCAGGAAAGACCATCTCAGGGTTGAAAGGGATTCCACCCCTGATAGGCAAACCAACCAATGAGGAGTACTCTTCTAATAGAGGGCCCAACTGAAAGTCTTGGAAAGTGAAACATCTCAGTGGGGGATCATAGAACTGAATGCAAGTGTGGATCAGGCTTCTCTGTGAAGGGTCCAGATCCATAACCATATCAAGTATATCTCCATAATGTTCCCTGAACAATGGTATATGATCTGGAGTGATCAGGGTTTGAATCCTCCTGATGTCGGATAGCTCTGGCTGGAAGAAGTGGTAGGTGATGTTACTCTTTTTAGGAGCCATGATGCTGAAGACTGAGTAGAGACAGGTGCTGATGATAATACTGAAGAAGTGGGGCCACTGACTGGCTGGTGCTGGTGATAACTGAAGCAGATAGCTAATAACTGAAGCAGGTGCGGATGAAGATAGGTCAATACTGAAGATGGGGTCAAAACTAGCCAAAAATGAAGATGGATACCCTGAAACACAAATAAGCAAATGTCAATATGATGCAATGATTATGTATGCAAATGAAATGCAAGGGTCTGTGACTGAGCTGGATCTGATCAAACTGTTCTGATATAGGTCCAAGTATGTTCAAGAATTCCAGTTGGAGGTCTATAAATCCAGTAACCAAGGTGGAGGGGCTCAAATAAAGAGCCACATGTCCAGGGTTTTTAGAATCACAAGAACTGTCCAACATGGAGTACTCTTAACAAACAAAGTAACAGGGTATTCTGAGGTCAAGGTACCTGCAAACCTGTAAACAGCCCAACCCCCTCACAGGTGGTGTTCTAAAACAAGGATCCTCAGACTTGGATCAGTTATGAGAAGTGTAAACACTTCTAACCCGGAGGTACAGTGTTTACAATAACCATAAAAGTTCCTCCTCTAATTCACCTCAGTTTCTGAAGGTCAATACTAAAAGGTCATCCAGACTTAGCAGGCTTCCCAGATAGCCCTAGCATTGCAGGAAATCCGCAACACAGAGTTCTCAAGAAGAAACCCATATCTGAACCGTGCTTCATATTCCCGCACCAGACCGAGATGGAATGGGAAAGAATATGAACCACTCTAGCCTAGGTGTCACTCAGATCCCAGGTATAGGATCTTAACTCTCAGTAGAACACCCACCCACCAAAGCAAAACCAGATCCAGCCAGACAGCATGACAATATGATATATGTAAAGCAGTAAAGAAAGCAGTAAAGCAACTGTACATAAAGCAAAAATAAAACATATACAAACACAAATAGACACATAACACCCCAGTAAATACAAATCAATCAAGCGCTAGGAGGAACCCACAAAAAGAACCAGAAGCCCTGGTTGCAGTATAAGCTTCCCCAGCAGAGTCGCCAAGCTGTCGCTCCCGACAAATGAGGCTAGGTCAAATGAAGGTACAGACGCGAACGGTCGGCGAAGGGAACAGTGAGAACACACAGCCGTGAACTCACTGGAGAATGAATAGAGTCGCCAGCTAGGCATTTTTATCCCGGAGGAAAGGCAATGCTGCATAGGCCTAGAAAGAGATGGATAAGACGGTTGCGAACCAGAGAGACTGAGAAAGGGGGTTGGTTACAACCTGGGAAGGTATTAGCACCCAGATTGTCCGTCGTACTCGACGGGATCCACGCTTAGAAGATTTGTGTTTTAAAGGGGTAGTGTCAGTGCAATTTTGTGTGAAAAATAGCTGGGAAAGAATGTACAGGTGTCAGTGTGAGAGAAGTGTGAAGTGCAGTATGAAAGTGTCAGTGTGAGGAAGGAGTATGCTCATGACCATGAGGCTTGAAGAATAATGCTGAAAGGAGGGGGAATGTACAGAGACTTTTGTTCGATAACCGTTAAGTTATGCCTACGTATCCTCTCGTGCAATGAGTAAGTCAGAACACCGTAGTTCGACCCAAAAAGACTGAAAGATGAATTGACTGATGAACTGCTTACTTGTCTATGCTCAAGTGTATGACCTGTCTGGCTCAGGTGCTAACTGTCTTGCATTAGACGGAAGAAGCGAGTTCTCGTTTATGAGTGAGGGTGATGAGAAAAGAATCCCGAAGGAGTCGATTATTGTTTGTTTTTGGGTTTTCAGTCTTTTATTGCTTTTGAAAGTTTGTCATAAGTTAATGAGCTTAAGCCTAAACCAATGGATTTAGTAAACTCATCACATCTTCCCTCTGATTAGGGGTAATGAGAATTACCTTAAGTGTGAAGTCAGATTCTCACACTTAATTACCTTTGGGGTAGGGTTAAGATCATTAACCTACTTGTGATTATTTAGATGTTTTTGTGGTTTTGTTTAGTGTTAAGTAATGAGGTTAAGCCGTAATCAAGGATTAAACAGACTCATTACACCATCCTAATAGAAGGATAATAGATGAGAGTGTTTAAGCTGAGGAAAGCTCCTCAACTTAATCCATGATTAGGGATTAAACTCATGACAAAACAAGCCTTTGATTAAATGGATTTTATTTAATGATAAGATGAAGAAGTGATTTTTATGATTTGTAAGACAACTTGAGGGGGACTTGTCCATTAACACTAGGGTTAGTCCTTCTTAACCAATTAAGGAAGAATTAGAACCCTGATGCAAGGCCCAAGTTACAAGTGTAATGTCTTGATACTTATTAAGTGAAGTGATTAAAGGAGTTAAACACATTAAGGGTTTAACACTTAGGATTAAAGTTATACACTCCATCCTAAGAGAAGGATGCAGGCATAAGCTTAATCACAAAGCCTTAAAGCCTTTAGGGTTTAGTCCCTGATTATGAGATGAGAAGAGAAGACTCAAAAGAGACACAAAGGTAAGACTAAGAGGGGAGACTAATCAAAACCCTAATCATTGTCATGCTTGGTTGTTCCTAAGGTTTGTGAGGTTTAAACAAGAACAATCTTCAAAGGAGCCACCAGGAAGCAGATGAACAGGATCAAGAGAAACAAAGCAACTTGCTTCATTCAAGAAGTCAAGTCACTTGAAGAAAGAAAGTGGGAGAAACAAGAATGAGCAAGCTCAATCTCAAACACATATAGAAATGCAGCAATGGATGCAAGAGAGATGAAAAGAAAAGTTATGAGAAGTGAAGGCAAATTCACTTCTCAAGTTTACTTACCACCTGAAATGTTAGAAAGAAATGCAGTGCAATGCCAAATGAAATGAAATGGTATGATGTTAAACAAAACCAGAAGCATGTTGATGATGGAAATGATGTTATGAGATGCTGCAAACATGAGGCAAGGCATGGAGATGTTCATACAAGATCATGGATGCAAATGATGCAAGCTTAGAAGCATGGATACACATGAAAAGTTATGAAACATACAAAGCAAATGACATGGCAAATATGAGATGCAATGATCAAACATACTTTTTACATGTCTTAAGATGTTAAATGAATCAAATGGATGCTTGAAATGTCATGGCAAGTCATGTTGTGCAAGAAAATGCAAGAAGGATGCAAAAGAAAGCCCAAATTAGGGTTTATGGATCAAACAACAAACAACAACCAAAAACAGAAGCAAACCCTAAGATAAAAAATGGAAAATGCCACTCAAAGAAACCTTAAACCTATACTAAACCAAAGCCCAAAGGAGAGGTCTCAACTCTTAACCAATCTCAAGTTATGATTTTTCTAAGTTATTAGGGTTCTTAGGGTTCCTAAACAAAAGAAATGCCAAACAAATTGAAAATGAGGAATCAAATCATGGCCATTTAATCCTAGAAACTACATGCTAAACACAATGCAATGCAAGAAGAATCAATGTCCAACTCTTCCTAGATTGGCAGAAATGATTTTTTGAACTTATGATCAAAATAATGCACAAAAAATGATTTAATTCAATGGAAAATTCTTAAAATGCATCAAGATCAAAAAAGAAATTTGGTTTGAAGGTTGGAAAATGTTTCTAAATGTCTTAGAACATTTCATGAATTTTTGGTGATTTTTGAATACCTAAAAGTATTTTTAATTAATTAATTTCCATTAATCAATTAAAAATAATCTTTTAAATATTTAAAAATACTTTTTTAATGATAAAAAATAAAATAAAAATATTTTTGGGTCTTAAAAATTAATAAAACTTTTAAGAAAAAGTTTCATAATTTTTAAGACGTTTTTGCTATTTTAAAATAATTATGCAAATTAATTGAAAAGAAAATGAAATAAAATTAAATAAAATGAAAGGTAATCAGAATGGAGGGATGAGATTCACTCTGGATTTGAATCTGTTGACTACGCGCGTCATCCAAGGGTCCAGGTTGACTCTGATTAAATTATTTAAATTATGATTAATTAAGCTAAACACGTGGATTAGGGCACAAACAGGCAGATCTGGACCACTCACTCACGCGCGAAGTCAACAAGTCAAAGGCCATCAACGCTCAGAATTCAAACTTGAGTTAATTACGTGATTAGGGCACAAATCACTTTCAGGTGGCCGGAGAAGACTTCCGGTCGTCTTCTCCGGCCAGCATCTCCCCTGAGAAATCCCCAAACCCCCAAAAAGCCAACTAAAATGAAATCTAAGAATTGGGAAATGTTCTCCAACCACTCACGAATCAAAACCCTCTCTCAAAACAAATTTATTCTTCCTAACAAAGCTGAATCGAAGAAAATAAGAACTAGGGCACGCAAGTTTCAGAAGCTAATTAAATACTCAATTCACCACCATTTGCAAAACCAAAAGCATACCCATGATCAGGAAGACACAAAGAACAAGTTTAGAACAAAAGAAATGATTTCTGGAAAAATATTTTTCAAGCTACCTGAGATTCGAAGCTTTCACTCTAAGGACTTTCTGGCCACTTCCTTCAGTGCAATCCACTCCACTTGATCCCCAGATGATGTTTGAATGCTTTGGAGGAGTTTATATTGGCTGGATGAGGAGTTTGACAAACTTCTGCTCAAGCTCAGTCAGAAATGGCAATGGAGTTTCAGGCAGTTTCAGGTCATTGTGAATGGTTGTTTGTGGTCCAGATGATGTGTGGAGAAGGTCTGTGGTGTTTGTTTTGATGTTTGTGAGCTAGGGAGAGAGATTCGAATGGAACTGCAAGTTGAGGTGAAGAATGGCAGTGGGGTGTTCTTGCTTGTTTCAGGCCTGGCTTTTGGTGGTTTGAGGTCTATGAAGTGTGGTGAGT
Source organism: Lathyrus aphaca (assembly GCA_963966055.1). NCBI lineage: Eukaryota > Viridiplantae > Streptophyta > Magnoliopsida > Fabales > Fabaceae > Lathyrus > Lathyrus aphaca. The sequence goes on along the minus strand of OZ014519.1, from coordinate 578,370,736 downwards.
TGAAGTGTGGAAATGGTTTGAGTGTTTGTATGCTGTGGAGGCAGATTCGAAGGCTTATGCAAAAAGGAGTGTTTTTGTGAATGTAATCATATGAAGTGTTTCAGCTTTGCTAGATGATATCTTTGGCTTGCCAAATGATAATGTATTTTAATCCCATAGGTCAGATGATGTGACCTGGCCTATGGTGATTGGTAAGTTTGCTTTTGCAAAAAGTCAAGTTTTGTGTAAGGCAAGCATGGGTTGATCTATAGATAGTACATGGGCTGGTTCTGGTGCAGCAAGGTGAGGTGAGAGGCTAGCCAAATTGCAGCATCCAATGCATCAAGTGGTAGAAGCACAATGATGATTTTGCAAGTTGTTGGCTTTTTGGTTCACATGTGATTCTCTAATCCCACAAGCCATAATTCATGGGCATTTTTGGTTCAATTCTGATTTTTATGACTTATAGAATGTTTGTATGCTGGTTTGAAATGAACTAGAGGTCACAAAAGGCATTGGTTCATGATTTTGCAAAATTACCATTTGAGGCATGCCTTGAAAATCAATGATTTTGGCCAACTTTGTCACACCATAACTTTTGATCCAAGAAGAATTTGATCATGTTCTTGTACTTTTTGAAAAGGGAAAGATGAGATATACAACTTTAATGACCAAGTTTTTTCCATTTGAAGCATTTTTGGATCAAGAATCAAGGCTTGAAAAATGACCTAAAATGAAGCATCCTTGAAAAGTCAACTATGCCCAAAAAGTCAACATTTGCAAAAACCCTACATTCTTGATTTTTGTGAGTTTCAAACTTCTTCCATGATCAAATAAAGATCATATACACCCAAAATGATGAAGATCACCCATTGGTTGGGTCATTGGGGGCCTCAGATGCCCTGATTTTACACTGACTTGTCTGAAAAGTCAACCCTTGATCAGATGACTTCCCCATGGAATTTCTTCATGAAAATTGATATGCATACTCCCTATACCATATAGAGACCAATGGAAACAAGAATGACCAAAAAATTTGGGGTTATGGCCTCTGAAACCAAAACCCTAATTCTAGGTCAACTGTGCAGTCAAACTTGGCTCTGCATCCACTCAAACCCCAGTTCTTGTGATTCCTTTGCATTTTTGACTTTGTGAGGATGTAATATGATGTAAGAACACACATGGACCCCTTTGAAGTGATTGGTAGCCTTTGGAGTGGCTCAAGATGCCCTGAGATTGCTCAGATCACAAACCCTAGATGCAGATGACTTAGAAACTATGCAGTGAATCAAAAATGAGATATGAGGTGATATGATTGTGTTTATGCATATGAGATGATCACAAGCCATGGTGAAATGGGTGAGGGCAAATTTGGGGTGTTTACACCGGTCTATCAAGTCTGGACACTGAAATCTGAGGTACAAAGTTAGCAGCTTGAACTTTGATCATGGATGAAATGGTAGCAAGAGCATCTGCAAACTGGTTCTCGTCCCGGGGGATATACTCAAGCTTGACTGTTGTGAAGAAAGTCAATAACCTCCTTGTATAATCCCTGTAAGGTATCAGATGATCCTGGTGGGTGTACCACTTGCCGTTGGTTTGATTAACTACCAGAGCTGAATCTCCGAATACGGTCAATGTCTTGATCCTGAGGTCAATGGCTTCCTCAAGACCCATAATGCAAGCTTCGTATTCAACTTCGTTGTTAGTGCAGTTGAAAGTGAGTTTTGCCGAGAAAGGCATGTGAACCCCTTTAGGTGTAATGAGTACTGCACCAACACCACGACCATTCATGTTAACAGCCCCATCAAACATCATAGTCCATTCTTCTTCCGGGTCAGGCCCTTCAGTGTGAACAGGCTCTTCATGATCTTTTGCTTTAATGAACATGATGTCTTCATCAGGGAAGTCAAATCTCATAGGCTGGTAGTCATCAATGGGTTGCTCAGCAAGATATTCAGACAATACACTGCCCTTGATGGCTTTTTGAGAGGTGTACTGGATGTCATATTCCGTGAGAATCATTTGCCATCTTGCAACCCGTCCGGTAAGAGCTGGCTTCTCGAAAATGTACTTAACTGGATCCATTTTTGAGATCAATAAGGTAGTGTGGGTCAGCATATACTGTCTCAGTCGGCGAGCAGCCCACGCTAAAGCACAACAAGTTTTCTCGAGCAGTGAATAACGCTGTTCACAGTCGGTAAACTTTTTGCTTAGGTAGTATATTGCATACTCTTTTCGACCAGACTCGTCATGCTGGCCCAGCACACACCCCATTGACTCTTCTAATACTGTCAAGTACATTATCAGAGGTCTTCCTTCAACTGGAGGCATAAGGATTGGAGGTTCTTGCAGATATTCTTTGATCTTGTCAAAAGCCTTCTGGCAGTCTTCATTCCACCTGACCGTCTGTTCCTTTCTCAACAACTTGAACAAGGGTTCACAGGTTGCAGTAAGGTGAGATATGAACCTCGAGATGTAGTTCAATCTACCTAGAAACCCTCGAACTTCTTTCTCAGTTTTCGGTGCAGGCATCTCTTGAATGGCTTTGACTTTATCAGGGTCTACTTCAATCCCTCTCTCGCTTACAATAAAGCCCAGCAGCTTACCGGATCGCACCCCGAATGTGCATTTGTTGGGGTTCAGCTTCAATTGGTACTTCCTCAGACGCTTGAATAGCTTCAGCAGATTTACCAGGTGGTTTTCCTCTGTAAGGGACTTGGCAATCATGTCGTCCACATAACACTTGATTTCTTTATGGATCATATCGTGGAATAACGTTACCATAGCCCGTTGATATGTTGCACCCGCATTCTTCAGTCCGAACGGCATCACTTTGTAACAGAACGTGCCCCAGGGGGTGATGAAGGTTGTCTTCTCCATGTCTTCAGGTGACATTTTGATCTGATTGTACCCTGAAAACCCATCCATGAAGGAGAATACCGAGAACTGAGCCGTATTATCCACCAATACATCAATGTGAGGTAATGGGAAATCATCTTTCGGACTGGCTCTGTTCAGATCCCGGTAGTCAACACACATCCTTACCTTGCCGTCCTTCTTGGGCACAGGTACTATGTTAGCGACCCACGGTGGATAGCTAGTTACAACAAGGAACCCAGCGTCCCACTGCTTTTGTACCTCTTCCTTGATCTTCATTGCCATGTCTGGGCGAGTACGGCGCAGTTTCTGTTTAACTGGCGGGCATTCTTCTCTTAAAGGCAGTCTGTGCATAACTATGTCGGTGTCCAACCCTGGCATATCCTGGTAAGACCAAGCAAACACATCCACATACTCCTGAAGCAGGTCAATCAGTTGTTTCTTCACTGAGTCTTGTAAGCAGGCCCCGATTTTAACCTCTTTCACATCTTCATCTGTACCAAGATTAATCGTTTCAATCTCCTCCTGATGAGGAGTGATAACCTTCTCCTCTTGTCTCAACAATCTGGCTAGCTCTTCAGGAAGCTCGTAGTCTTCTTCAACCCCTTCATCAGCTTGATTGATCGGATTGTCAAAGTCATATGAAGTCATAGCCGTGCTGTTGTCGGTGCGGTCTGGAAGGCACTCTCTGCAAGGGTTCAGTTGGTTCATTTTAGTGATTGATTTTGATCTTGCTTAGAAAAGTGAAATAAAGTTGTCATTTTGAAAACATCGCCATTTATTTTTTTGTACAAAAAAGAAAAAATGGAAAAACAGTGAGCGGAAAAGACTCATTTGCAAAAAGATGTCTGATATTTCATTGATTAATCTTGTTGCACAAAAAAGTACAGATGGCCCGATTACAAAATGAGTCTTGTCATCTTGGGCAAGATGCAAGACTTTGATGCATGCTATAAAAATACAGGAAATAATAATTACTCTGCATGAGTAACTCTTATAATTTCCTGGGAAGACCAGTTTGAGATACTGCTCCCCGGGATCTTTGGACGAATCCAGCTTTCCAGGTTGCGTTCTTCTTCCAACTCGTCTTCCAAGTTGTTGACAGCATCAGGGGTGAGCATCCCCCCACTAACAAAGTTGGGCTCTTTCGCAGCCTTTGCTTGATCTTCTTGAGTTGGTTTGTAACCCAACCCAAATCTATCTTCTTTCTTCTCCACGGGCAACAGTTTGCCCCAGCCTTGAGCGTTTCCTTCTTCCACCACCTTCCGGGCTTGTTGGTAGGATGCCATAGAGGTCCCGAGCACAGCAGAGGTTTCATTAACATTCAGGGCCTCAAACCCTTGGCTCATCGTCTCGTGGATCTCCCCATCCATCTCAATATACTTATAAGTAGCCAGATGGCTAACAAAAATATCCTCTTCTCCACAGATAGTAACGACTTGGCCTTCCCACTCAAATTTTAACTTCTGGTGAAGGGTAGACGTTACTGCGCCAGCGGCATGAATCCATGGTCTACCCAACAAACAGCTGTAGGCAGGCTGAATGTCCATCACGTAGAAGGTCGTTTTAAAAGTTTGTGGGCCAATCGTTACAGGTAGCTCTATTTCCCCCAGAACTGATCTCTTAGAGCCGTCAAAAGCTCTCACTACCAAGTTACTGGGTCGCAATGCCAATCCTTCATATTCCAACTTCACCAAAGCCTTTTTCGGTAAGACATTGAGGGATGACCCCGTATCTACCAGCACATGGGAAAGGACTGCACCTTTACATTCCATGGTGTAAACACCCCAAATTTGCCCTCACCCATTCACACCATGGCTTGTGATAATTTCATATGCATAAACACAATCATACCATCTCATATTACATTTTGATTCACTGCATTGGTTCTAAGTCATCTGCACCTAGGGTTTGTGATCTGAGCAATCTAGAGCCTCTTGAGCCACTCCCAAAGGCCATCAATCACTTCAAAGGGATCCATGAGTGTTCTTATATCATATTACATCCTCTCAAAGTCAAAAATGCAAAAGAATCACAAGAACTGGGATTGGTATGGATGCAGAGCCAAGTTTGACTGCACAGTTGACCTAAAATTAGGGTTTTGGTTTCAGAGGCCATAACCCCAAATTTTTTGGTCATTCTTGTTTCCATTGGTCTCTATATGGTATAGGGAGTATGCATAACAATTTTCATGAAGAAATTCCATGGGGAAGTCATCTGATCAAGAGTTGACTTTCTGGACAAGTCAGTGCAAAATCAGGGCATCTGAGGCCCCCAATGACCCAACCAAGGGGTGATCTTCATCATTTTGAGTGTATATGATCTTTATTTGATCATGGGAGAAGGTTGAAGTTCACAAAATTCAAGAATTTGAAGTTTTTGCAAAGTTGACTTTTTTGGGCATAGTTGACTTTTCAAGAATATGTCATTTTATGCCATTTTTTCAAGCCTTGCTTTTTGATCCAAAAATGCTTCAAATGAAAAAACTTTGGTCATGAAAGTTGTAGAACACATTTTTCCCTTTTCAAAAAGTACAAGAACATGATCTAATTCTTCTTTGATCAAAAGTTATGGTTTGACAAAGTTGGCAAAAATCACTAATTTTCAAGACATGCCTCAAATGAGAAATTTGCAAAATCATGAACCAAGGCAAATTGTAACTTCTAGTTCACATCAAACCATTACACAAACATTCTATGTGACCTAAAAATCAGATTTGGACCAAGAATTTCTCATGTTCATGGCTTGTGTAGCAAGATAGTCACATGTGAACCAAAGATGAACAAGTTGCAAAACTCATGATCACACCTCCTACCACTTGCTACATTGGATGCTGAACCATGCTAGCCTTCCATACACACCTTGCTGCGCAGCCCCATGCTTGTACTAGCCTAGAACCAAGCCCATGCTTTCCTTACACAAGAGTGGACTTTTTGCAAAAGTAGACATCCCAATCACAGCAGGCCAGGTCACATCATCTGACCAATGGGAGTCTTTTATGCAAGGCAAATGCTGGTCATTCCATACATCAAGCCAGCCTGAAGCAAGCCCTAGCACACCATACACAAACTCACCCCATTCTGCATTTCTCTTCGAATCATCTTCCACAGGCCTCAAACACTAAAACCAATTACACTAATCCACTCACTATGCTTCATTAAGCCCAGACCAACACTCAAGACAGCCAGAAGCACACTAGAACACAACCTTCACAAAAACACTCCAATCTGCATTTTCATTCGAATCACCTTCCACAACCACAAAACATCCAAACTCTTTTCACCAACAAATCAAACACCTCAAAAGGAACCAAAACCACCCATCACATTGATCTGAAACAGCCTATACACAAACTCCATTTTCTGCTATATCAGATTGGAATCTCTCAAAATAGCTTGCTTAAGCTCATTCCAAGCCTGCCATTAGCACCAGGGGAGTCATTGGAACAAGCTTGCACCAAAGAATAGCTCTGGAAGCTCAGTTTTGAAGCTTTCCAGCTCAGGTATGACCATGGATTCTTTTTCCTCAGAGCTTACATTTTTAGTTATAAATTGATTATGTATGCTTTGCTGGTCATGGGGATGGTTTTAGATTCAAGAATGAGTGAGAAATGAGGATTTACCAGGGCTCTGAAATTTTGCCCGTGAAACTTCATGGCTTCGATTCCCTTAGTTTAAGCATGAGAAATTTATTTTGAGAGTTGATTCGAGTAAGGTTTGAGTAGAGGAACATTTTCCTGGCATTAATTTGAGGAATGGTGGCCTGAATCGTATTCTAGGGTTTTGGTAGTGCCGGAGAAGATGACCGGAGCTTCCCTCCGGTCACCTGAAAGTTGTTATGCCCTAATCCCTGTAATTAATCCCATTTGAATCTCACGCGTTGGATGGCCTGACTTGTTTGACTTGCCGCGCGAACGGATGGCCCAGATCCACTTGTTTTTGCCCTAATCACTTTAGTTAATTTAATTAATCATAATTAGGTTAATTTAATCAGATGCAATCCTGGCCACTAGATCTGGCGCGTGGTCAACACTTTTGAACCCAGAGCTCATCCCAGCCTTCCATTCGTTTGACTTTCTTTTTATTTCAATTTTTATTTCATTTCTTTTCATTTTATTTGCATAATTTATTTAAAATAGCAAAATTGTTTTAAAAATTATGAAACTTTTTCTCAAGAGTTTTATTAATTTTTAAGACACAAAAAGATTTTTATTTTCATTTTTAGCATTTAGAAAGTATTTTAAAATATTTAAAAGTTTATTTTTAATTGATTAATGGAAATTAATTTATTAAAAATACTTTTAGGTATTTAAAAATCACCAAAAAATTCATGAAATGTTCTAAGACATTTAGAAACATTGTCCAACCTTCAAACCAAATTTCTTTTTTGATCTTGATGCATTTTGAGAATTTTCCATTGAATTAAAATCATTTTTTATGCATTATTTGATCCATAGTTCAAAAAATCATTTCTGCCTATTCATGAGGAGTTGGACATTGATTCTTCTTGCATTGCATTGTGTTTAGCATGTAGTTTATGAGATTAAATGGCCATGATTTGATCTTTCATTTTCCATTTGTTTGATAATTTTCTTGTTTAGGAACCCTAAAACCCTAGCAAACTTGTAAAATTCATATCTTAAAATTGGTTAGGAGTTGAGACCTCTCCTTTGGGCATTGGTTTAGTATAGGATTAGGGGTCCTTTGAGTGGCATTTTCAATTTTTTATCTTAGGGTTTGCTTCTGATTTCGACTTTTGTTTGATGTATGGTTCATGAACCCTAATTTGGGCTTCCATATGCATCCATCTTGCATTCTCTTGCATAACATGACTTGCCATGACATTCCATGTTTCCATTTGATTCATTTGACATCATAAGACATATTGAAAGCATGTTTGATCATTGCATCATGTATTTGCCATGTTGTATGCCATGTGCACTTCATAACTTTTCATGTATGTTCATGTGTCTTAACATGTTTCATCTGCATCCATAAGCTTGTATGATCATCTCCATGCCTTGTTTCATGTTTGTATCACTTCATAGCATCATTATCATCATCAACATGCTTCTGGTTTTGTGTCTCATCATTTCATCTCATCCCATTTTGCATTGCATTGCATTTCTTTTCTAACATTTCAGGTGGTAAGTGAATTTGAGAAGTGAATTTGCCTTCACTTCTCATAACTTTTCTTTTCATCTCCCTTGCATCCATGCTGCATTTTTGTATGTGTTTGAGTTTGAGCTTGCTCATTCTTCTTCTTCCCACTTTCTTTCTTCAAGTGACTTGACTTCTTGAATGAAGCAAGTTACTTTGCTTCTCTTGATCCTTTCATCTGCTTCCTGGTGGTTCCATTGAAGATTGTTCTTATAAACCTCACAAACCTTAGGAACAACCAAGCATGACAATGATTAGGGTTTTGATTAGTCTCCCCTCTTATTTTTACCTTTGTGTCTTCTTTGAGTCTTCTCTTCTCATCTCATAATCAGGGATTAAACCCTAAAGGCTTTAAGGCTTTGTGATTAAGCTTATGCCTGCATCCTTCTCTTAGGATGGAGTGTATAACTTTAATCCTAAGTGTTAAACCCTTAATGTGTTTAAATCTCTTAATCAATCCACTTAATAATCATCAAGACATCACACTTGTAACTTGGGCCTTGCATTAGGGTTCTAATTCTTCCTTAATTGGTTAAGAAGGACTAACCCTAGTGTTAATAGACAAGTCCCCCTCAAGTTGTCTTACAAATCATAAAACACACTTCATCATCATATCATTAAATAAAATCCATCTAATAAAGGCTTGTTTTGTCATGAGCTTAATCCCTAATCATGGATTAAGTTGAGGAGCTTTCCTCAGCTTAAACATTCTCATCTATTATCCTTCTATTAGGATGGTGTAATGAGTCTGTTTAATCCTTGATTATGGCTTAACCTCATTACTCAACACTAAACAAAAACACCAAAAACATCTAAATAATCACAAGTAGGTTAATGATCTTAATCCTACATCAAAGGTGTTTAAGTGTGAGAATCTGACTTCACACTTAAGGTATTCTCATTACCCCTAATCAGAGGGAAGATGTGATGAGTTTACTAACCCATTGGTTTAGGCTTAAGCTCATTAATTTATGACAAACTTTCAAAAGCAATAAAAGACTGAAAACTCAAAAACAAACAATAATCGTCTCCTCCGGGATTCTTCTCTCATCTCATTCACTCACAACCGAGAACTTGCTTCTTCCGTCTAATGCGAGACAGTTTGCATCTGTGCCAGACGGATCATACACTTGAGCATAGGCAAGCAAGCAGTTCACAAGTCAATCTTCCTTTCAGTCTCTTTGGGTCGAACTACGGTGTTCTGACTTCCTCATTGCACGAGAGGATACGTAGGCATAACTTAACAGTTATCGAACAAAAGTCTCTGTATATTCCCCCTCTTTCCAGCATCATTCTCTTAGCCTCATGATCATGAGCATACTCTTTCCTTACACTGACACTTCACTTATTACACTTCACTTCTTTCACACTGACACCTGTACATCCTTTTTCCAGCTCTTTATACACAAATTGCACTGACACTACCCCTTTAAAACACAAATCTCTTAAGCGTGGATCCCGTCGAGTACGGCGGACAAACTGGGTGCTAATACCTTCCCAGGTTGTAACCAACCCCCTTTCTCAGTCTCTCTGGTTCGCAAACCGTCTTATCCATATCTTTCTAGGCCTATGCAGCATTGCCTTTCCTCCGGGATAAAAATGCCTAGCTGGCGACTCTATTCATCTCCAGTGAGTTCACGGCTGTGTGTTCTCATTGTCCCTCTCGCCGACCGTTCGCGTCTGTACCTCATTTGAGCTCAGTCTCATCTTTTGGGAGCGACAGCTTGGCGACTCTGCTGGGGATTGGTGAAACCAGGGCTTCTGGTTCTTTTTGTGGGTTCCTCCTAGCGCTTGATTGATTTGTGTTTACTGGGGTGTTATGTGCTTATTTGTGCTGTATATTTATTTTTGTTTATTGCTTTATGTACAGTTGCTTTACTGCTTTCTTTATTGCTTTTGTATATATCATACTGTCATACTGCTGGCTGGATCTGGTTTTTGCTTTGGTGGGTGGGTGATTCATTGAGAGTTAAGGTCCTACACCTGGGACCTGAGTGACACCTAGGCTAGAGTGAATCATATTCTTTCCCATTCCATTTCGGTCTGGTGTGGGAATATGAAACACAGTTCAGATATGGGTTTCTTCTTGAGAACTCTGTGTTGCAGATTTCCTGCAATGCTAGGGCTATCTGGGAAGCCTGCTAAGTCTGGATGACCTTTTAGTATTGACCTTCAGAAACTGAGGTGAATTAGAGGAGGAACTTTTATGGTTATTGTAAACACTGAACCTCCGGGTTAGAAGTGTTTACACTTCTCATAACTGATCCAAGTCTGAGGATCCTTGTTTTAGAACACCACCTGTGAGGGGGTTGGGCTGTTTACAGGTTTGCAGGTACCTTGACCTCAGAATACCCTGTTACTTTGATTAAGAATACTCCATGTTGGAACAGTTCTTGTGATTCTAAACCCTGGACATGTGGCTCTTTATTTGAGCCCCCCACCCTGGTTACTGGATTTATAGACCTCCATCTGGATTTCTTGAACATACATGGACCTATATCAGGGCATTTGATCAGATCCAGCTCAGTCACAAACCCTTGCATATCATTTGCATACATAATCATTGCATCATATTGACATTTGCTTATTTGTGTTTCAGGGTATCCATCTTCATTTGGTTTTGGTTTTGACCCCATCTTCAGTATTGACCTATCTTCATCAGCACTTGTTTAAGCTATCAGCTATCTACTCCAGCCAATCAGTGGCCCATTCTTCAGTATCATCATCAGCACTTGTCTCTACTCACTCTCAACATCATGGCACCTAAAAAGAGTAACATCACCTACCACTTCTTCCAGCCAGAGTTAGCTGACATCAGGAGGATTCAGACCCTGATCGCTCCAGACCATATACCACTGTTCAGGGAACACTATGGAGATATACTTGGTATGGTTATGGATCTGGACCCCTCACAGAGAAGCCTGATCCACACTTGCCTTCAGTTTTATGATCCCCCACTGAGATGTTTCACTTTTCAAGACTTTCAGTTGGGCCCTTTATTGGAAGAGTACTCATCATTAGTTGGTATACCTATCAGAGGTGGAGTCCCTTTCAACCCTGAGATGGTCTTTCCTGGTAATGAAGAGGTAGCAAAGGCAATGCATCTGGAACCAGTCCTGATTGGGCAGCATATGACTTCTAAAGCTGGAATCCCAGGCCTGCATCTGGATTTCTTGATCTCTCAAGCTACCCTGAAGGCTTCTTTAGGAGAGTGGAAAGCAGTCTGTGCTTTGTTGGCCCTGAGTATATATGGGATTGTATTATTTGCAGATGAGCCTCGATTCATTAGTAAGAATGCAATCCATCTGTTCATTCTAAGGAACCCAGTGCCAACTTTATTGGGTGATCTCTACTATTCAGTGCATCAGAGGAATGAAAAGCAGAGAGGAAGATTAGTGAGGTGCTGTGCTCCTTTGTTCCATACTTGGCTTCTCAGGCATTTGCCCAAGACAGATGCATTTTTGAACCCTCATCAACAGAAAAACTGGGCTGGAAGACTTACTACTCTAACTTCAGCTGATATCAGGTGGTGCACTCAAAGCACAAAAGGCAGGGATATTATCACCAGCTGTGGGCATTTTCCCAATGTGCCCCTAATAGGAGTTAAGGGTAGTATTAATTACAACCCTCTGCTGTTCAAAAGACAACTGGGCTATGCACTAGACCACACTCCTAAGGCACAGGACTTGGTGGAGACTCTTTATTGTGAGAACAAGCTTAATCTGGCTATTGTCAGGCAGGCAGCCTGGGCCTGGGACAATGTGCAGACTAAAGGGATAACTATTCTTGGAAGATGCAATAATGTAGCCTCTGCCCAGTACTATGATTGGTCCCATGCCAGGGCTCAATTCTCTGGGATGCCCTTTACTGTAGAGGATATGCCTGGGCCTTCCACAACACCACCTCCAGCAACTGTCAGCTTAGAGGAGTTCGAGAAGTTGAAAGAGAGAAATGAGAAGCTGACTCAAGCTTTGCAGAAGACCCTCTATGAGAGGAGGGATGGAAGATTGGATATTGAAAGGTTGGAAAAGTTGAAGAAAGAGCACTTGGCTAGAATTGAGAAGTCTGAAGATTACATTAAAAAGTCTAGGGCTGGAGAACAAATCCTGAAGAATGCTTGCAAGGAAGCCCAGTTCCAGAAAGCCAGGACAGACTTGTATCTGAAGGAGAGTCAGGCTAGGTGGGTCAGGATCACCGAGGCCCGTACTCTGGAGGACAAGAGGGTCCAAGACAAGATGGAGCAGATGGAAGCTAGTGCAAGAGAGCAACAAGAAGCCCTGGCAGCAGCCCAGAGGGAGATATCAGAACTGAAGATCAGAGCTGGAGTGAAGAGGTCAAAAGACCAAAGTCAACACAAGAAGCTGACTGCAGCTGTTACTACCCGGAACCTCCTTATCAGGAACCTCACGGAGCGTCCGGCTGATCCTGTGACCGAAGCACTTCTCAAGGAAGTTCGGGAGGATGAGTTTGGTCTTGGTGTTTGACCATTTGCTTGTTGTTGCTTTCATTCCATGTACCTTTATTTTCTTGTAATGTATTTTGACCCCTCAGAGGGTTTGTATTTGTAAACAAACCGTGTACCATTTGCCTTTTGTAATATATGTATTTAGTTTGTTCCATCCGAGTTTACTCCGAAAGCAACATCAACAGCATCATCTTCAAGGGTCTGGAAGGGTCAAAACTGAATGCCAAGCCGGATACCTTGAAAACAAATAAGCATACTGCATTGCATGCTAACCCTTTGTTTGTTTTGTAGGTTTTTGTTTTGTTGTTGCTAACTCTGTTGTGATGTTCAGGAATTATTGCTCGACGACGAGGGTTTCCACTCAACCGACCACACAGGTACCCCACCCGTAATAACCTTCCGGGCATACAGATGGATCAGATGCAGCAGGACCTTACTGAGGTCAGGAACCAAATGACCAACGAGAGGTTGGAAATAAGGACTCAAATGGCACAGTTTATGGAAGTAATGAACAACATGGCCCAAAGCCAGGAGAGGCTCAGAGCACTGGTGGAAGGGAGAAATCAGGAAGATCATCAGCCGGGGACTGCTGGGACTAGCAACAATGAAAGAGTCCAACCTCATGTCAATCCCCCAGTCTTTGGACCCCACCTCCATCCAGAGGCCAACATTCCTGTCAATATACAAGGGACTGCCACAGCAGGGAGGGTACTGCAAGAAGACCCTCAAGAAGACCAGTTCACAGTGATGGGAGCTGGGGAAGAAGCTTATGATAGAAGGTTGGATGAGATAGCTGAGAAATTAAGATCCTTAGAGTCTCAAAACTCTTTGGGTTTTGATGTTATGGATATGGGCTTGGTAGATGGGGTCAGGATTCCCCACAAGTTTAAGCCACCATGCTTTGAGAAGTATAATGGGACTTCCTGTCCCCGGACCCATCTACAATCTTTTCTCGGGAGGCTAAAGGCCTATACCATGGACGAGAAGCTGTGGATGTTCTACTTTGAGGACAGCTTGACTGGAGCTTCAAGGGAATGGTATTCCCATCTGACAAGAGCAACTATTAGGTGCTGGAAGGACCTGGCAGAGGCCTTCATCAGACAGTATCAGTATAATCTGGATATGGCACCCAACAGGACCCTCCTAATGGGAATGTCACAGTCATCTAGAGAGAGCTTCCGAGAGTATGCTCAAAGATGGAGACAGCTTGCTGCTGCTGTCCAGCCACCTATGTCAGAAAGGGAGATGGCTGATATGTTCATGAACACCCTTCAGGGGACTTACATTGATAGGCTAGCTGCCTTCTCATCTACCAGCTTTGCAGATGTAGTCATAGCATGGGAGAGAATTGAAAGCCTATTGAAGATGGGAAAGATCTCAGACAACGGTGCAAGCTCATCCAGTAATGCAAGAAAGCCTTTTGCGGGCCCGAGAAGGACTGGTGAGACCAATGCCATCCACACCAACAGGGGCAGGCCCCAATATGTTCATAGATCTGTGGCAGCAGTCACCATTCCCGCTCCAGCTCACCCACAACCAGCTTATCAACCTCCGCAACAAAACTATCAGCAACAACCTCAGTACCGTCAGCAAAATCAGTATCCTCCGAGAAATTACGACAACAGCAACACCAACAACAATAACCAGCAAAGGCCATTCCAGCAGAGGCCATCTCAAGCCAACAGGGTGATCGATCCAATCCCTATGCCATATGCTACATTGCTGCCACAACTCCTGAAACTCAACCTAGTTGAGCTAAGGACATTGGCACCTCCAGATCCCAACAGTCTACCCAGGAATTACGACTCCAACGCCAGATGTGCTTTTCATTCGAATGCACCTGGCCATAGTACAGAAAAGTGCAGAGCCTTGCACATGAAGGTACAAGACCTGGTAGACTCAAAAGCTCTGAATTTCGCACCACCACCCAATGTCAACAAGAACCCCATGCCAAACCACGGTGGTCCCAGAATCAACGCTATTGAAGAAGACAAGCCGTCTTATTTAATAACCAGTGTGGGTCAGATTCGGACACCGTTGGTGGAGATTAAGGCTCAGCTCCTCGAATGTCAAATGTTCCCGGGGTGTGAGTTAGGGTGTGCTTACTGCAATATTTTAGTAAATGGGTGCGATAACCTGAGGAATGGCATAGATGGTCTTATTCAGAGTGGCCAGCTTCAGATCACCACATCATTTCCAACAAATCCAGCAACCTCACCAGCAACAGTACCAGTATCTCCTACAACTGCAGCAACCATTGTTCCTGACAATTCTTCGGCTTCATCAACAAGTACTTCATCTATCATCTCAACTGATCAGCTATCAACAAATTTGCCTTCTACAACTTCAGCATCACTCCAATTTGAATCTCCTATAACAACAACATCCATCCTTCCGACAATGTCTCCTACAACTCCAGCAACGAACTCTGAAGATGTCTCAACTGTCACAATATTTTATGATCCTGAAAACAACTCTGCCTACAACTCAGAAAGTGCTGCTCCCATCAGAGCACCAGTCACAATTTATTATGATCCACAAACTATCACAGTTCCTTCTGCAGCTGTCATCAGTCCAGTCACTGTCACAGTACCTGGACCAGTACCTTATGAAAGCAGTAGGGCCATCCCTTGGCACTACGGCTCTGACGTATACTGCGAAGGAAGGAGAATCACTCTTGATACATCAACACCTGCACCACAAATAGACAATGTGGGAGGAGGCGGAGGCTTCACTCGAAGCGGACGTCTCTTTGCTCCACCAATTCAGAGACCCACTGCCGAAGCAGAAGCTGCTGCCAAGGCAAAAGGAAAGAGCCCGGTGCGGGAAGATCAAGCTGCTAAAGAAGTTTTGAAAACACCATTCGATCAGGAAGTTGATGAGTTCATGAGAATCATCAAAAAGAGTGATTACAAAATAGTGGATCAGCTTCACCAGACGCCATCCAAGATCTCTATCCTATCACTGCTTATGTGCTCCGAAGCCCATCGGAATGCACTACTCAAAGTCTTGCACGCAGCTTACGTGCCTGAAGAGATCACTGTCAATCAATTGGAAACCGTGGTTGGAAATGTTACTGCTAGCAACGGGCTAGGGTTCACCCATACCGACTTGACAACGGAATGCCGCAACCATAACAAGGCCTTGCACATCACCATGGAATGTAAAGGCGCAGTCCTTTCCCATGTGCTGGTAGACACAGGATCATCCCTTAATGTCTTACCGAAAAAGGCCCTGGTGAAGCTAGAGTATGAAGGATTAGCATTGCGTCCCAGTAACCTGGTAGTAAGAGCCTTCGATGGTTCTAAGAGATCGGTTCTGGGAGAGATTGAGCTACCTGTGACAATTGGCCCACAAACCTTTAAAACGATCTTCTATGTGATGGACATTCAGCCTGCCTACAGCTGTTTGTTGGGTAGACCATGGATTCATGCCGCTGGCGCAGTAACGTCTACCCTTCACCAGAAGTTAAAATTTGAGTGGGAAGGCCAAGTTGTTACTATCTGTGGGGAGGAGGATATATTTGTTAGCCATCTGGCTACTTATAAGTATATTGAGATGGATGGGGAGATCCATGAAACAATGAGCCAAGGGTTTGAGGCCCTGAATGTTAATGAAGCATCTGTTGTATCTGGAGTCTCCATGTCATCTTACCAACAAGCCCGGAAGGTTGTTGAGGAAGGAACTGCCCAAGGCTGGGGCAAGGTTTTATCTGTGGAGGAGAAGAAAAACAAATTTGGGTTGGGTTACAGACCAACTCAACAACATCAAGCAAAGGCTGCTGAGAAGCCCGGTTTTGTCAGTGGGGGGATGCTCACCCCTGATGCTATCAACAATTTGGAAGACGAGCTGGAAGAGGAGCGCAATCTGGAGAATTGGATTCGTCCAAAGATCCCGGGGAGCAGTATCTCAAACTGGTCTTCCCAGGAAATTATAAGAGTTACTCATGCAGAGTAATTATTATTTCCTGTATTTTATAGCATGCATCAAAGTCTTGCATCTTGCCCAAGATGACAAGACTCATTTTGTAATCGGGCCATCTGTACTTTTTGTGCAAACAAGATTAATCAATGAAATATCAGACATCTTTTTGCAAATGAGTCTTTTTCCTTTTCGTTCACTGTTTTTCCTTTTTTCTTTTTGTACAAAAAATAAATGACGATGTTTTCAAAATGATAACTTTATTTCACTTTTTAAACAAGATTAAAATCAATCACTAAAATGAACAAACTGAACCTTTGCAGAGAGTGCCTTCCTGACAGCACCGACAACAGCACGGCTATGACTTCGTATGACTTTGACAATCCGATCAATCAAGCTGATGAAGGGGTTGAAGAAGAATATGAGCTTCCTGAAGAGCTAGCCAGGTTGTTAAGACAAGAGGAAAAGGTTATTACTCCTCACCAGGAGGAGGTTGAAGTGATTAATCTTGGTACAGATGAAGACGTGAAAGAGGTTAAAATCGGGGCCTGCCTGCAAGACTCAGTGAAGAGACAACTGATTGATCTGCTTCAAGAATATGTGGATGTGTTTGCTTGGTCGTATCAAGATATGCCAGGGTTGGACACCGATATTGTCGTGCACAAGCTGCCTTTGAGAGAAGAGTGCCCACCGGTCAAACAGAAGTTGCGCCGTACTCGCCCAGACATGGCAATGAAGATCAAAGAAGAGGTACAAAAGCAGTGGGACGCCGGGTTCCTTGCTGTGACTAGCTACCCACCGTGGGTTGCTGATATAGTGCCTGTGCCTAAGAAAGACGGCAAAGTAAGAATGTGTGTTGACTATCGGGATCTGAACAGAGCTAGCCCGAAAGATGATTTCCCATTACCTCACATTGATGTACTGGGAGATAACACGGCTCAGTTCTCGGTATTCTCCTTCATGGACGGATTTTCAGGATATAATCAGATCAAAATGTCACCTGAAGACATGGAGAAGACAACTTTCATCACACCCTGGGGCACGTTCTGTTACAAGGTGATGCCATTCGGGCTGAAGAATGCTGGTGCCACATATCAACGGGCTATGGTGACATTATTCCACGATATGATCCACAAAGAAATAGAATGTTATGTGGATGACATGATCGCTAAGTCCCTTACAGAGGAAGATCACCTGGTGAATCTGCTGAAGTTGTTCAAGCGTCTGAGGAAGTACCAACTGAAGCTGAACCCCAACAAATGCACATTTGGGGTGCGATCCGGTAAGCTGCTGGGCTTTATTGTAAGCGAGAAAGGGATTGAAGTTGACCCTGATAAAGTCAAAGCTATTCAAGAGATGCCTGCACCGAGGACTGAGAAAGAAGTTCGAGGGTTCTTAGGTAGATTGAACTACATCTCAAGGTTCATATCTCACCTCACAGCAACCTGTGAGCCTTTGTTCAAGCTGTTAAGAAAGGAACAGACGGTCAGGTGGAATGAAGACTGCCAAAGGGCTTTTGACAAGATCAAGGAGTACTTACAAGAGCCTCCAATCCTTATGCCTCCAGTTGAAGGAAGACCTCTAATAATGTACTTGACAGTATTAGAAGAGTCAATGGGGTGTGTGTTGGGCCAGCATGACGAGTCTGGTCGAAAAGAGTATGCAATATACTACCTAAGCAAAAAGTTTACCGACTGTGAACAACGTTATTCACTGCTCGAGAAAACTTGCTGTGCTTTAGCGTGGGCTGCTCGCCGACTGAGACAGTATATGTTGACCCACACTACTTTATTGATATCAAAAATGGACCCAGTTAAGTACATTTTCGAGAAGCCAGCTCTTACCGGACGGGTTGCAAGATGGCAGATGATTCTCACAGAATACGACATCCAGTACACCTCTCAGAAAGCCATCAAGGGCAGTGTACTATCTGAATATCTTGCTGAGCAACCTATTGATGACTACCAGCCTATGAGATTTGACTTTCCTGATGAAGACATCATGTTCATAAAATCAAAAGAC
Organism: Lathyrus aphaca; assembly: GCA_963966055.1. Classification (NCBI taxonomy): domain Eukaryota; kingdom Viridiplantae; phylum Streptophyta; class Magnoliopsida; order Fabales; family Fabaceae; genus Lathyrus; species Lathyrus aphaca. The sequence goes on along the minus strand of OZ014519.1, from coordinate 578,352,310 downwards.
CGTGAAGAGCCTATTCACACTGAAGGGCCCGACCCGGAAGAAGAATGGACTATGATGTTTGATGGGGCTGTTAATATGAATGGTCGTGGTGTTGGTGCAGTACTCATTACACCTAAAGGAGTTCACATGCCTTTCTCGGCAAAACTCACTTTCAACTGCACTAACAACGAAGCTGAATACGAAGCTTGCATTATGGGTCTTGAGGAAGCCATTGACCTCAGGATCAAAACATTGACTGTATTCGGAGATTCAGCTCTGGTAGTTAATCAAACCAACGGAAAATGGTACACCCACCAGGATCATCTGATACCTTACAGGGATTATACAAGGAGGTTATTGACTTTCTTCACAACAGTCAAGCTTGAGTATATCCCTCGGGACGAGAATCAGTTCGCAGATGCTCTTGCTACCATTTCATCCATGATCAAAGTTCAAGCTGCCAACTTTGTACCTCAGATTTCAGTGTCCAGACTTGATAGACCAGCATATGTGTTCGCAGCAGAAGTTGTCAAAGACGACAAGCCTTGGTTCCATGACATTAAGTGCTTCTTGGAGGATCAAGCATACCCACCTGGGGCATCTTCCAATGATAAGAAGACTTTGAGAAGGCTTGCTGGTAGTTTCTTTCTGAACACTGATGGGTCTTTATACAAAAGGAACTTTGATATGGTACTCCTCAGATGTGTTGACAAGACAGAAGCAGATTTGTTGATGCATGAAGTGCACGAAGGATCTTTTGGTACCCATGCTGGAGGGCATGCCATGGCTAAAAAACTATTAAGATCAGGTTATTACTGGATCACAATGGATGCAGACTGTTGTGCTTATGCCAGAAAATGCCATAAATGCCAGATTTATGCAGATAAGGTGCATGTGCCTCCCAATCCTTTGAACATAATGTCTTCACCATGGCCCTTCGCTATGTGGGGCATTGATATGATTGGCAAGATTGAGCCAACTGCTTCAAATGGCCACAGATTCATCCTGGTCGCCATTGACTATTTCACCAAGTGGGTTGAAGCAGCCTCATATGCAAATGTTACAAGACAAGTGGTAGCCAGATTTCTGAAGAGAGATATCATCTGTCGATATGGAGTTCCCGAGCGAATCATTACTGATAATGGTTCCAACTTGAACAACAAAATGATGGCAGAGCTGTGCCGGGACTTCAAGATCCAACACCACAATTCTTCTCCTTACAGGCCAAAGATGAACGGCGCTGTTGAGGCAGCTAATAAGAATATCAAGAAGATTGTGCAGAAGATGGTAGTCACCTACAAAGACTGGCATGAAATGCTACCTTTTGCCTTGCATGGGTACCGCACGTCAATCAGAACATCCACTGGGGCAACACTGTATCAACTTGTGTATGGTATGGAGGCAGTCCTACCAGTTGAAGTTGAATTACCCTCTCTACGGGTACTGATGGATGTTAAACTGAACGAAGCAGAGTGGGTTAGGTCCCGATACGAGCAACTGAGTCTGATTGAAGAGAAAAGATTGGCTGCAATCTGTCATGGGCAGCTGTATCAGAAAAGAATGAAGAAAGCCTTCGATCAGAAAGTCAGGCACCGAGAGTACCAAGTAGGAGATCTTGTGCTGAAAAGAATCCTCCCTCCTCATACAGACCACAGGGGCAAATGGACTCCAAATTATGAAGGACCATTTGTGGTAAAGAAAGTTTTTTCCGGTGGAGCACTGATGCTCAGCACCATGGATGGTGAAGACTTCCCGTCCCCTGTGAATTCAGATGCAGTTAAAAAATACTTCGCATAAAACGACCCGCTGGACATAAAAACAGAATGTAAGTCCAGGCAAAAATAGGGCATCCCGGCGAGTCAAAAACAGAATAAAAGACTCGGGCAAAAGTAAGGGAAAATAAATAAAAAATGTGTACACCCGCTGAGTTGAAAAGCCGCATTGGACAACTCAGGCAAAAATGGGTATCCCGATGGATTGAAAACCCGAAAGGGCGATCCATGCAAAATAAGGGAATAAGCGAACAACTGCATTCTGAATTCGTCTGTATCGCCTACAACCTGTTAAGCTTCGAAAGGATCAAGCTTCAATCAGAATCAGCCTTCTTCAGAAAGCAAGACGAGAAGAACGTCAAAAGTCATACGAGTCATAGCAGAAGAGGAAGCTCCTTAAAGCGTCGTCAACATCGCCAGCACTTTGTTTCTCAATTTGTAACAGTCTCTTCATTTTAGGAGATTTGTTTCTTTGACTGTATCTTGCCAATTCAGGGCACATGAATTAATAAAATCGGATTTTCCAGTCATGTCTCGTCTTATACATTTTTATTTGCAAAGGATGTCTGATGTCTCTAAAAAACTGATTGCATAAGTACAGATATTTTTCTTCAAAAAACACATGCTTACAGGGAATATACTTACTCTCAAAAGTGCTTGACTCCTATGGCGGAATCCAGTAAAGGATACCTCGGGACCATTTGTGCGTTTCCTTATATTTGCAGGATTGCAGGTATCCAGAACGCAACTTGGGGCATGCAAGTTACATCTCAGCAAGCTGGCAAATCAACACTCACTCTTGGCACCAGAGGTGTTTTCTCCCCAGCTGAGTTGCCAACAACTTTCCCCAGCCAGTTGCCACTTGTCAATTTCCCCAGCTGTAGTGTCAATCATTCTTCCTCAGCAAAATGCAGAAGTCAGGGAACCATCTCCCCACAGAATCCTCGGCCTCTTTTCAGAAGAACAACGCACGAAGGAGTCACAACAGAGTACAGAAGGCTTCTACAAACCCCAGCTGGGTCCTGTATTACAAGGATATGTCAATCGGTGACCTATATCCCCGAGCAAATATCATATCATCAGATCTGCCAATGATCTCATCCCCAGCTGGGATGTCCACTTCAAATAGATCGACCAGTGATCTTCGCGGCATTGGGATCCGAATCCCGGTTTGGTATCTTTGCATAACCATGGCATTCGCATCATATCCACCCACAAAGCGTAGCATTCCGTCTAATACGGAGCATTACGGCAAAAATCAAACACATAGCATAATCATAAGCCATGTTGTGAATCAGACTCTCGTGAATAGTAACCATTCATCAATACACAGAAACTGTCCCCACTAGAGTCCCAGCAAAAGCAGTTGCCTCACAATTCACAAACACCAGTTGACACCCGTCCGTGTCATCACTCCCCAGTAAAGTCGCCTGAATATCCTTTACAAACAAGATCACCCGTATTACAGATACGTCCTGACACCCGTCCGTGTCATACCCCAGTAGAAAGCCAAAGACATCCTCTTTGCACTCACCTATACTTGTATATACAATTCCTTGACACCCGTCCGTGTCATATCCCCAGCGCAGTCGCTTACACTTTTACAGCCCATATACTTGTTGATATCATACTTTTCTCCTTTTGACACTCGTCCGTGTCACCCTCCCCAGCAGATAAACACTCATCCATACAAAACTCATACTCACTACTCATGTTACACTTATACAGATACTAGTCCGTATCTTGTACATACCACTTATATATCCCCACAGATTCGACATTGGTCCATGTTCTTTGTTAACCAGTTGATACTCGTCCGTACCATCATCTCAGAATATGCATCAAAATGTTTGTTTCTACATGATACTTGTCCGTATCATAGTCTTAAGGATGCTCGTCCGCATCTTTAATCCATACACCGTGTCAAACACTTTTGTCCTCTTGAATATAGATACTCGTCTGTGTCTACTATTCCCCAGAAGAGTCCCCTCAGATTCAACACTCGTCCGTGTTCGTTGTTAACCCGTTGATACTCGTCCGTATCATCATCTCTGAACATGTGTCAGTTTGTTTCTACCCGATACTCGTCCGTATCGCAGTCTTAAGGATGCTCGTCCGCATCCTTAATCTATACACAACGTCAAAACACTTATACCTTTTGTTTCTTGGATGTAAACACTCGTCCGTGTTTACTATTCCCCAGTAGATCGCCAAGTAAGCAAGTTTTCCTTTTTATCTGACACTCGTCCTGTGTCATGATAAACCTTGAGAGCAGCCGTACCCTGCTAGGTGGTCGTCCTCCACCTCTTGATGGTCGTCCTCCATCATGCTCATCCGATGGCCGTCCCCCATTGTTGATTTTTAGCAGCCGTCCCCTGCTAGGTGGTCGTCCTCCACCTCTTGATGATCGTCCTTCATCATTTTATCCAATGGCCGTCCCCATTGTTGATTTTTGGTTACCTGGCACTCGTCCTGTGTCATAAGAAACCTCGAGAGCAGCCGTCCCCTGCTAGGTGGTCGTCCTCCACCTCTTGATGGTTGTCCTCCATCATGCTCGTCCGATGGCCGTCCCCATCGTTGACCTTTTATCCGGCATTCGTCCTATGTCGCGATATTTTCGGCAGCCGTACCCTGCCTGGTGGTCGTCCTCCACCTTAGATGGCCGTCCCCCATCTTAACCCCAACAGAGCAGCCGTCCCCTGCTAGGTGATCGTCCTTCACCTTTGATGACCGTACCTCATCATCTGTTTATTTCATTTATTCTTTAACCCGATGGCCGTCCCCGTCGTGGTCCCTTTTCTCTTCTAAGCCCGATGGTCGTCCCCATCGTTGTTTACTTTACTTTATGAACTTGATGGCCGTCCCCGTCATGTTTCATCCAATTCCCAGAGAATCTTACAACTTTATCTTGATGTCCGTCCCCATCGTGATTTTATTCTTCCCAGCTAGTCGGCCGTCCCCGTCTTAGCTTTACCTTTTATCCCCAGCATGTCGGCCGTCCCCGTCATTGCTATTTACCCAGCAGTCGTCCTCTGCTCGACGGTCGTCCTCCGTCGCCCACACTTTACAATATACTTTATTTTTCTTTTACAATCTATATCCCTTTTCTTCTTCATTCTGTGAGTGCAAATTTTGGACTGTCTTTGGTATTCAACCACAAGTTATCTTGTTTGCCTGTTAAGCCATAGCTTACATCCTGCACAGCTAACTCATGTTTGAATAGGGGCAGCTGTAAACACCCCAAATTTGCCCTCACCCATTCACACCATGGCTTGTGATCATTTCATATGCATAAACACAATCATACCATCTCATATTACATTTTGATTCACTGCATTGGTTCTAAGTCATCTGCACCTAGGGTTTGTGATCTGAGCAATCTAGAGCCTCTTGAGCCACTCCCAAAGGCCATCAATCACTTCAAAGGGATCCATGAGTGTTATTATATCATATTACATCCTCTCAAAGTCAAAAATGCAAAAGAATCACAAGAACTGGGATTGGTATGGATGCAGAGCCAAGTTTGACTGCACAGTTGACCTAAAATTAGGGTTTTGGTTTCAGAGGCCATAACCCCAAATTTTTTGGTCATTCTTGTTTCCATTGGTCTCTATATGGTATAGGGAGTATGCATAACAATTTTCATGAAGAAATTCCATGGGGAAGTCATCTGATCAAGAGTTGACTTTCTGGACAAGTCAGTGCAAAATCAGGGCATCTGAGGCCCCCAATGACCCAACCAAGGGGTGATCTTCATCATTTTGAGTGTATATGATCTTTATTTGATCATGGGAGAAGGTTGAAGTTCACAAAATTCAAGAATTTGAAGTTTTTGCAAAGTTGACTTTTTTGGGCATAGTTGACTTTTCAAGAATATGTCATTTTATGCCATTTTTTCAAGCCTTGCTTTTTGATCCAAAAATGCTTCAAATGAAAAAACTTTGGTCATGAAAGTTGTAGAACACATTTTTCCCTTTTCAAAAAGTACAAGAACATGATCTAATTCTTCTTTGATCAAAAGTTATGGTTTGACAAAGTTGGCAAAAATCACTAATTTTCAAGACATGCCTCAAATGAGAAATTTGCAAAATCATGAACCAAGGCAAATTGTAACTTCTAGTTCACATCAAACCATTACACAAACATTCTATGTGACCTAAAAATCAGATTTGGACCAAGAATTTCTCATGTTCATGGCTTGTGTAGCAAGATAGTCACATGTGAACCAAAGATGAACAAGTTGCAAAACTCATGATCACACCTCCTACCACTTGCTACATTGGATGTTGAACCATGCTAGCCTTCCATACACACCTTGCTGCGCAGCCCCATGCTTGTACTAGCCTAGAACCAAGCCCATGCTTTCCTTACACAAGAGTGGACTTTTTGCAAAAGTAGACATCCCAATCACAGCAGGCCAGGTCACATCATCTGACCAATGGGAGTCTTTTATGCAAGGCAAATGCTGGTCATTCCATACATCAAGCCAGACTGAAGCAAGCCCTAGCACACCATACACAAACTCACCCCATTCTGCATTTCTCTTCGAATCATCTTCCACAGGCCTCAAACACTAAAACCAATTACACTAATCCACTCACTATGCTTCATTAAGCCCAGACCAACACTCAAGACAGCCAGAAGCACACTAGAACACAACCTTCACAAAAACACTCCAATCTGCATTTTCATTCGAATCACCTTCCACAACCACAAAACATCCAAACTCTTTTCACCAACAAATCAAACACCTCAAAAGGAACCAAAACCACCCATCACATTGATCTGAAACAGCCTATACACAAACTCCATTTTCTGCTATATCAGATTGGAATCTCTCAAAATAGCTTGCTTAAGCTCATTCCAAGCCTGCCATTAGCACCAGGGGAGTCATTGGAACAAGCTTGCACCAAAGAATAGCTCTGGAAGCTCAGTTTTGAAGCTTTCCAGCTCAGGTATGACCATGGATTCTTTTTCCTCAGAGCTTACATTTTTAGTTATAAATTGATTATGTATGCTTTGCTGGTCATGGGGATGGTTTTAGATTCAAGAATGAGTGAGAAATGAGGATTTACCAGGGCTCTGAAATTTTGCCCGTGAAACTTCATGGCTTCGATTCCCTTAGTTTAAGCATGAGAAATTTATTTTGAGAGTTGATTCGAGTAAGGTTTGAGTAGAGGAACATTTTCCTGGCATTAATTTGAGGAATGGTGGCCTGAATCGTATTCTAGGGTTTTGGTAGTGCCGGAGAAGATGACCGGAGCTTCCCTCCGGTCACCTGAAAGTTGTTATGCCCTAATCCCTGTAATTAATCCCATTTGAATCTCACGCGTTGGATGGCCTGACTTGTTTGACTTGCCGCGCGAACGGATGGCCCAGATCCACTTGTTTTTGCCCTAATCACTTTAGTTAATTTAATTAATCATAATTAGGTTAATTTAATCAGATGCAATCCTGGCCACTAGATCTGGCGCGTGGTCAACACTTTTGAACCCAGAGCTCATCCCAGCCTTCCATTCGTTTGACTTTCTTTTTATTTCAATTTTTATTTCATTTCTTTTCATTTTATTTGCATAATTTATTTAAAATAGCAAAATTGTTTTAAAAATTATGAAACTTTTTCTCAAGAGTTTTATTAATTTTTAAGACACAAAAAGATTTTTATTTTCATTTTTAGCATTTAGAAAGTATTTTAAAATATTTAAAAGTTTATTTTTAATTGATTAATGGAAATTAATTTATTAAAAATACTTTTAGGTATTTAAAAATCACCAAAAAATTCATGAAATGTTCTAAGACATTTAGAAACATTGTCCAACCTTCAAACCAAATTTCTTTTTTGATCTTGATGCATTTTGAGAATTTTCCATTGAATTAAAATCATTTTTTATGCATTATTTGATCCATAGTTCAAAAAATCATTTCTGCCTATTCATGAGGAGTTGGACATTGATTCTTCTTGCATTGCATTGTGTTTAGCATGTAGTTTATGAGATTAAATGGCCATGATTTGATCTTTCATTTTCCATTTGTTTGATAATTTTCTTGTTTAGGAACCCTAAAACCCTAGCAAACTTGTAAAATTCATATCTTAAAATTGGTTAGGAGTTGAGACCTCTCCTTTGGGCATTGGTTTAGTATAGGATTAGGGGTCCTTTGAGTGGCATTTTCAATTTTTTATCTTAGGGTTTGCTTCTGATTTCGACTTTTGTTTGATGTATGGTTCATGAACCCTAATTTGGGCTTCCATATGCATCCATCTTGCATTCTCTTGCATAACATGACTTGCCATGACATTCCATGTTTCCATTTGATTCATTTGACATCATAAGACATATTGAAAGCATGTTTGATCATTGCATCATGTATTTGCCATGTTGTATGCCATGTGCACTTCATAACTTTTCATGTATGTTCATGTGTCTTAACATGTTTCATCTGCATCCATAAGCTTGTATGATCATCTCCATGCCTTGTTTCATGTTTGTATCACTTCATAGCATCATTATCATCATCAACATGCTTCTGGTTTTGTGTCTCATCATGTCATCTCATCCCATTTTGCATTGCATTGCATTTCTTTTCTAACATTTCAGGTGGTAAGTGAATTTGAGAAGTGAATTTGCCTTCACTTCTCATAACTTTTCTTTTCATCTCCCTTGCATCCATGCTGCATTTTTGTATGTGTTTGAGTTTGAGCTTGCTCATTCTTCTTCTTCCCACTTTCTTTCTTCAAGTGACTTGACTTCTTGAATGAAGCAAGTTACTTTGCTTCTCTTGATCCTTTCATCTGCTTCCTGGTGGTTCCATTGAAGATTGTTCTTATAAACCTCACAAACCTTAGGAACAACCAAGCATGACAATGATTAGGGTTTTGATTAGTCTCCCCTCTTATTTTTACCTTTGTGTCTTCTTTGAGTCTTCTCTTCTCATCTCATAATCAGGGATTAAACCCTAAAGGCTTTAAGGCTTTGTGATTAAGCTTATGCCTGCATCCTTCTCTTAGGATGGAGTGTATAACTTTAATCCTAAGTGTTAAACCCTTAATGTGTTTAAATCTCTTAATCAATCCACTTAATAATCATCAAGACATCACACTTGTAACTTGGGCCTTGCATTAGGGTTCTAATTCTTCCTTAATTGGTTAAGAAGGACTAACCCTAGTGTTAATAGACAAGTCCCCCTCAAGTTGTCTTACAAATCATAAAACACACTTCATCATCATATCATTAAATAAAATCCATCTAATAAAGGCTTGTTTTGTCATGAGCTTAATCCCTAATCATGGATTAAGTTGAGGAGCTTTCCTCAGCTTAAACATTCTCATCTATTATCCTTCTATTAGGATGGTGTAATGAGTCTGTTTAATCCTTGATTATGGCTTAACCTCATTACTCAACACTAAACAAAAACACCAAAAACATCTAAATAATCACAAGTAGGTTAATGATCTTAATCCTACATCAAAGGTGTTTAAGTGTGAGAATCTGACTTCACACTTAAGGTATTCTCATTACCCCTAATCAGAGGGAAGATGTGATGAGTTTACTAACCCATTGGTTTAGGCTTAAGCTCATTAATTTATGACAAACTTTCAAAAGCAATAAAAGACTGAAAACTCAAAAACAAACAATAATCGTCTCCTCCGGGATTCTTCTCTCATCTCATTCACTCACAACCGAGAACTTGCTTCTTCCGTCTAATGCGAGACAGTTTGCATCTGTGCCAGACGGATCATACACTTGAGCATAGGCAAGCAAGCAGTTCACAAGTCAATCTTCCTTTCAGTCTCTTTGGGTCGAACTAGGTGTTCTGACTTCCTCATTGCACGAGAGGATACGTAGGCATAACTTAACAGTTATCGAACAAAAGTCTCTGTATATTCCCCCTCTTTCCAGCATCATTCTCTTAGCCTCATGATCATGAGCATACTCTTTCCTTACACTGACACTTCACTTATTACACTTCACTTCTTTCACACTGACACCTGTACATCCTTTTTCCAGCTCTTTATACACAAATTGCACTGACACTACCCCTTTAAAACACAAATCTCTTAAGCGTGGATCCCGTCGAGTACGGCGGACAAACTGGGTGCTAATACCTTCCCAGGTTGTAACCAACCCCCTTTCTCAGTCTCTCTGGTTCGCAAACCGTCTTATCCATATCTTTCTAGGCCTATGCAGCATTGCCTTTCCTCCGGGATAAAAATGCCTAGCTGGCGACTCTATTCATCTCCAGTGAGTTCACGGCTGTGTGTTCTCATTGTCCCTCTCGCCGACCGTTCGCGTCTGTACCTCATTTGAGCTCAGTCTCATCTTTTGGGAGCGACACATGGTGATGTGCAAGGCCTTGTTATGGTTGCGGCCTTCCGTAGTCAAATCAGTATTGGTGAACCCTAGCCCATTGCTAGCAGTAACATTTCCAACCACAGTTTCCAACTGATTGACGGTGATCTCTTCAGGCACGTAAGCTGCGTGCAGGACTTTGAGTAGTGCATTCCGATGGGCTTCGGAGCACATAAGCAATGATAGAATGGAGATCTTGGAAGGCGTCTGATGAAGCTGATCCACTATTTTGTAATCACTCTTCTTGATGATTCTCATGAACTCATCAACTTCTTGATCAAAGGGTGTTTTCAAGGTTTCCCTAGTAGCTTGATCTTCCTGCGCCGGGCTCTTTCCTTTTGCCTTGGCAGCAGCTTCTGCTTCGGCAGTGGGTCTTTGACTTTGTGGAGCAAAGAGACGTCCGCTTCGAGTGAAGCCTCCGCCTCCTCCCACATTGTCTATTTGTGGCGCAGGTGTTGATGGTTCAAGAGTGATTTTCTTTCCTTCGCAGTATACGTCAGAGCCGTAATGCCAAGGAATGGCCTTACTGCTTTCATAAGGTACTGGTCCAGGCACTGTGACAGTGACTGGGCTGATGGCAGCTGCAGAAGGGGCTGTGATAGTCTGTGGATCATAATATATTGTGACTGGTGCTCTGATGGGAGTATCACTTTGTGAGTTGTAGGCGGAGTCATTTTCAGGATCATAATAAATCGTAACCGTGGAGACATCTTCATGGTTTGCTGCTGATGTTGTAGGAGACACTGTTGGAAGGATGGATGTTGTTGTTGTAGGAGATTCAAAATGAAGTGGTGCTGAAGTTGTAGAAGGAATGTTTGCTGATACCTGGTCAGTTGAAATGACAGATGAAGCATTTGTGGATGAAGCTGAAGAGTTGTCGGGAACAATGGTTGTTGCAGTTGCAGGAGATACTGGAATCGTTGCTGATGAGATTGCTGGATTTGTTGGAAATGATGTCGTAATTTGAAGCAGGCCACTCCGGATGAGACCATCTATGCCATCCCTCAGGTTATCACAACCATTCACTGAAATGTTGCAGTAAGCACACCCTAGCTCACATCCCGGGAACATTTGACATTCGAGGAGTTGAGCTTTGATCTCCACCAACGGTGTCCGAATCTGACCCACACTGGTTATTAAATAAGACGGCTTGTCTTCTTCAATAGCATTGATTCGGGGACCACCATGGTGTGGCATAGGGTTTTTGTTAACATTTGGTGGTGGTGCGAAATTTAGAGCCTTAGAGTCTACCAGGTCTTGTACCTTCATGTGCAAGGCTCTGCACTTCTCTGTACTATGGCCAGGTGCATTTGAATGGAAGGCACATTTGGCGTTGGAGTCATAATTTCTGGGTAGACTGTTGGGATCTGGAGGGGCCAATGTCCTTAGCTCAACTAGGTTGAGTTTCAGGAGTTGTGGCAGTAATGTTGCATAGGGCATAGGGATCGGATCGATCACCCTGTTGGCCTGAGAAGGTCTCTGTTGGAATGGTCTCTGCTGATTGTTGTTGTTGGTGTTGTTGTTGTTGTAATTTCTCGGAGGATACTGATTTTGTTGTTGGTACTGAGGTTGTTGCTGATAGTTTTGTTGCGGTGGTTGATAAGCTGGTTGTGGATGAGCTGGAGCGGGAATGGTGACTGCTGCCACAGACCTATGAACATATTGGGGCCTGCCCCTGTTGGTGTGGATAGCATTGGTTTCACCAGTTCTTCTTGGGCCTGCAAAAGGCTTTCTTGCATTACTGGATGAGCTTGCACCGTTGTCTGAGATCTTACCCATCTTCAATAGGCTTTCAATTCTCTCTCCGGCTATGACCACATCTGCAAAGCTGGTAGATGAGAAGGCAGCTAGCCTATCAATGTAAGTCCCCTGGAGGGTGTTCATGAACATATCAGCCATCTCCCTTTCTGACATAGGTGGCTGGACAGCAGCAGCAAGCTGTCTCCATCTTTGAGCGTACTCTCGGAAGCTCTCCCTGGATGACTGTGACATTCCCATTAGGAGGGTCCTGTTGGGTGCCATATCCAGGTTGTACTGATACTGTCTGATAAAGGCCTCTGCCAAGTCCTTCCAGCATCTAATAGTTGCTCTTGTCAGATGGGAGTACCATTCCCTCGAAGCTCCAGTCAAGCTATCCTCAAAATAGAACATTCATAGCTTCTCGTCCATGGTATAGGCCTTTAGCCTCCCGAGAAAAGATTGTAGATGGGTCCGGGGACAGGAAGTCCCATTATACTTCTCAAAGCATGGTGGTTTAAATTTGTTGGGGATCCTGACCCCGTCTACCAAGCCCATATCCATAACATCAAAACCCAAAGAGTTTTGAGACTCTAAGGATCTTAATTTCTCAGCTATCTCATCCAGCCTCCTATCATAGGCCTCCTCCCCAGCTCCCATTATTGTGAACTGGTCCTCCTGGGGGTCTTCCTGCAGTACTCTCCCTGCTGTGGCAGTCCCTTGTATATTGACAGGGATGTTGATCTCCGGATGTTGGTGGGGTCCAAAGACTGGGGGATTGACATGAGGTTGGACTCTTTCATTGTTGCTAGTCCCAGCAGTCCCTGGCTGATGATCTTCCTGATTTCTCCCTTCCACCAGTGCTCTTAACCTCTCCTGGCTTTGAGCCATGTTGTTCATTACCTCCATAAACTGTGTCATTTGGTTCCTCATTTCCAACCTCTCGTTGGTCATTTGGTTCCTGACCTCTGTAAGGTCCTACTGCATTTGATCCATCTGTATGCCCGGGAGGTTGTTACGGGTTGGATATCTATGTGGACGGTTGAGTGGAAACACACGTCGTCGAGCAATAATTCCTGAGATCACAACAGAGTTAGTAACAGATAAACAAAAACCTACAAAACAAGGTAAAAGGTTAGTATGCAATGCAGTGTGTCTATTTGTTTCCAAGGTATCCGGCTTGGTACTTGGTTTTGACCTTTCCAGACCCCTTGAAGAAGATGCTTGTGATGTTGCTTGAAGAATTCAGGTGAAACAAACCAACACATATATTACAAAAAGGTAAATGATACATAGTTTGTTTCTTTTACAATACAAGCCCTCTGAGGGGTCAAAAATACAACATAAAGAAAAATACATAAAATGAAAGCAACAACAAGCAAAAGGTCAAACACCAAGGCCAAATTCATCCTCCTGAACTTCCTTGAGAAGTGCTTCAGTCACAGGATTAGCTGGATGCTCTGTAAGATTCCTGATAAGGAGATTCCTTGTGGCAATAGCTGCAGTTAGCTTCTTGTGCTGACTCTGGTCCTTTGACCTCTTCACTCCAGCTCTGATCTTCAACTCTGAGATTTCCCTCTGGGCTGCTGCCAGGGCTTCTTGTTGCTCTTTTGCACTAGCTTCCAGTTGCTCAATCTTATCCTGAGTCCTTTTGTCCTCCTGAGTACGGGCTTCGGTGATCCTGACCCACCTAGCCTGACTCTTCTTCAGATACAAATCAGTCCTGGCCTTCTGGAACTGAGCTTCCTTGCAGGCATTCTTCAAGATCTGTTCTCCAGCCCTAGACTTCTTAATGTAATCCTCAGACTTCTCAATTCTAGCCAAATGCTCCACTTTCAACTTTTCTAGCCTTTCAATATCCAACCTACCATCACTCCTCTCCCAGAGGGTCTTCTGTAGAGCTTGAGTCAGCTTCTCATTTCTCTCCTTCAATTTCTCAAACTCCTCTAAGCTGACAGTTGCTGGAGGTGGTGCTGATGAAGGTCCAGGCATATCTTCAATAGTGAAAGGCATTCCAGAAATTTGAGCTCTGGCATGAGACCACTCATAGTATTGGGTTGAGGCTACATTATTGCATCTTCCAAGAATAGTTACCCCCTTAGTCTGCACATTGTCCCAGGCCCAGGCTGCCTGCCTGACAACAGCCAGATTAGGCTTGATTTCAACATAAAGGGTCTCAGTCAAATCCTGTGCTCTAGGAGGGTGGACTAATGCATAGCCCAGTTGTCTTTTGAAAAGCAGAGGATTGTAATTGATGCAACCCTTCACTCCAACCAGAGGCACATTGGGAAATTGCCCACAACTTGTAATGATGTCTCTGCCCTTAGTACTCTGAGTACACCATCTGATATCATCTGAGGTTAGAGCAACAAGCCTCCTAGCCCAGTTCTTCTGCTGGTGAGGGTTCAGGAATGCATCAGTCTTTGGCAAATGTCTGAGTAGCCAAGTATAGAACAAAGGTGCACAGCATCTCACTAATCTCCCCCTTTGCTTTTCATTCCTTTGATAAACTGAGTAGTAAAGGTCTCCCAGCAGGGTGGGCACTGGGTTTCTCAGGATGAAAAGATGGACTGCATTCTTGCTAACAAACCTAGGCTCATCTGCAAAAAGTATGACCCCATATATGCTAAGGGCCAACAGGGCACAGACTGCCTTCCACTCCCCTAAGGAGGCCTTCAAACTAGCCTGAGAGATCAAGAAATCTAGATGAAAACCAGAGATTCCAGCTTTAGATGTCAAATTCTGCCCAATCAGAACTGGTTCCAGGTGTAATGCTTTTGCTATCTCTTCATTACTTGGGAAAGCCATCTCAGGGTTGAAAGGGATTCCACCCCTGATGGGTACACCAACCAATGATGAATACTCCTCCAGCAAAGGTCCCAACTGGAAATTCTGAAAGGTGAAGCACCTCAGAGGAGGGTCATAGAACTGCAGGCAGGTATGTATCAAGCTCCTCTGTGAAGGGTCCAAATCCAATACCATATCAAGGATCCCTCCATAATGTTCTCTGAAATATGGTATGTGGTCTGGAGTGATCAGGGTCTGAATCCTCCTGATGCTAGCTAGCTCAGGTTCAAAGAAGTGGTAGGAGATGTTACTTTTCTTTGGAGCCATGTTGCTGAAGAATGGGTGTTGATGATGATGACTGAGGACAACACTGAAGATAGGCCACTGATAGGCTGAGACTGAGGATGCAAGTGGCTGAAGCAGGTGACTGATTGTTGAAGCAAGTGCTGATGAAGATGGGTCTAAGCTGAAGAAGGGGTCAAAACCAAGCCAAAATGATAGGATGGATACCCTGAAAAACAAATAAACACATGTTAAAATGATGCAATGAGGATGTATGCAAATGATATGCAAGGGTTTGTGACTGAGCTGGATCTGATTAACTGCTCTGATATAAGTCCATGTGTGTTCAAGAAATCTAGATGGAGGTCTATAAGTCCAGTAACCGAGGTGGGGGACTCAAATAAAGAGTCACATGTCCAGGGTTTAGAATCACAAGAACTGTCCCAAAATGAAGTACTCTTATTTAAACAAAGTAACAGGGTATGCTGAGGTCAAGGGTACTTGCAAACCTGTAAACAGCCCAACCCCCTCACGGGTGGTGTTCTAAAACAAGGATCCTCAGACTTGGATCAGTTATGAGAAGTGTAAACACTTCTAACCCGGAGGTACAGTGTTTACAATAACCATAAAAGTTCCTCCTCCAATTCACCCCAGTTTCTGAAGGTCAATACTAAAAGGTCATCCAGACTTAGCAGGCTTCCCAGATAGCCCTAGCATTGCAGGAAATCTGCAACACAGAGTTCTCAAGAAGAAACCCATATCTGAACCGTGTTTCATATTCCCGCACCAGACCGAGATGGAATGGGAAAGAATATGAACCACTCTAGCCTAGGTGTCACTCAGGTCCCAGGTATAGGACCTTAACTCTCAATAGCACCCCACCCACCAAAACAACAAAACCAGATCCAGCCAGCAGTATGACAGTATGATATATGAAAAACTGTAAAGAAAGCAGTAAACAACTGTACATAAAGCAATAAATAAAATAAACAAACACAAATAGCACATAACACCCCAGTAAACACAAATCAATCAAGCGCTAGGAGGAACCCACAAAAAGAACCAGAAGCCCTGGTTACAGTATAAGTCTCCCCAGCAGAGTCGCCAAGCTGTCGCTCCCGATAAATGGGGAATGGCCCAAATAAAGGTACAGACGCGAACGGTCGGCGAGAGGGACAATGAGAACACACAGCCGTGAACTCACTGGAGATGAAAAGAGTCGCCAGCTAGGCATTTTTATCCTGGAGGAAAGGTAATGCTGCATAGACCTAGAAAAAGATGGATAAGACGGTTGCGAACCAGAGAGACTGAGAAAGGGGGTTGGTTACAACCTGGGAAGGTATTAGCACCCAGATTGTCCGTCGTACTCGACGGGATCCACGCTTAAAAGATTTGTGTTTTAAAGGGGTAGTGTCAGTGCAATTTGTGTATCAAAGCTGGAAAAGAATGCAAGTGTCAGTGTAAAAGAAAAGTGAAGTGTATAAGAGAAATGTCAGTGTAAGAACAAGAATGAAATGCTCAAGACTATGAGGCTTAAAGAATAATGCTGGAAGGAGGGGGAATAGACAGAGACTTTTGTTCGATAACTGTTAAGTTATGCCTACGTATCCTCTCGTGCAATGAGGAAGTCAGAACACCGTAGTTCGACCCAAAGAGACTGAAAGATGAGTTGACTTGTGAACTGCTTACTTGCCTATGCTCAAGTGTATGATCTGTCTGGCACAGATGCAAACTGTCTTGCATTAGACGGAAGAAGCAAGTTCTCGTTTGTGAGTGAATGAGGTGAGAAAAGAATCCCGGAGGAGACGGTTATTGTTTGTTTTTGAGTTTTCAGTTTTTTATTGCTTTTGAAGTTTGTCATAAGTTAATGAGCTTAAGCCTAAACCAGTGGATTTAGTAAACTCATCACATCCTCCCTCTGATTAGGGGTAATGAGAATACCTTAAGTGTGAAGTCAGATTCTCACACTTAATCACCTTTGGTGTAGGATTAAGATTATTAACCTACTTGTGATTATTTAGATGTTTTTGGTGTTTTTGTTTAGTGTTAAGTAATGATATTAAGCCATAATCAAAGATTAAACAGACTCATTACACCATCCTAATAGAAGGATAATAGATGAGAATGTTTAAGCTGAGGAAAGCTCCTCAACTTAATCCATGATTAGGGATTAAACCCATGACAAAACAAGCCTTTGATTAAGTGGATTTTATTTAATGATATGATGATGAAGTGATTTTTATGGTTTGTAAGACAACTTGAGGAGGACTTGTCCATTAACACTAGGGTTAGTCCTTCTTAACCAATTAAGGAAGAATTAGAACCCTAATGCAAGGCCCAAGTTACAAGTGTGATGTCTTGATGATTATTAAGTGAATTGATTAAGAGATTTAAACACATTAAGGGTTTAACACTTAGGATTAAAGTTATACACTCCACCCTAATAGAAGGATGCAGGCATAAACTTAATCACAAAGCCTTAAAGCCTTTAGGGTTTAGTCCCTGGTTATGAGATGAGAAGAGAAGACTCAAAGGAGACACAAAGGTAAAACTAAGTGGGGAGACTAATCAAAACCCTAATCATTGTCATGCTTGGTTATTCCTAAGGTTTGTGAGGTTTTCAGGAGAAATCTTCAATGGAACCACCAGGAAGCAGATGAAAGGATCAGGAGAAGCAAAGTAACTTGCTTCATTCAAGAAGTCAAGTCACTTGAGGAAAGAAAGTAGGAAGAAGAAGAATGAGCAAGCTCAAACTCAAACACATATCAAAATGCAGCAAGGATGCAAGAGAGAGATGAGAATAAAGTATGAGAAGTGAAGGCAAATTCACTTCTCAAAATCACTTACCACCTGAAAAGGTTAGAAAAGAAATGCAATGCAATGCAAAATGGGATGGAATGGTATGAAGTAAATCAAAACCAGAAGCATGTTTATGATGATAATGATGCTATGAAGTGATACAAACATGAGACAACAAATGGAGATGATCATACAAGCTTATGGATGCAAATGGAGCAAGTTAAGAACCAAGAACATACATGAAAAGTTATGGAAGGCACATGGCATACAACATGACAAATGCAAGATGCAATGATTAAACATGCTTTCAATATGTCTTATGATGTTAAATGAATCAAATGGATGCTTGAAATGTCAAGGCAAGTCATGTTATGCAAGCAAATGCAAGATGAATGCATATGGAAGCCCAAATTTAGGGTTTATAAACAAAGCAACAAACACAAACCAAAATCAGAAGCAAACAACAATATAAAAAATTGAAAATGCACTCAAAGGACCCCTAATCCTATACTAAACCAATGCCCAAAGGAGAGGTTTCAACTCTTAACCAAATTCAAGTTATGATTTTCCTAAGTTTTCTAGGGTTTTAGGGTTCCTAAACAAGAAAATTACCAAACAAATGGAAAATGAAAGATCAAATCATGGCCATTTAATCTCACAAACTACATGCTAAACACAATGCAATGCAAAAAGAATCAAGGTCCAACTCTTTAGGGTTAGGAAGAAATGATTTTTTGAAGTTTGGATCAAAATAATGCATCAAAATGATTTTAATTCAATGAAAAATTCTCAAAATGCATCAAGATCAAAAAATAAATTTGGTTTGAAGGTTGGACAATGTTTCTAAATGTCTTAAAACATTTCATGAATTTTTTGGTGATTTTTAAATACCTAAAAGTATTTTTAATAAATTAATTTTCATTAATTAATTAAAAATAAACTTTTAAATATTTAAAAATAATTTTTTAATGCTAAAAATGAAAATAAAAATATTTTTGTGTCTTAAAAATTAATGAAACTCTTGACAAAAAGTTTCATAATTTTTAAAGCAATTTTGCTATTTTAAATAAATATGAGAAATAAAATATAAAGAAA